>CAJGYO010000011.1:74257269-74857269 GCA_904845875.1 Miscanthus lutarioriparius
AAAGAAAGGTTTTTCTCTCACACCAAACCACAAAGAAGAATAATCCACGATACGATACGCTCCTAACAGAAGGTTGATGTAAATTGGCAGTAGTCTCCCGGAAATCCTACAGCTGGCGGAGCAAAAGCATCGATTCCAGTGGAATCTAATTGAATTTACTGATTTGTAAAATATGTGGAGTTAATCTTCGAAAGTATTTGACACAATGCCAATGTCACTTCAATCTTTCCAGTTGTTGCACATGGATCTTGAGACAGAAGAATTTTGCTAAAGGAATTTGAACTCACCTACGGCGCTGATTTTGACAAAGAGACTGAGTGCTGGTTCAGAACGGTTTTGGATTTGGATCAACATGTGAACTTTGTGCCACTTTTGATGAATAATATTCAATTGAGTCACTATTAAAAACTGGAACCACAATACATATATGCTTCACGATTGAGAATTAGAGTAGACAAAGACTGTGTAAAAAAAAAGAAGGCCGGTTTTAACTTCATCTGTTAAAAAATAAAAAAGAAAGACTCCGTTATGGCTGAGAGTGCAGGATACACTCAACATCTTCTCCCCTAAGTTGGAAGAGGAATTCCAGGAACAGGAGCTTCCATATCACAAATAGAACGTTTTGTAGTAGACAGAGACGCTTCTGGTATTTGCAAAAACATCTAAAGTCTCATATTTATTCTGTAGCATCCTATTATATGGAAAGAGCGAGATGGTTGGAAGGAAAAAAACTGGCTGAAATTCGCTGTTCCTAATCTGTTTCGTATCATTCCTAGAAAAGTTGTCAAATCTAGAACAGTGGCACAGGCCCGGCTCCAACAGGCACTGGTTTAGATATTGAGGAGGCCTCTCAGTGGAGGTCCTGATGGAGTACCTGTTACTTTGGGATCAGTTAGATGGTGTCCATCTAAGAAATCAGGATACCCGGATCAACACCGCTGGAAGCTGACCCCAATCTGGAATCTACACGGCAGTCAGTATGTAAAGGCCCTTTTCGTTGGCTCAATGAAGTTATATCCCATGGAAAAGAATCCGGAAAAGTTGGGCTCCCATACGCTGCAAGTTCTTTGTCTGGCTGGCTATTAAACAGCGTGATTTATGGACTTGCCGACCGGCTGACCAGGGAGGGCCTGCAACCTTACGACATGTTTGTTCTGTGACCAAGCGCAGGAAACAGCCCCACCTGCTGTTGTCTTGTGTTTTTTACTAGACAAATTTGGATTTTGGTCTTCTCACATCTCAATCTTTGTAGTTGATGTGCCGGTAGCCCCTCTACCTTCTCAGCTTGGTGGGGCAAAGTCATTAGAGCTGCTCCAAATCAGTGGCGAAAAGGGTTTAAATTCGGCCATCATTTTGGTGGCTTGGGAGATTTGAAACACAGAAATTCTTGCGATGTTTGAAGGTGTTCTCCCTAACTCCCAGGTGCCTCCTGCGAGCCATAACAAATGAAAGCAGCCTGTGGTGCTTGGCTGGAGCTTCTAAGCTCAAAGAGCTGCTTGCCAGGTCGCTTGTAAGCCAGCACCATCTTAGGGTTTGGTGCTCTATGGTCAGGTCTTTCCTTGTTTTGGGTGTGTAGTGTTTTGTAAGTGTGGGGGTGTGTTTGGTACTTAGTCTAGGGGCTCTCCCTCTCTATATACTTTCTTTTCTATCTTAAAGAAATGAATCGTAGCTCTCCTCGTAGTTCGAGAAAAAAAAAGTCATGAATTTATAATCCATCTGACCAATAATTGAATTACACCAACACAGATCAGATCAGTACAAGCACCATTAATAATAATTGTATTATACAGCAAGCATCTTCAACAGATGATTCCAAGAATAATCTGCAGGAAGAACACATCTTCCTAACGATGATTCCAGGATATTCAGACTGAACTCTTCTGCCAGGAGTATATTTAGGTCCTAACTGAACGAACATGGTCAAAATTCTAGACTGGGGATGTTGTATGGAGGAAGGGTTGGGTCAAAGCCACACCATTGCAGCAAGATGGTGGCACCCAGCACACAAGGGAGGGGTCGTCGGCCTCATTGTTAGGAGGAGAGGACTACTATCGCCTAACAAAAGGAGGATTTGTGAGAGGAAAAAGCCGGAAAGATTGGGGCACCTGTGCAGAAGCGGCCATGGAGGTGTTGACCACCACCTCATGCCAGGAACTGGACATCGGCTACTGCGCTCCTGGACGCTGGCCACTGCGCTCCTTGAGAACCCCTGTACGAGATGAGGCTCGCCGTTGTTGTTTTTATAACAAGAAAGAAGATTCATGGACTAATTTATAAATTATAATAGGAAAAAAACGAATAGAGAGAAACCTGAATCGAACAGGTCATGGAGAACCAAGTTGATTCTGTTCTTGGAGAAAGAGGATTATTGGAGAAGGAAGAAAAAATCCTGGGAAAAGGGAAAAGAGAGCAACCTGAATCGAACACATCATGGAGAAGCAAGTCAATTTCCATCCAGACACCGAGAGACTGTGACGGATGTGCCTCGCGCGAAGTTCGGCAAGCAGTGGCGCCACCACGGTGGAGGAGGGAGTGGGACCGTGGACAGTCGCCGGTCGTCAGGAGACTGGCGTAGGCGGCGCCCAACGCGCTGAGGCTCTCGCGCGTGGGCGAGGAGGGGGAGCAACGCAGAGTGGGTGAGCGGGCGGCAGCGAGCGTGCCGAGGTTCCCACGCATGGGCGCGACCACGACGTCCCGTGCCTCGGCAGCCTACCCTTCGATCCCGGCGTCCGCGAAGGCAGCGGCTAGCACGAGCGGCGGCGACCTTACTCTTTTTTTTTTCTTTTAGTTTAACGGAGAGTGAGTGGGATTTTCTATAGAATCGTCGTCCACGCGAATGAGAGGGCCGCGGAAGGGCCAAAGCCCGTGCGAGGGAGAGGGCCGCGGATGGGCCCAAAAGCCATCGAGTGAGACCGTTGGGCCAATGAACGGGCTAGATGAAAAAGGCCCAGACCAAAAGAGAGGCAAAAAATTTTGCCTCTTTGTTATTAGGTATACCTATGGTCTAAAGTCTACGGAAAAAGAGAAGAGCCATCATGAATGGTAGCCTAAATGGTAGATGCTTAAATATCAGGTTTTGGTGTGCTCTAGTGCGTATTTGATGTTGTATTTGCTTGTATGATTCTGTTTGTACTGAGAATGACTTGTGATCAGGTTGTAGCACTTCAGAACATCGCTAGTGCTTTTGATCTTCTTCGGTAAAGAGGCAAGTAAATGTAGCGGTGATTTACATCCGTTTTGGCTTGTTTTCATCACCTACAACATAATGTCTATAATAATGTCATACCATTAATAACCAAACCTTGTGATCTTTATTTATTCAACCTTATTTAATTGTGGTCTTATTTATTTATTTAATTATGATGATGCTATTGTTCCATATTGCTATATGTGGTTAGCCCATAACCTTAAGATGAAGTTGAAGTACCATTGGTGGTTTATGTTTATTTTATTGCAGCATGTCAAGTGCATTTCATCATTAATCTACATCGGAAGTTATGTCGTTGACCTATAGTCACGATCGTACCGTTACAACATCATGGGATGCAGCTCCACACCTTGTTGGGTATGCAGGTAGGAGACATTTTGCATTGCATTCATATGCATTCATGAAGTACATTGAAGTGATATGTCCATGTTATTATGAAGCTCTATCATCTGGCTATACTCAAAATTGGAAGTCACCTATTTGATATTGATATTATATCTTGTTTATTCTATAAGTGGAACTCCATGTTAAATTGTTGTTTAATTCAACTTGTGGTTTAAATAGCTTGTCAAAACAAGTTTGCTTGCTAAGATGTTTCATCTCACCATTGCTTTACTCAATCTAGCTACTTAATGCTTGCTTGGAAGGGAAGGGGTTTAGCTGCATGTCTCACACACTTCTTCAATTAGAGACTTCGTGTTTTAAAGTGCTTGGAAGGGAAGGGGTTTAGCTGCATGTCTCACACACTTCTTCAATTAGAGACTTCGTGTTTTAAAGCATAATAATTTGGTTTTGTTAGTAGACATGAGAGAGAATGTTTAAAATGTGGCCGTTAAACTTATTCTTGTTGGAGTAACTCATTCTTTGTTAGCATGTTCTTTAAAGCTAGTTTGGTGCTTAAATATCTTTCTTCTGTGTTGCTTATAACTACAAAGGAGGTGCTCCCAAAATCTTTTTTTGTCATGTGCGGCTGTTGTTTGTGAAGTTGAGTAGTGATTATGATTATCTAGTGCCAATAGGTGATGATTAATAGGTGCATGTGCATTGGACCTAGTAATGTGGTGAGGACGCACCACATGACAATCGACTCTATAGAATCACGACACCACTACATCTGGTTGATCAATATCTTGGACCAATTGCTTTCTCTCGCAACAGCGCTAGAAATGTTTGTTGATATTTCTTATGTCTATTGGAGATTTTTGCAAGCACATAGAAAATATCAAAATAGCACTTTGCTCCGTGAGTATTCTAAGGTCTTTATTTATATTTCCCGTGAGAAAGCCTATGCCCAAGAAAGTGAAAATAGAGATTCTTGTGGACTAAATTCTCAAGCAATTGCATGCCCTTAGCCAGGGGTAAATACAACTATGGCACACGTTGCCATAAGAACGATAAGTTGGGATAACTTGATCACTCAAGAAGATAAACAAAGCTATGAGCGAGAGTGTAGCTAGTGGGAAAGAGAGAGAGCAAAAGGAGACCTATGTAACTTCTACTTACCAAGCACAACTTATAGGACTAAAACTTAGCAACTAAGCTAAACCAAGAGCCCTACGAGGGGGATTCTCAATAACTTCAGGGCACAATCCGCCTAGCCAACCCAAAAGGATTAACTCGGTCAACGTTGCCATGAGCCCTACGATTTAAGAAATAGGCCTAACATTGTGGAGTATAGAGGATGGACAGGGGCTATCACCACCGCCACCTACCACTAACTATTCAGAGGCTCAGACGCGTTTGCGGGCAAGATATAGCCTAAGCACCACGATTAATCTATAAACTCACTAGCTACTTCGTTCTAAGCTCGGTGAAATGAGATCAAGCACCCCTAACCAGACGGTGGAACCCATACAAGACAAAACCACACTAACTAAGATAGAATGATGCTACTAAGCTTAGAACAAGCTTTAGAACACACTTAACTAAGTATGCAAGCTTGGACTAAGTACTTGAGCAAAGTAGATGTATATTCCAAATAAACTAAGTATACAATAGGAAAGTTATAGAAAAGAGGGTACAAGAGCTATACTAGACCTAGAAGACTCTTTTCGGGCTCGAGTATAGCTCCACCTAACTCTATTCCCACTACTAGCCTAGATACTACACTAGAGCTCAAGGATGAGCTTGACCTTGCTAGAGAGTGTTGCTTCTTGATTGTGATGCCTTCTCCATAGCTCAACACCTGCTTATATATAGTGTGTAGAGTCATGGAGGTACTTGTAGGAGTGAGTGGAAGGTCGGTGGAGAGGGTGGGCATCAGGCGACGCCTAGGGCATTGGCTGACCCTTGATCTCCACCACTAACGCTTGGGCAAAAATAACTAAGAAACAAAAACTGAATCAAAATTACCGGAACCAAAACCAAGTAATCAAACCGAAAAAAAATCGATTCCTAATTCGGTTCATGATTTGTACTAACTGAAATAAGTCCAATCAATTTGGTTCTTGGGCTCGGTTAACCGAAGAACCAAAGGAAATGAGGCCCCGTAGATAGGAGGCCCATGAATGAAGAGCTAGCCCAATTACCATCATATATAATGCAGACTTAAAACCCTAGACACAGCTCGTCCACAGCTCCACATCCAACTCCCTTGCACGGTCGCCGCATTTGACTTCCTATCCAACTTCTCCCTGCGACCATGGCTCCCTTACCTGTTCTCCTCCATCCAACTCCGTGTTTCCTATGAGAGCGAGCCACTGCAGCGACAGCGTGGGAGCTCACGAGCGTGTGGCGAGAGCGTGCGGTGGTGGTGGGGCTCCCATGAGCATGGGCAGCGGCAATAGACCTCCTGTAGATGCACCCGACGGCGGCGGGCTGGTGGCGGCGCTTAGGGTGGAGATCCAATGCCCCTTCAAAGACGAAGGGTGCATGTCCGGTGGCCCCTTCAGCAAGCAAAGGCACACTCCACGAGGATGGATGTCCGAGGTGGTTGCCTCTCCAGCCCGGTAGCGACGGTCCCCCGTGTGTACCGACCAAGGAGAATGGATCTACATCTTTTTTGTTGAATTTTGATCATCGATATGTGTTTCTTTGGGATGTTCAATTTAGAATTTGTTAGTTGGGTTAATAATCAAAACCGAACTGAAAAAACCGAAACCAAATTGCTCGGTTCTCACTTTTCAAAAGAACCAATCGTTCTTGAGTTCTTAGGTAACCAAATTTCATAGAAACCGAAGAACCAAACCGATCGGTTTTGGTTAACCGAATGCCCAAGATGATCCACCGCCTTCCCTCCAACGCTTTGGATTGCTTCCTAGTGGTGGTTGCATGCTGTCCTAGGGCAGTTGGAAGTCAGTGGAGTGGTTGAGTGGCTGATGGTGGGCCCTTCAATCCAAAGTGAGGTCCATCCGACACCTTTGGATCAAACCGACTCAAACCAATGGCTGAAGGAGCTTGTGAGTGTGCTTCTCCACCTCTCCCATGGATTGGTGACACAACTGGGGCTAGGGTCATCTCGGGCGATGCGAAGTGGGGTCGACCGACCCCGCCATGTGGTCCTGCACCTCTCCGCCACGTCCACTTGCCTTCCTTGCCTGATTTTGAGGCATTTTCACCAAAATTTCCTGCATTCAAACAATTTTCCAAATACAAGTGGAACTAGGTCATTTGTAAATGTTATTTGCTACTTGAGGTGTGTTTTACCTTCACTTTGGTGGAATGTTGATGGTCAAACATGTGGTTTAGTGGCCATCAATAGGTGGCCGCCAGAGAATCGCTCTCCACCATGCTTTCCGTAGCCGTCTGTCTTGCTACAAGGTGCCACCCAGACACCTCCTGTGACCAGTCCCGAGGCTTCCTCCATACTTATAGCCATGTATGCCATCTATTATGTGATTTTGTTATACTGCAAGACATGAATTGTGTGCACACTTATTAAATTGTGTTTTTCTGCAATGCATGTTCAGATGGATAGAAGTTGGGTGCACAGCACACTATTTTCTACTGAATATGCCAATGGTGTCAAAGAATTTATGGATTTCATTAAAGAAAAATTAGTGATAATGATGGGATTTTGTGCCCATGTACTAGATGCCTTAATCAGAAGTACCTGCATCAGCCCAATGTGAAGAATTACATATTATTGAATGGCATGGACTGTACATATATTCGGTGGTTACATCATGCAAAGGACATTAGTGTACCTGTTAATGAAGTTCCTATTCATGTTATTGACAATGATGAGGGTTCCATACATGGGATGGGTGTGGCTGAGGATGACAACAATGGTGCTGGTCGATTAGATAGGATGATAAGGGGCCTACAAACTACAGAAGGACAAGGTAGACATGACACTAAAACTAAAAATGGAAACATGGAAGGCTCTTTTTTGAAACATGTGATGAAGGAGGCTAAGCGTCAGCTTTATCCTGGTTGTACCAAATTTTCAAAGTTCTCCTCTGTGGTAAAGCTACTTCATATGAAGTCATTTTATAGGATTACCAACACTGCACTTTTTACAATATTGAAGCTATTGGCTGAAGCATTCCCAGAGTTTAATACACTACCAAAATCATACAATGAAGCAAAGAAGATTCTAAAGGAATTAGGTTGCAGATATGAATTGATACATACAAATGGTGCATTCTTGATTACCTAGCTCTGAGCACTTTGTCTGGGCGTACCACGAAAGGGGAAACAAACAATACATCAAGATCTCTGAGCAACACAGGTCAAACACGTCATAGGCATAGCAGGGAGGACGAGGCGCTTTGGATTCCCTGGCCCATTCATCCTTATCTATAACATGACTTAATGACATGCAATGCTCGGAAGACCGAAGGGTGCATTCACCTAGAGGCCAAGCCATTGGGAGCACCAATATGCAAATCTTTAGCACCGGCACCCGAAGAATTTAGTCGTTCGATTGGCTCGTCATCATGTCCTTCAAGGGGCTATTATTGGTGATATGGACCTAGGAAGCTCACTGTCCCAATATAAGACAATCACCATCGGGTTGGGCCAAGGCTGGCAAAGATGATGAGGCCCACCCAAACTAGGGTATATCATCAGACATGGTGTACAAGCAACCTGGCGCAAGGAGCTTGGATGCTGACTTCTATGGGATACGATAGCCATTCTATTACTATTTCCTTGTAACTAACTAGGAAACATATCTGTAAACTGATCACCTTCTATGTAACCCTACCCCCCAAGTATATAAGGCGGGGTAGGGAGCACTCGATCGGTACCCATTAGAATACTCAGCGACCCCTTGTAACTCGAGCACGTGAGATAAATAGGTCTAGTCCAAATTGGACATAGGGAACCACACACCTGAACCAGTATAAATCTATGTCCCATGTGCTACTCTTCTAATTCCTTATGCGCGATACGCTGATCTTCATTGCCAGGTTCAAAAACTCTGACAGTTTGTATATGCAAAGAGTCACATGCCATGTGTAGTGCTTGCTGTTAACCATGCTAAAATGATTCATCCCATTTGTACTGAAGCAAAACCTTAAGTTCCTTATTTCCCTTGAAAACACTCCTTGAATTTGAAATTAGTAGCCCTAAATTGTGAACCATCCGTTGGGTGGCTTAATTTTCCATCATTCAAGCGCTCTTCGGGTTGCCACCACATCAACTTGGCTTTCTTTTTGTTCGAAATAATAGCCTCGAGCGGAAATTATAGAGAAATGCCACACAACCTTCGCAGCAATCTTTTGCTCGATCATCTTTCATCGCCTTAGCAAAGTAACACTTGTAGGCGTCGGTCAAAGCGACCTGGACACACATCCAAATCTTTATAATTGTCATGATACAATATGCAATCATTGATGCACATATGACTTTTGGTACTTCGAGCCCTATTCAGAAGATCATTTGCTTCGCCTAGTACATGTTCTCAAGCAACTTATTTGAGCTTGGAAGAGTCTTCCCCAAAAGGTTTAACAAATCATCAAAGCCTTTGTTGGACAAACCATTACTTGATTTGAACTCTAGTAGCAAAAGATTAGCTTCCAACTTGGTAACACTAAAATATGAGTACAACAGTGTTCTTGCATCCTTTCTCATTTGCTCCAGCATTTTCAAATTTATTGCATCAAGGAACTCTGGCTCCCCATCACGTATCATCTTGTCTAGAGCATCTACGACATTAGCATCAACTTTCATTCACAGTTTTCTGACTAATTTCATTCTTGGTTTCATGGATGGTTTGGTGGATAGTTTCACCAATGGTATCCCTCATGGGTGCATGGATTGTATACCTTTGAGACTTCCTCAGGTAAGTTCTCACCATATTCCCCATTCTTATTCCAAACCTTTTAATTTTTTCATGATACCTGTATGGCAATGGATCTGCTTGATGTTTCGAAACTGCTTTTGATTTTTCCAATCTACACATGGGCAATGTATGTATCCATCACACATATATTGTTTACTATGAACCCCTATGGTGGCCTTCACAAATGAATTTGTTCCTTACACGAACTTGGTAGACATAGGATCCAAGTACATCCATCTGCGACTCTTCTGTGAATAACATAATGTGTATGACATAGGCTGTACTATATATATGTCGTTCAGTTTAATGGAAAATGCCCGCTAAGATTCTACGTCATTCACAATTATGAGTTACAAGATACCAACCTTAGAGTAATAATATAAGTGACGTACAACCTTCACAATTTGGGAGCCTCTTAACAACTCTTTCAAAAATGTCACCTAAAATGAAAAAACTAAATTAAATATGGTGTCTATTACATTCACCTCATTATATTAGAAGCAATATAGCCAAGCAAACAATAAAAGTATAGAGTACATGTTAACACGAGAGTAAGTTGGTGTGGATGTGACATTCAAAATTCTGGAGCCTCCATGATCAAGAAGAACTCTAAAATGAAGAAAGATGATTTTCATTCACAATTTAACCAAAGGAACAAGCTAGAAAATTAACAGGTTTTCTAGTTACCAACCTTAGAACAAGGAAGTGGTGCGATCCTTTTGAGAATTGAGAGCCACCATGATGAACTTTATGCAGAATGGATGCAAGAATGGTGAAAGGGTGGAAGTTTTGTTCTAGGCGGTTTTCACCGTCGGATCATATGACGCACCACCAGATCATAGTAGGTGGAATGTAGTTTGCCAAACAAAGTGGCGGTGAAAATCATTATCACCACCAATTTGGCGGACGATCCGGTGGTGGAAACTGTGGTGATTTTCACCACCGATCCATCCGCCGAGCCAGTGGTACGGTGATAACAATTTTCACCGCTAGCTCAGATGACCATTGCACCTGTCTACCTTCAAACCGGTGGAGAAACTTCTTTCCTCTGCTGGTTTGCAAGTGTGTGGAGCATTGGTCAAAAAATTGGGAGGTGAAAATTATTTTCACTATTGGGTCAATGTATGATCTGGCGGTGATAACCACTGGGGTTTTTCACCGCCAAATCATATGCCAACCCAATAGGTAAAATAATTTTCTCCATGAGTTTTCCACCCCACCGTGCCCCTCCCACCTTTGAACCGACGATGGGAATTATCACTGTCGGCTCTTACCAAACTGAACTAAAAGTGTTGGTGCCATTTTTTAGGGTGACTAGTAATACCAGCTGCCTTTGAAGATAGGTTTGTAGATGCGGCTAGCTTAGTGGGGCCCGAGGGCTACCAGTACCCTAAAAAGCCAGCGCCTAGATGAATTTATTCTGTGGTAATGGGCGGTGCTGAAGATAGGTTTGTAGAGGTGGATGGCTTAGTGGCACTACTACAAAACTGACATTCACTACTGGCCCATCACCGTCGGTTATTTTGGATTCGATAGTGATAGAGTATCACTGCTAGATGTTTTAGAACCAGCACTGATAGAGTATCATTGCCGGTTCGTGGCTTCAATCGGTAGTGATAGCACAATCTGACACTGAAAGGTGGACTATCACTACCGGTTCATGGCTTAAACCGGCGGTGATAGGCATGGTGTTATCACTGCCGGTTCAAGCCACTTAACCGGCAGTGATAACCGGTACTGATATTCCACCTATCACTGCCGGTTCATAGTTGAACGGGCAGTGATAGCTGTTTTGAACAAAAAAATCATAACTGTTTCATCTGAGATCAGATGAAGATAAATTTTATATCAAAGTTTTGGGGTTTAAAGAGATCTAAAACTTTGTAGTTCTCGGATTAGATTTAATATAAGTTCTCGAATCAGATTTGGCATGATTAACAATGTCGAATGGAGACAAAGTCAATATCAAAGTTGTAATACTCGACGAGATCTATAACTTTGCAGGTAAAACCTTTTCATTTGAGATTGTTTTGGTATCAAATATACAACATAGGATTAAAAAATGTGTAGTTAAAAAATTACATTAGCTATATAGTTACATGTGTCAAGTAGCCCAGTTGGTTTGTGCGCGCGAGGGAATGTGAAAGTTGAGGTCATGAGTTTGAATTAAAAACACATATTTTTCTCGTTTTATTTCCTATCACTGTCGGGTTCACTGATACTCTATTCTAGGGTAGTGTGCGGCCCGAGGGCTGCCACTACCCTAAAAAGTCACCACCCCTACAAATTGATAATAGGTGGTGAAAACATTTTCTGCCATAGTGTCATTTATTTCTGAAAATTGATACTCTATTATTTTTTTAATCGGGTACAACCCACACACTCCACACTCACACCGCATGCACACACACGCGTGTGTGTCCATACAGACACAAAGAAGAGATCAGGAGGCCCTCTAGCGTCTAGTGCGATGCGTAGTTCCACCGAACGCACATGCGTCCGTGTACCCTAATTTTCTGGAAAAATTCCAGAAAAATGCGACACCATAGTTTGAATCCGAGTGGGTAGCATCCCTCTAGACAAACATACCACTGGATCACATGCCCTTTCACAATTGATACTCTATTCTGGAGTAGTGTGGGGCCCAAAGGCTGCCACTACCCTAAAAGGCACCGCCTCTATAAATTTATTCTGTAGTAATTTTCTAGAAAAATACGATACCATAGTTTGAACCCTGGTGGATAGCGTCGCATTGGACAGACCTACCACTGCACCACGTGCCCTTTCACAATTGATACTCTATTCTGGAGTAGTGTGGGGCCCAAGGGCTGCCACTACCCTAAAAAGCCACCGCCTCTACAAACTGATTCTGTAGCAATGAGCGGTGATTTTCTCTAGTAGTGTCATTTATCCCTGAAAATCAATTTTCAGTGCGGTTTAGCTTATATTTTTAAAAAATTCACAAAGAATTATTAAACTGCACCAGGAATTAACAGAAGCTTTTTCAGCCCAAATTCCACGCACTGCATCCCTGAGGACTAGACTTAGAGCCATAACTATAGTTGACAATAATCTAACACCGTGCATAAAAAAATAATATACTATAAAAAGTAAGCATTCATTCAAGGATAAATGTGACGATAACATAATACGACAAAAGAAACTATTTACAATAGTGGTTACCTCTTATAATTTCACCCTGCGAGTACGATCATCCATATTCTGAAAACGAACTATGATATCATCATTTGTAATTGCATCAAGAAATTCTTGCTCAACGAAGCAAATGACACAATCATTCATAAATCCATCGCCGATTCGGTTTCGGAGGTCCGTCTTCACAATTTTCACTACTGAGAAACACCTTTCCACCGACGTCGCCGCATAATAGGAAGAACTAGCACAAGTTTGAGGAGCCGATATACCAAAGGAAAATTAAGATTTGTAGTGTTGATAGTTGGTGCAGTTGGTCTTCTTCCTTGGTTTGTGCCTATTAATAATGTACTCTTGATCCATGTCTAACTTTGGGATGCCATGTTGTTCATAAAAAGATAGTACAGAACTTAGTAAGGAATCCCAACAATCATCTCTAAATTGCTGAAATTTCTGTTTTGTTAACTGCACCTCTGACATGGCCTCTAAGATGTCTTTATCTTTCCTTTGTAAGTACAGTGACAAAGAATTTGCATGTCCCAATATAAGCAACATTAACTGTAAGTGGAACACAAAGTCAAAATCCTTGAGATAGTCCATGAGACCACGGGCTTGACGTCTCTTGGCATCAGTGGGACCTTCTTTTTCAACATATTGGAGCACATCAATAATATCTGGGAATAAACTTTTTATCCTTTGAAGAGTTTTATAATGAGATGACCAACAAGTGTCACCGGCTCTTTGAAGTGATTGTTCTTGATTTAATCCCATTCCAGTACTAAGTTGTCCACTGCCTATTGCTCTACCAACTCTCTCTTGTTGACTTTCTCGAGTATCCTTCCTTTTGCAAGAGGCTCCAGCAGTCGTGAGATTTGTGAAGAACGATGAGTTATATATAGTTGGTATTTGCTGCATTTGAATCTCTTCTAGAAGTTCCTCTGTCAGGATTCTCACTGTGATCTCTTCTTGAAGTACCTCCATCAAGATTCTCCGTTCAGGTGCCTTCATCTCCATCAACATTTTCATTATCACTTGTTGGGACTAATTTCCTTTTCAAAAAACGATCCATTGTGCTTTGATTTCCTATCAAATTATTCAATCAACAAAATTAAAGACACAAGTAGATATTGAATGCACAGTTAAAAAATCAGTAATTTACTATTTTACTTACGTGACATGTTTGCTGGCAAGTGGCAAGATGAACAGATGATTCCTGAAAATATATAAAAACCATAAGCTGCAAGCATCTCGCAATTGTAGATTGGGGAGCAAAAAATAATTTTGAGATAGGATTTGGGATTTTAGGTTACCTGTACCTCGGTAGAATACAGTACAGGTAGGATTGAATCAGGATTCAGGAACGGAGACTCGGAGAGTCGGAGAGCAGTGGCGGCGGCGTTGTCCGCCCGTCCGTCGTCGCCGTCAACACCGAGTGATGGCTGCGAGCCTACGATCACGGAAGGACGTCGAGAGCGACGGCGCAACGGCGGGAGAAGAAGAAGAATCGTTGAATGTTTCGGCTTTCTGCGGGCTGCAGCTTCGGAAACTGAACGAAGTACGTGACTTTTGGCCTTCTCTCTTGGGGTGCTATTCTTGCTGGGCCACCGGGGTCATCTTTTTTTTACCGGGGTCATGACTGTTGGAAAGTTATACGTATAATAGATTCGTACGAAACCATCGGGGTCACGCGACCCCGGCGACTCCACGTAGATTCGCCCTGATTGAACTTATGGCTTCTTTCC
The DNA here is from genome assembly GCA_904845875.1 of Miscanthus lutarioriparius. Taxonomy (NCBI): domain Eukaryota; kingdom Viridiplantae; phylum Streptophyta; class Magnoliopsida; order Poales; family Poaceae; genus Miscanthus; species Miscanthus lutarioriparius. The sequence goes on from CAJGYO010000011.1 coordinate 74,271,602, forward strand.
TCTCACAAGCGTCCCCTATGGTATATTGGCACACCACACGGTGATTTGTGACTAAGTACAATTGCTATTCTTTTATATTAATTTTCATGAATCTTGTATTATTCAATATTTCAGCTGCTAAATGATCAAAAAGAGAAATGCTTCGACTACAAAGTTTTACAAATCAACGAGTACTACATGTACCATCCAGTTTAAGAACAAAACCAGATACGCACCATATGTGAGCCTAGGAAGTCAAATCTCACATATAGCTAGAAATAAGGGTAATATCAAAAGACAATACTCAATATATAACGTACTTAGTATAAAGGATATAACCTTAGACAGCAAATAGTGGAAAGACAACTCCGATCTTCGGGTGAAAACTCCAATTCCACAGGGATAACTGACTGGTTGATCACAAGCCTAATTCCTCCAAACTCTAACAATCTAGTACCCATCCAGGATTTTTATCCAAAGATTTAAAAAGTAAAGCAAGCGTCGTACTCAACAAATATAACATAGGGTTCATGAGGCTCAAAAGGCTGACACTAGTTTAACTACGATTAGCTTTTAATGAGTCATCTTTTAGCAATTGGGTGACAACAAGTTTATTCACAAGCCCATATAAACATATGATCAGGTAAACATGAATAATGAATAGCATAAACACTAATCATTAATGAGCAGCTTCATCATCAGTATCATCCGTATTCATCATCATTAACCATTAATAATCATCTATTCCGTAAATGTTTTAAGGTCGTTCGTGACCGTGAGCACAACTGATATACCAATTTTACACTCTGCAGAGGTTGTACACTTCCACTGTGAGTCGTGATTTACCCTTTCGCCCAAGGTGATCAGCCTCTTAACCCACTACCAAGGAAGATCGATAGGGTTCACTATGAAGCCTTTCAAAGGTTCGTCTAACGAGTTAGGACCGCTAAGGTTTCTCCATCAATAAGCATGAACCTCCCTACAAGGAGTGACTAACAAAATACCAAGAAACCAATGTGCACCCTCTTGGCAGGCCTAGATCATACCTATCGGAGCCCCTCTTGCGCCATAAAGGTAACCACTAACAAGCTAGAAAAGGTCCTCATACTGAGCTAAAGTCAAAGCTATGTAGCCCTCACAGCTGTACTATAAGTCCCGGATGTTCACTTACAGATAAGTCCTTAGGAAGAGGAATCTAGAGCACCATAAAAATAGCCCAATGCTCTAGCCCCCTTGTTTCATGTTGCTAAAAAGCATCTTTTAGTGTTTATTGCATATACCATTAGTCAAGTTACAAGATCATGGTTGTAGTTGAGCACTAGCATCATACTACCCAATGCAATATCCCATAGGTATCAAGGCACAAGGTACAAAGTACTAGAAAATTCTTAGTGGTAGTTAAGGTAGACACATGCGGTATGAATTAAATGATTAAAGGTGTATAGGACAACAAAGAAGATCCCATGCTATACTTGCCTTAAACTCAGATCCTTCTTCTAGTCCAAACCTTCAAAGGAACTCCTTCTTGATCAACACGTAAAGCTCACCGACTGGACATGATCATAAAGCACCACACAAGCATCCATGCAATCATACACGAAGCAAACAATAGATCTAAATTAGAATAATACACCAAACATAATAAATAATAGGTAAAGAGGTTTTAAAAATGTTCTACATGTTACTACGAACACAAAGCCGCGAAAAGCACTCTAATCGGAGCTATAACGAAAAAGTTATGAATTAAACAAGATTTCCTTTAATAAAATAATAGATTAAATCTAACCTCAAATTTCAAAAGTTAAAAATATGTTTAATAATAGGATGAACATATAGATTATGCAATTACGAATCTAACGCAACTTGAACGGGTCAAATCGAAGTTAAAATGGAGATTTTATGGCCTACCGAAGGCAGTGACAATTTTGTAAATAGGGGGAACTTGATTTTCGAATTTAAAATAAATAAAATCCAATTTTAAATCTGCCCAAGGACTGCAGGTATTATTTCATAAAAAGGCAGGGAGTCTTTAGCAAAGCTACAGGGACGGCGGGTTAGAACTTAAAATCTTGCGAGGCTCTTTTGCAAATTTCACAGCGAAGGGGTATCAGGCTCTGTCAGCCGTTGGATCTAACTTGGATGGGTCGGATTAGACAGAGAAGGGGAAAAGGGGAAACGTCGGCCGAAACAGTAGGACGCGGCGGAATTCTTCAGCGGCAATGGGAATTTCTCATCGGAGAAATTGGGGAAAACAGCTACGGAGCTTAATCTGGCTCGAGATTGGCACTGGGAGATAGATAGAGAAACAGCAAACTCGTCTCTGCAATCTACGGCAGCGAAGATCGAGCAGAGGTGGCTGGCGTCGAGCAATGGCGGCAGCGGAGTGACGGCGACACGAGGTAAGCCAAAACAGAGCGAGACAGAGAGTTAAGGGCTTGACATGCTCGCAAACCCAACGCGAAGCTCGGGAATGCTCTTACCGTGACGGAGGATCAGCTAATCGGCACGACGGTGTTGAACTTCTTCTCGGCGGAATCTAGACGGCGGCGCTAGGGCATAGGCGGCCTGGCGGCTTGCTCTAGGGCTTGGTGGGGGCAAAACATGCGCAGGGTCGGTATTTAAGAGGCTCGTAGCGTGGGGCCAACGCTACCGAGAGGGGCATAGAGGAGGCGGACACGGTCATGGAGGAGTCCACGTCCAACACGAGCTAGGGATCGGGGATAGAGCTGACAGGATGGTCCCACCTGTCGGTGTCGGAAAGTGAGGGGTCGGGCAGTTAGTCACCGTGAGAGAAGACGCTGCGCGCTGCCTGCCAAGCGACTGTGGCCTAAAGCTGGGCTGCGGCTGCACTGGGCCTTCGGGCGCAAGAAAAGGCTGAGAGAGAGGAGAAAGGAGGGAATTGGGGTGGCGCCTGAGGAAGGGAAGGAGGAGCACCTTTGGGCCATAGGGTTTGGCGGCCCACGCGGGGGAAGAGAAGGCTGAGGGGAAGGGCCGGGCTGAGAGAGGGAGGGGCGAGGGAGGCATGCCTTCGGGCCTAAAGGGAGAAGGGAGGGTTTTCTTCTTCTTTTATTTCAAAATCATTTTGAATCACTTTTCAAAAACACTTTGAAACATTTTGAATTTAGACCGAAACCACTCATTACAAAAATACAAATGCACCGGCAGGAATGCACTACAATGTTGCTAAGCCTTATGATGAATTTTTAATTTAATGAAAAATTATTATTCCCTATATTTTATGAGCACAAAAATACATAATTGAATCATTCTAACTTTATTTCAGAAAGAACAAATTTTCGGGTGTTACACTACAACTATGGTATATGGCACATTTTTATTTGAGATCATTTGGAAAATTGAATGTTCAAGTTTATATTTTAAATTCTGAGAATTTAAAATGTGTATTTAAGCCCATAAATGATCTTAAATAAAGAACCAGCTAACTAGAAAGTTTTAGACCGTATTGACCTCTAAGTTTTTATTTAAATATTATATTGAAGGGTGTCTGACTTAGTCAATTACACATAGAAATCACCTATTTTCAGGGACGGTTGGCATAATAAATGGCTCCAAAAATTATGATTTCTGTACGGAGATCTTTTTATGTATCAATTGTCCCTAAAATAGGTATATCTGTTTTTCAGCAGCAGTTTTATTAAATCATCCACTCATGAAAAGCGATTTTGAGGGGTGGTTTGAAAGCCACAAAACATTTATAGAGAGTTTACTCTAGGAATCATCGTTAATAACAATAGAAACTGATTGTAAAATTAATCTGTGTAGTAGTAGTGATCTTAGCTCTTCTCCATGGAGTATTTCATGGATTAAATATCGAATTGGCATGGAATAAAGGAGAATCCTTGCACTCATTAAACCGAACAATATATCCTTGAAGTCTTGAACCACAACGTACGAAAAGAGGTGCAACAAGAGGTTGAAAGGCCTCTAGCTCGCGCTTTGCGTCGCCTGGCACATAATATAATTAATCTTTAATCTTGTCATAATGGACATCTGGTCAATATATAGAAGTTCTTCCCTCAAAAAATATATAGAAGTTCCTAAATTTGAAGAACACAGCCTAATAGTGTCATACAAATAGCAATACACACAGTAACCCCCAAAGTTGTTATAGCAGTAGTCGGCAATTGAGAGACATAACATATACTATTTACTACTAGCTATATGTATCTCTATATACTATGGATTCAATTATTAAGATATGTAGTCAAATTAACCAGTGCCCAAAAAAGATCTAATCGACTGGCATCACAGCAGGTGGTCGGTACCAACGTTGTCTGCTGTGGCGGAGCAGGCTTCGGTTACCTTGGCAAAGCGGCCTTTCACCCGGGGTCTCACCTGCGCATAGGCTTTCCTGGATGCATATCTTATCTGCTTCTCATAGCACCTCCTCATCCTCTTCTCCTTGTACCTCATCAACTTGAGCTCCCTCTCCGTTGACTGATCTATCGGCATTTGCAGCCGACTGTCATCGGTCAGGGTTGGCTCCTTGAGCCTCGAGCTTGCTGCGTCCGTGAATGTGCTCCCACAGAATGACATCTGCATGAACCAGCAACTTTAAATCAGAGGAAAATAAAAGAAATGGGCCAGAAAGAGGTTGTGGTTAAATCAGTTTTGAGCAATTAATATGCATGAATTTATATATATTATTGCGTTTATATTCATTTCTGTGTCTTGCATGATCAAAGCAAAATTAGGAGAGCTAGGTAACTAAATAACTCATTGCCTTCATTTATTATTTCGATATATATGAATATGCACTTTGATGGATGTTGAATGGCCGTGTCTGATGGTCATAAGATATTGCCTTGGTAGCACGATTTGTTAGGCCGGGGTAGGAAATTAGATCTTAATATAAGCCAAGTGATCAAGTTGTTTCTATATATATGCCGCGAAAGTGCATTAATTAATCACGTATTACTTTCGTAAAAGCCAAGTGTAGCAAAAAAGCAAACAGCAAATCTGCAAACGAACCACATAAAATGAGACAACTTATTACCTATTTCATCAAACTTTGGCATGCACAAACCATAAGGATAGGTTTAGATACCAGTTGGACATATGCATGGAAAATGTTTGACATGTTATATTTGGTATTAGAGTACTATATTTTGTTGTTTTCTTTAACATAATAATCACACAAGCTAGGTCATCCAAATAGGTAGATACATCAGTGGACGCACCGACATGCATATATATTGTTACAGTTGATTTCAACCATACAAATCTGGAGTGCCTGCAGTTAATTAACTATATGTATCATGAGGCAAGCATAAATTTTCAAGAGCAAAATAAACCAATATAGTGATGAAGAAAATGGAAAAAGAAGGCCAAGCTTTCTCCCTTTTATCTATATATAATTTCTTAGTAAGTATATCACAATATCTAGATTTGCTGATAAGAATATATAATCAATTCAGTTAGTAAGTATATCACAATTAACCTTACCCTTTTCCATATCTATTTCCTCTCCACAAGGAAATCACTATAGGCCGGTGATTAATTTGGACTTGTTAATATCTCTCAGTCCTCGCACACAAACTCTATGTATGAGAGTTATAGTTTTTGCTCTGATGGAATTGATGATGAATCTGTCGATTATCAACAACAAACCTGTACAACACCCTGTAACTGTTTTCCCCTTTATTCATAAAAAGTAAGCCCCTTCTCTTAAAATCCCTAGATTTTATTAGTTGGAGAACATGAGCCCTCACCATCCATGCATGGTAGAAAATTCTTATAGTCTGCAAGACCTCGAAATCTGGTGCTGCTGCTGGCACAAAATAAAAAGAAGCGACACACACACACACACACACACACAGAGAGAGAGAGAGAGAGAGAGAGAAGGATCGGAAGAAAAAGAGGAAGAACCACATATGGTGAGCTCGCTGGTCTGGTCTTGAATAAAACGCAAGCACTGAAAGAAAGAATCGTGATCAATCAAGAACAGAAAAGAACGTGAAGCAACTGAAGACAAATCCACAAAAATCCAGCTCAGGGAGAGGCCAGCCGAGTGATCCTGCTGAGATTATTCTTTCCATGCTCCCTACTAGGAGTACTTACGATGGTGGCGCTTGCTGCTGATGTCTGCGTTTGCCGGGCGGCGCCCCCGCTGCCGAGGCCCAGCCTGGCGTCCACCTCAAAGGTGAGGCCGTTTCCTGGGTGGTGGTACTGCGTCCCAAACGGGTCAAACGCCCGGTGATGAGGCTGGTTCTCAGCTGGGGACCGGTCGTCATCGCCGACCTCGCGCGCAGGTGGCGGCGGGTGGTCGAAGAGCCAGGCGACGCTTTCTTGGTGATCATCATCGTCCTGATGGCCAAAGAACTGGAACTCGTGCAGACACCCCTGTGGTTGCTGCTGCATCTTGGGGCTGGGCTCATGATGGTGAACCGCAGGGAAGACGGAGAACAAGGCCCGGTTGTTGAGGTCATCATTGTCATCGCCGGTGTGGAAGAGGTGCCGGCAGCAGGCGGCCGCACCGCACACACCGCATGCTGGCCCCGACATGTGGATCGATCGCGCGCGCTGCTCGATCTTGAGAGGTTTGCTGTGTGGAGGTGTGGCGCAGAAGATCGATCGATCGAACGGCGACTGGGCAGGAGGAAACTTGTTGAATTGAGTTATATATACTGAGGCAGGTCAGGGGTGTAGTGTAGCTGCTGGAATAGGAAGGAATAAATAAATAAAGCTGCTTGGTAGCTGCTAGGGCTAGTTATAATTCCATGGGGTAGCGCGCGGCAGTTAAACACTGAAAAAGGAAAGGCCAGGGGAAGCTGAAGAAAAGCAGATGTCCATCGCAAAATCTGGTAGCCAATGCCCGGGGCAGAATAGATATGGATGTCCATCGCAAAATCTGGTAGCCAATGCCCGGTGCAGAATAGATATGGACAGGAATCTGATACAGCGTAGCGGGAGATAACGTGCCGATGAGCTAGCAACGCTTAAATAAATTGGTTCAAAATTGACAATGTTTCTTGACTGACGTTCTAGTTCTTCTATATATATATCCATATCTTTTATTATGCATCTTGACGGATATATTGTAGTGTGGATATGCTCGCGTTAATATGCATAAGTAATCTCAACATGTGAACTGCGTGTGGCTTAGATGACTGGGTTTCTTGTGGTATAACCTATTCACCCAAGTTGAAGTCCTCAACTTTTTTTTTTGAGCAAAAGGTTGGCAGGGGCTCTGCCTTTTCATTCAGTAGGAAGCATAAAAAACTTTAAACAAAGATAGAGATAGGCCCCGTTCGCTTGTCTGAAAAAAGAAGACAAAATACTGTAGCGGCTGATTGTATGAGAGAGAAATACTATAGCGGCTGGTTGATGAATAGTGCCGCTGTGAGGAGGAACCTGCCGGCTGGTCTGGAAACCAGACCAGCGAATGGCAAAATAGTATGAACAGAGAAGTGAAATAAAAAAAAGGACATTAAGGAAACATGAACAAGCAGACAGTCTATTGACAACAAGACGTCTATGATGATCTTAATTTCAAGATCGATCTGCCGGCTTAGTATTCCGAAGGTGCTCATAGGAGTAGACTATGTATGTGCGTGTTCATAAAGGTAGGGGTACGTGCATGTGACTAAAAAAAATAGTGTCAACATGCAAATACAGATCCTAGTGCACGCGCCCATCATGCATAGTGGAACCTGATGGAGCATTTGTTTACATTTTGGGGGTGTTGAAATCTATAACATAAAAAATCAATTTTAACATAAATCAAAAGACTATGTCAATTAGATGTTTTATATATTAAAAGATAACGAGGGCACGGAGGGCTAGCTAGCTGAAACTCAGCGAAGTAATCCATCCGGTCATAGGAGTATGTTGCTTTAGGACAAGACGTGGTTAAAACTTAGAAACCATAAACATCAATAACTTCTAAATTGCTGGATTGAAAACATATAAGTTATACGTGCAGATTTATAATATAGAGAAAATACTTGCAAAATCGCTTAAATTTCACTATGCCAGAACAAGCAATCAATTTCGGGTCGGAAGCCCCCATCACGTCAGAATTGCTTCTGACGGAGGACAACCGGTAGTGATGGGGTGACTTATCACTACTGGTTTATAGACCCGTTAGTGATAATACACCATCACTGCTGGGTCAAAGCATGTTATTATATACCTGTCTTTAGCAACCTAACAGTGATTGCGTGTTTTGGCGCAGTGCTTAAGAGATTTTAAGAGTTTGATTGTATTATAGAAGAAGTTAGTGGTGAAAAATTCGCATCAAATGAATACTGTGCAAACCAAAATATGACAATTATTTTTTGATCACTGAGAGTAGCACACTAGTAGCTATGCAAGTACATTTCTTGTTAAAAGTGCCCACCAATTAGTCCAAAGAAAGTATATAAGTGTTGGCCATACAAAACTCTCGAACAGGAAGATGCGTGCATGGTGCATTTGGCTGGTGAATAAAGACATTGTTGGTTGTTTACACAGAAATAGAATCCTACCTTTGGGTGACGGAGCCCCCTGTTGGCGACAGATAGCAATGACAAAATGGCAATGGCAGCGACACACACAAAAGCGTGAAGTTTGCATGCATCAGGAATCAATCGTTGGCCCTACCCACCTGCTTTGAATTTTGTTTGCTTTAACAAAGCTAGCTGGAGATATATATCTATATATATCTATCTCCATTGGATCCTCAGCTCAGCTGAATATATACGACTACGTCTTTTGGTGCTGCAGGATAGAGGCATGACAAAGCAGCAGGAGCGTTAGCTTGCTCCGATCCCATCCATCGGTTGCCTCATATTTGATTCGAGTTCGACGGGGGCGTCGGCGTGTTGGAATGTGATGGGTTCGGCTAATCTAAACTTAATTATGAGATTAATTAAGCGTTAAACTTTTGTTCCACTCACTCGTTATTTATTTTCAACTAAATAAGAACTGCCGTGATCGACGGCAACCCTTAAAATTCTAAGGGTTCGCCCCCTGACCCACAGCGCGATTATAAATAAGAGAGACGCCCCTGGTGTCACAATCTCTTTAATCCACGTGACTATTCACATAACCGATTGATTAGGCGCTGGAGGGTTTAGGAAGGCCGTCTACCCACATCCAGGTACTGTTGCAGATCTACGTCGCGTTCTTCACCAACTAGGAACATCAAACCTCAATCAGGTGAAGACTAAGATCTACTTCATCTATATCAACTCTTCTACGTCTACGGAGGCACTCAGATGGTATCTACAAACTCTAATTAGTATCCGATTAATTTCCACATAAGATTTAGTAAGTGATCATGTTTAGGCTAAGATAAGATCCTAACATGATCCTAGGGCAGAGTGTATTAGTTTTATGCCTCTGTCAAGATCCATTCAGTTTTAATCTACTATATTTTAAGTTGGACATTAGCACGCACTCAAAGCAGATCGGTTTCTGATTGTTACGTCAGTACTGAGATTGGATCTTTCATGTTTAAGTACAAATGAGTACTAAGTAAGATTGTTTCATAACACTAATTTTGGATCGTGCATACGCAGTTTCAGTTCGCTAAATGATGTATGATTATGATCTAATGATGATTCCAGTAACATGCACAAGACAATTTTTCTCACCTGATTAAGTGATTAAGTCTTAATTACTTTTGAGGAAGCCATAAGTGCCCAGTTGGATAAGATCAGACACATTCAGTCTCAGATTAAGAATCAATCTAAGCAATTAGTCTCCGATTACTTTATATTTTCCTATGATTAAGGGTGTTTTCCACCAAAATTAATCCAAGTTGAGCATTTAGGAGGGGATTGAATCAAATCAGCAGCGATAAACAAAATCCCCAAAAATTCTTTCCCCAAATCAGGAACACTAACCCTAAGATCAGACATGGAGCGTGCACCCACGGGGCTCGTACCCGGCATTGTAGGTCATCAGGTCGCCGCTGCCGGCTATGCCACCCCCAGCCGTGCGTGCACGTGGCTCGTACCTGTGCTGTTGGCGGGTCGCCGACGCCGCCGTGGTGGCTTAAGGGCGCTGCCGCCCTGCGTTGCGCGCGTGAGAGCCTTGGGTAGCAGCCGCCGCCACGCTGGTCTCACAGCGCTCCTGCGTTGACTTGTCGGGCTTCAGGAGCGCCGCCGTCGCTACGGCCTTGAGGGGCACTGGCGCTTGCGCCCGCCCGCACGGGTGCCGCGCCTAGAGCGCATCGCACCGTCGCTCGGCCGGTTTTGGGTCGCCGTTGCCACACCACATTAGGGCACCCAACTGCAGAGCTCAACGGAGCCGCGCGTGGCCTTGCCGCACACGCGCGCTGGCGAGCCGAGCACCGTGGTGCTTGTCGCTTCGAGCGGGAGCGGCACAGTGTTGCAGAGCAACAGCCGAGAAGGAGAGCTGGCTGGAACTAGGGGAGTGAAAAGAAGAACATAGTGAGAAATGAGGCTAGGGTTTTTCAGAGTGGCTTAAGTATGTGATCGTCGTTTGCCTTTGGCATCTCCCAGCCGCTGATCTATCTATCCAACGGATCACACAACTCGTGCATTAGCTGGAAGGAGAATGGGCTGTTAGCTGGCCTATTGATTTATAGGCGAGCGTGAAACGGACCGGCAGCTGACCACGTGATGGTTGGCCGCCACTCCATTAGTCAGACTAATTCAATGTGGCCGAATTGAGTTTCATTATAAGCATAGGCCTACACATTAAGTTTATTTCCCAAATAATTATGTTCATTCCCCAACTACTAATAAGTTCATTTTTGTTTTATTTAAAGAGTTTTGGGGTATTTAAGTTTACGTGGAATACTTTTCCTAAGAATTACCATTTATTTATGTTCAGTTTTTTTAGTTCTTTCTTAGCAACTATATATATATATATAAGTTTAATGCCCTCATGATGATATTTATTCCCATTTCATATAAAGTTTATTACCATTTTATTTAGTAATCTTTAAGTTAATCTAAGTATGTTTTTGGAATATGTTGCTGAGAATATTTAAGTTCAAGAATTTTTTCTTTAGAGCATTTTACTTAGTTAGTTTTATGCACTATTTAAATAAGTTTTAAGTTTAAGTTTTTAGTTTTAGTTCTAGTATTAATTCTATGTTTTCTTGAGCATTATTATGTTTTATATTGATGCTCTAAGATTATGTTTGCATTAATTTTGCATTTAATAATAAGTATTTATATTATATATACATTATATCCACCAGTGTATAATAGGATGGTCTCTAGTTGAATGGAACCAACAAGAAGTTTAACTAGAGATTACTCATAATTAATTTCTGACCAACGTTGACTTTAATGATAAGTTATTTAAGATGAATTTTGGTTTGTTTCTGTCCAACGGTGATGCAAATTAAAGTTCTTAAGCATGCTGTTAATACTGACCAACGTTGTTCTAACTTTATGCTTTAAGTACATCTTATATACAACTTACTAATTGAGACATTATTTTGCTTCAAATTTTTTCCAGTAAATTATGCAGACTATATAAGTACCATAGAACCCCTAAGTTGCACTAATTTTCCTACTTGGAATAATCAGGTGCATGCCATTCTTAAACAGTTGAACCTTGATTATGCGCTTAATGAGGAAAAACCACATGCTCCTTCTCCTATTTATGATTACTATATTGAGATCATGAAGGAGTACACTCCTAAATTAGAAAAATAGGAGAAATCCAATAAGATTGCAAAAATAATCATAAGATACTAAATCTCTTTTGATATGAGGAGTTTTTCCCTACTGAAAAGGATAACATGGAATTAAGTGCTAAGGAGCTTCACAACTCCATAAAAGCACATTTTAGAAAGGTTTTCCTCTTTAATAACTTAATTAATTCCCATTATGATAGGATAAGTGGCTTGGGTAACCATGTTAAAAGCTTGTTTGATATGGCTTATGAATTGAAGGCACTTGGATTACATGTGTCTGATGAGTTCATGGTAAATTGCCTTATGAGTTTTATGCCAAAAAACCATACCAAACATGTTCAAAATGATAAGTTTCCAACGGTCTACAAATTTGCAAGTTACTAAATTGATGATAAGTATAACAATGGCTTCAAAAGATGGTTAACATAAGTTGTCTCATAAGTTTTACTTAAGATATTTTCCCAACATATGGTGGATTAACTAAGGTGCAATAATGCATATCTTAACTTCTCAGGTCTTGCCAAACCAGGGGAGTAAGGGGAGCAAAGTCTAAGGAGCCATTGATGGAATAAAGATGAAGTCGAGCCTTGGAGCTTTGCATTAGATTAGTTTTAAACTTAGTTCTTAATGATGCTTATGTCATCTTAGTATGAGATACTTTATATTTTGAACAAATGTTCTTGAGTTTGGAGTTTATGAATACATCAAATTTATTTCATTATGATTTATCTTATTAATTGGCAGAGATTTATTTCCTGTGATATGAGTTTCCTTATGTTATTATCTTTAAGTTAATCATTAGTCAGGTGATGAGACCTTGTCAAAATTGTGTCACTACAGTTAAGCCACATTTCAAAGGAGAGAATGGATTGTCTCATCAGGAAAGGGATGCTCTATTCAAATAAGAAAGCATGGGACTTGAGAAATAATAATAAGAAAATCAAACTAATTTTGTCCCTTAGCCCAACATTAGTCTCTAATTGAAGTATGGCTTGCTTTCACTATTTCTGGCCAAAGCTGATTAGTGTTTGTATGTCCACCAAGTTTCTTGTTCTAGTTTATTCTGGCCAACGCTGATTAGATTAGTTCATAGAGCTTATTTTTGAAGGCTTATATGCCTTATGTTTGTCATTCTGGCCAACGCTGATTGATGAATATTTGACCATAAAAGTCTTACTGGGCAAAACCTTAGCAAGACATAAGTACCGTCAAGCTAAGGATACAAAATGAGATTCTAAGTAAATGAGCTATCCACATGACACCTTGAATGTGTTCCTAGAGAATGTAAAAATCAGTGGGAGCTAGTGGGAGTTCACAAAGGAGGAAGATTGAATCTTGGAGAGATACGAGCTTAGTTTTCTGTATCAACGACTCAAGAAGACATAAATATCTCAGTTTGTGCCATAAGTCATTACTATACCTCCATTTAAATTACTACAATTTCTATTGTGGATTTTCAAGGGTCCATTAGTAAGCCACAATAGATATACGTAGCAAGCATTGGTTGATAATTAGGCACATAAGTAAACCTTTATTGTTATTTAACTGCTTGTGATCCATGGTAAATTTATAAGTGATCACATCTAGAGGAATTTTGTTATTCTAAACTAAGCAAATTTTATAAGCTAAGGTCCATAAGTATATATATAAAGTGTGGTTGTTAATAAGTTTCCTAATGAAGTCAAAACAGTAGGCTATAAATGGGTCTACAATTCTAAGCATGACTTCAAAGGAAGTTTTAAAAGATTTAAACTAAGAACATAGCCCACGCTGGTTTATAATTTCATTAAGTGGACAATTATGTTTAAAAAAAAGGTGGAAAAGTTTATTGTCCTAATACTCTACATGGGTTAAGTTGGGTTATGTGGCAATAGGAATGTCACATAAGTGTTTCTATTCGCCCAAAAAATTTAATATGATATATTTTGGTAAAGCCTCTCAGTTTTTTTTTGCTGTTGAGATACACCATACAGGACCAAATGAGTACTAGGATTATCACGAAAAGCATATCAAATGAATGCATAAGTGATGGATTTTAAATAAGTGATGCCATGCCTGTTTGTTTGCATAATGCAGTTGCATAATGCATTAAGTTTAATTATCCCAATTATTTTAAGAATAGGTTAGTAACAGTTGAAGAGGAAGACGTTCCATATGCTTTGGCTGTCATTAACTTTAAAAATTCTCAAAGTCAATACTAATCTAGATTTGGTATTGGGATACTTGGTAAAATATTAGTTAATTAATCCAGAATAGGTTCACTGGAAGGTGCTAAAGAATTTTAAGATATTGATGAGGCACCAAAAGAGTCATCATGTCACTTATAAGAATTAAGAATTATTTGCCAATTCTCTTGAGTATGTATAAGAAAGTACACAATTAGATTATACCTACTCTCGGAGAAACGGACAACTTTATTGAAGCTCCAAATATAATTAGTATTAAGATAAACTCAATTAGTGGCATGAATATGACAGGCTATGTGGCTTAAGGGATATTATCCCAATATTGAGTATTGACATACTGTTATAGGCCTACAGTTGAGTTGCGGTGCTATTTCGAGTAACAACGCATCAAATGCTGATGCCAAGCACATTGATTAAATGTTGTGAAAGAAAGAATCTAGGATCAGATTATTAATCTTGGGGAAAATAAGAACTAAGCTGATGCTAGCATATTTGATTATTTGAGTCTTAACACTTATCCATTTATGAGCGTGCAAATCAATTTGGGTTTTAGTGTAGTCTCTGACTTGATTTCTGGTAATAGGGCCACGTACTCCCAATAAGTAATAAGCGTTCTAACACGGTATTGCAGTGAACTATGGGTAATGGGGTCCCAGTGGCGATTAATGCTGCTGACGATGCATTGATCTGGTCTTGCTGTAGTACTGAGTGTGAACATAAGTGTAAAGCGAACATTCACTACGTGAAAAACGGTTTGCAGCAACGGAATAATTTTTTTGTAGGGGCGGCTGGTGATGGAGCCGCCCCTACAGTGACATCCTCAGAAGCCACTAGATCAGCCGCCCCTACAAATGGCACAGTAGGGGCGGCTAATACTACAAGCCGCCCCTACAAATAGGATCGATTTGTAGGGGCGGCTCACTCAGCAGCCGCCCCTAGTGTTACAATTTGTAGGGGCGGCTCAATCATCAGCCGCCCCTACAAATCACTCGTACAACAAATATCTCCCACCTCTCGTCTGCCGCCCAGTCCCGTTCCCCTGATCCTTTCCCCCTCTCTCTCTCTCTCGTCCCCGCCATCGCCACCACCCCTACACCTACGTTGTCGCCGCACCTCCCCTCTTCCTCTCCACCGCCACCATCCCTCCCCGTCCCCCAACCACAACAGCTCCACGGAGGCCGAGATCTAGGCACGGTCCCTCAACCTGTTCCCCTCCGGCGGCGTCGCCAGATCTGGTGAGGAGGAGGCCAGCCGGAGAGCGGGCGCTGGGCACGCCACTCGACGGATCCAGCTTGCATCGAGGTCCACGGCAGCGGTCCGGCGAGCGCGTGCGGAGGAAGATACATGGAGCTCCCCTCCCCCGCCTGAGCGCAAGCCATGTCACCTCGTCTCCTCCATGCCACACACGCCGCGCTCACCCTCGCCTTCCCTTCCCTTCTCCGGCGACCCGGATCCCATGTCTACGGCGCCAGCGAGCTCCCCCGACGAGTCCTCTGCCTCCTGGAGCTCAGCACGCAGGTGGGTCCAGTGAGTTGTGCAGAGGGCCTGGATGTGTGTGTGCCCGCTGGCGTCATGGGGGCAGATCCATGGAGCGGCTCTTTGTCTCGAGTTTGGATTCCTGTCTCTAGATGAATTTCTCGTTCCTACAAGTCATGTCCTTGCAAGCTACACCTTCTAGGAATTTGCTGCAGTTTCGCTAAACTGGCTTGACTACTCTCGATGATTCGTTTAGATTGTTCTCTATCAAGTGTCTACAGAGTAGTTTCATATTTTGATCACGTTTCTCCTTGTACAGAGTCATGCGTGTCACCAGTTCTCAAATGGGGAAAAGTTTGGATCAGGGACCTATTATAAATCTAGATAGATCTGTTACTTTGATTTTTAGTGTTTGCTATATGTGGCTAGTTTAGCACCAGTATTGTTGCCTCTCGAATGTGAATATGTGTTATTTCAAGTCAAATACCTACTGTTTAGACCCTGAACCAATTCTGTTCATTGATCCATTCCTATCAATTTCATGTGTAAACAACTTAATTGGCTTTAACAACAATCATTCTTGGTATATAGCTCTACCATTTTGGTTTAAGGTTTCAGGTCTAACTCTCAATGGTTTAGGAGATAAAAGGTCCTAAAGTTTGATAATTTTGATCCCTAACTCAGAGTTCAGATTCAGATTTTTGTTTCAACAGTGTCTATTCTATGATCATTTTCTTCTGATTTATTTAGTATATAACTAATTCATTTGGGCTCGAGAAAATAGCTTACTGAATCATAGAATTTGGTGCACATGTGCACACACTCAAATGTTTTTCCACATAACGGAATAAAAAAAAGTATCCTAGTTTGTGTCTATATTACCTGATTGTGTTGTATCCTTTTCTCCTTAAGATAGCCTGATGAGTTTTGTAGTGACATTTGTGTAGTACCTGCTCACAGGCAAAGACTTCTGATGTGCTCACAAACCATCCTATAGTGCTCACAGACTAAGAGTACATTCTTTTTAGATTCACATTCACATGCATTTTCTGGTTTTTTTAGAGTTCTAGGGGGGCCATGGTCCATTAGTATTACAATCAGAAATAGAATAGTTCCCTCTGACTACTTATAAACTAGCATATGAGTTTGCCACTTTGCCAGCATCTCAGTGGGTTGCATATCGCTGGTTATCCTCCATCTCATCTTGGGCAGTGTCATCCTAGTGTAGTAATTTTATTTTGTGAGGAATGTTAAAAAGGAGTCTTTGTGACTAAATCAGACTAGTATAGGGGACTGTGTGCTAACTTACTCCAGAACATTGCAGGGTGGTGACTTGAGATACTGCCAGAAATGTTCCCATTATAAACCTCATCGAGCGCACCATTGTCGTGTCTGCAAAAGATGTGTTCTAAGAATGGTACTGACTAGTGCTATATGCAACTCCTCTTTTTTTGTATTTTTAATTCTAATATGCATTTAACAACTTTTCCTGTGCAGGACCACCACTGTATATGGATTAATAACTGTGTTGGGCATGAGAACTACAAGATATTCCTAGTTTTTGTTCTGTATGCTGTAATTGCAAGCTTCTATTCTATGGTACTGTGTTATCCTTGATTTTCTTGAGCAACCAAAGCTTCTCAAAGATTGAGCTACAAGATATTCCTAGTTTTTGTTCTGTATACTAGTAACTATGGCTTTCTAAATGGAAAAATACAGCATAACATGAGGAGTCCTTGCCAGCTTTGTGATTTTGATTAGACACTGGTGGGTAAAAGATAAACTGCATGTAAATATGACACATGCAGGTTTGTGAAAAGCTAGTAAGCAGTAAATACTAGAGTATAGAACAGATAATAACATTAAAAGTGTAACTGGTGCTGCCCTATTTAACCACTAAGTTTGGGTGCCGTCATTGTGCAGTGAGTATATGACCTGTGTCATGGAAGCCCTCAAGCTAGAAGACACGATAAAAAATTATGAACGCCGTGATGCTAATGGATGGTGAGTTTATTGATCTTATGTTTGCAGTGTAATCTCGTTGCTCTGAATTGATTTGCTCTGAAATATTACTATACAAATTTAGTGATCTTGTCAACCACACTAACCATCCTTCTTCACTGGCCAGGCTGGTCGCAATAATGTTCTTCTTGCAGTATCTACTTTTCTCTATGCTATAAACAACTATTTGAAGTTCATAATGCAGGTAAAGCATCTTTTTAAGCACACCAGTGGTCAGAACTTGGTGTACTTAGTAATTTCTATATATTCCTATAGTGGTTTAAGGCAAAGATGATGCAATCTGCCTTACTTTGTATTTCTATTTTTTTCTTAGTCTGAGTTCTTTGTGTGCGGCTATGGTATGTTTGACGAAATTATGAAAATTCCCTTTCCATATAAAAATGGTTTGCTTCATATGTAAATATATTTGACATAGTTAAAGTTCATATGGTTTTGAGGCAGAACAAGGTTGGTTAGTTTACTTGTTTATCTTTAATGCTAATTGAAAAATATATGTTCTGGTCGAATTTAAATTGTAAATTTAAATTTTTTTTGGCGAAAAAATGATTTGTAGGGGCAGTTGGTACTGTAGCCGCCCCTACAAATCGATTTGTAGCCACCCTTTCATAGGGGCAGCTGGCAAAACCGCCCCTACAGAGCGTCACCAACCGCCCCTGGAAAGGGTTTTCTACGTAGTGATTAGTTGCATAATTGCATTAGCCATTCGATCAAGTGAGAGAATATTAAAATGTGATCAGTTCGGCTAATCCTCAAGCTTTTGGTCCACCCACTCATCATTTATTTCCAACTAAATAAGAACTAGCGTAATCAGTGACAACCCTTAAAATTCTAAGGGCTCGGCCCCTTGACCCACGGCGTGATTATAAATAAGAGAGGCGCCCCTGGTGTCACAATCTCTCTAATCCACGTGACTATTCACATAACCAATCGATTAGGCGCCGGAGGGTTTAGGAAGGCCGTCTACCCACATCCAGGTACTATTGCAGATCTACATCGCGTTTTTCACCAACTAGGAGCATCAAGCCTCAATCTGGTGAACACTAAAATCTACTTCATCCACATCAACTCTTCTCCGTCTACGGAGGCACTTAGATGGCATCTACAAACTCTAGTTAGTATCAGATTAATTTTCGTATAAGATTTAGTTAGTGATCATGTTTAGGCTAAGATAAGATCCTCTTAGTCTTCTAATTCAACAGGGCGCACACAGACAGACATGAGATGTACGGAAGCTAGCAGAGCCTCTCACCACTCGTCTGGACCTTAGACTGAGAATCAGTATACGAAAGATACAGCGCGCGCGTGGGCTGGATCAGTTATCAGGCCCCTGTGTTGCCACATGGGCTGCGAGGGCATGGTCACCAATCTGCTTTGTCTTTTGTTTTTCTTTCCTGTGGCTCAAAGCCGTTCCTTTCCATCAGTGGCCGATACATACATGCATGCATAGATACATATACAGAATTAAATGGAAGTTCAAAGACATGCAGCAGAGCGTGCTTCATGTCCAGCAAGGTTCTAACTTTGTGCGGAGTTGGTGACCCTTGTCCGCCCTTACTTTCCATCCATCCACTATATTCATTCATTTATCCATCCATGATATCAATCTGATACGATGACTGTATATGTCTACATCCCAATCATTTATTTATATATGATATATCGATCTGACTAGATGATTGTATATGAGTGGATCCCGTCTAATACTCTGAAAAAATAGCAGTGGCAGTGGCTAACGGCCCATCACTACCGGTTTGTGACAGGACTAACCAGTAGTGATATTCGGGGTCATCACTGTCGGTTCATATCACTATTGGTTTTAGCCATAAATCGGCAGTGATATTTGGTTACCACTGTCGGTTTTTTGCTAAAATCGGCAGTGATAGGCTACACAAAAAACTTCATAACTTTTTCATATATATGATGTCCGATGAAGACGTTTAACAGAGTTGTAGTACTTTTTGAGATCTACAACTTTGTAGTTCAAACTTTTTTTATTTGAGGTCGTCTGGATATCCAAATATGTATCATAAGATTTTATTGAGTTAATACCAAAGGAGTTCATATGCTCTAAGGTCACAAGTGAGTGTATAGTGGTAGAAAATGATCTCGGATGGAGAAACAACCAAAATAAAAGTTGTAGAGCTCAAAAAATTATAAAACTTTGTAGGTCCCAATATTTTTATTTAAAGTTGTTTTGATGCTGAGTTATTTGATTCATAAGATATCATATAATTTAATATCAAAGAAATCCATATGCCCTATAGTCATAAGTGAGTGTGTAGTTGTAGCTAAGGATCTCGGATGGTGAAACGACTAAAACAAAAGTTGTAGATCTCAAAAAGTTATGCAACATTGTAGTTGATAACTTTTTTGTTTGAAATTGTCTATCCAATGAAAATTACTTCACACATTTGAAATTTGAATTTTTCAAACAATCTCGGATGGAGAAATGACCAAAACAAAAGTTGTGGATCTTAAAAACTTATTCAACCTAGTGATTGACAATTTTTTCATTTAAAATCATTTATTCAAGGAAAATTATGGCCGAATTTTCTCACATTTAAAATTCAAGTTTTTCAAACGATCTAGGAGGGGAAAATGACCAAAACCGAAGGTGTAGAGATCTCAAAAAGTTATAAAACTTTATAGTTGAAAACTTTTTTCATTGAATTCGTTAGGATCCCGAATATTCATTTCAAAACCGGATAAAGATAGAAAGAGGAGGATGAATATTGCAAATGGAGACAAGTGTCTTAGAAGTGTAGTGGTTCGAGGACAAACACGCCAAGCCTGAGATCGTGTGTTCGAGTACTGCTAGCCGCAAGTGCGTGAAAAATCTCTTGAAAAATCAAGTGATTGTGTGGATAGCTGGTGGAGTCTCTTCTAGTATTAAAAAAATAGTTTTTAGCTCTTCTTTTATCTCATTTTTGGGTTTTCTAAAAACCTTATGTCGGTGTTTTATAAACCGAACTAGTAAACTTATACAATTGCCGCGCTGCTCAAGGAAGACGATGGTAGCATCCAAAAGACACGAGGATTTATACTGGTTCAGGCTAGAGCCCTACGTCCACTCTCAGAGATGATCGGGTGCGTGTTCCTCGCTTGAATTCTCTGAAGTTCTTACAATGAGGGGTGTAAGAATGGTGGAATTGGTAGGAGATCTAGAGCTGGGAGACGGGCTGCCCGAAGGGAAGCTTTAGGAGCCCTTCTACGGTGTAAGAATGAATGAATGAGAATTGGATCCCCAAGAAGGGCCGTGAGCCTGAGAGAGGTCCTAGCTAACTTGGCTTACAAGCTACGCCGTCTTGTGGAGTACATCTCGGCATGGTTGTCGTCATGGTCTTGTGGCCACGTCGCGACATGGTGTGACGTGGTGTTACTGTGCTGGCCATGACGATACTATAGGCACGGTGGTGGTTCCCAAGCCGTCCTGTGCGACGTGGTTCTCGCCATGGTCTTCGTCATCGCCTCCTGGTTTTCGGGGGCGTCGTACAGGAGTTGGTAGCCGCCCTCGGGTCGTCGATCACCCTATAGGCTTGAGGAGCTGAGGGCCATGATCCCGATCATTGAGGTCGTGGCTCCTGCCGGTCTGGGTGGCCTCTAAGTCAAGGCCTTCGTTGTGGATCCCATCCCATAGTAGGTAGGCTCGTACATGAGTCTTGTCGGCCTGTATCTGGTCGATGGGCACTATGCCGGTCATCACTGCCTTGGGCAGGGTTGTCTTGCATGGCACAGGGATGGCGTCTGACTGAACCGAGGTGACCACTGTCCCCTCGGTCCTTGCGGAGTCAGAGTAGCGTGCTTGCCTTTGCCAGAGCGGGCGTGTTTGGCTAGGGTTGACCGGCCTTTTCTCGTTCCTCCCAGGGGTCATGACGGTGAAGAGCTCTTGAGTATTATGTTCGTTATGCGGCTGAGACAGATGGAAGGGGTCGTGGTTGACCCTGACTTTGGCATCTGGCATGGTTCGTTTGGCTCAGCTGGGCCTCGGTCGTTCGGGCCTTTGCTAGCTGATATATTGTGGGCCGCATGGCCCGCCAACTAATCGGTGCCTTGAGACACCCCAGGATTATAACCCCGACACCTTATCACTGTCAGTTCTAAAACCGACAGTGATGTTGTGCCAGTTGAAAAACCGACAGTGATGGGTTTTTTAATTGGCAGTGATAGTCCATTCTGGGGTAGTGTAACAACTACTTCTGTCAGTTCTATAATACTAATATAATAATTTATAGTTGTGACTAACTTAAAACCGTTCATAGTTTGACCAAATTTATTTATATAAAAGACCAATAATATTTACGATACCAAATTAGACATATTACGAAACATATTTTTGTAGTATTGACCTATTAACTCAAATCAAAATGACAAAATCCATTATATTTTGGGAGGAATAGATGTGTATCTATCATTTTTATCCATGGTGTATGTGCGCACGCGTGTGATCTTTATCTTTGCATCATTGTTTCCCTTCTAGTTTGAATATACATCCCCATCTATTTATATTTATTACAAATATAAATAGACCAATATTCAAATATAATAAACCAATATTTATCGGATATCAGATATCCAAAATTTTAATAGGATATCAGGTATCAAAGTTTTAAGCACATATATCCGAGTTAATATCCAATTATGCATCAGCTACTCCCTCCGTTCCAAATTATAAGTCACTTTCACTTTTGTGGTACATCCATTTTGCTATGCATCTAGATATAATATGTTATCCTAAAGGTAAACGGTAAACAATCGTTCGCCTTTTGTTTAGTGTTTAGGCCGTTTACACGGAGTTTAAACGGAATTAAACGGTCTAAATGGTTTTACACAGTATTACCAAAATGTGCATATTTATTGATGTAAAATCACTTATTCTAGTATTTATACATATTTATGCTATTAAAAATCAATTATTTTAGTATGTATATATATTTAGGCATGTAAAAAGAACCAAATATACATATTTATACATGTCGTGACGTCATCATACGGGGAGAGTGGCTGTTTATCGTGGGCTGCCTACTTCCCTGGTTGGGATCCTATTGCCCCGACCGCATGGTTAGGTCGGGGGCATAGGATCCGGTCAAAAGGGGACAGCTGGTTCTCCCGGTCGTGGTTTCCATGCCGTAGTGGTTGGGATCGTATGCCCGTCCATCAGGTTGACGGGATTTGGGCAGTGCCGAGACACGCGGGGTGACATTGTCGAGCCCTGGTGTTGTGTTGTTTATTAGTGGGGTGCTGACCGAAGTGACGCTCTACCCTTGGGCCAGACAGTTAGAGCGTGCGGGCATATTGAATGTGTCTTCCCACCTCTCGTCTCTCCTTAGCGGCTAAGACTAGAGGCGGTTGAGGACGCCACCTGGTTTGTGGTCCAGAGGTGGGAGAGGTCGAGGTGGGCCTTGTACTGCTCGAGGGCGAGAGATCATGGCGGGCACGTTTAGTTGGGCTGAGGCCAGCTGGGCCATCCCGAGCAACTCTTAAAGCCGAGTTTTGGGGTATCCTGTTTATATAACCCGACAATAATAAACTTAATCATACAAATTTATGCATGTAAAACATAACTACATTTACTTGGTGTTCGCCTAAACAGCCGTTTAAACCGTCATTTGGCCCATTTAAAACCGTTTACCTCCGTTCCGTTTAGGGCGTTTAGACCGTTTACCCCCGTTTTTGGACCGTTTAAACGGTCGATCGTTTAATTTTCATGTACCCCTAAACAAAATAGTTTGCCATCGTTTACCGTTTAGGAGACGTTTAAACAGTCGTTTAGACCATTTAGGCGAACACTGAATTTATGTCTAGATACATAGCAAAATGGATGAACCAAAGAAGTCAAAATGACTTATAATTTGGAACGGAGAGAGTAGCATCTAAACATTTAATTGAATGTTTAGTTTAGCAACTTATTAATTTTTAGTTATCAATTAGATGAGTACTAGTGCGGTGTTGTCTTGTCTAAGTTGCATGGCGCAGGGATGGCGTCTGACAGAACCGAGGTTACCGCTATCCCCTCCGTCTTTGCTGAGTCAGAGTAGCGTGCTTGCATTTGCCAGAGCGGGAGTGTTTGGCTAGGCTAGTGAAAGGATCTAGCAAGTGGCCTAGAGATGGGGTGAATAGGCCTTTTTCTGAAATTTAATCAACTTCACGAAACTAATCAGAACGCGGAACCTCCAAGCATGAGCGTGGAGGTTCCAGGGCACGGAGGTTCCGGGGCTAAGTGTGGAACCTCCGGGATCAGAGTATGAAATTGATCTACTGTGGAATTTAACGAATGAAAAATAGATCAAATGTAATACCAGCCTTCCTAGAGCGTATGTTGACCTATCCAAACTAGTGGTTGCGCCTAGTTGTTGAAGGATTCGTAGATCAGGATGAAACCCTAGAAATCAATTCAAAGCACAAGTAATAGCAACAACAACAACAGCAATCACAGAGGACACGAGGATTTATCCCGTGGTTGAACTCGCCACAAAGGCTTGTCTATATCCACGTTGTTTACGTTAGCCACAAAGGCTATGGAGTGTCTTTCAAGCTCACTCCTCTTCTCCAACCTATCACCAAAGCAATAGATTGGAGGGTTCCACTAAGTCACAAAGGGTAAAACAAACATCCTGGTGCTCAGCCACAAAAGATTGGGAGCTCCTAGGCGACCGCTAGCCATCTAGGAGCCAAGCTCCAAGAGTAACGAACATACCAAGTGGCTAGAGCTTCACCAAGTGCACAAGAACGAAGGAGAAGGATCTTCTCGAGCTTTCTCACACTCTCTAGAGCCAAATCCCTCATGGAATCACAGAGATCTTGAGCAAGGGAGTTGGGAGGCACTGAGCTTGAGAGAGAAAGAGAGAGCTTCTGTTCGAAGTGGATGAGTCAGGGAAAAAGATGACCATTGGGGGCGAAGGGGTGAGGTATAAATACCCCACCGTCACCCACAAAATGGTCAGGTCTGACAGACCACGGAGCCTCCGTGTTAGGACGCGGAGGTTCCGCGCAGGCCAGAGCAGATAAGAATTTAGCTCGGCTGGCTTTTTGTGGCTAGGATTATTTGAGTTGTAGATGGAGTTTTGAGCACTTGGTTCCACCCAGCACACTATTAGTATCCCCCTTGATAGTATGGCTTGTCCTATAACTCAATTTCAAAATGGAAAATAAAGTAAACTCACTCTTGGAGCCTTTGCAAGCCATCCACTTGAATTTAGGGGTCTACTCCTTTTATTGTTTGCACCCACTACTAATGATCCACTATCAAACACTTAGAGAAGCCATTAGTCCTTTAAATTTGTCATCAACATCACCAAAACCTACTTAAAGCTTGATGGCACTTACAATCTCCCGCTTTTTGGTAAATGTTGACAACACAATTAAAGCTTACATTTAATTTAAAGATTAAGCTTTTGACAGCATGAATACAAGGGCTCCCCCTTAATATATGCAAGATTAATTAATCAAATATCCCCTCAAGACATGCTTTGCATATATTAAGAGTAGATGTGAAGGAATCATTGAATTCAAGCCATCGTGGGGTGCAACAGATCTGTGTCAAATAATATCCGTGATGCATATGACAGTTTAAGCACAGAATGAAAATATTCTGACCCTGTAGACCGCGGAGCCTTTATGCAGGAGCTCGGAACCTCCGATCCATGGAGCCTCCGGGCCTAGGCGTGGAGCTTCCGTGTTCTACAACTTTAGAACATTTCCAACAGAAGGTAAAACATCACAAAAATGACATCAATCACCACATAGACTAAACATGCTAGTAATAGATAGAAGAAGAGCAATTCTAGCAACCAATTACAAGCATTCAAGGTTCTCATCCATGTCCATGACCACAAATTGCCACACAAAGGCGAAACAAAGTGTTATTACAGACCATTAAGATGAAAAGAGTTCAAAAACGACATCAACTCTCACAACTCACAACTAAACTTCTCAACTATCACGACAATACTATGGCAAAGCTATCCATCCACGAGCACAAAAGATCATTTCAATCTTGCCTCTCTCCCCCTTTGTCAACAAGTGCCAAAAAGGGAAAAAAGAACAAGAGAGTTAAGACAAAAGCTCACTCACCCCTGCTCCAATCACTGCCAATGTCACTTCCACTGTCATCTGCAGGATCGGTCTGCCACTTGCCACTAGAAACTGTCCTCTCTCTAGACTCATCATCACTATCACTCATAATATCCTAGTCGGCCCAGTGAGTAGTCACCATGTGCCTCTATGGCCTAGACTGCCCCCTCTCATGTCTAAGGGTGCTCATCCTCTCTGCAAGTGTCTCTCGGTCATGTGGAAGCTCCATCTCTTCCTGTGGCAGGTATGACCCCAGATACCCATGGCAAACTACATGGGTTGTGCTCCTAGGGGTGGTCCAGCCCACAAGACGAAGACCTATGGTGCATGGCACTGCTTGGCATGCACCGCAAGACATCAAAGGCGATATCCTGAAGATACTACGAGATCTATTAGGATACGTTCGATCCCATGATTCATATAATCTGTTATTACTTTTAGGTTATCTCCTAGAGCTAACCGACTTGTAACCTGCCTCCTAGGCTATATAAGGTGGGGGAGGGTCCCCCTCAAAACACATGCAATATCATATAATCCAATAGACCACAGGAGTAGGGTATTACGTCGCGCTGATGGCCTAAATCTATCTAATTCTTGTGTCTCTATTGCCTTCTTATTCTCGATTACACGCATCTCTACCGACAAATCTACCATCATGGGATACCCCTCGGAGGACTGCCGATGATATTCTATCGACTGTTGGCACGCCAGGTAGGAGGTGTGCGTGTTGATCCATGGCGAACGAGATGGATCTCAAAATCAACATCAACATCACCCGTGGCGACCTGACGTCATGACTCAACTTGTGAATTTGCGGCAGCAAGTTTTGATACATGGAGTCTAGCGACAGATCCTATTTGGCACACATGGCTCTGCGCCCTCTAGCAACCCAATTAATCAGGCTTGGCATCGGCGACAAGATCTGGCGGATTTTCCTTGTCGATCTACGTCTGGTTTGATGCATCATCAACCGTGGCTCCATGCTGCAGAGTTCAGAGTACTCAGCGGCACCACGCGTGCATCAGCTGACAAGATCCCGAGGCAAATAATCAAGATGTTTCTTACGTGGAGCAGCAATGCATGCATATACATGTATGTCATCCATGGGGAGACTCCATCAGCTGATCGGGGGATGCCTCCGCTTGACCCCAAACAAAGCTAAGTCAATCTTTAATTTTCAATCTACAATATTCTATGATATAATATGTATCTAGAAATCTACATATACATATGATTATTTCAGGAATTCAACTACGTTCATCATCACGGCTGCATGCACAAGTGGCTAGCAAGCCAGGCACGACCATGATGATCCACAGTGCCATGCAAGATAAAGATAGCCAAGGTTTCCGTCTGGCTCGCATATCTCCATGAGGCATGCAAGCTGAGGTGCCTCGTGGACGAGGATGCAACCACCTTGTGTTGATCATAAACCACTTCATCGGCGGCATCATCGACGAGCCAATTCCACCCTCTGAGTTCGACTACTCCGACTCTGACCAGAGAGAACTCCGAGAAGTCACCGCCCGAGCCATTTGAGCCGCTAAGCGAGCTGCCCACGTCGCTGACTAGATAACGCCATACGCCGCCAACCAAATGTTCTGTCTAAAGCTAAGTCAAGCTTTAATATTTTTCTAAATATTCTGCAACCTTCATATATCTCCATGATGTTTCTCTAAGCTATTTTCTCTATGTTTGTTCACCAAATTTTTTTTCTTTCATGTATACCATCTTAAAGATGACATACAGCTAAGTCTAAGGCGAACCCCCAAACAGTCATGTTGACACTCGGATGTCCCAGAGATGGCCCTGTCTCTGGCTCCTCCCTACACGTGCACGAGTGTCTGCCCTCTGTGTTATGGGTGATCGGCAGCAGCTCCTTAGCGACACTTTATTCTTCCTACACGCACATAGGCTCCACGCTCCGCGTTATGGTTAATGGGCTAGCTAGGGCTAGAGACTTAGCTACACACTAACTGGTTAGGTGGTATATATTAAATATAAATACATCTTCAGAATAACACTAAGTGTTCACACCAACTGATCGCCAAGCTGCAGACGCTATTTCATCACCATTGCTGATTCTTCTTCGAAGTTCATATATTCTATTTTTATATCATATACTACCTGTTCAACACATTTGTTTTGTAGGGGCATGGCTTAGTTAACAAGCTTATGCTCAAGGACGGAACCCACTCCTTGTCACGGCTTGTGCCGACGGCCGCCTTCTTCATGTTACCACCTCACTTCTTCGGCATCATCTCTCAGATCTAGTTTGGGATTGGCAACGGAGCTCGTGTGAATATGGTTGGGGAGCGTGAGGTTGAGGAGGAAGATGAAGTGGCAAAGGTGGGAGCGCGGAGTGTGGCGGCGCAGTTATAAAGCACCCCCTCCACTTTTCACATTCAAGGATTTTTGGGAAACCGCACCACGATTTGTGCCTCTCCGAATTCCCTTAAGCGGCGTGGTGGGCCGTTACCTGGGCTTTTGCGCAACTGTAGCCCATATCGCCCATTTTTCACTGCAACTTGTTACTGCACACCGAATATTCACCGACTTCTCTGCAATACCTTTAAGGCTCAGTAACTCCTACTATACAGCCATTACTCCGGTTTTTTCTCCACGATTTGATTTCTCTAAGATTTCCACTTGTGGCTCGGGGACTACGTCATCACTACAACTTGGTTCCTCACCACACTGGGGATTTTCTTCTGGTTACTGTTGTTTCTAACCCTAGCACCATGTGACCACATCACCTACTGTCAGGCTCGAGGACTAAGTGGGCACACTTTACCTTGCGGTGAATGTGCGTTTTTTGTTTCAGGACTACGCCCAGGGACTGGTTGCCTGCTCAGCTGGTCTTCTGGTTTTCTTCTACTTTGGACCCTGGCACCACGTGACTACGTCACCTACTATTAGGCTCGGGAACTAAGTGGGCACACTTCACCTTGCGGTGAGTGTGTTTGCTTTAATCTAGAAGACTCCGTGCCTCTTGAAGTCAAAGAAGTTTATCTCCCTTTCTCGTGGTCGGACTCTAAGTGGGCACACTTGGTCCACTGTGAGGAAATTTTCGATTTTGAACTTGAGCTCCTTACATCCTTCTGGCAAGCCTTACATGGGAAAGCTCGTCCTTGGTCAGACAGTTAAGCTGGTTGGCTACGACCCACAACTGCTCAGCGGCTCATTACAGTGGTCGGACCATGAGTCTGACTGCTCGGCTTTGTTCACACCTGCTCGGACAAGCTCAAGACGGCGTTGCACAGCAGATACAAGGCGCTCGGGGACTAGCTGTGGGGGTATGACCCTGGATACCAATGGCAAACTACATGGGCTGCGCTCCTAGGGTGGTCCAGCCCACAAGACGAAGACCTACAGCGCACGACACTGCTTGGCGTGCACCGCAAGACATCAAGGGCGATATCCTGAAGATACTACGAGATCTATTAGGATACGTTCGATCCCATGATTCATGTAATCTGTTATTAGTTTCCTGTTATCTCCTAGATCTAACCGACTTGTAACCCTGCCCCTAGACTATATAAGGTGGGCAGGGACCCCCTCAAAACACACGCAATATCATACAATCCAACAGACCACAGGAGTAGGGTATTATGTTGCGCTGACGACCCGAACCTGTCTAACTCTTGTGTCTCTGTTGCCTTCTTGTTCTCGATTACACGCATCTCTGCCGACAAATCTACCTTCGTGGGATACCCCTCGGAGGACTGCCGATGATATTCTGTCGACACTTCCTCTTCTTCACTAGTGTCCTCATAGGGTGGAAAGACTAGAGGTGGTGGAATCTCTCTAACCTCAAGTCTTAGCTGCCTCTTCATGTCATTTATATCATTTCTTCCCTCATAGGCAGCATCCACAGCATACTGACACATGCAAAACAAGTTCTTAAGCAACTTCTTGAGCTTGCTCCCCTTGGACCTATGGTGAGAGGAGGAGGGCCTGCTGCCCCAACAAGTGTCTCCCATCCTGTATGCTACCACTGAGTCAACTTGTAGGGTCTGTGCTCCACATCCTTCTTGAACTCAATGCCAGACACCCTCTCAATGATGTACATAATATAAGGAGGTCATTCCTAGCATCAACTCAGCCCAAATGAACCTACTAACAGAGAAGGCATCAATCCCTAGAGCCATCCTTGCAAGCAAGTTCTTTGCATACATCCTTAGTGAAGTTGAGTCACCTCCCTTTGGGTTGATAGTCTCTTTGAATAGATTGTTCATGGCATAGTAGAAGGACTTCAAATCCACTATCTTCCCATCAGCTAGATCTCTCCTCTCATGCAAATACAATATCCTTAGCTTTCATGACATTCTCTGTCTGAATGGTGCCTCCATATCTATCTCCACTCCCAAACCCTAGAAGGGCAAAAGTAGTGAAATCTACCATGTAGTGAACTCCTTCCATCATCCAATGGAAGGTCTCATTTGCCACATCATGAAAGAAGGTGGTGTGAAACTGAGCCAATATCTCTAGGTTCCAATCATATTGGAAACCCATGATGTCCTTTAGCCCATGCTCAGTCACAGTCTCTATCACCCTCCTAGAGTCTGGAGTGTTCATGCTCTCAATGTGATCCAAATCTATATACTTCATCTACACAATCTTCTTCTCCTTAGCAAGAATCGTGGTCTTATAGAACTCAAACTGAAATAAGGACCAAAATTTGTAGTCTATCCCTCTGTCATTCAGCCAAGCATAGGGATTTGCTGCCCTAACTCTCTTGACCTGCCCGCCCAAGTTAAAGTAGTTATTGTGCTACCTCTAGAATTCATGATCATAGATGATAGGCTCTCTTCTCACCGGTGCACCCTGATGCTGAATCATATAGGATTGATCGAACTCTAGAAACCAAGGGGGTGTGTCTAGGTCACCAATAGCAGGAATGGACTTCCCCTCTCTTCCTCCATCATTAGCGGGTCCTTCTCCATGTCCAGCAGCACCTCGGCCAGCACCATGACCAACGCCACTGCCACTTCCTTGCCCACTGCATCTCCTAGGTGGAGCTTTGCGGCTGCCTCTTCCTCTGCCTTGCTGACCACTGCCTTGACCAATATCCTCACCTCCACCAGCAAGCTCTTGAACAACTATCCCTCTGATTTGGTGTAGAGGCCCAGAGCCTATGCGTTCTGTTGGATCACAACCTAAGTTTGATTCAACCTTCTACTCAAATCTGATGCAATGTACTATCAAATCTAGCACTAGAGAAGAAAAAGAAACTCATCTATGCAGGAAATCGATGGAAAAGATGACCAAAAAATTGAATCCATGATGAAAAATAGGGTTTCACCTTGAATGCGAGAAATTGGAGAAGGAAAGGACGTTGAAGATCATGGACGACCTCAAGGACTGCTCCTCAGCTATGGGCACAACCGGGAAGCCAAGAATTTGGCCAGCGGTGATTGCTCCTTCAAATGACGGTGATGGCGGCTCCTTGCCCTTCTTCGCGGACTCTCCCTAAGTCTTGACCTCCAGCAACACCACCACGATCACTCGCGCCACATAGGGAAGCATGGCAATGACATGATAGTGGTAGGAGCAGCGGCGCGGCAACGGCAACAGCGATAGTGCGGTTCGAGTGAAGCCCCAATAACTCAGAGAAGTTACTAGGAGGGGTAAAAGGAAAAGATGAAAAATATTTTGATTTTTACCCAAACCCTAACCATATTGTTAGGGCGCGGAGCCTTCGCGTTAAGTCATAGAGCCTCCGGGCCACGGAACCTCTGCACAGAAATGCAGAGCCTCCATGCACTGACTCCGAGTAGAGACTAGGTATGTATTTCAAGACATTTTTCTAAGTGTTTTGATTATGGTCATGGACTTCTTGTCTCTTGTAGCTAGATAGCAAATCATCAATACCTAACAATACCCACTAGAGATAAGATTGGACATAAGAATCAACATTTTGAAACACTTATGAAAATTTTGTAAGGCTAACTAGTTGAAATATAAAACAACAAACAGAGGCAAGCAAGATTTCACACCACGCTACGAGAGTCAAGTATATTTAGTTCACTCCTCAAAGCACAGAACCTTGATTTGTCGAGAGGCTTTGTGAAGATATCGGCTAGTTGTTTTTCGATGCTCACATGGTGAATTGCGATATCTCCTTTGGTTTCGTGGTCTCTCAAGAAATGATGACGGATGTCGATTGTTGGTATATTTTAACGCATATAAATAAATTCGCAAGCACACAGATATCGCTGTAGCTTTCACCCAAAAGTATTCCAAGAATCGTATCCGCAGGAAAACGTGTGAGACTAACTACGGTCTAACTTAACTAAGGGTAGCAACAAGGCTAGGATAAATAGGAGCGTAGAGAGGAAAACTAAGGTTCTCTAATTCTGACTTGGGTAAGCTATGTCTTCTACTATTCAACTAGGGACATTACTAGGGAAAGACACCAGTAGAGGATGCTTTCCTTCGCAACCGCATCCTACGTGCCCTTACAAACAAGAGGTGGACTACAGAGGATTCAATGAGGCTATAAGAGTCACCCTTGCGAGCTACCACCGATCCGGAATGCAGGATGCGTCCACAAGTAACTAGAGTCTAAGCACCATGCTTACACTACAATTACTACTTTACTCTTCCCGAATAAAGAATAAAGCACTCAAACGAGTTGTGGACCTGATGAATAATATAAACACGAAGCTTACTTGAATCAGAAGTTGATTACCAGAGAAATCTCAGAGGCAAGCTCAAATAGAACTTGGATCCACCAAGGTACAAGCCTAGAGAGAGCACCGACAGGCCAACGCCTCCTCCAAACTCTTCCCTCACTCTCTATCTCACTATTTCTATTTATAAGACTAGATTCTATGGAGGACTAATCTTCTCTTGATAGCTGGCTCTGATCCTGACGAGGAGAATATGAATTAGGGTTTTAGGATGGCCCCAGGGAGGGGGGTAGGGGCTGCTATATATAGGCCAAGGTGGAGTAGGGGGGCAAGGAATCAAGGTGGAGTAGGGGACAAGGAATCACCACATCATCGATCCGCGTCAACTCCCTCGATCACCGTTCGATGAACCGACCTAAAACCGCCTTAAAATCAACAGTGTAGATCGTTGGAATGAGTACGAGGCGACAGAGGGCAAGTAGGCTCCATGGCAGGTCGAGCGGCCTCCCTAGTGGGCTGGTCGGCCCACTATTGTGGCCATTTGGGCCAAGCTTCGGTGTGGTTTCTTCTAGAACCTTCTAGAGTTGTATTTCGCAATTTTCACGGGTTGAATCACTTGTCATCGTTGGTTTGCTTCTTTGGAGTGTATGATAGTGGTCCCGGGAGTTGTTTTCTAGATAAATCCTCCTGCAGTCATGAAATCACCAAAGCTCGTGGAATTCATTAGTTTAAACCCCTATACCTATGTGTTGGTGATGGAATTAAATATAAATGCAAGTTATGTTGACGGTTTATAATTGGTGTTAGTGACCATCAACATCTATGTGCTTAGTTCTTGAGTGTCTTACAGGATTGTTTGCAAGCTTTGTGACACTTTCATTGCCACAAAAGTGAGATTTTGGTAAAGTGACATCCGTAATCATTGAGGGTTTGCTTCATCCAAAGTAGTTGGGCACAGCATGCACCGGCCACCACATACTCGGCTTTAGCGGTGAAAAGGGCTATAGAATTTTGCTTCTTAAAACTCCAAGACACTAGGGACCATCTAAGGAATTGACATGTCCCCAATGTACTTTTTCTTTCTACTTTGCAACCGGCGTAATCGGAATCCGAATACCCAAGTAGATTGAAATTGGAGCCCTTAGGATACCACAAGCCAAAGTTAGGAGTGTGTACTTGTTAACACTGGATTTTGGTCGACTTCGGAAGATGACAGGTGGACCCGCATACAGGAAGAAGGACATTCGGCAAACAAAACGAGCGGTCGGCTAAATGCTTGTGCGGTTGGTTACTTCAGAAGGTGGTGACTCCATTCAGGAAAGCAGAAGATGGCAGGCAAAGCCGATCGAAAAGATGAAAGTTGTAATAATAAAGGACTCTGAGAGTTTAGGGCAAGGAATCGTAGTTTCCAAGTTTGTTTAAGAGTTCCTTTGTAAATCGTAGTCTTTTAGGACTCGTGTTTTGTCTAGGGTATAAATATTGACCCTCGACCATTGTAATAGGGGTTCACAACCAAATCAATACAACCGGCCCCGTGCCAACTTTCGAGTCCTTTTGTCGTGTCGTCGAGTTCTTCGAGAGGAGTCATCGATCCGTCGACCTCCGTAAGTTCCGACAACCTTGTTATCATGTTTAGTATCATGCGGTGGATTTAGGCGTGATGCAAGTAGTCTTGTTTGTTTTCAATGATCGTATGGCGGATCTTTGCTTGACAATCAAGAAGTCTTTGCTTATGCTTTGTTTATGAGTAGATACCGGTGCGGCAAAAGCGTTTGCTCAATATGCTTAGTGAAGGCAAGACAGGTTATCGGCTCTATTAGATACGGCAAAATCTAAATAGATTCATTAAGTTATCCTGTGTTGCATGTTTTAAATATTTTATATATTTGTAACACACTTCTGCCCAATCTAGATTGATATTGTTCAGCCCTCTCTTATGGTTTTATTCATGCTTCAATGATCATTACTTTCGTATTACCTTTGCAAATATATAACATGCTCGTAATGGCTGAATTATTTTAATCTAGATTGTCACATGTCGTGGGTTCATGCATGTTAATTACGTTTAAGCTTTTGACGAAACTAGGTGTCGTATGCGGATCATGAGTTTTAGATTAGTTTAATCATGTTTATTTGCACGTTCCTTCTTCATGGACCCCAACTCTATTTGGATTCTTTGAGCTTGGTTATGCATTAACTCATGATTAATTTCACTTGTTCAAACATGTCTTCCCATGCACATGCATTCGGCAATCGGATCTTTACGTGTGCTCATCTTACGATTAGCCGAATGGTTTATAAACTTCTTCGCGAGATAGCTTCCTATAGTTGTATGTCGTTGTAAGTGGCTTCAGGGCCGTATATATGGAACTGTCTGGTCTCACCCGACATGTTCCGGTTTGGCATTTAATTGTTTTATCCCTTGTTAGTTTTTTTAGGTCAAACTGACTGGCACGTTTCCGGATCATGAAGCACCCGGGCACCCAATTGAAGCCACGCTTTCCGGCTTGCTGTGTGTGGGGCACAGTGCGTCACATTTTGTGTCAACAGTACTAAATATCTCAAGATTCTTTTAATGGCCATAAGATGGCACTCTTTTGGGTTACCTTGAAATCTAGCACACATGCACACACTAAGCATAATATCCGCCTAGATGCGCACAAGTAAAGTAGGGAGCCAATCATGGAACGATTTACCTTTTGGTCAATGGCTTTCTGTCGACAGAATATCGTCGGTAGTCCTCCGAGGGGTATCCCACGAAGGTAGATTGATCAGCAGAGATGTGTGTAATAAAGAATAAGAAGGCAATAGAGACACAAGAGTTAGACAGGTTCGGGCCGTCAGTGCAAAGTATTACCCCACTCCTATGGTTTGTTGGATTGTATTGGCTATTGTATGATATTGCATGTGTTTTGAGGGAGTCCCCTACCCACCTTATATAGCTAGGGGGTAGGGTTACAAGTTGGTTAGATCAAGGAGATAATCAGAAAGTAATAACAGATTACATGAATCATGGGATCAAACGTATCCTAACAGATCTCGTAGTATCTTCAGGATATCGCCCTTGATGTCTTGCGGTGCACGCCGAGCAGTGTCGTGCACCGTAGGTCTTCATCTTGTGGGCTGGACCACCCCTGGGAGTGTGGCCCATGTAGTCTGCTATGGGTATCTGGGGTCACACCCCCCACAGCTAGTCCCCGAGCGCCTTGTATCCACTGTGCAATGTCGTCTTGAGCTTGTTCGAATAGGTATGAACAAAGCCGAGTAGTCAGACTCATAGTCCGACCACCCTAATGAGTCACCGAGCAATTATGGACCGTAGCCGACTAGCTTAACTGTCTGGCCGAGCAGGAGCTTACCCAAGTAAGGCTTGCCTGAAGGATGTAAGGAGCTCAAGTTCAAAATCTAAAATTTCCTCGCAGTAGACCAAGTGTGCCCACTTAGAGTCCAACCACAAGAAAGGGAGATAATCTTCTTCAACGTTAGAAGGCGCGGAGTCTTCCAGATTAAAGAAAACACACTCACCGCAAGGTGAAGTGTGCCCACTTAGTCCCCGAGCCTGACAGTAGGTGACATGGTCACGTGGTGCCAGGGTCCAGAAAGTAGAAGAAAGGCATAAGACTGGCCAAGCAAGCAACCAGTCCATGGGCTAAGCCCTAAAATGAAAAATGCACATTCACCACAAGGTGAAGTGTACCCACTTAGTCCCCGAGCCTAACAGTAGCTGACACGGTCACGTGGTGTCAGGGTCAGAAATAGTAGACAGAAGAAAGTCCCTAGTGTGGTGAGAAACCAAATCATAATGATGACCTAGTCCCCGAGCCACAAGTGGAAATCCAGGACAAATCGAGAAGTGCTGATGACTCAAATCGTGGAGAAAAAACCAAAGTAATGACTGTACAGTTGGAATTACTGAGCCTTGATTGTATTGCGGAGAAGTCGGCGAATATTCGGTGTGCAGTACCAAATTGTGGCGAAAAAATGGGCGATATGGGCTGCAGTTGCGTGGAAGCCCATATAACAGCCCACCATGCTGCTTTGGGGAATTCAGAAAGGCACGAAGCAGCACGGTGTGGTTTCCGAAAAACCCTTGAATGCAAAAAGTGGAGAAGGTGTCTTTATAACTGCATTATCGCACTCCGCGCTCCAACCTTTGCCACTCTGCCACTTCAGCTTCCTCCTTGCCCTCCCACTCCCCCATTCGCATTCACATGCCCATCTACCTCCAGTCCCAATCTAGATCTGAGGGATGGCGCCGAAGAGGGGAGGTGGTAACTCGAAGAAGGTGGCCGCCAGGACAAGCCATGACAAAGAATGGGTACAGTCCCTCATGGGGGAGATGGAGCTCAACAAGATGGTGGCAGCGGGCATTCTTCCTGATCGTATCACTACCAGATGGCATCCGGCCAACGGTGAGCCCTATCCAATGCCACACACCGACGAAGTAGTCGTATTCGAAGATTATTTCTTGTGTGGGTTAGGGCTTCCTGTTCATTCTTTCTTGTGGGATCTATTGCAGTATCGGGGAGTAAACCTGTGCAATCTGCATCTGAACACTATCTTGCACATTTCCATGTTTATCCATTTCTGCGAGGCGTATCTTGGCATTCTTCCCCACTTCAATCTCTTCACACACCTGTTCTGGCTGAAGAAGAAGGGTGGGGGCGGTTCCAAACTGGTCGGTGGTGTGTATCTGTAGCTCCGCGATAGGATGGTGGGTGAATACATTCCTGTGCCACTGAACACCTCGTTGAAGGGGTGGAATGCCAGGTGGTTCTACATGAAGTAGAGCCATCCTACCATCCGATGTGACGTCGACCAAATTCCAGTGAACCAGAAGAGTTGGTCGGAGAAACCGACTAGTGCCAATATGGACCAGGTGAAGGAGCTCCTCGAGCTGTTAAGGGGCATGAAGATGAATGGGGTGGTGGTGGTGGTGAACTTCATAATGCGCCATCTCTAGCCCTGCAAGGAGAGGGCCCACACGGGCTTCGACTTCAAAGGAGATACCGATGGCACCCGGGAGAGGATGGAGAAACTAGCGAGGGAGGTTGTGCTGCACCAGTCCACTGAACTATTCACCCAAAATGTGCCATACACTGTGCTGGGTTAGCTGAGACCCTTCAACTACATGAACCCTCCCCCTCAGGTAAAAAATCTCTACTGTTGTTCCTTGTGATTTTATTCTGTGCTAGTGCTGGACAGTGAACTAATTTTCTTGTGGAAAGATCCATTTGTAGGAACGGGCGGTTTACTTCTTGGGCGTGCTGAGGAGCGATTGGCCAAAGGCAGTGGATGCCAGGCTGACCACTCATCTAGAAGAAGGTGTCGTCAGTGCCTCGTCCGAATCCAAAGACAAAGGTGCTGGTCGGAAGGAGAGTCCCCTCCGAGTGTCGGAGAAAGTTCAGGGGAAAAGGGTGGCAAAAGATGAGCCGGCTCGAAAGAAGAGGACAATAGTGGAAGTAGCTCCCCGCAAGCCGGGCGGCATCTCACTTGGCGGTGGTTGGGCCGCTCGGACGTAGAGTGCGGCGGTGTCTGAGTGGTCAGATGATGATGGGGCTCTAGTAGCTCCCCCTCCGAGCACTATGCACATGGAGGTGCAGTCGAAGGGAGGGGAGGGTGTCCCCGAGCAGCAGGCAGAGAAGACACCGATGGCGTGGGTCGCAAGACCTCTATCCTAGGACACACGGGTTGACCCCAGAGCAATGCCTAGGTGATCGGGGAGGCAGCGCTGGTTCAGAACCATCTACTGGGAGGCTGATGTGTAAGCACCTTTTGCTTTGGAATTGATTGATGTCCGATCTTTATAATGGCCATGACCAATGGACTAATCTGATGCAGGACGGGGCACATGGAGGATTTGAATCCTTTCGGTCAGACTAGCGTGTAGCCGGAGGCTATTCTCGACCTGGAGACAATGCCAGCAGACTCTGTCCTAGAGTCCCCAGGCGCTCGGCGGTTTGCAGAGGAGTCGACCACCACTGCTGGTGGAGTTGAAGGCATAGAGCGGTTGGCGACGATGGCGGGCGAGTCAGTGGAGACGCCAGGAGCAACGTCAAGAGCCACTAAGTCTTTAGAGGCGGGAGCGGGAGCTGCCGACGATGTGCTAGAACCGGCGGTGTAGAGGCCAACAGTGTCTGAGGAGCAAGTGGCACGCCCTTAGATGTCATAGGTCGTGGTCGGACACTCATTGCGGCCACCGAGCCCCCAGGGAGCGCCACCAGCTATGGAGGAAGAGGACAAGGTCGAGGAGATTGAGCGTGAAGAATCATGACCTCAAGCCGTCCGGATCCTCCACAAACGGGGGGATGAAGTGATGGTCATGGAAGAGGAGGACACCACTAGGGAGGTGAAGAGGCTGCGGTCCGCCCTTTCCACAGTTAATTAACAAATTGAGGTTAGTATTGCGTCAGCGGAGTCCATCTTTTGCATTGGAGAATATGGTCCTTTATAATCTTGGTGCCTTGCAGGGCATGGCGCGAACTGCCATACAACAGTAGCAGCTGATCAATAGGATGGAGCCCCTCGCCGAGGAGAACGAAAAGCTGAAGGAGGTGGTGAAACTGATGGAGAAGAACGTCCAGAGGGCCCAGCGCGAGAGGGATCTTGCTGAATCAAACGCGTGGGACCTGGAGTACCAAAAGGGCACCTTATCCGAGCAGTTGAAAACCATCTTTGAGCAGCTAGGGCGCACCTCCGAGCAGCTGGAGCGCAACTTTGAGCAGCTGAGAAGCGTCTCCAAGCAGAAGAAAGGTACTATAGATCGGTGAATTTGTTCTGCATTGTCGAACAGTTTTAATGTTGCTGATGATCACCACATTTGTAGAGCAAGATGTGGAGCTCGGCTAGTTGCGTCAAGTCACTGGTCAACTTCAAGAGGAGAAGAAGAAGGCATCTAGGCGAGCGGAGAAACTGGCCGAGGAACTAGAAGGTGAGTAGTTCATGGTTGGAGTTGTTGCTAATATGATTTCTTCGTTTGATGAATCCTTTTGGTGTCTACAGAATACCATCGAAGGACCAAGGCACAGTTTGACGTGCTAGAGTTGGAGGCACAAACCTAGAGCAGAAAACTCAATGCCATGGTGGCCGGAGTCAAGCCAGTGCTCGACTGTATCTACATGGAGGTAGCTCCTTAGCCCGACGATAGACCACCATCATCAATAGGTGCAAGGCAGCGTGGGAGAACTTCAAGAGCTTCAACCGAGACGCCACTGTCTCCATCATGACACACGCCCTGGTGGTGGTCTGGTCTCACTACCCTGCCATCAATGTTCGAGCGATAGGGGCTGGATCTTCAGAGGGACGGGTGCGATGAAGCAGGAGCAGCTGAAGGATGAGGTGGAGGACACAGCGAAGAGGCTAGCAAGCGATGTCGATCTATTCAACGATATAGACGATGAGGACCAAGCTTAATAGCCTAAGTGGAGAAAAGCCTATATGGAAAATCTAGAGAGGAGAGTTAAATGCGTGAGGGCATAAACAAGCATTCATGTATTTGTATAAATGTTGTATATAGATGACATGTGCATGTGTCAGGCGGCTTGCTAACACTTGTGGTGAAAAAGAGATGTGTTGTTAACCCTAATGCATTTATGCGTGGTATAAGTAGCGTCCGAGTAGTTAGTTTGTTACTGGGCTCTTGACCTTGGCTAGCCTGTATTCCATAACGTCGAACACGGAGCCCATGCACATGTACGAGGAACAGACATGACCAAGGAACCACAGCCGACCACTCATAATGTAGAGCGCTACGTGTAGGGAGAGATCGGAAACTGGGTTTTCTCCAAAGAACACAGAGCGAAACGTGTGCTGCTCGATGGTTGGTGAAATATCTTAGAGATATTTTAGTATGGAGAAACAGGGCGGAGCAGTTATGGAGATCACGTATAATTGCCGAAGTTTGTTAAGGAGTAGCATAGTGCTGGCGACCGCAAATGGAGATTTAAACCAGAGTGGAGAAACAATGGAGATAAAGTATGGCGACGAAAACTTTATTCATCATGGAGTGAAGAGTGCATATCTGAAGCATTTCAAGGATAGAAACGTATAAGGTGCTCAATGTGCCATGAATTAGGGATGTCGATTCCTTTCATGTCACATAGCTGGTAAGACCCTAGTCGGGTAACCTCTTTGACCATGTAAGGCCCTTCCTGGGGGAGGAGAGCTTGTTTATCCCTTCGGTTTTCTACTTTCTACAGAGAACGAGATCGCCAACCGCAAATGAACGACCTTTGATATTGCGATTGTAGTATCTTTGCAGGCCTTCTAGGTATTTGGCCGTGTGGATACTGGTGATCAGGCGTTCTTCTTTAGCTCTGTTGATGTCCTCTGTCCGAACAGCTGCGGCTTGCTCTTCATTATAATGTTCCACCCTAGGTGCTCGGAAGGCAATGTCCGCTAGAAGTATGGTTTCTAAGCCGTAGACCAAAAAATATGGAGACACATCGGTGTTGTGGCTAGCTTGAGTGCGCAGTCCCTAGACCATAGCTGGGAGCTCTTTGAGCCATCAGCCTGGATGCTTTTCCTCTTTCTGGTATAGTCACTTTTTGAGGGCATCGAGGATCATGCTATTCGCCTGTTGGACCTGGTTGTTGGCTCTAGGATGGGCAACAAAGACGTATTTGATGGAGATGCATCAGTCTTCGCAGAAGTCCCAAAAATGGTGACCAGTGAAAATAGTTCCGAGGTTGGTGATAATGCTGTTCGAGAGACCGAATCTATAGATGATATCTTCGAAGAGCTCGACTGCCTTCTTTGCAGTGGCCGAAACAAGCGGCTTGTATTCGATCCACTTGGAGAACTTGTCAATGGTGATGTATACATACCAAAAACCACCTGGCGTAGGCTTAAAGGGCCCGATCATGTCCAGTCCCTAGCATGCAAAAGGCTAAGAAGCTGGGATGGTCTGCAATTCCTACGTCGACACGTGTATTTGGTTGGCAAAAAAATGACATCCTTCACAACGTCGGACAATGTCTTCTGCGTCGGCGATGGCCATGGGCCAGTAAAAACCAGCTTAGAAAGCTTTGCCGACTAGGCTTTTGGAGGCCACGTGATTGCTAAAGAACTAGAGTGAATTTCAAGAAGTAGTTTCACTCCCTCTTCTTGGGTGATGCATTTCTGCAGTATCCCTTCCTTAGCACTTTTCCTCATCAAGTTACCATCTACCAGCATGTAATGCTTGCTGTGGTGGATGAGGCGCTCAATTTCAGTCTTATCGGTGGGTACGTCGGCGCTGGTGAGGTACTTGATGAACTGTTCCCTCCAATCTATGACCGGCGAAGGTACTGCATGTACCAGCTACTCGGCGAGGGGATTTCTTGAACTTCCTTTTCTTCCTTAATAGACGGCGTAAAGAGGTCTTGAACAATGACCCTAGGCAGAATCGCGGTGCGAGAAGAGCCTATCTTAGATAGGTGTTCGCCGACCTAATTTTGGTCTCGTACCACATGGTGGTACTCGATATCGTAGAACTTCCCTTCGAGTTTCCTGATCTCGGTGCAGTACGCGTCCATCTTCTCACTTGAATAGGACCAATCTTTTTTGACCTGGTTGATGACCAGCGCGGAGTCTCCATATACCATGAGGCATTTGACACCAAGCTCGATAGCTATACAAAATCTGTGGAGACATGCTTCATATTCCGCGGTGTTGTTGGAGGCTAGAAAATGAAT
This sequence comes from Miscanthus lutarioriparius, assembly GCA_904845875.1. Lineage (NCBI taxonomy): Eukaryota > Viridiplantae > Streptophyta > Magnoliopsida > Poales > Poaceae > Miscanthus > Miscanthus lutarioriparius. The sequence goes on from CAJGYO010000011.1 coordinate 74,313,267, forward strand.
TGAGAGGATATATCGGAGCTTGTCCTTGGTCGGAGTAATGAATAAAATGCCAGCACCAGCACCATTGATGTTGAGGGAGCCGTCAAAGTACATCACCCAGTGTTTGGGGCAAGCAGCAGGGATGGGCTCTTGGATCTCGGTCCACTCCACGACAAAGTCAGCCAGCGCTTGTGACTTAATGGTAGGCCTACTTCTGAATTCGATGGAGTAAGTGTCGAGCTCAACAGCCCACTTGATGATGTGGCCATTAGCCTCTTTGTTGCAGAGGATGTCCCATAGAGGGAACTCGGTGACTACAGCGATCTTGTAATACTCGAAGTAATGGCAGAGCTTGCGCGACATGACTAGAATGGCATATAGCAACTTTGGAACCTGAGGGTAACAAGTTTTGGACTCATTAAGAACCTCGCTGATGAAGTAGACCGGACGTTGTACCTTATAGGCAAGTCTAGCTTCCTCACGCTCGACGACGATAGCTGTGCTAACAACGCGGGAAGTGGCAGCGATGTAGATCAGTAGGGTTTCGTCTAGTTGAGGTGCCGTGATGATCGGAGGCTTCGCTAGAAACGACTTGAGCTGCTCGAAAGCCATATCAGCCTCCTCCGACCAGGAGAAGCACTCGGAAGCCTTGAGTAGTTTGAAGAACAGTAGTCCCTTTTCACTGAGGCATGATATAAAGCGGTTGAGAGGAGCCATGCACCCTATGAGCTTCTGTATATCATTTACGTAGGTTGGCCATTTCGTATTGGTAATGGCAGAGACCTTGTCAGGGTTGGGTTCGATACCGTGGGCGCTAACGATGTAGCCCAAGAGTATGCCGGATGGAACTCCAAAGATGCACTTTGAAGGGTTCAACTTCCATCGGTATCTTTTTAGGTTGGCGAACATTTCTTCGAGGTCAGCGATAAGATTATCGGCGGTTTTGGATTTGCCGACCACATTGTCGATGTAAGCTTCGACGTTGCAGCCTATCTGTTGATCAAGGCACATCTGGATGGCCCTTTGGTAGGTTTCCCTGGTGTTCTTGAGTCCGAAGGACATGATGGTATAGCAATACGCACCGAAAGGCATGATGAACGATGTTTCGATCTGGTCGTCCTCTTTGAGGGATATCTGGTGGTAGCCAGAGTAACAGTTAAGGAAGGAGAGGAGTTCATAGCCGGCGGTGGAGTCTACAACCTCGTCTATCCGAGGCAGACCGAAGCAATCTTTAGGGCAGTGTTTGTTGAGATCAGTGTAATCAATGCACATTCTCCATTCTTTATTCTTTTTCTAAACAAGAACTGGATTTGCTAACCACTCAGGATGATACACTTCTTTAATAAATCCGGTAGCTAGGAGCCATTTTATTTCTACCCTAATAGCCTCCTTCTTGTCTAGCGCGAATCGTCAGAGTTTCTACTTGATCGGTTTGGCGGTTGGTGAGACATTCAAGGAGTGCTCGATCTTCACCCGTGGTACCCCTAGCATGTCTATAGGTTTCCAAGCAAACACGTCGGCATTGGCATGTAGGAAGGACACAAGCGTGCTTTTCTATTTGGGGTCGAGATGAGCCCCAATCTTGACGGTCTTGGTGGGGTCGTCAAGGTCGAGGCCGACCTCCTTCATTTCATTGGACTTGTCGAAGGCACATGGAAGCTCTAGCGCTGGGATCTCTAGGTCGTCGATGGGCACCGTCTTGGCATCGGTGACCACACTAGCCATCTAGATGGAGAGGTCAGTGGATTCGGCGAGGGCAAGACTCTCTGTCTCGTAGGCGTAGGCGATGGAGAGGTTGGCCTGTAGGGCTAAAACTCCTATAGGTGAAGGCATCTTCAACACCAGATAGGCATAGTACGGTATGGCCATGAACTTGGCCAGAGCTGGCCGACCAAGTATGGCGTGGTAGGTGGTGTTGAAGTCGGCGATGTAGAAGTTGATGTGCTCGACACAGAAGTTGCTGGCCATGCCGAATTGTACCAGGAGGGTGATCTCTCCAAGCGGTTTGGTTGCCCTACCTAGTACCACACCCCAGAAGGAGGAGTCAGAGGGAGTGAGGTCTTCTATTCCAAGGCCTAGCTCGTTTAGGGCTCCCATGAAGAGGAGGTTCAGGGCGCTTCCACCGTCGACGAGCACTTTCCTAAATAGTACTTTCTTGATGGTTGCATCAAGGACGAGGGGGAAATGCCCTGTGTAAGGGATGTCCACCCACTGGTAGGCCCTGCTGAAGGTAATGGGGACCTTAGACTAGGGACGATAGCTAGGGTTGGTGATGGCATCTTCTGTGTTGACGGTGAGCTCTCGGCGGGCGGTGAGCTTTCGATCTCTCCTGCTCTCAGCTGTAGCGAGGCCCCCAAAGATAGTGGCAACCACTTTGTTGTGATCCTAGAAGGCATTGTTGTTGTCCCCTAGTGGTCGGTGACCTCTAGCTCCATCGTCGTTGTCGTCGTCATTCTTTTTGGCCTAGAATTCCTTAGCCAAGCCAAGGCAGTCCTTCATCTTGTGCTTGCTATTCTTGTGGAGAGGGCAGGGGCCTTCGAGGATCTTCTTGTACTACTCGTCGTAGTTACGCTTAGCGCGAGGTTCATCAACAGCGGCGATGATGTTGTCTGGTCGGCGGTGGCGATATTGACCAGCCTTGGACCCCTCCTGCCGATCGCGGCCACTGTCCCAACAGTGATCGCGATCGTCGTAGTGGCGGTCACTATGGCGTCGTTCATCAGGGCGCTCGTCGCTGCGGCGAGTTGAGTGATGAGTGCCTGCATCCTCGTAGAAGTGTACTTCGGCCTATTCGGCATCAGCGTACTGTTTGGTGATTGTGATCATCTCGCCAATCCCCTTTGGTGGCTTGCGATTGAACTTGGAGCGGAGGTCACAGTGATGGAGTCCTTGGACGAAGGCGGTGATGACTTCCGCTTTTGTGAAGTTGGGAATAGAATTCCTCATCTCAGAAAAACGTTCGATGTAGCTACGGAGGAGCTTGGACAGTTTCTTGTTGATGCGATTCAGATCATGCTTGGTGCCCGACCAAGTACACGTAGCCATGTAGTTGTCGATGAAGACCTTCTTCAGCTGTTCCCAAGATCCGATGGAATTTGGGGTGAGGCTCATGAGCCAGTTCATTGCAGTTGGCATGAGCATGACGGGAAGATAGTTTGCCATGACACTGGTATCTCCCTCGGCGGTGCGCACAGCAGTGGCATAAGCTTGTAGCCACTATGTGGGGTTCATCCGCCCCTCGTAGGGCTTGACCCCGGTGATTTTGAAACCACGGGCCCACTAGAGTGTTCGGAGTGCCCTCGTGAATGCTCGGAGCCCTTCAGGATCGTCACCATCATGATCGGCGGTATTGCCGGCATTAAGTGGCTGGAGGGCAGCATCTAGATTGCTGAATTCTTGCTCGTATTCCTGACACCGGCGTACTTCTTCATGGCGAGAGAAATGACGCCTGTCGATATGACGTCACATGTCCCAGAGATTGTTGATGTGCGCTCAGACATCTTGGTCGACTTCTTGGTCATGTTGGTGAGGGTAGTCAATGCGGTTCCCCCTAGCTCCCCCCTAGAGGGATTGTCCATTGTCACGCTGTTGATCGGCGAAATGGCTTCTGCTGGGGCGGCGATTGGATCTTGGTGCGGCGGATTGGCGAATCGAGCTTATCGAGTAGGAAGGTCTCTAATCCTAGTGGATCTTGTTGACCTAGCAATGCGTCTCTTTAAGCATCATGATGACCTTGGCGACCTCTAGCATTTGCTCGAGCCGAGTGAGCTCATTAGCGGCCACGGCCAAGTTGGCGCTTGGGGTCTTGTAGACATTGTGGTCATCGACACGGACGAATTTGTCATCGAGGTTGCGGTGGAGTGGGCATGGCCTCCCTTGTGAGTTGAGTTGCTCGCCATTGCGAGCAGCCTCGGCTAGCACAATGGTGGCCTCATTTGCTCGGCGTTGCACACAGTTGGCGTTTCTGTTGACGTGAGCCACGCAGTCCTCATCGGTTTCTCCATCCCGTGGAGGGCTGTCGACGCTGACATTAAAAATCCCGCCTCCTCGGAAGGGTGGGAAGGAAGGTTGGACTGCGGTGGTTTTGGCGACAGTCTCCATAGAGCCCTAGGACTTGGAGTTTGGATTCTCCTCTAGGATGGAGTGGAGGGATGCTTTGGGACGTCGGCTGATTTGCAGCATGTTGACAGTCGGCGAGAGCTGCTTGGCGATCGGGTCGGTGAGAGGATAGATGTCTCCCACCTGGTCGGCGAATTTGCCCCTTAGGGCATCCTGATGGATGGCGGTCGTAGCCCCTGGAGTTTCCTGATTGGCCTCCGATAGATCAGAATCGGAGGGTGGTCGACACTGAACCAGAGTGGTCAGAGCCGATTCTACGATGGAGAGGCAATCGGTGAGCTTCTAGCCAATCTAATCGGTGGATGCGATCAGATCATCATTGTTGATCTACTTCCTCGGATAGCAGGGGAGCAGGTGGTGAGTTGTTGGTGAAGACAACCTCGGAGGCAGTTCTGAGATTGGATCTGCTACTGCAGATGTTGGCGTAGTTGGCGCAGAATTGATCTGCACCGGCTCGATGATCTCTCTGTCTCTGTTAGCATTGATGACCCAAGAGATCGATCCGACCGTAAAGATCTAGCCAGGCTGTGGGAAGGATGAAGAGCCTACAAAACGTACCGTCTTGTTCGTCATGGAAACAGCACGCACACCCCCACCTGGCACACCAACCGTCAATAGAATATCGTTGGCACTCCTCCAAGCGGTATCCCACAAAGGTAGATTGATCGGCAGAGTTGCGTGTAATCAAGAACAAGAAGGCAACAGAGACACAAGAGTTAGACATGTTCGGGTCGTCAGTGCGACGTAATACCCTACTCCTGTGGTCTGTTGGATTATATTGGCTATTGTATGATATTGCTTGTGTTTTGAGGGGGTCCCCTACCCGCCTTATATAGCTGGAGGTAGGGTTACAAGTCGGTTAGATCTAGGAGATAACCGGAAAATAATAACAGATTACATGAATCATGGGATCGAATGTATCCTAACAGATCTCATAGTATCTTCAAGATATCGCCCTTGATGTCTTACGGTGCACGCCGAGCAGTGCCATGCACCGTACGTCTTCATCTTGTGGCCTCGACCGCCCCTAGGAGGATGGCCGATGTAGTCTGTCGTGGGTATCCAGGGTTGTACCCCCCACACTTTCCCATCTTTATCCAAGTCCAAGTGCCCATTTGTTGGCATAGGTGTCTTGATGGGTTTGGCATTTGCCATGTCAAACTTCTTGAGTATATCTCTTGTGTACTTTGTTTGACATACGAATGTCCCTTCCTTCAATTGCTTGATTTGAAATCCCAGGAAGAACATCAATTCACCCATCATAGACATCTCAAACCTCTTTGTCATAATCCTACTAAATTCTTTACAAAAAGTTTGATTAGTACTATCAAATATTATGTCATCGACATATATTTGGCACACAAATATATCATTATTAATCTTTCTTGTGAAGAGAGTAGTGTCGGCTTTGCCTATTTCAAAGCCTTGCTTGAGCAAGAAATCCTTAAGGCATTCATAGCATGCTCTTGGTGCTTGCTTAAGCCCACAGAGAGCCTTATGGAGTTTGTATACATGATGAGGATGCTTAGGATCTTCAAATCCTAGTGGTTGCTCCACATAGACTAGCGCGGAGAGTGGACCATTGAGAAAAGCACTCTTCAAATCCATTTGATAATCATGGTGGACAGCAAAGGCTAGAAGCATTCGAATGGCTTCAAGCCTTGCCACCGGTGCAAATATCTCTTCAAAGTCTATCCCTTCAACTTGAGTGAAACCTTGAGCAACCAATCTTGCCTTGTTCCTTGTCACCACACCATGTTCATCTTGCTTGTTTCAGAAGACCCACTTGGTGCCAATAACTTTTGTCTTGGGTCTTTCCACCAACTCCCACACTTGATTTCTTTCAAAGTTGTTCGACTCCTCTTGCATAGCCATCACCCAATCTGGATTCTTAAGAGCTTCACCTACCTTAAGTGGTTCCAAGGAGGAAACAAACGAGTAAAATTGGCAAAAATTTGCTAGACGAGATTGAGTTGTTACCCCCTTTCTTATGCTCCCAATAATGTTATCAACGGGATGATCCCATTGTACACTTTGATGTACACTTGGATGAGATGGCTTGTCTAAAGGTTGGTGTAGGGGTTGGTTGTCATCACCATCATCAGCTTGAGGCTCATTGTCATGAATTGATTCATCCTCTTGCTGATGGTTGCCCTAGTCCTCAGAGCCTCCACGTCCTAGAGTGGAACCTCCAGGGAGCGGAGCCTCCACATCCTATGAGTTCATAGGAGCTGAGACAGTAGTTGGCCCTTGGAGTGGTGTTGAAGCTTGGAGTTGGGAATCATCTTCTTCAGTAGCTTCAACTGGTCTTACATCACATATGGCCAATTGCTTCACAAGGCGGCTCTTCTTTACCTACAACATCTAGATCAACTTGCTCCACTTGAGAGCCATTAGACTCATCAAACGTCACGTCTACCATGATTTCAATTCTTCTAGTGGATTTATTGAAAACCCGATAGGTGTGCTCATTTGGACCATAGTCAAGAAGAAAACCTTCATCAACTTTAGGTGCAAATTTAGAGCTTTGGGGCCTTCTTGTTAAGAATGAAACATTTGCACCCAAATACTCTAAAGTATGACACCTTAGGTTTGTTACCGGTTAGAAGCTCATATAAAGTCTTCTTGTAGTACTTGTGAAGATAGAGGTGGTTGATAGCATGGCAAGCGGTCTTGATTGCTTCAGCCCAATAGTTGTCCAAAATCTTGTATTCATCAAGCATTGTTCTTTCCATGTCAATGAGAGTCTAATTCTTCCTTTCAACCACCCCATTTTGTTGACAGGTGTATGGAGCCAAGAAATCATGCTTGATGCCCTCATCATCAAGGAACTCTTCAACATTGGTGTTGTGGAATTCGGAGCCATTGTCACTTCACACTTTCTTAATAGGTAGCCCAAATTCCCTTTGTGCTCTTCTAATGAAGGTCTTCACCTTCCCTTGTACTTCACTATTGTCATACACAAAGAACACCCACATGAAGCGAGTATAGTCATCAACAATAACAAGACCATATTTGTTACCACTGATGCTAACGTAGGTGACCGGTCTAAAGAGATCCAAATGAATAAGCTCCAATGGGCTTGTTGTAGTGACCATGTTCTTTGGTGGGTGTGGTGTGCCTACTTGCTTTACAGCTTGGCATGCTTTACATATCCTATCTTTCTCAAAGTGAACATTCGTTAGTCCAAGAATGTGTTCATCCTTTAGAAGTTTGGCTAAGTTCCTCATCCCAACATGAGCTAGCCGGTGATGTCATAGCCAACCCATGCTAGATTTTGCCACTAAACAAGTCTCAAGCTTAGCTTCACTTTTGTTGAAATCAACTAAGTAAAGCTTGCTTTTCATACGACCTGTAAAAGCAATAGAGGAATCATCCCTTCTAATGGCGGTCACACCCTTATCCGTAAAGTGACAATCATAGCCCATCTCACATAATTGTGATACGGACAATAAATTGTAACCCAATGAATCAACATGTAAAACATTTGAAATTGAATAATCTTGAGTTACAGAGATTTTACCGACACCAAGCACTTCTCCTTTTGAATTATCCCCAAATACTATATTTTCACTTGGACCTTCCATTTAGGCATAAGATGAGAACATACTCTTCTCTCTGGTCATATGATTTGTACATCCACTATCAAGCACCCAACTTGATCCACCGGAGGAGTATGCCTACAAAACAAGTTTAGTTCCTTCTTTTAGGTCCCCAATTAGCAATGGGGCCTTGAGTGTTAGCGACTAGAATCTTAGGAACCCATAGAGATCTTTTCACATATATGTTGGGCTCATTTTCAACATACGTGGCAACAACTTTACTAAGGTTGTTGTGTCTCAACACATAGCAAGAGGACAAGCTTTCATGGGGTACATGGGCCTTGGGCTTGTAAGCATACTTGTTCCACTTTGGTATGATTGGGTTCTCCTTGACCTGCAGATGAGTGTTACAAGCTTTAGGAGCTTACTATCTTGGTCGGGGTTGTGCCTTGGTTCTATTTGTGCTACTATTCTGCCAGACCCCGGAGCCTCCATGTTTTGGCGCGGAGCCTCCAGGCCATGGAACATCCACGTTTATGCACAGAGCCTCCATGTTCTGCATAGGCTACACCTCACCAATGGTCTCCTTCTTCTTGAACCTAATGCAAGACACTCCATTCACCATCTTCCTTTCACCGGTCTTGCCACCCTTCTTGTGGCCGAGACCATCTTTGATAAAAGGATGTCTTCCTTGAATGAATTTGGGCTTCTTGCTTGCATCATCCATGCACCCACTAGCTATGATATTGTCGAGTCTTGCAATTTCCTTCTTCATAGCTTCCATATTAGCAAGGTTAGTAGCACAAGCTTCTAAATCAACATTGTAGCATCTATCACAACCCTTGCTAGTAGATGCATTAGAGATCTCACTTGCCTTTGTAGGATGTGAGGTTTTATCCCAAAGGATGCTAAATTTCTCTTCAAGCTCCTTATTTCTTGTCTTGAGCGCATTGTTCTTTTCTTGAAGAGTATTTAGATCATCCCTTAGGGTAGCTATGACACTTTTCGCTTGGTCAACTTCTAAACGTAAAGTTTTAACCTCACTTCTTTCCGATGCAAGAGCTTTCTTGCAAGTAACATAGAGTTTCTCTTGTTTGGCAAGAGTAGCTTGAGTTCTCTCTAATTCATCTACCACCTTGTCTATGAAGTTCCTAGATTTTTTATCCAATTTACTTACCAAGTTGTTTACTTCATCATCACTAGATTCATCACTAGAGTCTATGTCGGATTCATCACTAGGTGGAGGAGAGGGTTTAGGCTTGGATTTAGGCTTTACCTTTTCTCCTTTGCCCATGAGACAAAAGAGTGTAGATCTCTCCTTATCATCGGTCAAGTTGGTGAAGAGCTTTGGTGAAGAAGAATGCTTCTTGATAGCAATGGTGGCAACTTTCTTTGTTTCTTCTTCACTTGAGCTATCATCATTTGAATCCCATTCATGACCAATATGAGCTTGACCCAAATAGTTCTTCTTGTACTGGGTCTTGTCATCTTTCTTGTAGTGCTTCTTCTTCTTGTCTTTCTTGTCCTCTTTGTTCTCATAAGGACAATTGGCAATGAAATGCTTCATGCTCCCACAATTATAGCACTTCCTCTTTTGCTTGTTGGGGAACCTTCTCTTCACAAACTTGTACCCTTCTCATTTCAACCCCTTCTTGTACTTCCTCATGAACAACGCAACATCACCAATCTCACCAGAGGACACTTCATCATCTTCATCATCACTTGAGTCACTTGATGAATCAACTGTCTCAATCTTGTTTGATCTTCATCTTGGTGGCTTGCTTGAGGTTGAGGTCTTGTTTGATTTGTTTGCCTTGAGAGCTACCACTTTGACCTTCAAGTTCTCCATCTTTGCTTCTAGCTCTCCAAACTTCTTCCTTTGTTGTATCTCCATCTCCATTAGCTCATGAGTGAGTATTCTTCCATGGACATCACTAGGGGTCAACTCTTCAAACCTCCTCTTCTCTCTAATCAATGTCACAAGAGTTGGGTTTCTTGGGGGCAAATGATTCTAACATCTTTACAACATGATGATCATCCAAGTCATCCCCACCCAAGCCTCTAATCTTGCCAACTATCACCATCAATCTATCAAACATCTCTTGAGGGCCTTCATCCTTGATGACAAACCTATTGAGTTGAGCCATCAATAGATCAATCTTGGACTTCTTTACCTTACTAACCCATTCATGTGCAAAGTGAAGAGTGTCCCAAATCTCCTTAGCAATCTCCAAACCAATCACTTTGTTGTACTCTTCCAGGCTTAATGCACTTAGAAGAGCACTAGTAGCTTGAGCATTGCGATGTATCATGCGAATCTCTCTTGGTGTGGGATTTTTGGGACCAATGGGATCTTCAAAACCTACACACACAATATTCCACATCTCTAGATGAAGTCCAATAAGATAAGCCTTCATCATATGCTTCCACTTAGCAAAGTTAGTCCCATCAAATTCACTACAAGAAATTTGGCTTTACGTGACGGTTTAATTGTGACCTTCTAAGAAATCATCACAGAATATAGTCATCTGTGACGGTCCAAATCCAAGGTGATAGATGTATGACGATTGGTTAAATTATCGTCATAACTGGACGTCACGGATCATTTTAGTCATCCATGACGGATTTATTGGAAGGTCACAGATACAACATCCAACATGTCATTGTGATGTGAGCGTCCACATCGTTCCTACATGTCATCTTTGAATGGCGGGGGATGGTGGGACCTACCTGTCGGTGAGAGATGTAAATAGGGAAGGTGGGAGGAAGGTAAATGTGAAAAAAAATGCCGCTGCTAGGAATTGAACCTTGGACCTGTCGATCACAACAGCAAGGACCTAACCACATGGATCTTTGATTCATGTGTGTATAGTAGTGATATGTTTATTCTTTTGGGCGGTGGCAAACAAATTAGGATAGTTCTGAAACAAATTAGAGACCGTGTCCAGTCTCCAGACCACGCGACGACCGTGTCAGGACCACGACCCTGTCCTCGCCGGCCACCGGTGTGCGTCACCCCTATCCACTTGACGCCGGCCAGGCGCGCACCACCCGCCGCCCTGTCCTCGCCGGCCATCCTCTCCGCTGGGCTGCCCCTGTCCTCGCCATGCCCGCTTTGTCGATTGCCCGACTTTGTGGTCCCTGTCGCGCCATGGCTGCCCCTATCCACGCCTTGGTCGTCCCGGTTCTTGTGTCGTGGTGTCGCGGTGGCAGCGGTGAAGGCGATACTGAGAAGCGAATGCACCGGCAATGGCAAAATCAAGCCCCCTGCAGGGGATCCATCGCCGCCCACCTCCGGAGATCTTGCCTCAAGCGATTTCGATTGGTACGGATTTAGATACGTGATTTAAATTAGTGTTGTACTTTGTTAGTTGATGAAGTGGCTGCAATTCTAGGTTAGATTGATCTATTTATTTTCTGCAATTTTTATGTAGATGGATAGACGTTGGATTCATGGTGCTCTGTTTACCCTCAGTATATTTGTGGTGTCCGGTCTTTCATGAACTTTGTCAAAGAGAGGTTCTCTGAGTCCGAGAAGATTTTGTGCCCATGTGAAAGCTATTCGAACTATAAATCTTTAGAGCAAAATGAAGTGGAGAGGCACCCTCTTTGCTCAATGGCATGTCCAAAGACATATACCGGTGGATAGATCATGGAGAGGACAGAAATATTCATGTTTTGGAGGAACTAGAAGTAGTTGAGGATGCAAATGTTGATTCTTATGTACTGAGCACACCAATGATGGTTGTGGACTTGAAGAGATGTTAGGGGGAACTCGTCAGTCTCGAACAACATAGAAATGAGGCTAGACCTGAAGATGGAAATGAGGGTGTCTTTGCATCACATTTCAAACAAGTGATTGAAGATGCTAAGCGTGAGCTATATCCTGGTTGTATGAATTTTACAAGGTTCACATTTGTAATCAAGATGCTCCATGTGAAGTCATACTATAGGATCACTAACTCAGCATTTTACGCAATTATGAAGATCTTGTCGAAGCTTTCCCACAGTTCAATACTATTCCAAAATCATATGACGAAGCAAAGAAAATGCTACGTGAGTTAGGACTTGGTTATGAATCAATTCATGTGTGCCCCAACAATTGTGTGCTATTTAGAAAGGAAAATAAAAAAAGGATAGTTGTCCGGTTTGTGGGGCATCAAGATGGAAAGATCATGAGAGAAAGAAGGTTCCGCAAAAGTATTGCGGCATTTTCCATTGGTCCCTGTGCTGCAAAGGATGTTTGTTTGAAGAAAAGATCGGAGGAAGCACAAGTGGCATAAGTTGAAGAGGAAACACAATGAGAAGGAAATGACCCATCCTGCAGATGGAAAGGCATGGGAAGATTTTGACAACCGCTGGCCTGATTTTGCTAAAGATGCACGGAACATAAGACTTGGACTTGCCACAGATGGTTTCAACCCTTTTAGCAACATGAGTTCATCTTATAGCATGTGGCCTGTTTTTGTGATTCCATACAACTTACCACCTTGGGCATGCATGGATGAATCTAATTTCATGATGGCTTTGTTGATTCTCGGTCCTCGTTCACCGGGAAGGCCCTTGATGTTTTCTTGCGACCTCTTGTAGAAGAATTACTTGAGCTATGGAAGGGTGTGGATACTCTTGATGCTATCACCGAAAAGATTTTAAGCTTCGTCTTTGCAGTGTTGTGGTGCATTCATGATTATCCAGCACTAAGTACCCTATCGAGGCCGTACCACAAGTGGTTATTTTGCTTGTCTCCATTGTGACAAAAATCCTCTGTCATATGCCATAAGGAGCAAGCTATGTTATATTGGGCATCGCTCGTTTCCTTCCGAGTGGTCATCGTTTGCATGAGGGCCAATGAATTTGCATCCCTCCATGATAGCAAAGTGCGAAGCCAACTAGTTTCACCACAGAAGAGCTGCTAGAAGAATTGGAAAAGGTTAGTGATGTCGAGTAGGACAGAAAAAGGAAGCGTTCGAGCAATCGTGTGCCAATTTGGGGCAGAAGGAATTGTTTGTGGGACTTACCATATTGGCCAACTCTAAAGCTTAGACACAATCTGGATGTCATGCATATTGAAAAAAATGTGTGAAAGCCTCCTTGGTACCATTCTGGACATAAAGGGAAGTCAAAGGACACAGTTAATGCAAGGCTCGATCCGGCTGATTTGGAAATTAGAAACGAGTTGCAATTACAGGATAGTGGAGATTCATATGACATGCCCAAAGCTCGATATCGTTGTCCAAGTCAAAGAAGACTCAATTTTGTAATTTCTTGCAGGAGGCCAAGTTTCCAGATGGATATGCTTCAAATATACAAAGATGCTTAAATCTGACTCAATCAAGTGGCAAGGCCTGAAAACTCATGACCGCCACATTACATTGTAAAGGATTATACCAGCTGGGCTGAGAGGGCTGTTGGATGATGATATATATCAAACACTTGCTGAGTTCGGCAAATTTTTGGGAATTGTGCAGCCAAAAACTGAACAAAGATATCTTGGCTCGAATGAAGACTGAAATACCAGTCATATTGTGCAAGCTTGAGAAAATCTTCCCCCCTGCTTTTTTTGATGTCATGGTTCACCTTGCTGTCCACTTGCCTGATGAGGCCATGGTCCGTGGACCTGTGCAGTTTGGGTGGATGTACCCCATTGAACGGCGCTTGTATACATTGAAAAGGTCAGTTAGGAACAAGGCACGCCTGAAGGCTCAATTGCAGAGGCTTATGTGGCAAATGAAGCCCTCACATTTTGCTCGAGATATATGGATGATGTAGAGACAAGGTTTAATCGACTCCTAAGAAATGTTGGATTTTCAGATCAATCAGCCTATACTGTTGATGTTTTTGGGCATGGTGTTAATCTTATTGGTGCATTTGATCTTTCATACTCCGAGGAACTTGATAAGTTGGCTTGGTATGTTCTCCATAATTGTGATCAGGCTGAGAAGTACATAAAGTATGTTCTAAAATATTCTCTATTTTGTATATTACATTTGTTTCTTAATTATTTTCAGATTAGCAACTTACTATTTTTTATATATTTGAGTTACAGAAAGTTTGAAGATGAATTGACAGAAGTAGGGGTGCAGGCTGCAGACCTTGGAAGAAGGACAGAGCATGGATTTGCGAGTTGGTTCAGGAATTATGTTAGTATCTATCTTATTCTTATCTTAAATTATTAGTTATCTTGTAGATAACTATTTTGACGCTGAGACATTCCTTTTTGCAGATGTGGAGGTTGAATGCATCAGAAGAGGTAGATGATGATATATTTGCCCTAGCTTGTGGCCCTGACCTTAGAGTTAGATCATACTCCACATGTGTTGTCAATGGTGTGCGGTACTGCACCGTCGAGCGTGACAAAAACAAGAAGACACAAAACTCCGGGGTGGCCTGTGCAAGCTCATACAGAAGTGAGATGATTGATTTTTATGGTACATTGAAAGAGATTATTGAGTTAGAGTACCACGCCAAGGGTGGTGGTACAAAAGAACTGTTGTTCTTTTTAGATGTGACTAGTACAAATTGGATGGTAAGCATACTGCAGAAGGGATGATGGGTTTTGTAAAAGCATCAATATTGGCAGCCTGTGGTACAAGAAAGACTGTTTATTTTGGCAACTCAAGCTACATGGTTTTTTATTTGCCGAGATATTAAGAATGGAACAAATTGGCGGATTGTCCGGACATTTAAGCATAAATCATTTGTACAATGTTTCTGAAATAGATGGTGTCGTATCCTTTCTTTGCACCCTATCAAGAAGCGGACATGTCTTTGTGGACACGCGCAGAAGACCGAAGTTTCGAGATCTTGCCCGACATGCCTTTGAACAGAGTTGATGAGGCTGGCCTTCTTGTTGATCTGCTTGAGGTTGCTCGACTTAGAAAGGAAAATGAATCAAAGACTACTAGTGAAGATGAGGGTGACGAGGTAGAGGATGACACACTGATGGAGTACTTGAGTGAAGAAGAAGCTGTCCCTGTTGAGGTTGATAGCGATGATGAGTAGTTTAGCATTTGTCATGTCCGAACTACATATTAAATGGTTGAAGGTGGACGCCTTCTCCAGTAGCATCTGTTTGACCGCGGGCACTAGGTAGTGCTCCCAATTCTATTCGCGTGTGCTCCCAAGACCGATCGGTGGACCTTTCCTTATATGCCTTTGGTCTATGAAGACCGTGTCTACGGAGGAATTCAAAACTAATCTTGTCAAGATTTTTTCTTTCGTGTCATATATTCTTCTTATGTACTCATCATATATTGGAATGGAGTTGATCGATGTAGAACATCTTATATGATTACTAGGTAGTTTCTTGAAGCATTACTAGACATCAATGGGTAGTCACCACAAAATCACCATCATGTGTACCATAACACGCTTGAGTCGATTGATCTAGGTACCTATCTAGAGATGAACCTCTAGGAATGGTACAAATCATTTGGTACTCAAGACCAAATCACACTAAGCGGGATAAGTTTGAGTCGAACACTTATGAAACCATCAACTTTTGAAATGGAGTTGATTATCGAAGTAAAACATCTTATTCAATTACTAGACATGAACGGCAACAGGTTAATATAGATTCTTCATCCAACATGAATGACAAATGTCCTCTTTGAAGAAAGTCATACTCTTGCATAAAGCTTGTGTTGCTTCTTCACTCAACAACGCGTGATCTCCCATCTCTTTTTTGTTGTACAATGCCTTATGTCTTATAGGTATGGATGAAAACGGTACGGATATTTATTCGACCGTCCGTTCGACCGAACAAATATGAACACCTATCTGGATAGTTACTCGGATATCCGTAATTTTTTTCGGATACGGATACTAAAACGGATATCTTAGGCGGATATCAAATACGGATGTAATATCATCGATATCCGGCAGATATCGGATAATCCGGTTAAGTATCGGATATATCCGGATATTTAAAAACGGATATTATCCGGATATTATTCAAACGACCTTGGATGGAGAAATGATCAAAATAAAAATTGTAGATCTCAAAAAGTTATGAAACTTTGTTGTTTACAACTTTTTCGTTTGAAATCATTTAGTGCTTCAAAATTTAAACCGTCCAAACTTTCTCAAAAAGTGTTGTTTTTTCATTTGACCAAATTTGACTTGGTCAAATTTGCTCAAATGAGACACTAAATGACCTCAGATGAAAAAACTCTGAATCCCAAGTTTGATCATCTCAGCAAGATATACAATTGTTACATAGCTCATTTTCCCATTTGAGAAAGTTTTATCAAACACTAGTCACAAATTCTTGAATCTCATATAGACTTTCTGAAACTATGTCACACACTTGTGAAATTTGAACTACATTTTGTTCAAACTTTCTCAAATGAAAAAATAGCCTATATAAGGATTGTAGATCTTGATGAGATGAACAAACTTGATATTCAAAACTTTTCAATTTGAGACAATCTAGGGTTCCGAAAACTAGTTTGTAAGCATCGAAATTTAAAAATCACAAATTTGAACCATCCAAACTATCTCAAATGGAAAGTTGACCAAAACAATAATTGTAGATCTTGATGAGTTGAACAAACTTGGTATTCAAAACTTTTCAATTTGAAGTCATTTAGAGTTCATAATACTAGAGTCAAAGTGTTGTTTTTTCATTTGACCAAATTTGACTTGGTCAAACTTGCTCAAATGAGACACTAAATGACCTCAGATGAGAAAACTCTGAATACCAAGTTTGATCATCTCAGCAAGATATACAATTGTTACATAGCTCATTTTCCCATTTGAGAAAGTTTTATCAAACACTAGTTATCCGTTCGTATCCGATCCGTTTTCATCCCTACTTATAGGCATCCAACCCTCCTTTTTCCGCTAAATGATATGACTAAATCGGAGATTGAGCGACATCAAGTTTTTCTTCTTCGTTTCATCATGGGTGGGATATCGTCGCCATCTCTATTGTCAACAACTACCACAACGATTACTAAGCAAGAAATGTGGGTGATCGATGTAGAGTATGTTCCAGGAGTACTATACATACATAGTACGATGGTGTTGATTGATCTACATACATAGAGAACCTCTGTGGTTAGTAGAAGTTATTTGGTACTTACTATATATAATCACCACCAAAACAATTTTGACACTAAACTTTAAAACATGTTCTATTATAGATCACCTTGGGACTAATATAGATTATTGGGCTTAACATGTCTAAGCAATTTGATAGCTAAACTTTAAAATTTTGGTTATTCCCTAAACAAGTAAGTACATCGTAATCCAAATTTTGGTTATCACCTAAACAAGTAGGTCCACAATATTCAAAATTTGGTTATTATCTGGCACTATTTTATTATTTCGATAGCTAAGAAAAAAATAACAGAAGAAAAAAAAGAGGCACCCTGACAGCAGGGCTACTCGAAAAATTACATACGCATACGAAAATTTTCGTGGTGGCGGCCTTCCCACCTCCAATATTTGGCTACGAATTTACCATTATGCCCCGCCATCCGTGCATCCCGCAAATGAAACGGTGGGGATATTTTGGTAATATTGCAGCGCCATATATAATCTGGCTCCGCCGTCTCGCAGGCAACGGCGCCACCAAATCCCCCCAAATCCTCCAATTCGCCCAGCCAACGCCGCTTCACCATCCCGCCCGCCGGCCCGGCCCAGCCTACAACAAGCGGCCTCAATGGTGAAGGTGATGAGAGCGTCGAGCGCGACCGCCACCATCCCGCAGGCACCACCGATGTCGCCGAAGAAGAGGGGCAGGAAACCAGCGAAGGGGCCACGGCGGGGAGAGCATGTTGAAGGTGAATGTCTCTCCTGCACCTTCTATTTTGGGCGATCTAATTTTGGCGGAGGGGGATGTGGTCGCATGTGCCCCATGAGATGGAGCTGTCCCTCCTCTTCTCCGTGTTTCGGTGACGTACATTCTTTGTAGAGTCAGAGTGCTATTGGGGCAGGTGATGGACATATAGGAAATGGTTCACCACCTGGCTAACTCTTTCTGTACATTAGCGAAAAATTGGGGAAATCAGGGGAGGGATGTTTGCTGGGTTACCTCACTAGTATTTTCTCCTCTTGGTTTATTATGTGGAATTGTGGATGTGCTTGAAAAGTTTGGGAATTGTCGGTGTGAGATTAGTAATGGAGGGTCCTGGTAGGAAAGATAATCTGCATGCTCCTCACAATATAAATTAGTTTACAAGTGAGGTCTTTTCACTATAACATCTTCGACATCTGCACTCTTTGTTCCTTCTCATTGCGTAAGCTCCGATCAATCCTTATTTACTCCTACGGATGAGAAAGTGTATGCGCAACAACGCATACATGCGAAACTAGGACTTCTGTGTTAGCTCAACTGTGTGAGAACACTACTATTTCCCCGTAAAACGGCGGCAAAGCAGGACGTAGAAGACTCGGTTCGGAGTACAATGGTGAGGATGAGGCTAATGGTGATGCCCATCTAAGTGATGATGACTGGAACCTCCTACTTTATCATCTAAGGTGCTAGTTATTCCATAGTGTCAAATCTTAATATGTGCTTTGCTTGCTAATTGCATCTAATGTTTATCTCCCATTCTGTATGTTTGATTGGTTCTTTGCGAAGAAGACAACAACAAAGAAGAGGAAGACAGGTGCTAAGAAGGAACAACCTGGGATGCAATCTAGTGTTGTCACAAGGGGAATGAAGAATCGTCCGGTGATGTTAATGCAATGAATAATCAAGCTGAAATCCCTAATCAAAGCTACAGAGGAAGGTTAATCGACTACATTATTGTAACAAATCGAACTCAAATTTAGAGACAACATTCCAAAGTACTATTACTAACTCTATATTGCATTGTAGCTGATGCGGTGAGCAAAATGGCTGCACTGGTGGAGATCAGCATGTACGACTGAGCTGAACTGGATGGACACACTCCAAATGGCGCCACAATGAATGATGTCAATGAAAATGGACAAACACAAAGTTGCCAACATCATTTGAAGGTGTGTATTTCTAAGTCTTGCACATTGTAATTCCATACCCAACATAGGACAGCAAGTATACTAACACAACTCCTTCGTAGATGACCTATTTTATGAGGAGAACAGGACGAGGGACCTAGTATTGGGAGGAACTTGTTCGGATGACTCGCTCGAGGAAGAAGAGACTTCCTTTGGTTATTGAGCCAGGAAGAGAAGACCAAACTCGGTGATGATCGCTGCAAAATTTGCAAGCTGAAAGTGCAACATTGCGAGAAGACAAATTGTTCCAATATTTCCACATTGGAAGGAATACAAGAAGTATCCTAAGATGATCGACGCGCGTACATATCGAGAGTTGTTGTAAGTGTTCAAACTTGCCCCTTTCCCTTTGTTTATTTGCAACATTAAGATTGTGCATTCAATAACAATTGGCAATGTTGTTTATCGTCACCGATCAAAGTTTCATACGGATGCTGATTCATTACCTATGAAAAAAAGCATGTGCGGCTATCTTTGAAGAAAGCTGTTTTGCTTGAGCGCTACAAGCTAAAAAGAGGTATTTTGATGCTTTGCCACTACATCCGGTGCCCAAAACATCTCCCTGTGGACACAATGACTAATGAGCAATGGGATAAACTTGTGGAACATTGGAAAAATGAGCAAAAATGGTAAGATCATCCAACTTTTCCAATTTCATCATGTTTGATGTCATTTGTGCTTAGCAATGAACCGTATTCTTTGTAGGTGACTTGTGAGAAGAATAGAGAGAATGAAGCAAAGTGCAGTTCCATCGGACCACCCTTTGGTTCTCGCAGCTATGAAATGCAAATTGTAGATTTGGTGAGTACAACTCATTGTCACTTTCAACTAGAACATGTTGCTGTTGGTTGTGAGGTCTTTTCACTAGAACATGCTGTTTGTGAGGTCTTTTCTTCTCTGCATATTTAAAAGAGCTTTGTATGTAGCTATGGCACAAAGATTAGTAATAAGGTTGTGGTACTGATTTAGCTCATGCATTTATGATTTTCATTCTATCAATTCCTCGTGTTTGACCTTGCACCATATCTGAACCTTGACATATGTTTACGAGTCGAAGCAGCAGATGACATCATGTTTTGTAAAGTCATGCCTGAAACAATTTTATCCTGTACAACCTAAATTTAAATTTTGAATCTGAGCTAGAGAAGATTATCCTGTACAACCTCTAAATTTGTATGATAATAGTAAAAGGATGGACAAGTCTCTGATGAGTTTAAAAGCATCCCTAAGTTCCTATCTTTCAAGGCCACCTTAATAAGAACAAAAATTTAGAAAAGATAAATGGATCAATCAATCCTCAACTATGGAGAAAATGCTAGAAACTTCAGTTTATTCTTTGGTATAAATTATATGCACTATACCATAACAGAGGACCACATCAGAGCAGATATCTTAAGTCGTAACCACACCGTAAAGCAAAGATACCTTTTTCTGTCCCCTATTTCTTTCAGGTCCTCGTCAATTAAATCATCAATATTTTTTTTCACTAGACTCTTTTGGTTTATCGGTGGACTCCTTTAGTTCATCGAGTTTCTTTTTGCACGGTGCTTAGAAACCGGAGGATCTTCCACACGTTGCTTTTTTTCTTTCGGTTCATCGCCAGGATCGCTTGTTCCTCATTGTCCTTGCTTTCATGGTAGAGGTATCAAGTACCTCCTGTTGGTTCTCGAGATGGAGTGGTATTGTCCTTATCATGCGGTATCGAGGTATCAAGCACCTCCTGTTGCTTCTCAGATGGAGCGGTTTCACCTTTCTCCACATCATTCCCAATCCCATTGTCGGCTTCCTCACCAGAGTGGTCTTCATCCTCATCATCTGAAGAATCAGAGTCCTCATACTTTATCTTTTTGTTCAGTGGCTTGTCTGGAATGTTTTTAGGCTTCTCATCCGATCCTTTCCCATCAACCAGGTCTTTGTAGAACTTTAGAAACAACAATGCAACAAAAATCTGCTGCTGGTTGCTTGGTTTTCAAAATTATATCACTGCATACTAAACTTGGGGCTGCAAAATTAGTTATGCCACTAACACTAGAAAATCTAGAAAATGTTCTAACTTAGTTTGTTTAATGCCTTTTATACGTGTTAGTAATACATAGAATCGCAACTTTTTTTAGAGTGTCCTTTTCTATTTTTTTCAAAGGACAAGTACAAAAACGAACCACCAATGCCTTTGGACCTATTGAAAGAGATGCACTACAGCAAAAAGAAAGGATTTGCTCCTGCAGTTCAATCTCTTATCGTAAGTAAAATCATACTTAGTTCACAATCTGATGATACATTAGGTTCATATATCATGATCATTGACCTATCTATGTCCCTTATGCTGCTAGGCTGAAATAGAGGAGAAGTTGAATGAACCTGTAGATGATGGTCTTCAACCAAAGGATGTGACTGATGTGGTCTCTCAGGCTCTTGTTCAGAAAACTAAGAAGAACAGGTTTCTTGTAAATGTGGGGCTCCAAAGCAATGCCACATGTGTTAGTGCTGAGCATGACCTAGAAGAGGAACTGGTGGTGGAGAAACAAACATCAAGTGATCTTAGGGAGGTTGTCAAGGCTCAACAACAGCAAATGGAAGAAATGATGAAGAAATTCCAGGGAGGCGAAGCGGCTAGGGCTAAGCAAGAAGAGGAGTCGAAGAAAAGGCAAGTGACATTGATGCATCGATCAAGACTTTGATGTCCATGGTTCCAGGATGCCAAGCAAACACAAGAAGGTTGTCTTGGGTTATCGGTACGGTGCACTTTCTTTGTTGGTTGCTTATTTTGGTGACGGATGTCTCTTGCTTTTGTGAACAAGTGGGCTGCGTCTTTTAGTTGAATTGATGCATGGTGTGAACTTATGTGTACTGTGAACGATCGCAAGAAGATGGTCTTTGACCTGTGCATGCACGGCTTTTGGTGATGGATGTATGTTCTGTGAACTATATTTAGATGTATGTGTGAACTGCAATGTACATTACGTGAACTACTGACATGGTCTTTGACCGATGCATGCTTTGTTGTGCCAAACTTCATATGTAACTATATTTAGATGTATGTGTGATGATGGGACCTTGGCATATTTATGTTTATCTGTGATGATCTGTGGTCATCTATGGCGATGTGAATCATGTGAATTTAAATTTGAATGTGTCGTCAATTTAAATGTGAAATTGATGTCCATTTAAATTTGAATTTGGTGTAATTTAAATTTGAATTTTTTGCTTTGTAATGTTATGGGCCACAATGGGCCAATTCTACTATGCAATTGGGCTAGCCCAATAGTGTGTACTAAAATATGGGCCCAACTAAATCTAAAAAATACACAAAACATGGGCCTAATTGAAGAAAATAGGCCATAAAAAGCCTCATCGATGATGTGGCAAGGTGGCAGCCTTAATGACATGGCAACAATTTGAAGTGGCAACAAAACCATGACAGTTCAGGTCATCACCATAGCCTCTTCCTATAGTTGCCCTCCGGTTTATCCATGACGATCCAAAAAACCAACCTATGACGTTCTATTTTGGTCCAAAAAAATGTATGACGCGGGATAGGTGACGTTTCACTGGACCGTCATCGATAGTTAACTGTGACGGGTTTTCGCTTGTCCGTGACTAAATCAAAACGTCACGTAAAGCCAAAATTCTTGTAGTGATTGGGCTAACTTGCCACGGGTATGTTGATGTGAGTGTTAGTAGGAAAATTTATGGAATCATAATTAAAGGATACACTCGAATATGATCTCTTGGTGTTGGACTTGAGTGTTGTCTTTGGTAGCCTTTGAGCATAGTACTCATCATCATCTCCATTCTCTGACTCGCTGCTTAGTTGTGGACTTGATTCCACTTTTCTTCTTTCTTTGTGTTTCTTCTTCTCCTTGTTCTTGTTCTATCCCTTTTCTTGTCTCCCTTGGAGAATCCCTTCCCATCGAGCTTGAGCTTTGGAAGTCGCTCAAGCATTGCTGTAGGATCATCCTCGGGGGCTTCTAGTTCTTCTCCACTTGGAACATCTTCATAACGTTCCTCTCCATCTTCCTCCGGTTCCCTTTCTCTAGGACTTGCCATTTCCTCACATGGTTAAGTGCTATCACGAGGAAACCTGCTCTGATACCAATTGAAAGGATGTAGCAAGTGGCGTAGAGGGGGTGTGAATAGGCCTTTTTCTAAAATTTAATCAACTTCACGAAACTAGTCAGAACGCGGAACCTCCGGGCCTGAGCATGGAGGTTCCGAGGTGCGAAGGTTCCTAGGTTAAGCGTGAAACCTCCGTGATCAGAGTATGAAATTGATCTACTATGGAATTTAACAAATAAAAATAGATCAAATGTAATACCAGCCTTCCTGGAGCGTATGTTGACCTATCCAAACCAGTGGCTCTACCTAGTTGTTGAAGGATTCGTAGATCAGGATGAAACCCTAGAAAACAATTCAAAACACAAGTAATAGCAACAACAATAACAATCAAAGAGGACACGAGGATTTATCCCATGGTTCAACTCACCACAAAGCCATGTCTACGTCCACATTGTTTTGGTTAGCCACAAAGGCTACGGAGTCTCTTTTAATCTTGCTCCTCTTCTCCAACCTATCACCATGGCAATAGATTGGAGGGTTCCACTAAGTCAAAAAGGGTAATACAAACGTCTTGATGCTCAGCCACAAAGGATTTGGAGCTCCCAGGTGACCGCTAGCCATCTAGGAGCCAAGCTCCACGAGTAACAAACACACCAAGCGACTAGGGCTTCACCAAGTGCACAAGAATGGAGAAGAAGGATCTTCTCGAGCTTTTTCACTCACTAGAGCCAAATCCCTCAAGGAATCATGGAAATCTTGAGCAAAGGAGTTGGGAGGCACTGAGCTTGAGAAAGAGAGCTTTTGTTTGAAGTGAATGAGTCAGGGAAGAAGATGACCGTTGGGAGCGCAGGGGTGAGGTATAAATACCCCCACTATCACCCACAAAATGGTTGGGTCTGATAGACCTCGGAGCCTCTGCGTTAGGAAGCGGAGGTTCCATGCAGACCAGAGCAGATAAGAATTTAGCTCAGCTGGCTTTTTGTGGCTGGGATTATTTGAGTTGTTGATGGAGTTTTGAGCACTTGGTTCCACCCAGCACACTATTAGTATCCCCCTTGATAGTACGGCTTATCCTATAACTCAATTTCAAAATGGAAATTGAAGTAAACTCGCTCTTGGAGCCCTTGCAAGCCATCCACTTGAATTTAGTGGTCTCCTCCTTTTATTGTTTGCATCCATGACTAATGATCCACTGTCAAACACTTAGAGAAGCCATTAGTCCTTTAATTTTGTCATCAACATCACCAAAACCCACTTAGAGCTTGATTGCACTTACAGCTTGACCTCTTCCCATTCATCCTAGGGGTCGTGATGGTGAAGAGGTCATGAGTCTTCTGTTCATTATGCGGCTGAGATAGAAGGAAGGGGTTGTGG
Source organism: Miscanthus lutarioriparius (assembly GCA_904845875.1). Classification (NCBI taxonomy): domain Eukaryota; kingdom Viridiplantae; phylum Streptophyta; class Magnoliopsida; order Poales; family Poaceae; genus Miscanthus; species Miscanthus lutarioriparius. The sequence goes on from CAJGYO010000011.1 coordinate 74,337,326, forward strand.
CTAACCCTAGCTTTGGTGTCTGGCCTGGTTCGCTTGGCTCAGCTAGGCCTCTGTCGTTTGGGCCTTTGCTAGCTGATATATCGTGGGGCGCGTGGCCTGCCAACTAATAGGTGTCTTGAGACACCCTAGGGTTATAACCCTGATAGTAGCCCCCGAGCGTTTTTGCGATTATGAAGTGATCGTGAAAGCGCTATGTTGCGTGCATATCGAATGTGGGTTCGTAATTCGTGGCTTGTTCGAGCTTCGTCGCTTGACCCCTTGTGGGCTAGTGCGTTCAATGCGGTAGGTGGTTGTTGTGCTTTGCCCTGTCCGGATGCCCTGACAATGTGGTACGTGACCACTGAGCCCTGCGGTGTCAGTGTGCTGTGTGTCGAGATTCGTGACCCAGGTGAGACCGAGTGGTCTCGTCGATGCTATACCGGGCTTGTCTTTGGGAAGGTCTCAATTTCCCTGACCTCATGCGGGCATGTGGCATTGGTTGTGGCCTCCCGTAGTTCGCCATGAGGCGTGGGGATTTCTGGATATTCAGTCCTCCCTTGGGCCTATAAATATAGGCCTTCCTTCTATTTGAACCACTCATGGATGTGACTACAAATTGTTCCCTACCTTCTTGCCAAGAATGTGAGGAAATGGGGGAGAGAAGTTCAAGGAGAGCCACATGGCTCCCATCATACATCCCTCTGGGGGTCATTTGTGGTGGTTGTAGCCGGTGTCTCCCCTTCCAGCAGTTGGTGCTAGAAGGAGATTTGTGAGCGAGGGAGCAGGAGGTGTTGTATGCACCGAGTTCGGCCATACACAACCTTGGGCTTCCATCCCACCGCTAGTTCTTGCTCTGGACCTCATTGGTTCGGGTGCCCGAAGTGGACGATGGCTAGGGACATCTCCGACTTCCTCGTGAGCCCCTTGCATTGGTCGATGGTGCGTCGTGACCTTTGGAGAGGTCGCTTGACGCCTGCCTTATGTCATTCGCATAACGGGAGGAGGATGAAGTTGCACTGTCTTATCATGTTGCCTATGCTAAGCAAGGTGTAGTCATGACACGGGTGCACTTTGGTTACCGGCTGGTCTCCTTTTGCCATCGTGAGGATGGGGATGACTCCTGTTGGCTTGGCCAGCTCCATGCTTTCCAGGAGTGCTTCTTGGAAGTCTCTTGGTGCACACGAAGGGCCTCCTAGAGCCATCGGAGCCATCCTCCTTCTTCTCCTGTGCTCTGGCCGCTAGAGTATGATGCTTACAAGAGGGATGGTGGGGCAAACCTTGACCTTACCTTCCCTGCTTTCGTTGCATCCACCATTTGGCCTTTAGAGGTGCTACCAACAAGGTTGCACCGTATCCTTTGTACTTCTTGTTTTTTGAGCGGCACGATCGCTCTTGTACTTGTGGATATTAAGGTGAGAGTTCCCCCTTTCTCAATGTTGACGCCTTCCTTGCGGAGGCGGCGAGCCTCCGTGTTACAGGGGGTGGATTCGTGGGTTCAGCCCAAGGCCATTAGTGGGTCCTCCTCGAGCTGATGATGCGTGGAAACGCTTCCTCAACCTCTATTTGTCTGGTCGTGAGGCTTTTTGCGATTGCGCATTGGCTCGTAGGTCTTGGAACTTTGTTTCTTCCACATGACCAAAATGTGATCATGCTTTGGGCTCCGCATCACTTCATGGGGAAGACTCTAGTGCACCACCCCAGCCATTTTCTTTGTCAATCTATCCTAGAGACGTCGTAGACCTCTAATGGTTTATGAGTCTCCGGAGCTAGCCTTAGGTCTTACACCTAGGACTTAGGGAGGAGTTGGTCGAGGCTTGGCCCTGACTTCTTATGGGGTCACGAGGACCCGACTCTATTTTTCCCTAATGTCCTTGCTGACCTTGAGAGGTCATGTTGCCTTGTTACAGGTGGGTTTGGTTTTGCCCCACATGGGGAGAGGTATGTCCACTATAATCATGATGTCGGAGCGGTGCGCCTCATCGAGGTCAATGGGTAATTCGAGCAGGACCTAATATCCTCCCCAATCAACATGGAGTTTGGTTGTGCCTCATCAAGAGACGTCCCATAAATCATCGATCGTCAAACTCGTCGGTCCCCAACTGCCTCCACAGCGGACAGAGGATAAGATGCCTCCCCCTATAGGGGGTCAACCTAGGTGACTTTGAATTGGATGACTCAAACACAGAGAGAGATGGTCGTGTGGCTCCACACCACCGATTGGAGCCACAGGGGCCCATCTCCTCCCTGCCCTATCCCTTTTGTGGCCTTGGGCCCTTCTAAGGGTCGTCCCAAGAGAGATTTTCCTAAGTAAGATACGGGGTCATGGTCGCAGTGGGTCGTTCTGTGCACGGACTCAGGGGCGGTTAGCCTCCCTTGCCATGTCATGGCATAATGGCGCCCACTCATGGGTATTCACGCACCACGCAACACGGGCACATGAATTGCGATGAAATGGAAAAAATGGGGATGTGCCAGGCTTACTTAGTTCCTGCCGCTATGAGGGCAGCAGTCGCTCCACCTCCCCTCCGATCGCTTCACCTACTCTACGTGATTTCCAAAGTGGTTAGTAATTAAAAGTGAACACGTGTGCCCCCGAGGTGTCCACCGTGGCTGGTTACTGTGGCTATAAATCGGGAGAGCTGGTACGGCAGAGGGAATCATCTGCTCTTCGGTGTTTTCCCTGCTGCTTCCTCCTTCTCATTTTCATGTGCTCGCAACTTCCCTTCCCCTCTGAGTCGATGGATCATGATAAGTGTTCACGAGAGGGGTTGTCGAAGGCTAGTGGTCTGCCGCCGCGTCTCTGAGCTTTGCTACGCGAACAAGGGTGAGTGTTTAAACAAAGTTTTGAGTTTTGATGCTGACCTAAGTTGATCGTGAGTGCTCCTCAGGGCCTCCTCTCATGCCACATCGGGAAGGGTCATTGACGGGTCTAGCACATCTTCATCATCTCAGGGTGGCCATCAAGAGTTTCACCGTCTCATCCGTGAGGCGGATGAAGCTCATAGGTAGTTTTCTATGGCTGTCCATGAGGCGAGGCGGCTGGAGCTCACCCTTGACACCGCCAAAGCCGCTCTCCCCGCCTCAGAGGGTGAGACCACCCACCGCCGCTCAGGCGGCGACTGCCGATGCCCAGGCCCGCATCGCAGGTAAGGGTTTCCCTCATCTTGTCGTCTTGATGGATGTCCATGGCATCTGATCTTGATGTCGTCTTGTTGCCAGCATTGGAGGAGCAGTTGGTGGCTTCTTGCCATGAAGAGGAGGTGGCTTGCCTCTGGGGGTTCATCCTAGCGGAGGACCATGAGTGGGCAGTGGTGGCAGGAATCCAGCAAGGGGCCAGTGTCGCCCATGCCGCCAAGATGCTACGGACCGGGGTGAACCTCCGTCGGGTGGCGCCTGGGTTCCCGGAGCATGTTCGACCGGGAGAGTGAGCAAAGCTAGTCGAATATTTCGCCGCCACTGTGGATGCCGTCATTGCTGCCATGGATGTGGAACAAATTCTCCATGGTGTGGGCTAAGTGCCCTTAAAAAAATTTAAGTAAAGGTGTTCTTATCGGCTTGTGTTCCATGATTTTGTTTATTTTGCGCGCCGCCATCTTGTTGTGACTACTGTTGGTCTGATCGCACAAATGTCGTAGTCACGTAGCCCCGCCCAAGGATCAATCCATGGGGCATGGCCTAGTGCGACCTTGTTTTTGTGACCTAAGTATCAGTAGTATAGGTTCGGCGGCATCGCACCTTCCTTCATTTTCCTTCGGTTTGCACAGACATTTTCCTTTCTTTGCTATTGCGTGGGTGTGAGGCCCTGCCTAGATTGGGTTATGAGGATTCGACTTCGTGTGGTCCTTTGTTGTGCATGATCTCATAGCGCGTCGTGATGCCCTGGGCGATGCTACAGCTCGTGGAGCAGAAGCCCTTGTAGGCAAGGTGTTAGTCACCCTTATACGCCACCGGTTCTAGGCTTCCGACGTGTGATGATCCTTGTGCGAGGGTTCCACGTTACACGGGTGTCCTTATTGTGGTGAACGTGTTTTGGGGTTTTGTGTACACCTAGCGTGTGGCCAACGCATTCGTTTGCCATTTTGCTGCCTTTTCACTTTCTTTTCATTCGAATTAGAATGTGCTTCGTCCCCCCTAGCCTTGTGATCATGGGTGCACATTTTAACCTAGGGGCTAACCCGTAGGGCTAAAAGGTGCGTGTTCCATTGGAGCACTGAGGCGTCGAGGGTAGGTCACAGATCCAACACGATGTGAGAAGAAAGTGGTCGAGCGGCGAGAGATTTCTTTCCTTTGGCTCCTTCCGCCTTGTTCGAGCGGATTCCCCATTTCCTTTCAGACCCGTACGGGCGGGAAGTCAAGGTGCAGATCACCAGTTCATCATGATGAGAGGTGCTATTAGAAGGAGTTTGAAATGGACTAGTCGCTGGGACGATGATAAACAGTGATGCATCGTGGATCGTTCGTATGTGCCGATGTGTGTAGCCCCGTGAGTGAGTCGTGTCCGGCTGCTTGTGCAAGTTGGATTGGTTTACTCTGGGATCCATGCGATACTAGGAGTAGATGTATGGATGCTATGGTCTTTGGTTCGCTCTACGTGTCGGCTCTGGTTCTAGCTCTCTGGTACTTATGGGTGAGCCTACATGTGTATGTGGATGTGCTTGGGCAGAGCGGCTATAGTCGAAGATGATGTAACTGACCAATGTGTCAGAAGCCATCGTGGATCTGGCCATCGTTGCTCAAGGCGTGGTGAGCCCCTGAGCGCTTGTCCATGGCGAAGTCATTGAAATCTTTGGGCCGTGAGCTAATGAGGGTGTTTCTTCAGTGCTTGGAATGGTTCTAGCCGGCGTGGATTGACCTCTCAGATGGCTTTGGGTCGATCTCTACCAGCCCGACGTCTACAGCGGGCTTGCGAGCCCCCGAGGGTGACTTCTTCAAGTTTGTCTCGTTGTAGCTTCTGACCAGGGAGTCTCTTGCGTTCTGGTGATTGAGCCATCGTGGTGCGATGACATCACAGTCATCCCATCCTCGCCTCTAGATGCGGTTGTTGCTCTTGACGAATAGTTGGCGTAACCTATCGCCATGGAAGCAGATTCTGAGGGCCGCGCGGTTCAGCCCGCTCGATGCATCACATGGTGCACTCAGGGAGCCCACTTCCTCGGATGCACGAGCCTCTGAATGAAGGCTAACAGTTCACTGAAACATGACGGGTGGTTCATCCACCGTGTAGGACCTGGTCTTGGCTCTGGGCGTGGCCTAGCGAGGGGTGGCAACAAATAGCCACCTGATCACTAATGTTGTCGCTTTTCGTCGTTCATGCATGCCCGGACACGCTGCGTTCCGCTAGTGGTGGAGACGCTACTCGGGGCGTGGTTCTGCCACCAGACCCAGGCTTCCCACGTGGTTGGCCTAGATGGGGCAAAAGCTTCCCACCCATTAGTGCAGATAACCTCATGGTTTCCCAAAAGGATATGGCCGGTTGAGGCCATTCCCTGGGTGAGTTAGTCACAAGCCATGGTCTTCTGGCTTCTTGGATGGAAGGCCTAGCCATGGTTGGTGTTGGTATTTATTAACGCAAATAGAATATGAAGGATTCCGCAAGCGCACAGAATACCATTGTAGCATTTTACCAGGAGTATTCCAGGTATTGTTATTTTCATTTTACCATAGGGAAACAATGGAATAAAGATTTATTGGGTAACAAAGGAGTATCTGTTAACATACCAACATAGCTAGAGCAGGGGATAAATATAATGATAGGAATAAAGCTTAATGACACTCTAGGGATAAATCTATAAGACAATGTAAACTAGTCAACTTGGGAGAACAACGGGTGAGATAGATTCCTATAATATTCTTATTATAGGATCAAAGTATATATATAATAGACTATAGCTAAGACTAACTCTACTCTTGTGCACTTCAGGACGTCGCTTAGAGGGTAGAGTACCCACAATTGATAACTCTACCGACGTGACTACGGTCGTACAATTTAAGAACCTGCTCAATTCGAAGTGGACTATAAAGGATAGACGGGGTTGTCACCTCCCGCTGCTACCACCCAACCAGATAATAGGGTGTACTCACAGGCAGAGCATCATATAAGCACCATGCTTACATGAGGCTCGGCTACTTAGCCCAATCGATAAACTAGCAGGCTAAGCACTTTATGAACCCGCGCACAAAAGTATGATAACCTCAACTAAGCAAGATACATATTAAAAGTAAGCATAGCATGTAGATAGGAATATGATGAATTTATAATAAGTCTTATAAGATATGGAAGTGAAGATACAAGGCTTTGTTGAGCCTCCAAGACTAGATCTAGAACTTCAGCATGAGCCCAACTCGACCCTCACTCCCGAGCTACTAATCTACTACATTGGAGAGTCTAAACCTAATCCTCCTAGTGTATCTTAATCTCTGAATGTGACGTATGAATTAGGGTTTTAGGGACGGCTCTAGGGAGGAGGGTAGGGCGGCTATATATAAGCCGGAGCATCAATTCTGGACCCTCGGATCAAACCGACGTGAAAGAACGACGTATATGCAATCTAGGAGGCGGTGGAGAACCAACATTCAAAGGAGGGTCTGACAGGTGGGCCCATGGGGCTAGGCGGCCTGCAGGTGGGCCGGTCGGCCCCACATGGCAGCCACCTGCCCTCTGCTTCGGTTTCACTGTGGATAAACATGATTTGCTTTGACGAATAGGTCCTCCTTGCCGGTTTTCTGGATAAACCCTGCTGAAAACACAAATTCACCAAAACTCATAAAATTTGTCAGTTTAAACCCCTAGACCTATGTTGGTGATCCTTTTTATGTATTTATATAAGTTATATTGATGGTTTATGATGAATGTTAACTATCGTCAACAGTTGGTGATCAGTGAGGGTACGGGCCCCCCTATGTAGGTGTACTCTGGGATACTGCCACTGAGGGCAGTTTTGAGAGTGCGTCCACCGTAGACAACGGGGTCTAGATCCCCGTAGTGGAGGTCTGGGGTGCGGTTGAAGGTGGACGCGGGTGCTGGCCCTCCGACGCCGGTGAACTCATAGTTTTCACGGCGAATGTGGCCACCGTGGGCCATTCCGCCAGTGAGTCCTCCAACGGTGCGAGAAGCCATCGCTTCCTTCTTAACAATGAGAGTGCGCGACTGTCCCCTACCTAGCGTGCCAACTGTCAATGTTTTGTAAACCGGACTAGTAAACTTATACAATTGTTGCGCTGCTCTAGGAAGAAGATGGCAGCATCCAAAAGACACGACGATTTATACTGGTTCAGGCCGAAGCCCTACGTCCAGTCTTAGAGATGATTGAGTGCGTGTTCCTCGCTTGAATGCTCTGAAGTTCTTACAATAGAGGGTGCAAGAATGGTGGAATAGGTAGGAGATCTAGAGTCTTTGTCTAAGTTACATGGTGCATGGATGGCATTTGATCGAATTGAGGTGACCGTTGTCCCATCGGTCCTTGTAGAGTCAGAGTAGCATGCTTGCCTTTGCCAGAGCGAGCGTGTTTGGATGGGCTTGAGCACTGCTCGTTCCTCCCAGGGGTTGTGACGATGAAGAGGTCGTGAGTCTTTTGTTCATTATGCAGCTAAGTCGTACATGGAAGGAAGGGTCGTGTAGTTGACCACGGTGTTGCTTTACATGGTGCATGGAGCGATCGAATTGAGGCCTGATTCACTTGGCTCGAGTAGCATGCTTGCCTTTGCCGAGGAGCTGTTTGGATCGACCACTTCGGGCCTTTGCTAGGTTGTGAGCTGATATATCATGGGCTGCGTGGCCCGCCAACTAATCTGTATCTTGAGACACCCCGGGGTTATAACCCCGACACTTATCACTGTCGGTTCTAATACCAGCAATGATGTTGTGCCGGTTGAAAAACATGCATGGATGGGTTTTTTAATCGGTAGTGATAGTCCGTTCTGGGGTAGTGTAACAACTACTTCGTCAGTTCTATAATACTACTATAACAATTTATAGTTGTGACTAACTTAAAACCGTTCATAGTTTGACCAAATTTACTTATATAAAAGACAAATAATATTTACGATACCAAATTAGACATATTAGGAAACATATTTTTATAGTATTGACTTATTAAGTCAAATCAAAATGACAAAATCCATTATATTTTGGGAGGAATAGATGTGTATCTATCATTTTTATCCATGGTGTATGTGCGCACACGTGTGATCTTTATCTTTGCATCATTGTTTCCCTTTTAGTTTGAACATACATCCGTTACAAATATAAATAGACCAAATATAATAAACCAATATTTATCGAATATCAGATATCCAAAATTTTAATAGGATATCGGGTATCAAAATTTTAAGCACATATATCCGAGTTAATATCCAATTATGCATTAGCTACTCCCTCCGTTCTAAATTATAAGTCACTTTTACTTTTTTGGTATATCCATTTTGCTATGCATCTAGATATAATATGTTATCCTAAAGGTAAACGGTAAACAGTCGTTTGCCCTTTGTTTAGCATTTAGGCCGTTTACATAGAGTTTAAACAGAATTAAATGGTCTAAACGGTTTTACACAATATTACCAAAATGTGCATATTTATTGATGTAAAAACACTTATTCTAGTATTTATACATATTTATGCTATTAAAAATCAATTATTTCAGTATGTATATATATATTTAGGCATGTAAAAAGAATCAAATATATATATTTATGCATGTCGTGACATCATCGTACGGGGAGAGTGGTTGTTCATCGTGGGCTGCCTGTTTCCCAGGTCGGGATCCTATTGCCCCGACCGCATGGTCAGATCGGGGCGTAGGATCCGGTCAAAAGGGGAGAGCTGGCTCTCGCGGTCGTGGTTTCCATGCCATAGTGGTTGGGATCGTATGCCCGTCCATCAGGCTGACGGGATTTGGGTGGTGCCGAGACACGCGGGGTGACGTTGCCGAGCCCTGGTGTTGTCTTGTTTATTAGTGGGGTGCTGACCGAAGTGACGCTCTGTCCTTGGGCCAGACGGTTAGACGGGATGGTCATCCTCCCTGTACCTACTGGAGCGCGCGTGCACATCTCATCTGGGCAGGCATATTGAATGTGTCTTCCCACCTCTCGTCTCTCCTAAGCGGTCGAGGACGCCGCGTGGTTTGTGGTCCAGAGGTGGGAGAGGTCGAGGTGGGCCTCGTACGGCTCGGGGGCGAGAGGTCGTGGCGGGCCACGTTTAGCTGGGCTGGGGCCAGCTGGGCCATCCCGAGCAACTCTTAAAGCCGAGTTTTAGAGTATCCTGTTTATATAACCCCGACAATAATAAACTTAAGCATACAAATTTATGCATATAAAACATAACTATATTTACCTGGTGTTCGCCTAAATAGCCGTTTAAACCGTCATTTAGCCCATTTAAAACCGTTTAGCTCCGTTCCGTTTAGGGCGTTTAGACCGTTTATCCCCGTTTTTTGACCGTTTAAACGGTCAATCGTTTAATTTTCATGTACCCCTAAACAAAACAATTGCCACCATTTACCGTTTAGGAGCCGTTTAAACAGCCGTTTGGACCATTTAGGCGAACAATGAATTTATGTCCAGATACATAGCAAAATAGATGAACCAAAGAAGTCAAAGTGACTTATAATTTGGAACGGAGATTGTGGCATCTAAACATTGAATTGAATGTTTAGTTTAGCAACTTATTAATTTTTAGTTATCAATTAGATGAGTACTAGTGCACTTGCACAGCATATGATTTTTGTGAGTTAAAAAAAAGCATATGATTTTTGTGTCAGAACTCAGAGACTAGTGCATCTTCGCCTCTCAGCTTCCTCTAGCTTATTTACTGTCGGGTTCATAAACCCGGGGTCCCTCATGGACCTGCTTCCCAGCAAAAACTCGGTCCAGCAGACGACATTGCGAATGACGCGTAACTCCTGGGCCGGCCCTAAAATCTACTGACATGCCAGAAGGGTGATCCAGTCTCTGACCGGAAAGTGTGGCCAAGGAGGAACAACACTCGCTTCCAACTCCGGCCCGCCTCTCCGACCGGAAGGCCTGGCCAAGGAGGAACAGCGCTCGATTCCGACTTCGGCCCACCTCTCCAACCGAAAGACCTGGCCAACGCCACTTCCTGGCTCCGACCCGCGTCTCCGACCGGAAGGCCTGGCCGACTCCGCTTCCGGCTCTTACCCACGTCTCCAACCGGAAGGCCTAGCCAACACCTCTTTCGACTCCGACCCGCATCTCCAACCAGGGATGCATTAAACCTCTGCTTATAGCTCTACTCCAACTGGCGCAGTCGGAGCCGACTGGGACCAACCGACCGGGGACGCCCGCTCGGTAAGGACTCAGGAAACGGCTGGAGCAAGTAAGGCAGGCTGCTCAAGTCAACCGCAATACCGAGGGCCGTACCCTGTGCACCTGCAGGACAGTACCGACAGCACATGTCAGAAGGGTGCCCTGCAACCTTCCAGCCATGTTAGAACCCAAGCAGTGCTATGGGCGCCGACATTTGCCCTACAGTGTTGTGGGCGCCATCAATTCCCTTACCAGACGAACACGGTAACCCCCCCCCACATGCCTCTGGGCATCAACAGTGTTGTGGGCGCCATCATTTACCAAACCTGATGAACGCGGTAAAACCTCCCACATGCGTCTGACATGAACAACGTTGTGGGCGACTACAATCATCTTGTACCCGACGACATAAGCAACAAGACTTAGTAGCATACGTACACTCTCTCTCTCTCTCTTGTAAGACCGTCCCCTTTATCTATAAAAGGGGATATGCTCTCTCCCAATAAGCATGATGGAGACAATTCGAACAACCAACGATCGATTCACTCTCTGCTAGCTTTAGACACTCTAAAGCTACATAGAGCACACGCTCGAATACTTAGCGCACGTAGGAGCTCCCGTCATTCTCGACCCTTCGGTCCGGAGTCCGACCGGGCCTCTTGCACCCCCCATCTTTCTCCTTCTCATTTGTAACCCCACTGCAAACTTCAAGCACCTGGGCTCAGAAATAAAGTCACCGACCGACTCAAACTGGACGTAGGGCACATTGCCTGAACTAGTATAAACCCTGTGTCATTGAGTGCTAGGCCACCTCCGATCACAACGTACGATAAAACTATAAATATTTACTTGTTGGTCACTATTCGCACCGACATTTACCTTTTCGCCATCTCTGGTGTGTGCAGCATGTGGTTGCTGGCGAAAAGCCCGCGACGGTCTGCCTGGCTGCTAGGGCAGCTGCCTGCCTGGGCCGTCAACAACGGCTCAGTTCATTTTCTTCCCTTTTCTATGTTTTTATTTACTTTTATAGTTTTCTACTTTTATTTTTCAAAGTATTCCATGACAATAAAGGATAGCACCTATGTCTGGAAATCCAAAGTATCTAAATGCATATCCGCTACAGCTTGTAATATGGATATTTTATTCATATTTGTTTCTAATATAGATACTAGATGTGTATATCAAAATTAGCTTTTATTGTCTTTCTCTATCCAATTCCAGATCTGTATTCAAAAAAAGTATGGATATCTAATACCATGCATATATGCCTAGAAGATAGTGCTAGGTGAAACTATCTAAAAGTTATTCTTATGACTAATGAACTATATTCATTTTATAATATTTCTAATATGTACAAATTGAAATTATTTAAAACTAATGACTAATGAAATTAACTTTCATATTAATAATGATATATAATGAAAAATTTTAATCAATTTTTATATAACTAATGATACCAATTTAATATGGCTAATTTTGTTAATTTCAATAGTTGGCGTTCAAATTTTAAAAGTAGAAACATTTTTAAAGTATTGTTTACGCATAATTAATATCCTTTTATCTTAAACACTAATGATGCACACATAACTAACATGATTGTTGATTTATGATTTATATAATTAACATCCAAACAAGAGTTAAATGCATCAGATGCACATTAACTTGTTTCAGTTAGGTCTGTCAACTTTTAAAGTGTTTTTTTGTCCATAAACTTTTTATGTTGTATCCCTTAGGTCCATACCTCTTCATGTTGGCTTTTTTTTTGCTGATGTGGCGTGATGACTGCTGAAGCAGTTCTTTGCTAATGCATTTCGTCAAACATGTTGTGGGTGTGACCAACGCCATTGTCTCCATGCAGTGTGACTGTGTGAGCGCGTGCTCGCTGCGCTGGCATGCGAGCCAGCAGGCCAGCTAGAGCGGCAGGGGGCCGGAGCAGGCGAGCACAGCCAGGGCGCAGGGATCTGGTGTTTCAAAAGTAGATCTGGTGTTGCAGCTAGTGTTTCAGATGCATGTTTCATGTGTTTCATCTGCCTTCATACGTATGTTGCAAATGTGTGTATCTAGATATTTTAAAAGTAGATCGGGTGTTGCATCTTTGTGTTCGCTTTTCTGCTACCTGACCTCCGCCTCGGTGTCTCTTCCTCCTCCTCCCGGCGCCGGCTGGGCATCCGTCGCCCCTCCCCCGGATGCTGGCATTCTCCACGTGCAGTCGGGCGGGTCGAGCGGCACGGGTCCCACGTAGGTGGGTGCGGGATGCAGGTGCGTGGGGGGAAACGGAGTGCAGGCACAGGCATCCGTCTAGACGTCCGGACGCTAGCACTGTCGAAACGAAAGAGAGTGTTTCCCACCCATTTTTGCAGGATCCCTTTTTCATCCGTGATGAACACGCATTTATCTCGTTTTTCATCTATTTGATATATGCTTAACAATAATATGTCATTATGTTATGCTAGCACACTTACTACTCACCAATTATGCATGTCAACGTGTTAGGACACATGGCATGGAAGCGGATTTTTTTTTATACGTACGTCTATATTATTGTGTGACTTTATATATGCATAATCCTAATATATTTTTCTGGTTTTCCGTCAGTATTTATCTGTTTCCATATGTCCACATATCCTGATTTTGTTTCTAATCCTGACTTTTCGAACCCAATCACCCGTTTGAGCTAACAAAAATAGAAACCGAAACGAAAGATGAGTTTTTCCATCCGTTTCCATTCGTTTTCATCCCTACCTATTGCTAACTGCTTTGGCCACAGGTGTAGCTTCTCTGTAGGGTGCAATTTTCTTTTATTTTCACCCATTAGACATCTTGCTGATATTTCCAACTTTCACCCATTAAACTTTACTTATAGTAAGCGTACATGCTATATCATAAAAATCTTGTCTACATAAATGCATGAGTGATAAGAACATATATATTTGTATGTTTCAACAATTATGAAAAAAATCAATAATGCATAATACAATTATACTAACAATTTATTTAAAACTATAGTAATATCTAGTGTGATAATTTATGTAATTTGTGACTTTAAATAAATCTATACATTTTGAAGAAGACATTGTGCCATCTCTATGTATATTGTTATTAGTACTCTATTTTTCTTATAAAAATATCACTACACATATAACTCTTTAACCTTTGAGATTTTCCCATGTTCCTGGCCGCCTCCGGTAGGAAGCCCTCGGCGAAGTTCGAGCTCTCGGCGGCGGCATCCTCCCACGCGCGCGTGTTCCGGCCAGACAGGTCCCGAACGTGGGCGCCCATCCCGTGCTCCTCCGACACCTGCACGGCGTCCTTGCCCTTCTCGCTCGCGGCCTGCCCCACCCCCGGCAGCCCCTTCGCCTACGACTACCGGTGATTTCCATGGAACAGAACATGACGAGCGCTGCGGCTCGGCCAGTGCGGCGTCGCGCGACTGCATGCGTCTCGCGCGTCCGCGCGTGCGTGCTTGTGCACGAAGAGGGGAGTGCTAGGAGTCTCACCGAGGGCTGGAGGTGCGGATAGGGTTGCCGACCGCGCGGCAGTAGCGACAGCAGCGGAGGAGCTCAGCTGCGCGGTGCTCCGGACGTCCTGAAGGAGAATGCTCGCGCAAGTGATTGCCGGAGTCAACTGCAGGGGCACGTGCTGCGAACTAAATTTTTAATATGTTAGGAATGATTTATTTGAAACCGTCGGAGATGGTTTTATTTAATGCTTCTAATTATTTTTTATGACTGTGAAAACTTATTGGTTTTGTGAAGAAATTCTTGGGAACACTTGGAGATGCTCTTATGTTAACTATCAATATGCTTGTTAAATCTTGATTCAGGCCCCCACCAGGATAATAGCGTCTGCAGACTTAAATGGCTGTTTATACCAATAAAGTAATCAAGAATGCAGTATAGTACCTAAATTTCTTAATTCTTTTATTAAAATAAAAAAGGAGAGCTCTAAATAAGAATGTGCAATGGACAAGAGCCTCCACTTAACATGCGGCTAAAACTTTTTGTAGCACTTGTAATAAGTTTAAATTTCAAAGTCAAAATCTTGAATCATGACAAAAGTCATGAGAAATGAGATACAACAAGAACCATCATAACTTAATCTAAGATTTCAACAAAAATGTGTATCGAAGACACATGTTGATGCCACATAAAGAGAAAAAACTATAAATATGGATGGTAAAAACATATAAGTTTGTCATTACTATATATAGTAGATTATAGAGTATCTATTTTTTTTTAGAATTACACAGTATAACGTAGACGGTCACAACACATACGCACACTCACTCCTATAAACACACATACGCAAACCCTACCCCTATTAGCACCTCCGAAGTACTGAGCCGACAGATCTCGGTATTGCATCAAAAGATGGACAAAGAGAGAGAGCACGCATAAAGTTTAGTAAATGGGATTAGTTATAGAGAGTGTAAATATGAACTTTAAACTTTTGTATGTTTTTAATATTCTACTAGCTTGTTTATGCTAGTAAGACTAAAAGTCGTGGTCAACGTTACAAAGATTTGAAGGTCTACGGAATTTGTTTTTTTTCGAGAACATCTCAGTTGACATGTTTTTCATTTTGATAATGATATGGCCCACGCTCGATTTCGAAATGCGTGTGTCGTCTAAGAGACACTGACGCTGTCCTTACCTATCCTCTGCGTCATCGCCCCGCCCCACCCTACCCTCTGCGCGTCGCCACCTCGGCCCTACCCATCCTATGCGTGTCACGCCCCCCCCCCAGCCCTTTGCGCACCGTCGCCCAACTCCGTGCGGCTTGTGCAGCGTCTCCTTCTGTGTGTCACCGAGCTCCATGCTGCCTAGATCCGCATTGCCGACGAGCTCCATGCACCGCCGTCGAGCTCTATGTGCCAATGAGCCTCCATTCACCTAAGCAGAAGGAGATGTTGCTATGAGAAGGATATGTTTTGAATGTTTCATATGTTTTGAGCACATGTTGCAGGTGTTGTGATGCAAGGAGATGTTGCTCTGAAAGCCTATGTTTCAATTGTTTTAAGTGTTTTTGAGATCATGTTGCAGGTGCTCCAGGCGCATGTTGCAAGTGTTGTGTTTACGAATGTTGCAACAACGATATTATACATGTTTCAACAATAATCTGGACATGTTTCAGTAGCATCGCCTATGTTGCAACATGTAAATGTTTCAATAGTAATTCGAGCATGTTTTATTAGTACATCGCCGACGTTACAGCGGTGGGCCCCAACGGCGTCCGTGCCGAAGCCAACATCCTCTGCCGCCGCCGCCACCGCCCCCACCCGTCCTCTGCGTTGTTGCCGAGCGCCTACCCCACCCTCTGCGCGTTGTTGCCGCCCTCCCCCTCCCATTCAATTCTCAGCGCCGTTGTCGTGTCCTATCTTGCCCTCTGCGCATCATCGCCTAGTTCCGTGTGGCGCCGCCTTCTGCGTGCTGCAGAGCTCCACGTCGCCGGCGAACTCCATTTTGCCGCCGAGATCAATGCCAGGATGCTCTGTCCCAAAACATGTGTGCGCTCCTATCCTCTGCGCACGGCTGTCGTGCCCCACCCATCCTCTCCATCACCGCTGGACCCGAGTGAAACAGAGGCCCTTGAAAGCATCTAGGCCCCTAATTGGCTTTTGGTGATTAATGATAATGTTAGATTACTATGACTAACGTGTGTTTTGCAGAGGCAATTAAGTTAGGTCATGGTAATGGAGATCGATTGGGCAATCATGGTTGTCATGACCCTACGATGGAAATCATTTCGGTTTTCAAAGGATGGACGACAAGGTTATGGATGACTAGTTCTAAGTGTCGATTGGAGTTGAAGAGACACTTAGAGTAGTTTAGGACTTTGTTTTTCCTTTGGCCATACTATTAAGGGGGCATGACGGGTAGCTTGACCTAGATGAGTCTAGTGAGTTAAGTGTGGTGCACACTTGTTAAAACTAGCGCTAGGTAGCTCCTACAAATGCCTAAGATCCAATGGAGCAAACTTCATTCATGTATGATCGAGAGTTGGAAGTGAATGGAGGGTCCAATACTGACCGGACGCTAGCTCCGGTGCGATCGGACGCTGGCCGTAGGGTCCGGTCAGTTCATTTGACCAAGGAGATTGCGTCTGGTGTGACCGGACGCTGAGTGGTCAAGTGACCGGACGCTGAGAGACAAGATCCGGTCGACTCGAGAAGGTTCGAAGAGTGATTTCTGTGACCGGACGTCGTCGTCTTGAGGTCGGACTCCGTCGACTTGACGGACCGGACGAGGATCCGGCGTCCGATCGAGTACGAGAAGCATCCAGTGAGGGAAAAATGGGACCGGACGCGTCCGGTCAGTGGTGACCGGACCCTGACAGCGTCCGGTCAACACGTAAACACTGGTGTGCGGGTTGAACTAACCGGAGCGTCTGGTCAACATGACCGGAGCGTCCGGTCACCCCGCAGAGGCACATAACGGTTCGTTTTTCAGGCTGTCTTATAAATAGAAGCTCCACTCGTGTGTGGAGTGACTTTTGCTCATTTTAACAGCTAAAACACACCTTAGAGAGTGTCAAGAAGAGCAAGGTCCTAGTGAGGTGATTGAGATTTGAGAATCCAAAGAGAGCCCTCATTAGTGAAGATCAAGAGTAGCAAAGTGTGCATCCACCCTTCTCCCTAGGCTTGTTGTGGTCAAGTGAGAGTTCGTGCTTGTTACTCTTGGTGATCGCCATCACCTAGACGGCTTGATGGTGATTGGGAGCTTGGTGATCATTCGGAGAGCTTGTGGATGACCCAACTCCAGCTGTGAGCGGTTGTGGGTGATTCACCGCGACGGAGTGTCGAAGAATCAACCCGTAGAGAGTATTTGATCCTTACGCGGATCAAGGGGGAGCTACACCCTTGCGCGGGTGCTCCAACGAGGACTAGTGGGGAGTGGTGACTCTTCGATACCTCGGCAAAACATCGCCGTATTTCCTCTCCTCTCTTTACTTTGAGCATTTCAATTCTTTTCATTTATATTCCTAGAATTGTCATACTAGAGTAGGTTTGGAACTAGGTTGCTAAACTTTTATGCATTAGATCAATAGAAACACTTCTCTATGCATAAGGGGTTAATTGGGCTAGCCATATGACTTGTTTATTGCGAAGAAATTTAGAATTAGCCCAATTCACCCCCCCCCCCTCTTGGGCATCTTGATCCTTTCAATTGGTATCGGAGCCACATGCTCACGTTTTTAAGCTTAATCACTTAGAGCAAGATGTCTCATGGGGATGGACCTACTCCTATCTTCGAGGGGGGTGATTTTCTATATTGAAAAATTCACATGGAGGCGTACCTAGAAGCTCTAGACGTTGGAATACTTAGAGCTGCCTCACATGGGTTCCCAAAACCTAGGAATCCCGCACAACTTCAAGGCGATGAAGTGAACTATGAAAAATGGAATGCAAAGGCTCGCAACACCATCTTTAGAGGCATTTGCAAAGATGTGTTCAACCACGTAAGGAACCACAAAGACGCCCATGCACTATGGTCGGACGTTTGTGCACTCCATGAGGGAACAAAGAGTGAGCGTGAGGAACGCTATCATCTTGTCATGAAAAAGCTCAACTCTTTTGAAATGCTTCCTAAAGAATGTGCTAATGAAATATATTCACGTTTGAATGTTCTTGTAGAGGAAGTCAATGGGCTTGGACTTACTCAAATGTCACCATCCGACATTGTGAGAAAGATCTTGAGTGTCCTTCCCATTAACAAATATGGGCATATTGTGACCGTGCTACATCAAGGTGATCTTTCCACCGCTACACCGACACAAATCTTGGGAAAGATCAATGCTCATGAAATGTACATGCACATCACACCTCAAGATGGCTCATCCTCTACTAAGAAGAAAGAAAAAGATTTAGCATTCAAAGCTAGTCAAGATAAGGGCAAAGCAAGACTTGAGTATGAGAGCTCTAGTGATGAAGAAGATGAAGATGAAGATCTTGCTCTCATGGTGAAGAAAGCCGCCAAGATGCTAAAGAAGCTAAACAAGAGTGGCATCAAGTTTGATGGCAAGAAGAAGAAATTCTTCACAAGCTCTAGGAGAAAGCCAATCTCGAAATGGATTGCTTCAATTGTGGTGAACTTGGTCATCTAGCACACCAATGCACCAAGCCCAAGAAAGACAAGTTCAAGAACAAGTTCAAGGGCAAGAAAGATGACTCAAGCAATGAAGAAGAAGATGAAAAGAAGAAGAACAAGCCATACAAGAAGAGAGATGGCAAGAAGAGAGACTTCCACAAGAAGAAGAAGAAGAGTGGAAAGGCCTACATTGTCGGTGATTGGCTCACCGACATTGATTCATCTAGTGGATCATCCGATGATGATAGTGACGATGAGAAGGTGGCCGCCATAGCTATTGATCTCTCATCTTCATCGCCACCACCGCCATCATCCTCTACACACCTATGCCGTATGGCCAAGGGTGAACGCAATGTAACTAAGAATGATGATAGTAGTGATGATGAGCAGCTAGTGATAATGATAGCGATAGTGATGATGATGATGATTCACCTTCATATGATGATCTTGTTAAAATACAAGACAATACACTAAGATCATTAGAAAGAGTAGAGCTAAAAATGAAAAACTAGATGCTAAGAATGATTCACTTTTAGCAAAATGTGATGCAATAGAAAAGGCTAATGTTGAGCTTAGAGAAGCAAATGATGCTATGTCATCCAAACTCAAGGAGCTCAAATCTTCTAAGAAAGAGCTTAAAGATAAACATGATAAACTTGAGTGGGTGCACAATGAGCTCATCACTAGCCACAACAAGCTAAAAGATGAATATACTACTCTTAAGATTAATCATGATAATCTTGCTATTGCTCAAGAATTTCTATCCAATGAGCCGCATGATGCTACTAACCATATTGTTTAGATTGATATAGTTGCATCATGTGATGACTTGATCATTGAGAGCATTGAGCAAGGTTCTAGTATCAAGGGCAAGCAAGTGGTTGAGTGCAATGACTATGATGAGTATGTCAAGCTCAAGAATGACAATGCAAAGCTCAAGAGAGATCTTGAAGAAATCAAAAGCCACAACACCATTGTGCTAGAAAGCCTTGATCATGATGGTGACTTGATCCTTGAGAATGAAAAGCTCAAAGAGGAAAACAAAAAGCTCAAGGAAGAAAAGAACAATGATGCTCTTAAGGAAGAGAACAAGAAGCTTAAGTTGGAGAAAGAGCATCTCAAGGTTGGATTGAGCAAGTTCACAAGAGGCAAATATCTTCAAAGTGAGCTACTTATGAACACCGTCATGAAGATGGATAGAAGTGGCATTGGATATGTGGCACATGTAGAGAAGAAGAAGGCTCAAGTTCAACAACAACAATCAAAGCTAAAGCCAAAGAGATGCTTTGAGTGTGGACAAGAAGGCCACTTTGCTCATGAGTGCCAAACTCCACCACCACAACCCTTGCCCAAGCATGCTATACCCTTTGCCTTCAATGCTCATTACATGCTTAGAAAGGATTCTAGTGGAAAGATGAAAGTCATATTCTTATGACCTCCTAACAAGAATAGGCCTAAGAAGATTTGGGTTTCTAAGTCACTTGTTGAGAAGGTGAAGGGCCCTCAACAAGTTTGGGTTCTTAAAGCTTGAATCTCTTGTGTGTAGGTGAACTACAAGACTGGTGGAAGTCATTGGGTTATTGATAGTGGTTGCACATAACATATGACCGGTGATCCTCGTATGTTCACCTCACTTGATGAAGAAATAGATGGACAAGAGAGAATTACATTTGGAGATAACTCAAAGGGCAAAGTTAAAGGATTGGGCAAAGTGGCAATATCAAATGATCATTCTATCTCCAATGTGCTATATGTTGCTTCATTGAGCATCAACTTGCTATCCGTTGGACAATTGTGTGATCTTGGCTTCCAATGCTTGTTCACCGAGAAGGAGGTTGTTGTATCCAAGAAGGATGATGATCAAGTGATATTTCAAGGATTTAGATACAACAACTTATATCTAGTGGACTTCACCTCCGAAGATGCAAACTTAAAGACATGCCTATTCACCAAAACAACACTTGGGTGGTTATGGCATAGAAGACTTGCTCATGTTGGTATGAGTTCACTCAAGAAGCTAATGAAGAATGATTTGGTGAGAGGATTGAAGGATGTGAAGTTTGAGAAGGACAAGCTTTGTAGTGCATGTCAAGCCGGCAAGCAAGTTGCAAATACTCATCCAACAAAAGCTTTCATATCAACCACAAGAGTGCTAGAACTCCTACATATGGATTTATTTGGACCAACAACATACAAGAGTTTGGGAGGAAATCTTTATTGTCTTGTGATAGTTGATGATTATTCAAGGTATACATGGGTGTTCTTCCTTCATGACAAATCCGAAGTTGCATCTTGCTTCAAAAAGTTTGCCAAGAGAGCACAAAATGAATTTGAAGTGAAGCTCAAGAAGATAAGAAGTGACAATGGGAAAGAGTTTAACAACACAAACATAGAGGCATATTGTGATGAAGTTAGAATCAAACATGAAGTCTCCGCAACCTATACTCCTCAACAAAATGGTGTAGTTGAGAGAAAGAACCGGGCATTGATCACCCTTGCAAGAACAATGCTAGATGAGTACAACACCCCCGAAGCTCTATGGGCGGAAGCAATCAACACCGCATGCTATGCATCTAACCGCCTATTCCTTCAAAGGTTTTTTGGCAAGACACCTTATGAGTTACTCAATGGGAAGAAGCCAGACGTCTCCTTCTTTAGGGTGTTTGGTTGCAAATGCTACATCTACAAAAAGCGGCAACACCTAGGGAAGTTTCAAAGACATTGTGATATTGGTTTTCTTGTTGGTTACTCATCAAAGTCCAAAGCATATAGAGTATTTAATCATGCCACCGGCTTGGTTGAAGAAACATATGATGTGGAATTTGATGAATCTAACGGCTCCCAAGGAGCACATGAGAATCTTGATGATGTAGGTGATGAACCATTGAGGGAGGCTATGAAGAACATTCCGGTTGGAGACATCAAGCCAAAAGATGATGAAGATGATGTACAAGTGATTGATCCACCCTCTTCATCAAGTGTGCCACAAGATGGTGAAAAAGATGGGAGAGTAGAAAATAAAGATACTCATGTATCCCATGAGAAAATGGTGGTACAAGCACAAGACGTTGATGCTCCACAACCTCCTCCTCAAATGGTCAATAGAAGAAACACACCTCTACTACAAGATCATCCATAAGATCTCATCATAGGGAGTCCATCAAAGGGAGTGATGACACGTTCACAAAAACTTGCTTCATTTATTGCTCATCACTCTTTTATCTCTTGCTTTGAACCTACTAAGGTAGAAGAAGCTCTTCAAGATCTGGATTGGATCAATGCCATGCATGATGAGTTGAATAACTTCACCCGAAATCAAGTGTGGACTCTTGAAGAGCGACCTAAAGGTGCAAGAGTCATTGGAACAAAGTGGGTGTTCCAAAACAAGCAAGATGATCAAGGTGTTGTTGTGAGAAACAAGGCAAGACTAGTTGCAAAGGGGTTCTCTCAAGTTGAAGGTTTGGATTTTGGAGAGACCTTTGCACCGGTTATAAGACTAGAAGCCATTCGTATCCTCCTTGCATATGCATCACATCATGAAATGAAACTTTATCAAATGGATGTGAAAAGTGAATTTTTGAATGGCTTTATTAATGAACTAGTCTATGTTGATCAACCTCCCAGGTTTGAAGGCCCTAGATATCCTAATCATGTTTATAGGTTGTCCAAGGCGTTATATGGGCTTAAGCAAGCCCTAAGAGCGTGGTATGAGCGCCTTCGGGACTTCCTCATAGAGAAGGGCTTCACCATTGGGAAGGTCGACACCACACTATTCACCAAGAAGCTTGATGGGCATATCTTCATTTGTCAAGTATATGTTGATGATATCATCTTTGGATCATCAAATGAAGATTCTTGCAAAGAATTTGGTGAATTGATGTCAAAGGAGTTCGAGATGTCCATGATTGGTGAGCTTACATTCTTTCTTGGTTTTCAAGTTAAGCAATTGAGAGAAGGGATCTTCATCTCTCAAGAGAAATATACAAAAGATCTTCTCAAGAGATTCAAGATGGATGAATGTAAGCCAATCAAGACACCAATGCCTACTAATGGACATCTTGACCTAGATGAGGGAGGTAACAAAGTTGATCAAACTCTCTACCATTCTATGATTGGTAGCTTGTTGTATTTAACCGCATCTAGGCCCGACATCATGTTTAGCGTATGTATGTGTGCTAGATTTTAAGATAACCCTAAGGAAACTCATTTAATTGCCATAAAAAGAATCCTTAGGTATCTTAAGCACTCACCAAGCATTGGCCTTTGGTATCCTAAAGGAGCTAGATTTGAACTAATTGGCTATTCCGATTCGGATTATGCCGGATGCAAAGTTGATAGAAAAAGCACATCTGGAGGGTGCCATTTGCTTGGTAGATCACTTGTGTCTTGGTCCTCCAAGAAACAAAATAGTGTGGCTTTGTCCACCGCCAAAGCGGAATACATTGCCGCGGGTGCTTGTTGTGCACAAATATTATACATGAAACAAACTTTGCTAGACTATGGTGTAGTTCTAGATAAAGTACCTCTTTTGTGCGATAATGAAAGTGCGGTAAAACTTGCAAATAATCCGGTTCAACACTCGCACCAAGCACATAGATATCCGCCATCACTTTCTAAGAGATCATGTTGCTACAAATGATATATCACTAGAAGGTGTAAGGACCGAAGATCAATTAGCGGATATCTTCACTAAACCACTAGATGAGGTAACATTTTGTCGTTTGCGGAATGAGCTCAATGTACTTAATTTTAGCAACTTTACTAAAAGATGAGCTTGTGTTGTTCCTTGCATTCATTGTAACATACAACATACTTAATTTTTTGTAATGCATATAGGGCTTGTCTAACATGGCTAAGATAACCACCGAAAAGCGTGTGAAGAAGCTTAACCTTGGATCAAACTTGACAAGCAACTAGATTTACATTCAAATATTGCATATGCATGAATGTTGTTTTGTCGTTTATCTTCAATTGCCCTCTTATTGCCTATTTTCTTAAAAAGAATTATAGCCTAAGGCAAAATATTTTGAAAAACTTGAGGGTTTAAGAGAGGTCACTCACATTAGTCCCAATTTGTGTTTATTTGTATCTTATTGGACTTGGGACTTGATTGGGAACAGGCAGCGCGAAGGATCATTGAAGATTTGCTGGAAAAGAGTGACGGACGACGACTGACGGACTGCTCGTCGTCAGGCGTCGGTCGATTCAAAGGAGGTGAAGCTCGCTGCTGAAGGAGTGATCGGACTCGCCTTTCAGCGTCCGGTCGGGGAGGGGTTCGCGTCGTCGGTCAAGCCAAGAAGCGTCAAGGCAACTTCGACGACGGACCACTGCGCGTCGGTCATGGACCACCGGACGCGTCCGGTCGTGATTTCAGAGGAATTGGACCTCTCTGGAATCGACCGGACGCTGGGTGGTAGCGTCCGGTCGCTACCACCGGAGCGTCCGGTCAATAGGATTCATGCGAGATCTAATCTCTTCTCCGTTTCCTTTCTTGTCACGTCGGGGCCACCTTATAAACCAATCATAGTCACAGTTTTTAACCTAATCCGCTCGCATCGCCCTCAACCATCGACATCGCCGCCTCCCGTGCCCGTGCGCCGTCTCCCGTGCCCACGCCACCGTTCCTTGCGCACGCCCGCACTCGCGCCATCCTCCGCATCAGAGCCGCTGCAGCCACCGCCGCCTATGCCCGCGCACCACCGTTGCTTCCCGCACCACCGTGTGCCCTGTTTCCATGCCACCAGTGCCTCCCCGAGCCATGCCTCACCGTCGTGCGCTGCCGACAGTCTCCATGCCGTCGAGCCCCCATCTCGCCGAGTTCAAGTCAACCACCGGTAAAGCTTTGTCTTAACTCCATTGTGCCCTAGCACCCTTTGCACCCTTGACTTTGACCTTGCTCGGCATTATCAAGCTCTATCCTCAATTGCATCTAGGGCCATCGATTCATCGTGAACCCTAACCCTAGCCGGTGCCAAGGTTCCCCGTGTGACGTCTCTTCTCTTTTCGGATCGCCGGTTCGTCAGGTAGCAAGCCAGTCGATTCAATTTCGTACCTACATTGCTTGCTCTCATAAGGTTTCGCATCTATTAGATATATCATATTTATTTGTATATCTATCTATTCCATCGTGCAGCGAGTCGGTGCCGTTGAGGTGTCTGTGGCAGTTGACAGTTAACTCGGAGCCAAGCTCGCGAGTACGGATCGAGGCCAAGCCTCGGAAGTGTCAGGGCAGTTACTCTTGACAGCGGTAGTTGTTATTGTTAGCAGCAGTTGATCTTTTCAGATGGCTCGCACGAAGAATGTCGGGGGTGGTCCAGGAGATGATGATCGGAGGCCTCCGCCTCGCCTGCCTGCAGATCCAAAAGGCAAGGCGACAAAGAAGATTGCATCCAAGAAGAGGAAGTACCCAGATGCAGAGACAGCTCATGCAGCAGCAGTTGCAGAGGCCGCAGAGCGTGCTGAGAGAGGAGGTGCTCATAGTGGAGTCGTGATTGCAGATCAGCAGCTTACACCAGCATAGAGGGCAGCAGTTGAGGAGGCTGAGCGTTTTCATGGTAGTCCACCTGGGACTGTCATGATGGATGGACGTCGTCTGGCTATTGAGGAGCCTCAGCCTTAGGGGGAGTCACAGCAGCAGCCCCCACCAGCAGAGCCTCAGCCAGCTCAGGAGATACAGGAGGGTCAGCAGGCCGAGGAGGCCGAGGAGACAGAGCAGGCACCACAGCCATGGCTACACCGCTCTGGTCGTACCCGTGCTCTAGTCTCACCAAGACCGCCAACACAGCTGAGGGGATCTCGTCCACCGCCTAGACCATAGGGTCTGCCTCTAGTGGTACATCTTGACTTGAGGGCCGCCACGGCCAAGCAGGTTCGGCAGCTTCGCTTCGTGGAGTTTGATGTATGGTTTCCACCTAGGAGGGATGAGAGAGCAGCAGAGGGTTTCTATACACTGCTCTAGGAAGACTTCTATAATGCATATCTAAACAGTGGGGCAGTCTTTCGATCTTAGAGAGTCTGCAGTATTGAGGCTATTGTGGCAGCAGCCGAAGAGCATATCCGCCCCTACTTATCATATTTGTCGAGGCTGACAGATCTGATTGGCCGGACAGGATTGTATGTACCATCTTAGGTTCGGCGGTTCTATGCCTCGCTCTACGTTGACCCGCATCATAACTTTATACACTTTGCATTCAGAGGCAGAGACTACAGGATGATGAGTCAGAGGGCTAGGGAGATACTGAGGCTATAGGAGCAGCCTGTCAAGTTACATGAGGTATGTTATGGACAGCAAGAGCCTCCCAGGCGTCCTCATGGAGGTTTGGTGCCCCCTACAAATCTTGTGCGTCATTGCTTCAAGGAGCCCTTTGGTGAGGGTCGAGGAGGAACCCCAGTGACCTTACTCCTACAGCTAGAGTGCTAGAGGCTATCATTAGGAGGACACTACTTCCTAGGCTGGGATATAGAGAGGGCTTGACTCGCCTTCAGCTTTGGCTCCTCAATGCCCTGATGCAGCAGATAGTGTTCGATATTTGGCATCTTCTTCTGTCTGAGATGGAGGACACGATAGCTGAGGGCTTCAAGGGTCGCAGGCAGCTTCCTTATACACATTAGATCACATTCCTTATGCTCAAGGCTGTGCAAGTTAGGACACCAGAGATGGTTGTAGAGTATAGAGGTGCCACCACAGAGTTTCCAGCATATAACATGGCATAGAGGATCAGACATAGCACACCATAGGCACCCACTCAGCCTCGCCGTCGTCCTGATGTACCAGAGTCCGTAGCTCAGTAGGACGAGATTATCAGAGGCATAGCCGCTACTGAGGAGGAGCAGCTTGAGGCACAGCAGGAGGTGAGCGAGCCTAGTGACAGCTCAGACGATGACTACCTACCTATTCCTTAGATGCCTCCATGCAGACACAATGCAGAGGTCGATAGTTCTAGCTCAGCTCCACCTGCACCGCAGATGGACCCCGCTTTGATTGCTATTCTTGAGCGGATGCAGCAGGATCAGGCTAGACAGGCTCATGAGACCGCTGCCAACTTTGCTTAGTTTTAGGCTCGTCAGGATGAGTTTCAGTGACAGCAGTAGGTCCTCCAGCAGCAGCAGCAGCAGATGCATCAGCAGCAATTACTCATGCAGCAGCAGCTTATGGGATTCATGCAGCATGTAGTGACAGCTCTTGGGGCCCCACAGCCATAGCCTTCACCCCAGATTGCTCAGCCTGCCACCACTACGACGACTCCAGCAGTACATCCCAGTGGGCTTCAGAGTCAGGGACAGCCTCCAGCTCAGTTTGCTTCTCCCCTAGTATAGGTGTCCCAGTGGTTATCCTCGCCAGTGGTAGCTCCGCAGTTCACACCACTTCAGACGGGCTTCACACCGGATCAATCATCCTCACTATTTGTGCCTGACACGTCAGTCTCTAGGAGTCTTGGAGCATCTTTTAGCGAGCTGACAGGGATGCCTACACCACCACATATGCATGCCCTAGGTCCTTCTACAGCAGCTCCCGTCGCCGTGACTACTCAGAGGCTTCCTTCTTCTATCGCATCTTTAGATCCTATGACAGATATACCAGCAGCATCACAGGCAGCACCTGCCCTAGCTCAGACCCAGACCGCTTCAGCGACGCTTCCAGCTATAGAGGGTTAGTCAGCACAGAGCTCAGGGTCAGATGATGATGCCGCCTAGTTCCAGCTTGCTCATCGTACTTTAGCGCCCGACTCGTCCGCTGTAGCCCCACCGACCAGCCCTTAGGTTTTGGTGTTTGACGCCAAAGGGGGAGAGGGTTCGAGTATGTAGACTCAGGGTGAGCGACTTTTAGGGGGAGCTTAGTTATATTATTAGCTTATATACTACATTTGGAGTTTTTTATGTGTGATACACTATTATGCATTCATCGTGTGTTTTGTTTTCATGCATCGAACTATATATATGTGATAGTGATATCTACGTGATCGTGATATATGACATGTGTGCTCTCTACTTTGAATTATTTATATGTCATGTCACTTGTGCTATGCTCATTTGCCTTTGCTTCCGCGTTTTTACTCTGATGCAAATGAGCCTTTCTTATTGTACTCATGCTTATTTCATATCATTTGAGTACATCATGATGGCTTGGGTTATATAAGCTTGACTAATTCTTTTGTTCTAATTGCTAAAAGCTTATATGATCCAAGCATGTTAAAAACCTCAACTCTTTCACATACTCGAGGTTGTATTGTCATCAATCACCAAAAAATGGGAGATTGAAAGCATCTAGGCCCCTAATTGGGTTTTGGTGATTAATGACAATGTTAGATTACTGTGACTAACGTGTGTTTTGTAGAGGCAATTAAGTTAGGTCACGGTAATGGAGATCGATTGGGAATCATGGTTGTCATGCCCCTACGATGGAAATCATTTTTGTTTTCAAAGGATGGACGACAAGGTTAAGGATGACTAGTTCTAAGTGTCGATTAGAGTTGAAGAGACACTTAGAGTAGTTTAGGACTTTGTTTTTCCTTTGGCCGTACTATTAAGGGGGGTATGGACGGGTAGCTTGACCTAGATGAGTCTAGTGAGTTAAGTGTGGTGCACACTTATTAAAACAAGCGCTAGGTAGCTCCTATAGATGCCTAAGATCCAAAGGAGCAAACTTCATTCACGTATGATCGAGAGTTGGAAGTGAATGGAGGGTCAAATACTGACCGGACGCTGGCTCCGGTGCGACCGGACGCTGGCCGCAGGGTCCGATCAGGACCAAGGAGATTGTGTCTGGTGCGACCGGACGCTGAGTGGTCAAGTGACCGGACGCTGAGAGGCAGCGTCCGGTCGACTCCAGTAAGGTTCTAGAAAAGTGAATCTGCGACCGGACGCATCCGATCAATGCTGACCGGACCCTGAGGATCCAGTGTCCGGTCGAGTACAGTAAGCATCCAGTGAGGGAAAAATGGGACCGGACGCGTCCGGTCAGTGGTGACCGGACCCTACCAGTGTTCGGTCAACACGTAAACACTGGTGTGCGGGTTGAACTGACCGGAGCGTCTAGTCACCCCGCAGAGGCACATAACGGTTCGTTTTTTAGGCTGTCTTATAAATAGAAGCTCCACTCGTGTGTGGAGTGACTTTTGCTCATTTCAATAGCTGAAACTCACCTTAGAGTGTGCCAAGAAGAGCAAGGTCCTAGTAAGGTGATTGAGATTTGAGAATCCAAAGAGAACCCTCATTAGTGAAGATCAAGAGTAGCAAAGTGTGCATCCACCCTTCTCCCTCGGCTTGTTGTGGTCAAGTGAGAGTTCGTGCTTGTTACTCTTGGTGATCGCCATCACCTAGACGGCTTGGTGGTGATTGGGAGCTTGGTGATCATCCGGAGAGCTTGTGGATGACCCAACTCAAGTTGTGAGCGGTTGTGGGTGATTCACCGCGACAGAGTGTCGAAAAATCAACTCAGAGAGAATTTGATCCTTGCACGGATCAAGGGGGAGCTACACCCTTGCGCGGGAGCTCCAACGAGGACTAGTGGGGAGTGGCGACTCTTCGATACCTCGGCAAAACATCGCCGTGTTTCCTCTCCTCTCTTTACTTTGAGCATTTACTTTGAGCATTTCAATTCTTGCCATTTACATTCCTAGAATTGCCATGCTAGAGTAGGATTGGAACTAGGTTGCTAAACTTTTGTGCGTTAGATCAATAGGAACACTTCTCTAGGCACAAGGGGTTAATTGGGCTAACCATATGACTTGTTTATTGCGAAGAAATTTAGAATTAGCCCAATTCACCCCCCCCCCTCTTGGGCATCTTGGTCCTTTCATCCCTATTTGGATACTCTAACTAAGTTAGAGGTTAGAGTTACTCTCTAGCTCATGAGTAGCCCTAAACTAACTCTAGCCAAAGAGGCATTTGAATGCAAGGGTTAGATTGACAATAAATGTACTTTCCCAATCATTTGGCTCCTTCGCAGCCGGATTTGGTGTGGCCGGCTGTTGTGTGCCCTCCTCCCACTCATAAATGACACAAACAAATCATCTTTACAAATCATGCATCCATAACACGATAAAATTTAATTTGTCCATACAAATGAGATGTCTCACTCAAACATGTCCTCAATCAAGCTAAAAAAAATTACACTCCATTAAACAAAGTATCAGCTAACTCATCACGGAAGGCATTCATGTTGATATCTTCAACAAAAGGTTCATCCTCTGGCCATGCTGATGCAGAAGAACTAGGCATTGGGTTATAATTTTCATCCGCATCACAGGCATCAAATTCCCTATCCGCAATTCTGCTCTCTCGAATAAAATTATGAAGAGCCATACAAGCAACAATAATTCTAGTTTGCTTGTCCTCTGGAAATCTTGGCATGTTCAACAAAATCCTAAATTTCATCTTCAACACTCCAAAAGATCGCTCTACGTTGCTCTATGCACAATTCTAACAAGCAAGCATTATTTGCATCATTCCATTGGGCTCGATTGGCATGGCTCACCGAGGGACCGCCGGAGCTCGCTAACTCCTCCACATCATCCTCCAATTCTTCATCGATGTCGAAGGTAGCGCCGGAGCAGGATGCTTGCCCACGGACGGCACTCCATGGTGCCCTCGGTGCTTGGGGACGTGGTACGCGCTGGCCGCTGCCGCCACGGATCGCCGTGTTCGTGTGCTGGGCGCCGCCGCCACGTAACGCCGTGTTGGTGCGCTGTCGGCCGGGTATAGCGCCGGACGATTTCGCGCGCTGACAAATGCCGCCTGCCCCCGACGACAACCCGCCGGAGAATATGCCACCGTTTCCTCCTCCGCGACCGGCTGCCGCCGCCGCCGACCCGCCAAAGTGGAGTTGCCGGGCGTAGGGTGAGGCCGGAGTCGCCCACGCATCTCCTGCTTCGGCTCGCGGTGGGCGATAGGGAGGGAGGCCGGAGCCCCTGACGCGGCTAGGGAGGAGCTCGTCGACGTTGCCCTGGAGGATGGCTCCGTAGAGCCCAAGCCCCGGGAACACCTCCACCCGGCCAAGGCTATGAGTTGAGGTCGAGATCCGCGAGGCTAGCGGGAGGCGTGGCTGTGGCCGCTGCCGCGACGGCCATGAGCCCCACGCCCACGTCAAGCCATCTCCGTCCATCAATGGGAGGCGGCGGGGTGTGGCTGGGGGATTGGCGGCAACATGGATGCCGGAGGCGGCTGACGCAGCGATGGTGGCGAGATCATGGTGGAAAGCGTCTGGGAACGAGAGGGAGACCAAGTGCGGGTGGGGAATGGGAGGGAGACGAGTGTGGTGGGGAACAGGAGCGAGATCCCGTGTGGGAGAAAAAACACTTTTCTAGTGGGCTCCACCTCAAATAGCCTCAATAAACATCTCTTGTGCTGGGTAGTTTTTTGGATGGGTTAGATGCAAATAACCCCAATCTAACCTTCATATTTGATACTTTAAAGCTATTTGAGCCAAAATAGCTCCAACTAACTCTAACCCATGCATCAAACAGGCCAGAGCAGCCGCGGTAGTCGTTCCGTTTTCGTTAAGAAAGGGTTGTCTACGGAATTTGTGGGTCCCAGAACCTGGCTGGTAGTGAAAAAAGAGAGAGGTAGTCAAATTCCATCGCTTCCGGTTCCTCGAGGTCGTCGGTGCGTGGCGTTTCCATTACGACGGACTAACGGTGGGGTTGGCAGCAGGCACTTACCCAGGCAGCACCAGCACACGCCAAGAAATTAATGGCATGTTCGTTTGGTTCATAACCTATAGGTAAGGCCTTATTTAGTTGGCTAAACTTTAAAATTTTGATCACGGTAGCACTTTCGTTTTTATTTAACAATTAGTGTTTAATTATGGATTAATTAGGCTCAAAATATTTATCTCGTAATTTTCCACCAAATTATGCAATTAGTTTTTTTTCGTTTATATTTAATGCTCCACGCACGTATCACAAGATTTGACGTAATAATTACTGTAGCATTTTTTAGAAAAACTTTTAGAAACAAGGCATAAAAGTAGGCGTAAAAAGCAACCAACCAACAAGTAGTAAGCTCAGACAGGGAGACAGGGAAAGCACAGCACAGCAGAGAGATGAGGCTCCCGCGCCGCCGCCACCTTATCCTGCTCGCATGCCTCGTGGTCCTCCTCGTCGTCGCCGCCTCCGCGTCGACGGATTCCGCCGCGGCGGTGTCCCCGGGCGTGGCGGTGGACTTCGTGCGGCGGTCGTGCCGGTCGACGGAGTACCCACGCGTGTGCGAGAGCACGCTGGTGCCCTGCGCGGCGGGCGTGGGGCGCAGCCCGCGGCGGCTGGCGCGGGCGGCGCTGGCGGTGGGCGCCGACCGCGCGCGCAACTGCTCCGCCTACATCCACGGCGCCGACAGCGGCAGCGGCGGGGCGATGAAGGACTGCGCGGAGCTGGCGCGCGACGCGGAGGACCGGCTGCGGCAGTCCGCGGCGGAGATGGAGCGGATGGGCCGCGCCGGCACGCCGCGCTTCGCCTGGTCCCTCAGCAACGTCCAGACCTGGGCCAGCGCCGCGCTCACCGACACCTCCACCTGCCTCGACTCCCTCGCGCAGCACCAGGCCCGCGGCGGTGGCAAGGACAGCGACGACGCCGTCAGGGTGAAGAGGAGGGTGGTGGCCGTCGCGCAGGCCACCAGCAACGCGCTCGCGCTCGTCAACAGGCTCCAGCCCTCGCCGCACCGGCAGAGGCTCCTGTGACTCGTAGCTGGAGCTAGCTACGGAAATCGTTGGTGATTCCTCGTCCTCCTCCATGTCGGATCTATCCGCTGCATCTCCATCACCAATCGCCATGTATGTAGTATGTATGGACTACGGATTGGTCAGCTTGCTCGATTTTGTGGTTCTTGTTTGTCCGTCAGCTGTAACTATGCAACTGGGACTAGCGAGTGTTCAGGATTCTTCTTATGCTTAACTAAAATAACCAAAGCTGTGATTAGATTAGCCTAATAAATATAGGAAGGGACGCAAAACTGAAACAAACCAGTGTTACAGTGCAGTGCTGCTCTGTTCTTCTTCCACGTACGGCATGATGGGTTGGGGTCTTGATTGACAGTCGGAAAAGCATAGCTCTGTTATTCTTCTTAACTGCTAAAGGTAAGCTCAACATAGCAAGGGATGGAACAAACCAGTGTAGTGCTGCTCTGTTCTTCTTTTTAACTGCTATATACACGATGGGTTGGGTTTTGATTGGCAAGTCGGAATAACCCTTGCACCGTAGATTTGTTTAATTTGCTGATTTTACTGACGAACCGGTGTACGTTGTGGGTGACTCTGCAGTCCTGTCACTTCACCACGATGTCAACTAACTGCAGCAAATTAATTAAAGAGGAATTGGAATTAGCACATCGAGAGAGTGAGGCTAAATTGGAGAAGGCTGCTTTCAAGTAGTCTTTCTTAAAAGTAAAGAGCTAGGCCTTCATGCATCCATCAAAGGGATGCTCGCTTGTGAAGCTATGTGCTTTCTTTCCTTCGTACCAGTACAATGATGTTTTAAATTCCTTTCCATATTTCGCTTGAGTGGCCTTTTCAGTTTCTTTGATTCGTTTCTCATTTTCTGTTGGTGCCGAGACCGAAAGAAAATGAAATAAAGAGTACCACTGATCTTTTATAGTACTATCAGATTTGTGTAAGTAAGCTAGTTTAATTTTGATCAAGTTTATGGTAAGCAATATTAACATTTTTATCTGTGAACTACTAAGAAAATAGATTTCATAACTAATTTAATGATTTTTATTTTGTATTATAAATGTTATGGCATTCCCAACTTAGAAACTAGGGTTGGTCGTGGTTTCTATGTTCATTAATTAAGGGCTCAATTAAAAAAATGATGATGTGGTATTGAAATTAACAAAGAGAGATGAGAAAATGATTTCTTAGATAAGAAACTATATCTATACGAGAATCAAGATACAAATGGATGTAATAGATACTAGATAGATAGATACTAATGGAGGGATAAGACGTGACTGGACAAAAAATAATTTTAAAGAAGCTAACCATTAAAAATATGGTTTTTATGTATAGTGCCTCCATGATTTAAGAGATTTAGAAACTTGTTGAGTTTTCTAACACTGAGACTGCTCTCTTAATATTTTTTTATAATGTCAGTCAGACTTTAAATGATTTGATTCCTTAAAAAAATAAGAATTACATCCTTTTATAGATGAAAAGAGTATTATAAGAAGTGAAGAGGGATAAACAATTAAATTAAGATTAAATACTGCCATAGAACACGGTACATGCATATATGCGTGGACCATCATCAATCAATCAATCGTCCTATACACATGGAGCTCTGCCGAATACAGTTGTTGTTAACGTATGGTATGGCATTATGGGCGTGTTTGTATGCGAGTCAGAGCACGCCACCGGCACCGCCTATTTGGCTGTCACACTCAAAATCAACTACGAAAAGATGTGGCCGTCGGCCGTCACAGTTATTTGACCAATCAAACATGTTACTTTTTCTGTGGCGCCGTCTAAGGTTCGACGTAGCATCGAACCAAACACGGCCTATATTTGGTATTCACCATATATTCTTTTCCTGCCGCTCGTCCTCTCCCATCCGCTCACTCCGACTCGATTGCCTAGTCTGATCCCGTGCGCTCACACCCACGCGACCGGAGCCTGTCCACGTGACCCCGCAGCTCGCCCACCGACCGTTCGCATGCGACGTGCTCTCCAGCCTCAGCCGCGAGCTCGCCTGAGCTCCCACTGCTGTTGTTGTATTCTTTTTTTTGTTTGCCCGATCACCGATAGGGATTGAGTCGCCCACCGCATTTCGACCTTGCGCGCGTACTACTTGGGCATCGGCATTAACTTTACCGTCATCTACATCGACTGTGCGGCTTGGCTAAGGCTTGCGATGCCGAAGGGACGCATTCCTGCGTCGCTTCTCTGTCATTCAGCCTACACGTCTACATCATCGGTTCGTTATCACCACCACAGATCGAGATGCCTCCGCCGACTTCTTCGATCGTCGCTGCACCTCGCACGTACTCGGTCCGTAGAACTGATTATGCGCGATCCACGGGCTCCTGTGACGTCCATCTCCGAGTTCTACGCGCATCTTCTCCGAGCAACAGGACTGCTGGCTTGCTGCTGTGTCGCCTCGTCAGGCCACAGCACCGCCGCCCGTGTCAACTTCGCCGTTGCATCTACATCGCCGTCCTCTGTGCATCGACGACTGTGCTGTGCAATCTTTGCCACGCCATGCGTCTGCACAAGGTCGTCGTCCTGCTGATCGGGTCTTCGTCATCGAGCTGCCGCTACCCACGCCGTCGCTGAGCCCTGCTCGTCGGCCGCCCCTCGAATCGCCGCTGAGCCAACTCGCCGATGCACCAGTTTCCAAGGTTTTCATTTTCGGAAATTAAAATTTATCGGGGTCATAGATAAAGAGGATAAACAGGATATATCGGAAACATCGGACCAAATTCAAATAAAATTTGATTTGAATTTAAGTAAATTTAAATAAATTTAAACAAAATTTGTACGAAAAAGATAGATATTTTCTTATGGGCACCTACGAATAAAAAGGATATATCGGAAATATCAGGAGATTTCGGCCGATAAAGAAAACCATGCCAGTTCCAGCACAACCACGTCATCAGCGTCGCCATCTCGTTCCCACCTACTTCGTCTGCTTTGACAACCGCATGCTACGCCTTCTACCCCATTGCTCCGCGCGGCGCAACCGTCGTCGAGACCTTCTCTGCTGGTCCCTCAGACGCTAATGCATGGTTAGGGCCCTCTACCTTGTACGTCCGGTATTGGCAACACCGGTGCATGCATTCGTCCCTGACGTGTTGCTGGGTCTGGCAAACCCAGCCACGCCTCGGCTCAGGCGGCTTGACTGCATCGACTTCGGCATCGACCCTCCTGTTCCCACCCCGTCTGCCTCGATTGCGTCGTCGCCTTTCTTCTACGTCTACGATGGCCTTGACTGCGTCGACTTCGGCATCGCCTCCTCCCATGACGACTGCCTCCACGCGTGTCCGTCATCATTCTGGTGCCTCTTGTGCGCGTGCAGCTCCATCGACACGACAACCCGAGAACAACTACGTCGACCTCGGCTACCTTCAGCACGGCTTCTTCGAACACAGCAATTGCGCCCTTCAGCTCGGCTACCTCAACATCGGCACCAAGGGCTATCATCTGCATGAGTCCTTACCGGTTTTCTCTCCAGTCCCAGCGTCTACACTGTGCCAAGTTGTGACTATGAGAGGTTGTTCTTGATTTCTTCTTCAGTCTCACCGTCTGCAACGCTCCCGCTGTGACCACGGGGGATGTTAGACTATATTTGGTACTCACCGTACATAAACTAGTTCTCCGCCATTGACTCCTACCTATAATCCTATGACTAAGTTAGTGATCCCTAGCATGTAGACATGCAAAGTGCTTCGGCACTCTGTATGTACCGGCCTAGGGTCCCAATCCAACACCATCCGTCCATTCGTACCATTGTTCATGTTCTTTCAAGTATTGCTTGCTTGTCGCAGGGCCACGACACTCCGATCCAGATGCATTTGCCTTGCAAGCAAGAAGCAGGTGCAGTGCAGCCCTGTTGGTGGTGGCCAGTTGGTCCCTGCATTGATTTCGATCGACTCCATCCCGGCCGAATTCCAGAAGAATCCAGGCCGCCGCGGGCTGCAGATCAGGAACAGCCATCACTGAGCAATTTGCTGTCGAACCACAGTCGCAGCAGATGTTCTTAAGCCGTAGCCTAGGTTTAAGCCGCCGTCGCCATCTCTTCTGTTACATGTCCCTTTCCTCGATTCATTAATTCGCATAGTGGCGCACTGGCGTCGTCAGTGTGTACACATGATGGATTAATTAATTCTCTGTCCTCCGCTGCCGGAGGATAGCGATATCACATAATAGTAGTAGGTCCTCCCCTTTAATTTGCTTGTCGCCGGAGGAGGACCATGCAGTTTCATGCATGCCACTTGTCGCCGGCATGGTTTCCAATATCTGCTAAAATTTTCTGATATTTTCGATATATCCTTTTTATCCGTAGGTGTCGATAAGAAAATATATATCTTTTTTTACAAATTTTCTTTAAATTTATTTAAATTCAAATTAAATTTTATTTGAATTTGGTCCGATATATCCTGTTTATCCTCTTTATCTGTGATCTCCGATAAATTTTTATTTCCAAAAATGAAAACCATGGTCGCTGGTCGGGTCAATAGGATGGGAACGCGAATGGATCTGATCTGATCCAGCACACACGCATGGGAATGGGAGAGCCCGCCCAGTACGTCCTTTGTGTTGTACCCCCATCAACCATCCACAACCAAAGCTAGCTAACCCAATTAATTTCCACCGGTCCAAAACGTTAGGATAGGAACCCACCATTTTCGCAGTAATCCAAAGAGAATAGTTACTCCCTCGCTTGCATTCCAAATGGAGTCAAGGCAGCTGACTTCGGTCAGCACAGCCTCCGATCCTCAGCTGCTTGGAAACATCATCAGCTACTGAATTCCATCTATCTATCTATATGTCTGATTTATTATGATTAAAAAGATGATAATAAAAAAAAACAGAGTTGGATACTACTGGTCCAACAAAAGATGAAGGTGCCGCCGGTACAGAGTACTCAGCTTTTTGCAGTTGTGTTCCTTAACTCTACCACTTTCAACTTCCCTCTTGCTAGTCGGCTCTCCGGCCAATTGCTCTTAAATTCTCCTATAAAATGTTACTATATGGTGATAGTGAAGCTATCAAACATTGACTTCATACTACTAAACGGTGGATCGATATATCAGATTCACATGGATCTACAGACACATGTCACTCCACATTCTGCAACCAGTGTCGGTGGCATTTAAAGGGAGGGAGAGGCCCGGCAGCGGAGGAGTCGACGCTGCCCGTGTCCACAGCCCCTCAGAAGAACGACGCGGGGGCCTTCGACTTCGTCCCAAAGTTTATGGGCCCCCGGACGATATGTGCATGTGCTCGATGGGCTTCAGGTCCAACCATCTGAAACCAAGTTTGCTTACGGTCACCCTTTGCTCTCTTAGGTTGCCTGTTCTTCTGTGTTTTCCTGCAACTTTGCGGCTGCCTTGTTTGTCTAGTATTAAACTCTTGGAAATAGTCAAACTCTGGCGGTGTGTGTAATATAGATTTCTTTCCATTTTTAATCCTTTTCAATTTCTATTTTAAAAATAGCTCAACTTATTTTAATTTTTTTTTCTAATCTTTCTGGTAGCGTCAATGCGCCCGACGCGATAAAATCACACGGTCGTGTCACATGCATTGGCACGGTAAGATTTGCTACGTTGAATAGCGTGATAATGTTTTCCATGTGGAAATCACCGTCCAACGTGTTAGAGCAAGCGCGACAGCGTGATTTTGCTACGTTGAATAGCGTGATAATGTTTTCCATGTGGAAATCACCGTCCAACGTGTTAGAGCAAGCGCGACAGCGTGATTTTGTCGCACAAGACGCGTTGACATGACCAAAGGGGTTAAAAATAAAGTAAAAAAAAAATAAGTGAGGCCATTTTTGAAATAAAAGATAATTAAAAATGAAAAAAAAATCCGTAATACTTATGGTCTGATACCTTTTCTAAAAGGTCTGAAGTCAGAATAATCTTTCATTATCTAAAAAAAAAAGTAACTGCTTCCTCGTCATCTTCGATTGCAAAAAACCGTATTCAACATCTGGCATGTTAGACGTTTGTCCGTCAGTTTCTCGTGAATTGCGGTTTTGGAAAAACCTGTTCATAGCTTGTTCTTCACAAATCATTTTTTTTATCATGATCGTTATTCCAAGAATTGTCAACAACTGATTTAATATGTATCTATGTTGTAATGGAAAGTTCTGAATGAAGCAGGCAATGCTGCATACATATAGTGAACTAAAGCAAACAAATCACATTCCTTACAACGAATTGGATATCAGCCAACCAGTATATAGTTCTACAGCCAACTCTGCTTTTGCATGAAAACCACACAGCTGAATTGTTAAACAAAATTTTTTTAACGTAATGGCAGGAGCTCTGCCCTTTAATTAAGTTAGGGAAGCAAAAACTTTAAGTTTATGTACAAAGAGGTAATTTGCCCTCCTGGGTGACACAGCAGGCCAAGAAGTTAATACACTCCCTTTAAGCTCTAACCTCCCCTGTTTGGCCCATTTATATTGCCAGATGTCTTCCCAACTCTAGAAGCAACCTGTATCGCTGACTCTGTAGCACTGTTGAAGATTTGTCTGTTTCTCTCCTACCATATGTTTCATAAGGTGTAGATGACCATTCCGTTGAAGCGTTTTTTTTTTGTCTCTGGTCACCTTGCATGCAGCCGCCTCCACCATGTGGCAATGTGTGTAGGGGTTGACTGGGAGTGGATCTATTGTGCATCGAAATGTTCCCATGACAACACTTGTGTCCGGACCACCTTAGCAAAAGGGCATAAGAGGGATAGATGCAGGCCGGTTTCTAGAGGTCCATCGCACAGCACGCAGAGCTTCTAGTGAGGCCATCCACGTTTTTGCAAATTGTCCACTGTTAGGATCTTTTCTTTAACGAGTATCCAAGCAAATACTTTGCATTTGTTCTCCACGTGGGCTTTCCAAATGTGTTTGCTGTGGAATGTTCCATAGGAGCTGCTGAACTGGATTCAGTACGTTGAACGGGTGGAGTAGCAGCCGTCTGCCGTCCATTTCCAGATGATTGAGTCACTGACACCCGGGAATAGCTGGACATTTTGGATTTTGAGCCAAAGAGAGACGAACTCTTCGATGTGGGTAGCAGTGGTGATCTTACCCATGAGGGCGCGTATCTAGGTGTTGTTTTGAAGTTCTTGCCGGACCGTTCTGTTTTTTCTTCTGACGGAACAAGTTAGGCGCCAAATATCGGGGGCTCCCCTCGAACTAGCTGTGTGCCAGAAGCGGGCTTTTTGGCCGCCACTGATTGTAACTGTGGTGGATGCATTGAAGAGTACTCTATCGCCCTCGTTGCAAGGGAGCTCCGAACCCACCCACGGTTTGGAGTCATCCGTCCATTCTTGCCAAAGCCAATGAAGATGCAGAGCTCTTCCAAATCTCTCCAGGTCGAGCACCCCTAAGCCGCCTAGCTCTTTTGGCCTCAAAAGCTGACAGTGGCCGCCGCTTGCGTTTTCGTCTCGTTTCCAGAAGGACCGTCTGATTTTATCTATTTTCTTTCTCGCCCATGCAGCTAGGAAAATACACATCTCCTTTGAAACCTGAATTTTCCAAGGATGCAAATTAGTCAACTCTCTCCACCTCTCTAAATGAGCAAACTGTTGCACTATCTGTTAGTAAAAACTACAAATGTACAACATAACCATAATACATGCAAGTAGAATCAGATATATATACCAGATACAATCCCAAAAGGTTTCTGTAACACAGGAATTTTACAGGATACAGTGGGCAGATAGAGAAAATCCAGGGAGACCTGAATTATGTTTATTTATTGAGCAAAATCTCTAGAACAGACTACCACCTGCCGAGCCATTTGGTAATAGAGCCTTGCAAGCTGTCCGACTTACGCACAGCCATAAGTTTCAAAAAATCTGCTGTGACCTGCTTCCACTGCTCTTTCTTTATCTGGTCTTCCAGTTGAAGCCTCTGCTGCTCTTGGCCTTGTTCGCTTCTCTTATAATCCCTATTTTTCAGTTTTTTTTTTCAGTCGAAATAGTGTTTTTCTCTCACAACAAATCAGCCGAAACCGTGTTTTGGCTTGTTTCTACCTGCTGTTCGCGTGACCCTGCGAGTCCTAGTCATCTGCTTTGTTGTTTTCTCTACACAAAGGTTTGCACTGCCGTGTCTAGACCTCCAAGATATCTGACATATGGTCGCCCCAGAATTATTGTAAAGATAGTCTATTGCCTTTGGTATCAGCATCTCGTCAAGTTGGTGTGGATGGACATTGACAAGTGTGCGAGGCTGTTTCTCCCCATCAATTGCTTCTGTTGCAGAGCTCTGAATCTCAACTCCAGTAGTACTGGTAAGGTCATCGACGACGCCATCATGTGGGATGAAGAGAACTCCCAGCTTCAGAGGCGGCTGTGCTTGTGCATCCTCTTGAGAAGATGAACTACTGCAGCTCGTGGATGATCCCTGCAGGTTGTTGTACTCGGATACTGAGATGTGACGCTGCAAAAACACTTCACAGACAGGTTCTGGAAATATGTTCGATAGAGTCGATGATGCATCTGCAGTGCTGCTACAAGCAGGCAACTTGTGTTCATAATCATATCCTTTGCAGCACAAAGGATCTGGGCGGAACCACCGGGTCAAAGTGTTGTGAACACTATTCCAGTGAGCATTCCTGACATGTGTTGTATTGCATTGAGATGACCAAGAGAAATCCTGTGTAGGGAGCTGAGTAAGCTGCTTCTCAGCAGTAGATTTGAAGTGAGGCGTCACCAGATGCAGACACTTGATTGCAATCCCAATGATGTCGGTACTCTCAGAAAGACGCAGCATAAACCCTAGGCGAAAGCTGTTGTGAGGCACCTTGCAGTCTTCATAGATGAATGATAGCATGGCCTCTAGTCCACGCTCCTCGAAGCTCATGGGCCGTATGGCGATGTAATGGTATTGGCTTCCATGGTGCATCGTTTTGTACTCTACAAATTTGCCTGCGAAAAGGTTTCTAATGAGAGGATCGAAGAACATATATTGCTTTGGTGTTCCGCCAAGCTGCACATATCTCAAGAAATCATCAGCACCCTCTGCAAGCCTCTCGAATCTTTGCACCATGGCCTTGCTTGAGCATTCATCACTGTTGTGATTGATGAAAGAGGAGACCAGTGATTTGGTCGCATGAGCAACGCGTCTAGGAAACGAGTATTCCCTGACCTGCTTTTTGGTCTCTTCGTCTTCAAGAGCACGTTGCTTGCATCCACGCAGCATGTCTTCGCACTCTTGAGCAGCACGCTTCAGCTTCTTTCTCCAACGCAACAGCGGCACGTCAGTGATCTGCCACTTGTTGGATGTGTCAATTGCTGCCTCCATTTTGATGTGCGCCATCTCCAACCTCTCTAACTCACTCTCTTCACCTGAGCCATCCTCATGTTTGCTGATGATAGCAGAGAAGATCCTGCTAACTGCTTCCCCAACGACAGCGGAACTGATCGCTTCTGACATCGTTACCAGCTCTGCAAAAACTGTGTCCTGCCCCTGCTCCTGCACAAGAAAAAGAGTAGCAGTATAAGCTTGTGAATAGAAGAGGAAACTGCATGTGCATTATAGTTGCATCTGTGGATGATTAACCTGATCTTGGGGCTGCTGTATGCATGCAGCTGATTTGAACTAATATGTGTTATGCAGTTTCAGATAGAGGGGGGAGGGTAGACCTAAATATAGAGGAAGTAACATGTGACCAAGTCCAATATATGACTAGACTAAGTCATAGATACACAAGGAAAATGTCTCCAGATATATTCAGGTATATTGGCTACTGAATTTCTGCACTTGGATATGATCAGAAGATATTTATTCCAGTCAACTACAATGTGGAAACATCCAAGTTGCATTTAGTGGTCTCCAATATTCAACTTGGATGAGGACATACTCAGCCTGTTCGCTTGTTGGTTCCAGCCAGGGCTTATCAGCTAGCCAACAGTGTTTTCTTCTCACAACAAACCAGCAACAGCCAGGCTTATCAGCCTAGAAACCAACCAGCGAACATGCCGACTGAAAACTGACCAATCAACTAGTTGGTCTATGGCACTATGCACAAGCATGACACTCATGTTGAAAAGAAGAGAACCGAAAGAAACTCCATTGTTTCCATGACGATAGACTGAAGCCAGAACTTATATCCATTATCTAAGAAAAACAATTTGCAGGCAATGGAGTAGTCATCAGGTTTAATCGGAGGGACTATTATCATGATGTGGACTGGTGAGACTGTTTACATGTCCTGACTGCTAGGCACAGCAAAGCAGTTCAAATGCCAGTTAACACTTAACAGGGAATATGGGTTTATATTATTGTAACAACCTTCTTGAATGGTGATTTAGCTCAAATTCAAACTCAATTCTAAGGTCTTCATAAGAAAGCCTGAAGCAGATAAAGGATAAAATATTATTAAGAGCAGAGATAACAGTACGTCAAATTCCAAGAAAAAAAAAAAGACCATGAAAAAATTCCAAGCCAGCACTCATGCTTCTTTAAGGTTCTGTTTGTAGCTTTTATTCATTATTCTTCACAGTCATCGACTACACAGTGGCGCACCCATGACTTCACGGTCAAATTCCAATCCACCACACATGACTTCACGGTCAAATTCCAATCCACCACTCATGGCTTCGCGGTCAAATTCACACAGCATGTATTCGCACTCTTGGCGCACCTACTCTTCACAGTCAAATTCACTCATGGTTCGTTCTGACAGCTACACTCTGGTACACCTACTCTTCACAGTCATCGACTCATTTGGAAGGATGGATGCCGCTCAAAGTCAAGTTCTCCCTATGGCTCGATTTTAATCATCAGCATTGGACCATGGACAGGAGGCAAAGACATGGTCTTGAAATTACTTGCACTTGTCCTCTGTGTGATCAAGAGGTTGAGATGTGTGACCATCTTTTCGTTTCTTGATCTGAGAAGTATGTCAGAATGTGGTTTCAAGTTGAGTTGCGCTTGTAGATGTAGTATGGCAGTCATAATAAAATCAGTTGCAGCCCTTGAAAGTTGAAAAGATCTTCATACCAAGGAGTCAAAGCAAGTAACTCAAACTGACTTGAAACTAACAGTGCTATGAAATCATGGAGTACATTCTGTTAATGTGTTGGAAGAGTGAAAAATGTGTTAGGAGATGCTTTGTTCCTCGTTGACCTGCTTAAGTTCCTTGTCCCATCCTAGAAACAGAAATTTGACCCGATTTACATAAAAAGAAATTAATATATGTCATACTAAATAAGTATTATTAGATTCATCGTGAAATACATTTGTGGAGGTCGTTTATGCAGAGGAGACCACAGGGGACCCTCGCCGTCGTTTGTGCCTCCAGCACAGGAGGCGTCCATCCCCATTGACGCTAGGGCGCCAGCACGCCGCCCGTCGTGGACGACTAGCTGCCGACAATGTCCTCCGCCGTGCACCTCTCGCTGTGCATAGTCGCTGCAGCACCTCCTCATCCACCGTCTTATGCTCAAGAGGAGAGAGAGAAGGTTAGACCGTCGGAGATAGGGATCTGAACATCGAACAACACAACAAAGAACAAAGACGAACACTACCAAAGAAAACCTCATTTCTCAGATCAGAGTCCGCCACTCTCATCTCCCGCGTGCCACTGGGGGAGGAGCGCACCACCCGTGAAGAGCGCGCTGCCAGAGCAGGACCACACCACCAGTTTCCGCCACCCCTACGCTGGTTCCACCATCCCACTCGCCAGATTTGCGGCTCCCCTTGCTGGAACCGCACCCCACCTTTCCCAGATCCGCAAAGACGCACACCAACTCGGCCGCTCCTCTTGCTGGTTGCAGTTTAATCAAATTGCTTTTAATTTATTTAGCAACCTTCATATCTAGTTGAGAGGTGAAATTTAGTTTTCTATAAAACAACAAGAATGAACCATAAGTTAATAACATGTTTGTCACGTTCATGCAGCTGCATAATAATTTTTTGTATGTTTATTTATTCCGTTTACCCAATTTTGTGTGCATAGAAAACGAACTTTTCAGAATTTATTTTAAGGATTCAGGATCCTACTGTCCCTGGTAAGAGAAATGGGTTTTTAATTACTTTCACCTCTAACTCAAGTTTTGGCCCGCAACGTGTTTTACTAGGCTCGGCCCGTTCTCTTCTAATCCCAATGCGAGCACCTCCTTCCTCTTTTTCTTGCTGGACCAAGGCCTAATAGGCCCCATCGGGCCACGCCCCGCATTCCTTTTGTTGCGGTTATGCGGGGCCTGGGATTCCTCATCAATAATAAAAAGAAAAACAACACCGGGCTGGGAGCCTTTCCCGTTACTTCGGTCCGTGCCTACGATGGGTCGATGGCGCCATCTTTGAGTCCGATGTGGAGCAGACAGCAGAGAGCAGGACTCTCCCCTAAGAAAAAGCAGAGTGCAGGACTCGAAGAGTCTGAAGGCAAGGAGGTCTGACTCGACGCCCCCACCTCTAGAGCCGCACCGCACCGCACTCGACTCGCATGGTAGCATGTTTCGGGGTATCATTTTATCACGTGGAAACGGAAATGTTCTCGCTCCCAGAATGTAGACGTTTTTGGAATAGAGAACATGGGAACGGGAGTGTGGGTCATGTTCCCATTCCCAGGCTGCTAAATTCTGGACATTTGAAAGGTCCTAATGGTTAGAGGGGGTGAATAGCCTATAAAAATTCTATAACAACACTTAATCCAATAGGTTAGTCAATTAAACGGCGATGCGGATGTTGCGCTAGCGTACTAAAAATGCAAGTCACCTAATCATAATTCTAGTTGCTATAGTCTTTATGTCACACACAAGGCTAGGTCACTATTACTGAGTTAGTGAGCTCTCAAAGACTAACTAAACAGCCTCACTAACCACTACCAAAACACAAGCTAGCTCTCAAAACTAGTTACACTAAAGAGCTTAGCTACATTAGTAATGTAAATACAAGAGAGGTAGTGAGTTATACCGCCGTGGCAAGAAATGATCAATCAATCA
This sequence comes from Miscanthus lutarioriparius, assembly GCA_904845875.1. Classification (NCBI taxonomy): domain Eukaryota; kingdom Viridiplantae; phylum Streptophyta; class Magnoliopsida; order Poales; family Poaceae; genus Miscanthus; species Miscanthus lutarioriparius. Next base: position 74,382,254 of record CAJGYO010000011.1, read on the forward strand.
CAAGAAATTCCGGAGACAATGATGACACAATGATTTTTCTCCGAGGTTTACTTGTTTACCGGCAAGCTAGTCTCCGTTATGACGATTCACTCACTTGGAGGTTCACGCGCTTATAGGCATCACACGCCTAACCCGCAATCGGGTGCCGCACAACCAACACAATAAGAGGATCCACAAGCCACGTGCAATCCACTAGAGTACCTTTTGACTCTCCGTCGGGAAAAGGTCAAGAACCCCTCACAATCACCATGATCGGAGTCGGAGACAATCACTTTCCTCCGCTCGACCATCCCCGCTGCACCAAGCCGTCTAGGTGGACGCAACCACCAAGAGTAACAAGCGAAATCTATAGCGAAACACAATCACTAGGTGCCTCTAGATGTAATCACTCAAAGCAATGCACTTGCATGCTCTCAAATCTCACTAGATGATGATCCTATCAAGCAAGGTGAGTTAGAGAGTGTTGGCTATGCTCACTAAGATGTAATCTCAATACAAATGACCAAAAGAGTGAGCAAGAGCCAGCCATGGAGCTTATATAGAAGCCCCATCAAAATAGAGCCGTTGGCTCCCTGTCAGCACATAAATCGGGGTGACCGGACGCGCGGGTCGCGCTGACCAGACGTACCCACCCTAGCAACCGGTCGCTGCCAGTCGTCCACGTGTCCCCCGTGTTCAACCTCGATCGCCTAATCTCAATGGTTGACTCTCCCTGCGCCAATGCTTAAGTGATGACCGGACGTAGCGCGCCGAGATCGAACGCACCGCGACTGCGTCCGCTCGCCTACTCGCCCGTGCACCCAACACTGTCACCTGACGCACCGAGAAGATGACCGGACGCGTCACCACGCTGAGTCCGGTCGACTCTAGAAATGCACCAAAGGTTTTTACGCGATCGGACGCGTCCGTCCGCGAGTGACCGGACGCTACCCCGACATAGGTTGAAGATAATAATTGAACAATGAACATGAGTAAATATGGCGGGTAGATGAATATATATGGGATTTTGACCAACACACTACCAAGATGGGGGTAGATGAATATATATGGGATTTTGAAAAATGTAACTTTCATTATGGCGGGACATAAATATATATTCACATGCCAGAGAATTAGACACATATAGAGATAGGTTTGTTTCAGATGGAAATGATCCCTCCTAGAACTCAGACCGGAAAAAACAATTATTTAATCTTCGTGTTCCAGCCAAAATAAAAGAATTTTTTTTGTCATGATATTGTTCCATTAACGAGGCTTCCTAGAGCCAACTTGAGCCTGTTTGGTTGGTTGAACAAGCCTCCTAGCCAGGCCCAACAATAAGCCACCTAGGGCTGTCTGGAAATGCAGGAGTTGGGCATTTTTCTAGAGCCAAGCTCTGGCCAGCCATCGCACCGTGTCGCCTCACCTCCCTTCGGCGCACAACGGCAAGTTCCTTCATCCGTGCACGCGAGCTCCGTGAGTTCCTCCGGTGCTCCTCCTCCACCGGTGCTCCACCCGTGCACCCAAGCTCTACTGGCTCCCACCGGCCACCACACTAGCTCTGACCAGGTCAAGCTAGATCTCCGACAAGGGCACCACGCGAGCTCCGACGAGGCCACCACACGAGCACGTGGGTTTCGACTAGGGCATGGGGACTGGGAGGAGCATGCAGAATGCAGTGGAGGAGGTTCGGAGACCGGGATGAGCATGCTAGGTCCGGGGGCCACGTGTGGCGTGGCATAGAGGAGCACGGCGGGGGGGGGGCACGGAGGAGCACCGGGGACCTGGAGGAGCAGTGGAGCATGGCTAGGAGGGCGTTGAGGGCTCAGGTCGTGCGGTGGGCCATGCAGAAGAGGGTCATGGCGGCGGCGACGATGCAGCCGTGGCATGCCAGGGTGGCCAACAGGCTATGCTAGTCGCCCGAGGTGTCAGGCCACAGTTCGCAATGGCGGCTCCCTCCATCGCAGCACTGGACTAGAAGCGCGGGCACGCGCTCGCCCCTGCGATGGATCTTCTCTATCTCTCTCTCTCTCTCTCTCTCTCTCTCTCTCAACCACGGTGCTCATCACTCGGCAGGGGCGCAGCCATATCCCTCATTGGTAACCTTGGCATGGAGCTCGTGCGCACGTCTTGGGAGCATGTGGTGTCGGTCGGAGACGGGCAGTGCGCTGTCAAAGGTGTCACTCACCACGTGTTCAATGAATTGCCTCATAGGTGGCGAAGTTACCTGCACAAAGAAGATGTGACTCTATTCAAGCCAAACCAACCAGCCAAATAAACTAGTTGCTAGCCAGGCTTAACCCATGAAAAAAGCAAGAGGCTCGCCAAATATCGCAGCCCAGCCCATGAAAAAGCAGCCAAATCCTAGACATATCTGACACTATCTCACTTTTTTCTGTCACCATTGCCTTTCCTTTCTCGATTTTCTTCACCAAATCCGGTTATCTCTCCCCTGCCCCCTCTCCTTTCTCTCAGTCATGGTAGATCTAGCTCCTTATTTCCTCGTTAACAAGCTCTGATGCCACACCTTTGTAGCACCTGGTTTTAAGGATAAAACTAGATATACACCATATGTGAGCCCAGAGAGTCAAATCTCACATATAGCTACAAATAAAGGTAATATCAATAGACAATGCTTAATATATAACATACTTAGTATAAAGGATATAACCTTAGACAACAAATAGCGGAAAGACAACTCCAATCTTCGGGTGAAGAATCCAATTCCATAGGGACAACTGACTGGTTGATCACAAGCCTAATTCCTTCAAACTCTAGCAATCTGGTGCCCATCCAGGATTTTTCCAAAGATTTAAAAAGTAAAGCAAGCGTAAGTATATGTCGTACTCAACAAATATAACATGGGGTTCATGAGGCTCAAAAGGCTAACACTGGTTTAACTGCAATTAGCTTTTAATGAGTCATCTTTTAGCAATTACGTGGCAACAAGTTTATTCACAAGCCCATATAAACACATGATCAGGTAAACATGAATAATGAATAGCATAAACAGTAATCATTAGTGAGCATCTTTATCATCGGTATCATCCGTGTTCTTCATCTATTCCGTAAGGGTCCAAGGTCTCTCATGACCGTGAGCACGACTGATATACCAGTTTTACACTCTGTAGAGGTTGTACACTTTCATTATGAGTCGTGATTTATCCTTTCGCCCGAGGCGGCCAACCTCTTGACCCACTACTAAGGAAGATCGGCAGGGTTCACTATGAAGCCTTTCAAAGGTTCGTCTAATAAGTTAGGGCCGCTAAGGTTTTCCCATCAATAAGCATGAATCTCCCTCCAAGGAGTGACTAACAAAATACCAAGATACCAAAGTGCACCCTCTTGGCAGGCCGAGATCATTCCTGTCGGAGCCCCCTCTTGCGCCATAAAGGTAACCACTAACAAGCTAGAAAAGCTCCTCATACTGAGCTAAAGCCAGAGCCATGTAGCCCTCACAGTTGTACTGTAAGTCCTAGATCTTCGCATACAGATAAGTCCATAGGGAGAGGAATCTAGATCACCATAAAAACAGTCCAATGCTCTAGCCCCTTGTCCCATGTTGCTAAAAAGCATCTTTTAATGTTTATTGCATATTCCATTAGTCAAGTTACAAGATCATGGCTTTAGTTGAGCACTAGAATCATACTACCCAATGTAATAACCCATAGGAATCAAGGAATACAGGATATCAAATAGCTAGGAAAATTACTACGGTTGCCAAGGTAGACACATGCATATGATTAAAATGATATTAAGATGAATAGGACAACAAGGAAGATCCCCATGCTATACTTGCCTTAAACTCAAATTCTTCTTCTATTGAATTGTAGCCTCCAAAGGACTTCTTCTGAATCACAAACTTCTTTTATATCACCAAAGCAAAGCTCACCGACTGGACATGATCATAAAGCACCACACAAGCATCCAAGCAATCATACACGAAGCAAACAATAGATCTAAATTTGAATATTACACCAAACATAAAATCAAGATGAAAAGTTTGTAAAATGAATCTACGTCTCGCTACGAACACACAGACACAAAAAGCACTCTAATTGAAGCTATAAAGAAAAAGTTATGAATTAAACAAAATTTCCTTTAATAAAATAATAGATTAAATCTAAACTCAAATTTCAAAAGTTGAAAATATATTTAATAGTAGGATGAACATGTAGATTACTCAATTACGAATCTAATGCAACTTGAATAGAACAAAACGGAGTTAAAACGAAGATTTTATGGCCTAAATATGACTGGTGGCAAAACTGTAAATGGATGAAAGCGTATTTTGGATCTAACCGAAGAAACTACATTTTCAAAAGAAGAAAATGTATTTTGAATCTAATAGAGGGATTTTACGCTTTCTGAAAGAGAAAACGTATTCTGAATCTACTAGAAAGAAACTACGCTTTCGGAATAGGAAAACATATTCTGGAAGTGCGCCATGGACTGTGGATTATATTACGTGAAACTGCAGGGGCTCTTTTGTAAATAAATGCGCAAAGGGGTACGGGCGATCTTGGACCATTGGATTGAATTTGGACGGCCCAGATTAGAAAGGAGGGGGAGAGAGAGTCACCGTCCGGAGAAGAAAACCGACGCGGCGGAGCTCCATTACTGACGGCGAGAAGCTCCCCGGAGTGCTTGGTTTGGGCCCTAGAGGCCACGGTTTGACGAGCCGAGAGCACAGGGAATAAGAGGAGAAGACGGCAAACTCACCTAGAGCCTTCTTGCGGTCAACGATGAGCCTACGGCGTCGGGCAACACGGCCACGACGGCGACGACGACGGCGACAACGAGAGAAGGAGGAAAAAAATCTAATTTACTACACAATGGATTTCCCAAACTAGGGGCTCCACTTACGGTAGTTTTGGTGTGTTTTGCCCAAGGGGTTGGCACATTTTTATAGGGAGAAAAACAACCCATATCTACATCAACTAGCAATATGGTATTAATTGATGTTGCACCCTCCACATTTACTAATGGGGCTAAATAATCATTAAAGCCCATTAGTAAATAAATGCATGGGCCTTTGAGATTTAGTAGGATTATTGCACATGGGCTTTGAGAGTTGGTTGGAAAATGAGATATATTCTTTATTTTCAGAATTAATTAATTTTGTGAATAAAATAATTCTAGAAAAGTCCAGAATTGATATTTAAGCCACGAAAAATACTCCGAGACCTCCGAAAATTTGAGGAAAATTCCTAGAAACACTTTGGAACATGATGAACCCAAATAAAGTATTTGGATTTCATCAAAAGATTGTTGGGAACTTGGAACATAAAGATTAAGGTGAAGGAGGTAGGAATTAAATTCCAGAAAGAAGCTGAAAAATCCTAGAGATAGATATTCGTCTCCTAAACATATTTTAAAAATCACATTTTGCACATAAAAACATAAGGTGCGACCGGCATGAATGCAACAAACACATTTCTACCGTAAGATAAATTTTAATCTAATGAAAATTTATTATTTCCCTATGTTTTCAAGAGCATAAAAATACAAAATTAAATTATTTTAGCTCTATTTTAAGAGAAGCAAATTTTAGGGTGTTACAATTCTACCCCCTTAAGATGAATCTCGTCCTCGAGATTCAAAAGATGGTGATATAAGAGATACAGATTCTTCGTCTTTGGATTCTTCTCTACTTTGTATACCTGTTAACCATACTCCAAGCAACTTGTCAAACTGATTCCAAGATTCTAAAATGTACTCCAAATAATACTCAGGTAACTCCAATCACTAGGCCACCTTTCCTTTTTAGTCCATAATATCAATTCTTTTTCTTAAAATATTCACCTTCCAACGGAGTTCCTTACCTTCTTGGTCTAAAGTAGATTGTATTGCCAACTTTAAAACATTAATGACTTTAGATGCTTAGATCAAGTTGCTCAACTCTCAAATGACTATTCTTAGTCCATGGTGTCGTTCGAATCTTCTTAGCATAACTCTCTCTTGCTAAAGACATCGACAGCGACTTTTGCTTCTCCAAGTAATAGCACTTTTTCAAGTCATAAAATCTTGATTGCTTCAATCCAAACCTTCTTGTCATGCTTAGTATATCATTAGGATTTCCTAAGACTCCATAGAACCATCTGTAGTTATCAAATATCTCATTCCTATGTCATCAGTGCCTACTTGTCTTGGGTATGTTGAAGATTAGACTCCCAACTCAGGATAGCTCGAACTGCAGAGCCATATTGTCGAATGCATCAATTCCTCATAGATGATCCAATAACTTATCAACCGAGCAAATGATACTTACTCTGGATGATGAAACCCTTAAGTGATATACATCCTCTGGGTACCACCTTTCTTATCAGATTAATTGATTCTTCCAAGTGAGAGCTAGAGAGCATAACTGAACTTCATATGGCACCTTGAGCATTCGGATCCTTCTTAGTTAGATAGTTGGCATAAGCGTGATTGTCTATCTTATTGATCTCCTCCAAAGGTATTTGTTCCTCCAAAGGTTTCGATCTTGGGACCTATGGGTTATGGACCCACCATGCTTCCGCTGCGCAAACTAGAACGTATGATACTTCATCTTGCAAATTCTTCAACTTGGCAACCCCCTTAAGAAAAATTAAACTAGGGGACACAAAAAGGGTAGCTTGCACCTTCTTCCAGATGAGCTAACTAGTATCAAGACGTTCTGATATCCCAATGATACTCTCATGTATGAGCAAGAACAAGAAATCTGAAATTCCTCGCGAGCAGAAAAACAACATCATAGTAAATCAACTGTAACTCTTATTCTGTTAATCCAATAGAGCTATAGTTTATATTGTTGGAAAGCTTATCAAACTCTCCACAATTTCCTTATAGAACACTTTTCCAAATTCTACAGTTCAGGTAGTCGAAAGCAGTGCACAACAGAAACTATTCTAGGCTTCAGACAACATCGATGTATCGTCTTGTGATTTTCATAACTCCATAACCAACATAGCTATCAAGGTGATTCTTGTGGTCTGAGAAAGATATTGAAGTCTAATGTCGTCCAGAATTTTGTCATGATTTTTGGTAGTTCAAAGATAGAGATATAAACTGATAAAGATAGGTTGCTTCGAAGGCACGATAGAGAAAATAGGAGAGAACCAAAACCTGACTATTGATTTCATTAATCCTTATAACTTAGGCCTATAAACTAAATGAAATTATGGGAACACCCAACAAGATCATTGCAATCATTATAAAGATTCAAAACAAGCAGAAGCATAGTGACAATTCAACAAAGCACTAAAGGTGCACAATTCAATCGTTGACTCAACTTACGATACTATCATCCTCATTTTACTATGAGTAACAATCCTAAGACTCATCTTCAGATTACGCAAGAAGGTGATGAGGGACAGTTCTAAAAGCATATCAAATCAAGGAGTGAAGATGAGAACAAAGACTTCAAAATAATCACCAAGGTAGAGATGAATAACAAGGGTAGAGATATAGTAGAGAATAAAATATCATGGTTCATAGAGCAAGGGTTTTTGTTGCAACTTGTAAACCTTAAAATGACCAGTTTCTACTAGGCTTGCATCCTACAGTCAGAATTGCTTTGATACCACTTTGTAGCACCTGGTTTTAAGGACAAAACCAGATACACACCATATGTGAGCCCAGGGAGTCAAATCTCACATATAGCTACAAATAAAGGTAATATCAATAGACAATGCTTAATATATAACATACTTAGTATAAAGAATATAACCTTAGACAGCAAACAGCGGAAAGACAACTCCGATCTTCAGGTGAAGAATCCAATTCCATAGGGACAACTGACTGGTTGATCACAAGCCTAATTCTTTCAAACTCTAGCAATTTGGTACCCATTCGGAATTTTTCCAAAGATTTAAAAAGTAAAGCAAGTGTAACTACATGTCGTACTCAACAAATATAACATGGGGTTCATGAGGCTCAAAAGGCTAACACTGGTTTAACTGCAATTAGCTTTTAATGAGTCATCTTTTAGCAATGAGGTGGCAACAAGTTTATTCACAAGCCCATATAAACACATGATCAGGTAAACATGAATAATGAATATCATAAACAGTAATCATTAGTGAGCATCTTTATCATCGGTATCATCCATGTTCTTCATCTATTCCATAAGGGTCCAAGGCCTCTCATGACCGTGAGCACGGCTGATATACCAGTTTTACACTCTACAGAGGTTGTACACTTTCATTGTGAGTCGTGATTTACCCTTTTGCCCGAGGCGGCCAACCTCTTGACCCACTACCAAGGAAGGTCAGCAGGGTTCACTATAAAGCCTTTCAAAGGTTCGTCTAACAAGTTAGGGCCGCTAAGGTTTCCCCATCAATACGCATGAACCCTCCTCCAAGGAGTGACTAACAAAATACCAAGAGACCAAAGTGCACCCTCTTGGTAGGCCGAGATCATTCCTGTCGGAGCCCCTCTCGCGCCATAAAGGTAAAACAAACTAGAAAATATCCTCATACTGAGCTAAAGCCAGAGCTATGTAGCGCTCACAGTTGTACTGTAAGTCCTAGATCCTCACTTATAGATAAGTCCTTGGGGTGAGGAATCTAGAGCACCATAAAAACAGCCCAATGCTCTAGCCCCTTGTTCTATGTTGCTAAAAAGCATCTTTTAATGTTTATTGCATATTCCATTAGTCAAGTTACAAGATCATAGCTTTAGTTGAGCACTAGCATCATACTACCCAATGCAATAACCCGTAGGAATCAAGGAATCCAGGATATCAAATAGCTAGAAAAATTACTATGGTTGCCAAGGTAGACACATGCATATGACTAAAATGATATTAAGGTGAATAGGACAACAAGGAAGATCCCATGCTATACTTGCCTTAAACTCAAATTCTTCTTCTATTGAATTGTAACCTCCAAAGGACTTCTTCTGAATCACCAACTTCTTTTATATCAGCAACGCAAAGCTCACCGACTGTACATGATCATAAAGCACCACACAAGCATCCATGTAGTCATACACGAAGCAAACAATAGATCTAAATTAGAACAACACACCAAACATAAAATCAAGATGAAAAGTTTGTAAAACGAATCTACGTCTCGCTACGAACACACAGACACGAAAAGCACTCTAATCGAAGCTATAAAGAAAATGTTATGAATTAAATAAGATTTCCTTTAATAAAATAATAGATTAAATCTAACCTCAAATTTCAAAAGCTGAAAATATATTTAATAGTAGAATGAACATGTAGATTACTCAATTACGAATCTGATGCAACTTGAATGGAACAAAACGGAGTTAAAACGAAGATTTTGTGGCCTAAATATGACGGTGGCAAAACTATAAATAGATGAAAGCGTATTTTGGATCTAACCGAAGAAACTACGTTTTCAAAAGAAAAAAACGTATTCTGAATCTAACAGAGGGATTTTACGCTTTCTGAAAGAGAAAACGTATTCTGAATCTACTAGAAAGAAAATACGCTTTTGGAAGAGGAAAACGTATTCTGGAAGTGCGCCATGAACTGCGGGTTATATTACGCGAAACTGCAGAGGCTCTTTTGCAAATAAACCCGGCAAAGGGGTACGGGCGATCTTGGACCGTTGGATTGAATTTGGATGGCCTAGATTAGAAAGGAGGGGACAGAGAGTCACCGTCCAAAAAAGAAAAACCGGCGCGGCGGAGCTCCATACCGACGGTGAGAAGCTCCCCGGAGCGATTGGTTTGGGCCCTAGATGCCATGGTTTGACGAGCCGAGAGCATAGGGAATAAGAGGAGAAGGCGACAAACTCACCTAGGGCCTTCTTGCGGTTGACGACGGGCCTACGGCGTCGAGCAACACGACCGCGACGGCGACGACGAGAGGAGGAGAAAAATCTAATTTACTACACGAGGGATTTTCCAAACTAGGGGCTCACCTTATGGTAGTTTTGGTGTGCTTTGCCCAAGGGGTTGGTACATATTTATAGGGAGAAAAACTCTCCACATCTACATCAACTAGCAATATGGTACTAATTGATGTTGCACCCTCCACATTTACTAATGGGCCTAAATAATCATTATAGCCCTTAGTAAATAAATGCATGGGCCTTTGAGATTTAGTAGGATTATCGCACATGGGCTTTGAGAGTTGGTTGGAAAATGAGATATATTCTTTATTTTCAGAATTAATTAATGTCGCGAATAAAATAATTCTAGAAAAGTCTAGAATTAATATTTAAGCCACGAAAAATACTCTGAGACCTCCGAAAATTTAGGAAAAATTCCCAAAAACACTTTGTAACATGATGAACCCAAATATAGTATTTGGATCTCATCAAAAGATTGTTGGGAACTTTGAACATAAAGATTATGGAGAAGGAGGTAGGAATTAAATTTCAGAAAGAAGCTAGAAAATTCCTAGAGATAGATATTCGTCTCCTAAATGTATTTTAAAAAACACATTTTGCACATAGAAACACAAGGTGCGACCGGCATGAATGCAACAAACACATTTCTACCTTAAGATAAATTTTAATCTAATGAAAATTTATTATTTCCCCATGTTTTCAAGAACATAAAAATACAAAATTAAATCATTTTAGCTATATTTCAAGATATGCAAATTTTAGGGTGTTACACCCTTCCTCTTCAATCCATGCATGCTGTAGTCAAATCCACCGATGCTCCAACTATATACCAAACACCATGGATGCTGACGCCAAGGGGGTGGCCAGGTAACATCCATCTTCCTCCATGGCAAAGCACAACCGACACGAGGGGTCCACTAATATAGAAATATACATCAAGACACCACTATCACTACCAGATGTTTTTTAACCGACAGTTATGGATGAAAACGGTATGGATATTTATTCGACCGTCCGTTCGACCGAACAAATATGAACACTTATCTGGATATTTACTCAGATATCCGGTTTTTTTTCGGATACGGATACTAAAACGGATATCTTAGGCGGATATCAAATACGGATGTAATATCATCGATATCCGGCGGATATCGGATAATCCGGATAAGTATCGGATATATCCGGATATTTAAAAACGGATATTATCCGGATATTTATTCAAAATTTAAAAATCACAAATTTGAACCATCCAAACTATCTCAAATGGAAAGTTGACCAAAACAACAATTTTAGATCTTGATGAGTTGAACAAACTTGGTATTCAAAACTTTTCAATTTGAAGTCATTTAGAGTTCATAATACTAGAGTCAAAGTGTTGTTTTTTCATTTTACCAAATTTGACTTGGTCAAACTTGCTCTAATGAGACACTAAATGACCTCAGATGAAAAAACTCTGAATACCAAGTTTGATCATCTCAGCAAGATCTACAATTGTTACATAGCTCATTTTCCCATTTGAGAAAGTTTTATCAAACACTAGTCATAAATTCTTAAATCTCATATAGACTTTCTGAAACTATGTCACACACTTGTGAAATTTGAACTATATTTTGTTCAAACTTTCTCAAATGAAAAAATGGCCTATATAAGGATTGTATATCTTGATGAGATGAACAAATTTGGTATTCAAAACTTTTCAATTTTGAGACAATCTAGGGTTAGAAAACTAGTTTTTAAGCGTCGAAATTTAAAAATCACAAATTTGAACCGTCCAAACTATCTCAAATGGAAAGTTGACCAAAACAAAAATTGTAGATCTTGATGAGTTGAACAAACTTGGTATTCAAAACTTTTCAATTTGAAGTCATTTAGAGTTCATAATACTAGAGTCAAAGTGTTGTTTTTTCATTTGACCAAATTTGACTTGGTCAAACTTGCTCAAATGAGACACTAAATGACCTCAGATGAAAAAACTCTGAATACCAAGTTTGATCATCTCAGCAAGATATACAATTGTTACATAGCTCATTTTCCCATTTGAGAAAGTTTTATCAAACACTAGTCACAAATTTTTGAATCTCATATAGACTTTCTGAAACTATGTCACACTTGTGAAATTTGAACTACATTTTGTTCAAACTTTCTCAAATGAAAAAATAGCCTATATAAGGATTGTAGATCTTGATGAGCTGAACAAACTTGGTACTCAAAACTTTTCAATTTGAGACAATCTAGGGTTCCGAAAACTAGTTTGTAAGCATCGAAATTTAAAAATCACAAATTTGAACCGTCCAAACTATCTCAAATGGAAAGTTGACCAATTCAAGAATTGTAGATCTTGATGAGTTGAACAAACTTGGTATTCAAAACTTTTCAATTTGAAGTCATTTAGAGTTCATAATACTAGAGTCAAAGTGTTGTTTTTTCATTTGACCAAATTTGACTTGGTCAAACTTGCTCAAATGAGACACTAAATGACCTCAGATGAAAAAACTCTGAATACCAAGTTTGATCATCTCAGCAAGATATACAATTGTTACATAGCTCATTTTCCCATTTGAGAAAATTTTATCAAACATTAGTCACAAATTCTTAAATCTCATACAGACTTTCTAAAACTATGTCACACACTTGTGAAATTTGAACTACATTTTGTTCAAACTTTCTCAAAATAAAAAAATGGCCTATATAAGGATTGTAGATCTTGAATCCATGACCATGACTCCATGAGACCCATGAAGCAATGTGCTTGGCTATTTCTACTCATGCCATGAAGATTGGTGCTTATATGATGTTTGATGTATGATGTATGTATCTTTATCTTATTTGTTGCTTTACTTTTTAGTCTTTCGGCTTAATCTAGATGGATTATGGACTCATAGAGTGGTGTAATGGTTTGCATGATGATATATATATATATATATATATATATATATATATATATATATATATATATATATATATATATATATATATATATATATATATATATATATATATATATATGCTTTTACTCAATATCCGAATAGATATTTGTATCGACCTTCTCTCCGAATCCGATTCATACCGTATTCGATACTCATTATTCGTATCCGTAATCAAAGTCAATCCAGTATTCGTATATGTATCCGAAACGCTATCCGTGTGTCGAATCCGAATCCGAACAGAAATATGAAAACAAATATAATATGAGTGATATCCGTTCGTATCCGATCCGTTTTCATCCCTACCGACAGTGATATTCTATCAATGCTAGTTTGTGGTTACAACCTGCAGTGATAGCTTGATTTTGACAGCCTGGCATAGCCACAAATAGTGATTATGCCTCACAGTGATTATACCACTGTCGGTTCGTGGCTATGCATGTAGCCAAAACAACATGACTTTTCATATTATGTCACATGAGGACTAGCTTTATATTGAAATTTTAGAGCTTAATAAGATCTAAAACTTTCTTGTTGGCCACTTTTTCATTTGAGTTACTACCTACGTTCAGAAAATAATGCAATTCTAGGTTCATTCATAGTCAAAGTATCTAAAGTTTGACCAAATTTATAGGTAAAAGTAACAAAGTTATGACATCAAATAGATATATTACTATGTAGTTAACAACCTTTTCATTTAAGATAAGATTGTTTAGAGTGTCAAATATGCAATAAAAAATTCATAAATTTGAAGTTAAAAGAATAGTGTCAGTTATATAATCAAAAGTGTTGTATAGCTGAGATGGTTTGGATGCTTGGGTTAGAAACTTGAGGTCATGTGTTCAATTCCTAGAAACACACATTTTTTCCTTTTTTCCATCACACCTCTACCAACTGCTGGGTCTGAATCTGGTAGTGATGCCAGGTTTAGACCTGCAGTGATCTATGGATATGGAGTAATAGTCACCGCCTAAAAGGATCCATGGCTCTAAGTCCAGACTCCACAAGTTACATAGCACTACTACAGATCTAACATTCACTGCCGACCCGACACATCACTGTCGGTTTTTGGCTAAAACCGATAGTGATAAGACCAACCGACATTGATATTGGGTCATCAATGTCGGTTCTTGGCAAAAACCAAGACTAATAGTATCAATATCAGTGTCGGTTTTAGCCAAGAACCGACAGTGATATTGGGTCATCACTGTCGGTTTTTTTTGAACCGATGGTGATAGGCTGCATGAAAAACTTCATAACTTTCTCGTATGATGGCTAATAAAGACCAACTTTATATCAAAGTTGTAGTACTCGATGAGATCTACAACTTTGTAGTTCAAACTTTTTGATTTGAGATTGTTTGGATGTCCAAATACACAATACAAGATTTTGTATAGTTAATACCAAAGGAGTCCATATGCTCCATAGTCATAAGTGAGCATGTAGTGGTAGTTAAGGATCTTGGATGGAGAAGCGACCAAAACAAAAGTTGTAGATAAGAAAAGTTATGCAATTTCGTAGTTTACAAGTTTTTTATTTGAAGTTGTTATGATGTCACTCTATTTGATTCGCAAGATTTTATAGAAGTTAATACCAACTAAAGGTATACGTTGCATAGTCATAAGTGAGTGTGTAGTGGTATTTAAGATTCTCGGATGTAGAGGTAACCAAAACAAAAGTTATAGATCTCAGAAAGTTATACAGCTTTTGTAGTTGACAACTTTTTCATTTGAAACCATCTATATAACGAAAATTATGTTTGATTTCTCAAATTTAAAATTAAATCTTTTCAAACGACCTCGGATTGAGAAACACCCAAAACAAAAGTTGTAGATCTCAAAATGTTATGCAACTTTGCAGTTGACAACTTTTTTATTTGAAATCACTTATCTAAGAAAAATTACGATTGAATTTTCTTATGTTTCAAATTCAAATTCTTCAAGTGACCTCGGATGGAGAAATGACCAAAACCAAAGTTGTAGATCTCGAAAAGTTATAAAAATTTGTAGTTGACAACTTTTTTATTTGAAATCGTTTAGTGTCTCAAATACTCATTTCAAAATCAGATGATCATAAAATGGCTAGGACAGATATCTCATTTGGATACAAGCATCTTACAGGTGTAGTGGTTAGGGAACGAACATGTGAAGCAGGAGCTGCGCGACCGTGTGGCTGTCCGGTGGGGTCTCTCCTAGTATTAAAAAAATTCCCTATTTTTCAACCCATTTTTTAGATTTTCTGGAAACCACATCAGCATTGGTTTTTTAGAACCGACAGTGATGTGTAGCCCCCATCACTACCGGTTTGGTTGTGTCGGTTTAAAATCCGGCAGTGAAGGAAGGTTTTGAACCGACACTGGTGTGAAGATCTGGGGTAGTGTAGCAGCACCACCACCACTAGGATAAAGTTCGTGCTCATCCACATGGTCGCTAAGTGTGAAAAATTCGTCGTGGGCGGTGCCATTCCGAGGAGAGCTCCTCATTTTGTCTCTCCCTTCTCTCTCTCCCTTTCCCTCTCCCCACCCTCTATCCCTCTCTTAGATCTGATGTGAGACCCTCATTCTTTGCTCGACAGCGAGCGAGCCTAAACAGAGACGAGCATGCTCACTCGTCTCTCTGTTTACAAAGGCCTCTTAACAGCAGTAGGTCCTTTGAGTTTGAAAAGCTGAATCACCCAACTTTAAAACCCTATATTGCATCTCCCGCCTTTGAAAAAGCTAAATCACCCACCTTTAGAAACCTATATTGCAAATATGATATTCTCAAATATGTTTTTCAAGGTAAACATATTAGAATAATGGTTTTATGCTCCAAGCTATATATTGTAAAAGTTACTTCCACTCAAAAGTACAAAAGTTTGACCATATCTTGATGAAAATGTCAAAGTATTTGTAGTAGGAACAAGTGTATAACTCTATATATGTTCTTGAGATAGAGTTCATTGAAATAGATACTTTTTGAGGAAAAGCCTCTTTGGAATAATAAAACTATCCTAACACATTTAATTTGGTCAAATAATGCAATTAAGTACTCCATACATAGATTGCACATACAATAACCAAGTATAGCGAGGGATAAGTTTGTAACGCTGCATTGAAACTATTCTATACCTAAAGAATGTTGAACTCGGCAAAGCTGTCTATTTGAGTTGTGGAGTAGTGCAATTTATTATTATTATTATTATTATTATTATTATTATTATTATTATTATTATTATTATTATTATTATTATTATTATTATTATTATTAGGTGCAATTGAATTCTTAAGCACAAATTACCTTATAGGCTGCTCCACTCTGTCTTGCCGAAACATCACCGCCAAGGTGGCGCGGAGCATTCACAATAGCCTACCACATATTCGTTTGCATCGGCTCAGTGATCGCGAACATGGTGAACTATCTGACAAACCCCATGCCCTACTGGGGCTGGCGGATCTCACTCGGTGTCGCCGCCGTGCCAGCCATCATCGTCATCATGGGCGTCCTTTTCACTGGTACAGAGACGGCCTTTACTCACGGTGGGGAACCCCCTCTAGTCCCGGTTCCCCACCCGGGAGCAAGCATCCGGGACTAAAGGGGGGTCCTTTAGTCCTGGGCCAGGAACCGGGACTAAAGGGGGACCTTTAGTCCCGGTGGGTAACACTAACCGGGACTAAAGGTGCCTCCTGACATGCCACGAGGCCGGCACCCTTTACTCCCGGTTGGTAATACGAACCGGGACTAAAGGTTTTTTTTTTCTTTTTTCTTTTCTTTTCATTTTTTTGTTTTCTTTTCAAAATAGGTTTTCGAAGTCGTATTGTACGCTGCTAATAATACATTTATACGCGCGTATATTATGTTTCGGTTCAAGCACAATGAACGTATTAAATCACACAATTCAAGCATATGTATATGCATGCATGCATCATATATATATTTACATGCATGCATGCATATGTGTATTTTACATTATATTATTTTATGTGCATATATTACAAAAGATTGCATTACAGTTGTTGTGATATAACAAGTTTCCTCTCATCCTCTAGCTTGGCTTACATGGCAGTGTTGGGTCGAAGTAGAACTCGCCCTTCGAATCGATGACCTGGTCATTAAAAAATCCGGCTATAGACTCTTGAATTGCTTTGATTTGGTCTTGTAGTATGACCTTTTTCTCCAACCATCGAGCCTACAGGTTTGAATTAAAGGAAAATAAATTAATATATGTATATACATATATATATATATATATATATATATATATATATATATATATATAAAGACATAGTAACACAATCAATAATAATAATTAAATGAATATATAGTGTATTTTTAACGTACTTTGAGTCTCTCTGTAGGAGTTCTTTGGGAGACCTCCTTGATAAACTTGCAAATATAGTAACCACAATAGTTGTTCCCCTGTTCCTGCCTCAGACACTACTTTACGAGAAAAAGATTTGTCATCCAATCTGGTGATCCGGTGAAAGCTATATGTTTAATTAATAAAGATGATGCGATTTAGGGGACTTACTTTCAAAGGGATTACATTCAGTGGCGCTTTGCATTTTCCCATGTGTTGCTTCTCAATAAAGGTTTTCCAAACACTGCCCAATAAAAAATTTGCCACATCATCAGATATAGTTAATCACCATGTTTGTGTGTGTATATATAGTTGCTAGAGATACCGAAATTACCTCTGGATAATATATATCATATCTTGGTAGTCTTGTTGTGGTTTTCTCATCGAGTCATAGATTATCAAGTGACTTTTCACCAGATCGATGTCCATTAATATCCAGTGATTGCTGCATGTGTTTATAGGATATAACGCATAACACTCATTAATTAACTAGAATCAACATATGAGCCATTAAGGATGATCGACATTATTAACACTCACTTGAAGTTGTAGGGAAAGAGTATATCCTTCTTGTGGCGTTGGTTCAATAAGAAGTTCATGAGGTTACTCTCTGACTCAGACTTCCAATTAGGCTTTGGAGTAACTGGGTCTTTGAATACTATATGGGGATCAACAAAACCAATTTCATTGCAGCCATCCTTTCTGTGCTCTGTCATTGTAAATCTGCATATATATAGTACTTGTTAGGATAATTTATATGCATATACACACATATGATGAGTTTAATAATAGATCAAAAGAATTATTACTTACAGGCAATAGCAGCTAATGATAACTTTATTCAGAGAGGTCAGGTGGCATAGTTGATGAAATTATGCAAAGTCAACATACATAACATCATCGCCACGGAACTAATGTTCGTCTCTAATTCTGACACCAACGCAGAAGTCTCCACCGGTAGACGCCTTTATGTACCACTTGTTTAGTAGGTACATTTGCGTCCCCAGATCACCTAAGGCTTGAGGGTTGTATAGACTCTGGCCTAGTACAAATTTTTTCTTCCAAATATCAACCTCCGCCACACTCTCAATGTTTCCATCACCAAACATCTGGTAAAGGTTGAGACTAGTCTCTTCAATAAATTCACCAAGGTGATCAAAATCCACATCCGGAGGTATGCTTGCCTGATGCATTAATCCTAAATTCGAACCATATTCATTATCAACAACTAGCGGGGGGACTGATTGGTGCGATTGTTGTCCGAGTTGTGCAACTCCTTTCCCTGCCCGCTTCTTTTTCTGTGCCACCTCAATTGACTTGGTGAGAGTGCGGTCATAGTCCATTAACGTTGATTTGGACGGCTTATTTAGATTCCATTGTTGTTGTTTTGGTAAGAAGCCACCTTTTTTCTTAGAATATCTGGAGCTACGAAGAAGTACGGTTTCTCTGGGTTTCTCCTTGCTTCTAGATCCTTTTCAAGTTTGTCATAGAATCTAGACATATCTTTTTTATATGCATCAGTTACTTCTTCCTTCTCTTTAGATATTATTTTGGGAATAGCCCTTGGTTTCACGGTGGCTTTCTTTGCCGGCGGAGACTGGTTCTTCGTTTGCGGGGCTGGCCTCTTGCTAGTACTTGGCTTCTTGGTAGGCGGGGGTGGGGAGGCGTTGGAGACCTCCTTGGAGGTGGTGGAGGCGTTGAGACCTCCTCCTTGGAGGCGGCTCATGGCGTTGGAGACCTCCTTGGAGATGGTGTGGATGCAGCCTCGCCTTCCAACACATTGTCATCGTACAGAGCACTATGATGATCTGGTGATTGAACAATTGGATTTAGGTTGGGGGAGGATCTGCTACAAAAAAAAGGAATGACATAATATTATGAGCAGATTGTTAATTATTTAAGCCAATATAAATTAATGATGTAGTGTTTTCATCCGTATACCTATGGTGAGGTAGTTTAGGAGGAGGTGGAAGCGACATCCCGTGAATGATGATGTAGCGCTTATGCCATAGAATGAATGTCTTTCTCGCTTCTCCTAGAGTCTTCTCGCCATCACCTCCGTGAATGTTAAGAGGCAAATCACTAAAACCTTTTTCACTTTTATCTACCGAGATGGTAGCATATCCTTCTTGGATTATATTCCCATGAATCCTTGGTGTCTTGGTTCGATCGATAGGATTAACAAGACCGATAGCCACCTTGATTGTGGAATTCCCCTTCGGAATGTGTAGCTCACACGATGTACAAGGTTCAGTGACGTCATCCATAGGGAAGCACAGTCCTATGTCCCCTTGATTTGGTATCTCCGTGGAAGCGCAGCTGCTTTTCAACTGAACAGATTGGCTAATGTTGATTCCTGGCTCTAATGCCTGCTTGCTTGCACTCACTGCTATTTGCACTTGCCTTCTGATTTCCTCCTGCATTCTCGCTTCAAGGTTTTTTTCCCACTCCTGTGCTTCACGCACCGCTTCCTCCAACCTCTGGAGCCGCTGTGCCTCTTCTTCCTTCTTTCTCTGGTGGCTTATGTAGGAAGGTCTGTCCTGAGGGAATCCATGCTCCCACGAGACACTTCCTTTGCCTCTAGTTCGGCCACCATGTTCAATAGTCCCGATGGCGTATGTCAGTTCATCCTTCTCTCTATTGGGCCTGAACGCACCACTAGCAGTAGCACTCTGAGCATAAAACAATCTTTTCTGCTGCTTCTTGCAGTCTTGCGCCATAAACGTACTTCCCTGTCTCCTGGTCCAGTGTTCTCCTATGAGTGAAAAACCAATTCTTTGCACGCTCTCCCCACTCGAGTGATTCTGGTGTGATACCCTTGGCAAGAAGGTCTACTTCCATTTTGTTCCACTTCTTAATGGCAGTCGGGTAGCCACCTCATCCCAAGTTATGGTGGTATGTCTTCTGTTGGGCATTACGTTGGTTCTTTATCACCCGACTCACACCCTCTTCCGATGTCTTGTACTGTACAAACTCATCCCAATAGGGCCTCTGCTTTGAGATCGGGCTTGGGACAGTGAAATCTGGTGCTATGTTCTTCTTGACATACATCGTGTATAGGTGTTTCTTCCAAGTTTGAAACTAGGTGGCCATCTTCTTCATTGTCCAATCCCTAACTCGCTCCTTCAATTCATCACCATCTATTATATCATCATAACCATCTGTTTTGCTTCGGGCCTTGGATGAGCACATTTATCATAATGAACTTCCGCTTCATGCATAACCAAGGAGGAAGGTTATAGATACTTAGAGTAACAGGCCAAGTGCTATGACTACTGTTCTGCTCTCCAAAAGGATTGATATCATATGTACTTAAAGCAAACCTTAAGTTTCTTGCGTCATTTGCAAACTCCAGGAATTCTCTGTCGATTGCTCTCCACTGGGACCCATCAGAAGGGTGTCTCAACATATTGTCTACCTTATGGTCTTCTTTGTGCCATCGCAACAATTTTGCATGTTCTTTGTTTCGAACAGACGTTTCAAGCGTGGTATTATAGGAGCATACCACATAACCTTGGCGAGGATTTTCTTCCACGGACGTTCGCCCTCAACATCACCGAGGTCATCTCGCTTTGATCTTATATCTGATGCATGGCATACCGGGCATGCATCCAATTTCTCGTACTTTTGTCACGGTAGAGGATGCATGTCATTAGGACATGCATGTATCTTCTCGATTTCTAGCCCCATAGGATGGATAACTTGTTTTGCTTCGTAGGTAGTGGCGGGCAATTCATTGTCATTCGGAAGCATCTTCTTTTGGATTTTTAGTAACTCTCCAAATCCCTTGTCAGATACACCATTCTTTGCCTTCTATTACAGCAATTCTAGTGTGGTTCCCAACTTTTTCTGCCCTGCATCACAAGTTGGGCACAACAATTTCTTGTGATCTTCTAGCATCCGCTCGAACTTGATCTTCTCTTTTTCACTTTCACATTCTCTTTGTGCGTCACGAATGACCGACAAAGATCATCAAGTGAGCTCATCTTCTGCGGCTACCTCTTCTTCACTTCTCCCATTGCGGTATCATTGAAGCACGCACCATCGGGAATAATATCATTGTCGTCCCATTGTTCTTCTTCACCTTCTTCCATTACAACTTGGTTTCTCCGTGCTTAGGTCCAACAAATATAGTTTGGCATGAAACCCGACTTAAACAAGTGTGAATGAAGAGTCCTTGAGCAAGGATATTCCTCTTATTCTTACATACGGCACATGGGCTGCACATGAAACCATCGCGTTTGTTTGCCTCGCACACATAACAAAGAATGCGTGCCGTCCATGAACTCTTGGGGAGCGACGAAAGCATTGTACATCCAATGCCAACTCATCTCGCATTACATGACATAAATACCGTATTAAAACCTAGAACATAATTAGTTAATTATACAACATGCATACCACCACAAAAGCTTAAATTTAAGAAATCATCGCTAAAATGTAGACAATCCCAACTACCACTAAAAACACTAAAGCTAAAATGCACTTCAAAGGGACAAGGATTTCATGACCAATCCCAAAAAGCAGCCGGATCCCCGTTTGTTCAACATCTTTGGGCTTCAATTTGGATCACTTTGCCTCATTAGCCGCCATATCTCGTTGTGCAAGATATTTTTCTGAGTTCAACATACTCTTCCTCCCGGTAAAGAAGCACTGAACATCCAAAGTGCCATCCCACCTGAAATTAAAGCAGAAAATTAGAACTTTAATCACAACCATCATGAAAATAAGTATAAACTAACCATAGTCATTAAATACGATAAAATAACTCACATTGCGATCCGGACACTTGTAGAAAATGCGACCCTTGTTGGGACCCTCCTTCTTCACTCGGTCATAAACCTCGAAGGAAATAAATATTCTTGAGTGCTAAAACAAAGCTCCAAGGTAATTGCTCATTTCCTTGAGTGCCAATCCAAACCGCCAAGGTGCAATTCCATGTTTTCTTGAATATTACTACAAACCACCAAGGTAGTTGCTTATTTTCTTGGGTGCTATTCGAAATTGCCAAGGTAAATCGTATTTCCTTAAGTGCTATTCAAAATTGTCAAGGTAATTCATATTTTCTTGGTGCAATTGAAAACCCCCAAGGAAATTCTTAGGGCTTTAAAATCCAAATTCTATAAATTTTTCAAATGACATCGGATGGACATACAATCTAAACCAAAGTTATAGTATTCAACAAGATCTAAAAGTTTTTAGTGAAAACTTTTTACATTTGAAATCATTTAGAATCTCAAATATTCATTACAAGATTCAATAAAATAGAAACAAAAGAAAAATAATTATTCTCTTAATCACAAGTTACTTTGAGGTGTTGTGGTAAGTGTTCTTCATATGAAGCTATTGGCCACAAGTTTGATTCTCAATAGGCGCATCAAAATCAGTTTTTGTTGATTTATGTTTTTTGCTCTTGATCTATATTTCCTTAGAGGTTCTGGCCCAAAATAGGTTTGATTGATTTAGGGCCTGTTTAGTACAGATTCACTAGCTCTAGATTAACCAAAACTAGATCCAGATCAATGCTTCTAGCTCCACCGTGAATCTAATCCACCAAAAGGGTGGATATGGCCCCAAATTCACCAAATTGGTGGAGCAGCTCAAGGGTGCTCCACCAAATTTAAGTTTGGTGGAGTTGGAAAAAAAATTACCCACCATATCACAGATTAGTGAAAGAAAAGGTTTAGTTCTTTTTTTCTCCTCTTCTTTTCCGTTGCACATATTCTCCCCGCGAATGGCTGTTGTGGCCACACCGTCCTCTGGCCGGCCACCACGCCCCCGCCTCTCGCCGGCCTCGCCACCCCCAGCCGGCCCTGCCCCACGGCCGTCGCGCATCGTCCCTACCCCACGCGCGCTCTTGTTGGCCGCTGCGCGCCTCTTCTGCTGGTTGCCGCATGCCGCGCCTGGATGAGTGGCTGCGAGCCGCTCCTGGGGGACGGCTGCCGCCCCTGGAGCACGAAGAGAGAAAAGAGAGGGAGAAGAGGGGGACGGCCGCCGCTCTGGTGCTGACGAAGAGCTGAACTGAACTGCACTCTCTGTGTGTACTGTGTTGTGTGCTTGTCAAGTTGCAAATACTAGAAGTACACAGGATTAAATTGGCCCACTTTCTTGAGCCACACCTATGACTTGTGGGTCTGCTCACTATGAGCAATTAATATTCTCATTGCTCACTCATGAGAGGATTTCCCAACAACAAAAAAACATAATTCTTACATTTGAGTCTTGAGTCCTGGTCTTGCTGGCTCCCTGCCACTTCGCCTCTGCCAACTTGGAAACACAGCAGTTCCCCTACTGCTATGTGTGATCTGGAAGAGTCGGAACCCTATCATCTTCAACAATGTCAACCAAAGCCATGCGGTGCTCGCTTGGGCCATCCAGGGTCACACGCGAAGTTCAGGCACCACGTGGCTTGGACATCAACCCACTGGAAGAATGGTGCCTACGTGTCTACTTAACCTAAGCTCTGTAGTATTTTCTCTATACCTGGCTTTCCGAAGTTATCAAAGAAATGGAGTTCAGCTGTTCAGGGGAGCATTATCTGCCCCCTGTTGCCGCCTATAAAAGAGTACTACCACTTGAGTTTCTGGTCATGTGATTCAGTGAACTCCACGTTCAAGCTTGTGTTGGCATCACCTCAACTATTATCAAAGTTAGTTTCCTCTGTCAACTATATAATATTTCTATTCCAAATTGTAAGTCATTTTGGTTTTCTGTTAGACACATAATTTTTACTATGTATCTAGACATAATGTATATCTAGGTGCATAGTAAAACATATATATATTGAAAAGCCAGAACGACTTGAAATTCAGGACAGACAGAATACTCGTTAAGGAAGACTCTCAACTTTTTATAACTACCGTCCATAAGCAAGTTAAAGCGATTAAAGCGCATGTTGCAAGCGTATATTTTAAGTGTTTCAAACGTTTCAGATGTATGTTGCAATTATTTCATATGAATGTTGTAAAAGTAGATCGGGGTGTCACACATGTTGCATGTTGCAAGTGTTTCAGAGGTTTGTTCAAAATGTTTCATCTGTTCTGTTCAAGACGTATGTTACAAATGTTTCAGCTGTGTCAGTCTTATGTTGCAGTTAGTATTTTCATGTTGCAAGTGTTTTATCTGGAGGTATGCATATGTTTTATACATATGTTGCAAGTATATGTTCTAGATGTTTCATCTGTTTCATACGTATGTTGCATTCTAGTGTTTTAATGTTGCACATCTTTCATGTTGTTTGGAGAGTCAGCAGCCACCACAACCACAGAATAGCATTTGTTTTTTCTTTTAAGTGTTGTTTGTTTCCTTGTTTCGTTAATTAATTACTGCATTTGGCTGGTCAATCACCAAGCAGTGAAATTAATTGTAGTAAAGATGGATCCAAAAGTAAAATGCAATGCCAAATTCAGAGGCACGTAATGTAATTTTGTACATTACAAATCTGAAATAAAATTATTTCACATTTATTCTGTTATTCACTTCAGCAAATCAGGAGCGGGCCCTGTCGGTAGATCAGGCCCTAGACTACCCTGGAATTTGGTCCAAAAATTTTTTAGTACTCTACGCAGCCCATGAGAATTTGGCCCATTCCTCGTCTCTCCAGTGTGCGCCCTCTGGACCGCAAGTCCGCATCCGTCTCGGCATATCAACCTTGCCTCCCGATGTGACGTCTCGGCATCTCCCTTCCCTCCCGACGTGTGCGCGATCGAAGCACGGAAGCAGGCGACCATCTTCCTTCCGAACGCCTAGACGCCCCATGCCCCCACCCCACCGGCATTCCCCGCCAAGCCGGCAGCCGCCCGGCGCCAGCCGCCCGCCAGCCTCGACCCGCCCCACCAGCCTGTCCACCACACCGCCGACAGCGACGGCCGACGAGGCCTGCCACTCCGCCATATCACAGCGAGCGGCGCGCCAACGCCGGCCAGCAGCTAGCCGGGCCAGCCGGCGCAGCGGCCATCCACCCGTCCCCTGGTGGCCTCTGTCTGGCCTGGACGCCTGCTGTGGTGAGTTTCTCCACTACAGCAATGCTTTCTTCCAAATCACATTCTTTTTATGCAGTTAAGTTTTAGGGCTTGGATATTGTAGATTGGACTGTAAGGGCTTAGGAATTGTGGATCTATCATCTGTGAGCCTAGAATTGAATGAAATTTGTTGTCATTTCTCAGGACGTTGAGGCATGAAAAAATAAATATTGCATTTCTTTTTCAGAAGCATGATGAGACCAAAAATGTTGCAACTTGTGCTCTACCAATTCCAGCTGTTAATGAAGGTTATCTACTCCTGTTGTAGAAGATCCTCCAATTGTGAATAATGAAAGTGCAATCGTAGTTGTGGATGAAGGGACATGTGAAGAACAAGAAGAAACACCAACAGAAACAGCTATGGCTACATGTGAATGAACAAGATTCTATCAGAAAAAGATACATTTTAAAAGGTACATGTCATCTTTATGCCTATGATTATCAATCTAGAAAAATCTATGGTAAAGATGGCCGCTGTTGTTTTGTTTGGTTTTATAAGTACCATTAGATTGAATATAGCATAGAAAATGAGGCAGCATATTGCTTCTATTGTTACTTGTTTGGTAAAAAAACTGGAAAATTTATTACGCATGGCTGGCATAATTGGAATATTTTTTAGAAAAGGGGCATAATTGGTGAAGCACCCGGTTTTAAGGACAAAACTAGATACACACCATATGTGAGCCTAGTAAGTTAAATCTCACATATAGCTACAAATAAAGGTAATATTAATAGACAATGCTCAATATATTGCGTACTTAGTATAAAGAATATAACATTAGATAGCAAACAGCGGAAAGACAACTCCGATCTTTGGGTGAAGACTCCAATTCCACATGGATAACTGACTGGTTGATCACAAGCCTAATTCCTCTAAACTCTAGCAATCTGGTACCATCCGGGATTTTTCCAAAGTATTGAAAAGTAAAGCAAGTGTAAGTACATGTCGTACTCTACAAATATAACATGAGGTTCATGAGGCTCAAAAGGCTGACACTGGTTTAACTACGATTAGCTTTTATTGAGTCATGATTTTAGCAATAGGGTGGCTACAAAGTTATCATAAGCTCATAAACACATGATCAGGTAAATATCTATAATGAATAGCATAAACAGTAATCATTAGTGAGCATCTTTATCATCAGTATCATCAGTATTCATCATCTACAACCATTAATGATCATCTATTCCGTAAGGGTTCCAAGGTCGCTCATGACCGTGAGCACGACTAATACACCAGTTTTACACTCTGCAGAGGTTGTACACTTTTACTGTGAGTCATGATTTACACTTTCGCCCGATGTAGCTAATCTCTTGACCTACTTCCAAGAAAGGTCGGTAGGGTTCACTATGAAGCCTTTCAAAGGTTCGTCTAACAAGTTAGGGCCATTAGATTCACTCGGTAAACAGATGTAGAGCCCCCCTTCCTAATGGCACAATGACGCGCAGCCTATACACAAGGGGACGGAGGCCGCACTATACTTAATTCATCAAGCCATTCTTACGCCAATAAAGGTAACCACTAACAAGCTAGAAAAGGTCCTCATATTGAGCTAAAGCCAGAGCTATGTAGCCCTCACAGCTGTACTGTAAGTTTTGGATGATCACTTACAGATAAGTACTTGAATCTAGAGCACCATAAAATAGCCCAATGCTCTAGCCCCCTTTATTCCATGTTGCTAAAAAGCATCTTTTAAACGTTTATTGCATATACCATTAGTCAAGTTACAAGATCATGGCTTTAGTTGAGCACTAGCAAAGCTACCCAATGCAATAACCTAAAGGTATCAAGGTACAAGTATAAAAGACTAGATATCCTTAGTGGTAGTCAAGGTAGACACATGCAGCATGAATTAAATGATTAAAGGTGTATAGGACAACAAGGATGATCTCATGCTATACTTGCCTTAAACTTAGATCCTTCTTCTGGTCCAAACCTTTAAAGATCTGCTTCTTGATTCACCATATATAGCTCATCGACTGGACATGATCATAGAGCACCACACAAGCATCCATGCAATCATACACACAACAAATAATAGATCTAAATTAGAACAGTACACCAAACATAAAATCAAGATGAAAAGTTTGTAAAATGAATCTACGTCTCGCTACGAACACACAGACACGAAAAGCACTCTAATCGGAGCTATAACTAAAAAGTTATGAATTAAACAAGATTTCCTTTAATAAAATAATATATTAAATCTAACCTCGAATTTTAAAAGTTAAAAATAG
The DNA here is from genome assembly GCA_904845875.1 of Miscanthus lutarioriparius. NCBI lineage: Eukaryota > Viridiplantae > Streptophyta > Magnoliopsida > Poales > Poaceae > Miscanthus > Miscanthus lutarioriparius. Next base: position 74,409,566 of record CAJGYO010000011.1, read on the forward strand.
ATCTAACAGTAGTATGAACATATAGATTATAAAATTACGAACCTAACGTAAGTTGAACGGGTCAAATCGGAGTTAAAACGAAGAAGATATGAGCAAAAGAGTTTTAGGGGCAAAACTATGAATATTTTGAACTATTTTCGGATTTAAAATAATTGAAAATCAATTTGAAAAATGATCTCTGGACCGAGCGTCATTTTTGGAAAAGTGCAGCGGTCAAAATGCATGATCCAGGGCATTTATTGAAACTTTTGAATATTACTGGACCGCGGGTTTATTTCGGGGAAACATAGGGGCCTTTGTGATAAAGGTTCGGCGGCGGTCGGCACTGACTGGGTTGTCGCCAGCGTGGAGCCACGTGGTGGATCGGCATAGGCGGGTTCACGGTGAACCGGCTAGCGTGCCATGGTGGGCGGGGTTCATGGGTCCACCGTGGACCGGTTACGAAGGGGTATGGATCGGATCTAATTTGGATCGTTCACCTAAGATCGGACGGCTGAGGAGCAAAGGGGAGATGGGGGTCGCCGACACAGTACCTGGATGGCAGCGCCATGGCCAGACCTCGCCGACGGCGTCGACTTCGACGTTCCTGGTCACCACAGGGCACGGGAGGACTATGGGGAGCAAGAGAAGCTCGAGGCGAGCTCGATGGACGGTTCGGAGGGAGCTGCGACAGTACGGTGGCGACCTCGGGCGCGGTTAGGCGGCTTGAAGCTTGCAGCAGCGCGTCTTAGGGCACAGGCGGTGCTAGAGCTCGATTCTAGGGTTTGGCGAGGGCGGCATGGGCGCGGAGGCTGCTATTTAGGAGGAGCTCGGCGTGGAGGCCACGCCAAGGAGAAGACGGCGTGGACACGGACTCACCGGCGGCGGGACTACATCGGCAGAGTCCGGGCAGGTCACGACCGGAGGTGGGAGACATAGCTGACGCGTGGGCCCATGGTTGCAGTGACACAAGGCGGGGGTCGGCTGTCAGTGAGACATCACGAGGGAGAGGGGAGGCGATGCGTCGGTGCTAGGCCGGCCTAGTGGCCGGGCCGCGGGGATGGAAGCTGGGCCGGGCGCGCGGAGAAACAGAGGCAAGCCGAGGGAGAGGAAGTGGCCCACGCGGGGAAGAAGCTGAGGGTAAGGTGGGGAGAGCAGGCCGACTGAGAGAGGGGGTTGGGCCTTCGGGCCAAATTGAGGAGAAAACAATTTTTTTTTCCAATTTCCAAGTCCTTTTCCATTTCGTTTTCAAAACCAAATTCAATTTTGAACCAAATCAAATTCAAATAGAGTTTCAAATATACTTTTCAACTCAAATAAAAATGAGCCATTTTGTCAAGTTTTCCAAAAATAAATTCTACAACTTTTTAAATCCTTTTATTTTCAAATTTTCTTTTCTTTTATTTCAAAGCCATTTTTAATTTATTTCAAAAAGCAATTCAAACCATTTTGAATCTTGATTCAAACCACTCAAGCTATAAATCAAATGCACCGGCATGTATGCACAACCAAGTTGCTACTCCTTATGATGAATTTTAATTTAATAACAAATATTCTTTTTCCTATATTTCATGAGCACAAAAATACAAAATTAAATCATTTTAGCTCTATTTCAAGAGAAGCAAATTTTAGGGTGTTACAATTGGAATATGGGAACTAAATCACTTTACAAACATGAGTCTTCAACTTTACACAAGCTCGCTCAGGAAAAATTTTGACTAGGACTACCTTGGTTTCAAATATTGGGTCTGCAGCAAATGGGTGTTGGTGCAATCCAAATTTGAGGACCTTTTGGTCCAGTGGCATGTAAATAAACCATTTTAATAGTGTTCAATCTTACTTAAGTTTTTAAGTTTACCGTATCTTAAATTTTTTTCTCATCCTCCGTCACCGCAACGGTGTATGCTTAATAAGAAGAATTTTTTTATGTGCATAATATTTTTTTCTGCGTGAGTATGGTATGCTTAGCGAGTACACTACTTTGGCGAAGGTTGTTGATTACTTACTTTATAAAATATTCATTTTTCTTACATCTAGGTGAATTCATATAAAAAAAATCTATTGGCACAAGCATATACTACAATGATCTACCTACAAGGTAAAATATCTAGTGCCATCTTCAATATTAAAGCACTACGGGATAAAGTAGATTTGCCGAGTGCCAGAGGCACTCGGCAAAGGCTCAAAAACACTCGGCAAACGCTTTGCCGAGTGTTACACTTGGCATACAGCACACGGCATTGATTTGTCGGCAAACAGTAGTTTGCCGAGTGTTTTTTATCGGACACTCGGCAAACAGTTTGTCGAGTGTCAATAAACACTCGGCAAAAATAAACTCTTGGCAAAAAAATTTGACGGGATGGAATGGTGACGTCGATTTTGCCGAGTGCACGATGAAAAACACTCGGCAAAGTTTCTCAAGTTTACCGAGTGTCAGGAATAAAACACTTGGCAAAGTTTCTCAACTTTGCCGAGTGTCAACACGAAAACACTCGGCAAAGTTTCTCAAGTTTGCCGAGTGTCAGGAGGAAAACACTCGGCAAAGTTGAGAACACTCGGCAATGTTCCTCAAGTTTGCCGAGTGTCAGGATGAAAACACTCGGCAAAGTTTGTAAACTTTGCCGAGTGCCACGCCTAAAACACTCGGCAAACAAGCGAGCAACGGTCAGATTTTATGGTCACTTTACCGAGTGTCCATTGGAATACACTCGTCAAAGCCAAAACACTCGGCAAAGAAGGTTCCCAGAATGACAGAAAATGGTCTCTTCGCCGAGTGTTTTGCCTTGACACTCGGCAACTCCTTTGTTTGCCGAGTGTTACACTCGGTGAAGCGACCAAGACCCCCCATTTTTCCTAATCTGTCACATATAACGGACCCCTCTCAATTCACAAAAAACCATGACAATTCACAATAAAACATCATCACAGCATAATTATATATCACAGGTATAATAAACCATCATCATAATTCATAATAAACCATTATCACAAGTCACAATAAACCATCATCACAATTTACAATAAACCATCATCACAAGTCACAACTAAGTCACAATAAGCCACAATGCAAATGCATTCACTGCGTAGGCCCTTGGAACCTCTGCGACAAATCCGGGTCTTGAGACTGATTATTTGATGTCGCTGATTGATTCTGCACAAAAGAGAAGTATTCAAAACAGTGTTAGCTTCCTTTTTAACAGTGTTAGACTTCATATTGCAAAGTGAATTTCAGTATCGAAAGGTGTGCATCTACAACATACTGTAATTGTAATCACAACATTCAACACTAATGCAACACTTAAATTCGTGCTATGCACACATTTTGATCTGCATGGTCATTGTTCAGATAAAGTTATGGAGTACGGCTTTACTTTTTTTTTAGGAGTGAAGGATGTGAAGAACCACCAGACAGGAACTACTGCTACATGAACTAGATATCTTAGCTATTGAAGAAAAAATGTGCTGATATGTTGTTGTATTAAGAAGTTTATGATTGCTCAGGTAAGAAATAAAAGGAGCTGGAGAATATAGATAAGTGTGTTATGTGTAAATAGCTATAGGTTGAGAGCAAATCATCAGCTATATGCTGTAGAAACCAGGGAACCCTATCTGCTCATAGGTAGTGTGTGCTGTGAAGTTATGGTCCCCTATGAATGAATACTTGTACAGTAAAGAGTGATGTAAAACTCTTGTACCAGTTTGCTAATTATAAAGTTGTGCTTGGTTAAAACTTGAAAGTAATCATGCTCCTCTTGTGAGGCATAAGATACCAACATTTTGCAATTTAAATGCATTCATTCTTCCTTCCTGCAGAAAATGCATGCAACACAGGTGTCTAACTCAAGCAGGTCAGTGGTAGCTAGTGATAAATCCCAATTCTCAACCTCGCAGGTCACAGTCAAGAAGTTAAGAAGGAAAAAAAAAATCCAAAGGCCGGGCACAGGTCACAGTCAGACTCGCAGAAAAAGCTCCCCAGCAATTCCTATGTTCATTGGTCCATGTGAAAATAAACAATTTGGCACAGCAGAACATAATCCAATGGAGAATAATTATCATCCAAATTTGATCCATGCGAGAACAGATAGTCCAGATACACAACAGATAGTCCAGAACTAAGTTACATTGTATTTTTCAAGTGAAAGAAAAATCTGTAATGTTAATTAGTGAGTTTTTATGTAGTGCAAAAGCAAGGTAACCATCCATCTAATATCTTGGCATAAAAAATAATAATAAATAGATCTAACATAAGGTGTCAAGTGACTCACAGGAGTAGTTGTGGGTGGCTGAGGTGGAAGGAATAGCACCGGTGGCAGTGGCAAAGCTTGACCCATACTCGATGCAAAATTCTGCATGTATTGGAATATTTGTTCCATCCTCAACCGATTTTCTTCTTCTATCCTCTGCATCGTCTGCCGCTCAGCCACCATCTTCGCCTCCATCTCCGCCATCCTCGCCTCCATCTCCTCCCATTGCTTCATTTATGCTTTCACTCGGGCCTATAACATTTCATCCCAATGTTACAATACAAAGCTGAAGTACGTAACAATCAACGAACGATGAATAAATAAGAAATAACCTGGAGAGTCTCCATCTGAAACTGCGTAGTGGTTGGCCGTGGGCGTATCGCAGAGGCCGTGTCGAGTGTACTGTCGCTAATCCAGTACCGGCCATGCTTCTTGCCTCCTCCCATCCTCATCATGATTTCTCCATCAAGATCCTCGGTGCTTGGATCGAACTGTGGCTCATGAACCAGCCTTGCCATCGTCGTGTACTCACTGACACGGCTGTGGATACTAGGATCGTTGTACGCCTCGGGCGGGTCCTCCGGGTTGAAGTCGATGTTTGCCGTCACCTTGCCCTTTTTGGACAGAACCCATGCCTTGAACTACGAGCAAGGCTGGCCCTCATGTGACGATGACTGCGGCAAAAATGCAAAATGATTAGAAATTATGCAGAATTGAGCGTTAGAATAAAGAAATGAATTCGCGTACCCATTTTTCCCTGTATTCGTCAAGGCTCAGGCTGCCTTGATGGTGTGATGCACATGGCATCATCAAACGCCGGTCCTGGCAAGCGTTGTGCGTCTCCACCCACCCGGGCTCCACCCACTTGTCCACCATGTATTCCTAGCACTAGGCATGCTGGGCGCACCAGTACGGAGGCACCTACGTGATCAAGTGTATGACATATGAAAAAAATGAAATTAAGCGTAATTAATCTCATAAAAAGTAAGTATTAATGTTCTATATGTACCTGCAAGAATTGTTCCCGGGTCAGGTTCATTGTTCTTACCTCTTCTTTTTTAACCTTCATCCGTCTGTGTTGAGCATAGTAGTCGATGATGGCCTGGACGCGCACCTCGTAGTGCATGTCCTTCACGAGCTTCTTGGCGGCTTCTTCACAGATGGAGGCCGCCTTGACCTCGTATCCCTCCTGGCATTTGTAGAAGTCCTGCATATAGACACGATGTATACAGTTATTACTTCAAGAATGTCCAGTGAATGTGATGTATTGAGCAATGTAGTGCGAGGAATACTTACCCACAGCTCGCCCTTCACCTGCTCCGCCTTGTTAGGGAATACCCTGTCGTCACGATCAGCGGCGTCGAGGGCGGCGACGTAGTGGTCCCACATGTAGGCCGGCTGTAGCTCTTCGCGGAACTGCACTAAGCTAGGGAAGTTTTGCCTGCACAAAAGGCCAAGGATGCCGTTGACCTTGCGGTTGTGATCACCCCCACTGACCTTAATCCAACCCCTGCCCAATTGATTATGATAAATTATTAGTTTCCATTGTAATTTTCAACATATGAAACGAAAAATTATTGAGAACATCTAAAGTTACTTACTTTTTCCCAGAGGGTCGAACCATCGGGCGTCTCTCAAGAGGTATTGATCGCCTCGGGAGGGTCGAGGGACCTCGCAACCAGACCTCGGGACCCAGTGCCTCCTCCACCTGCTCTTGCTCCTCCTGTACCTCCTCCTCGTCAGCAGAGGTGTGCGCGGAAGGTAGCTCATCCTCGTCAGCAGAGGCGTGCGCGGAAGGTAGCTCCTCAGACGACGACGAGGGAGCTACAGGTGATGAGGGCCTCGCCCCTATACCCTTCCCTCCACCCTTGCCTTGACCCCTCCCTGAAGCTGATCCTGAAGCTCCGCTCTTTCCGTAAAGCGCCGCGATCTTCCTCGTACCGCCCACCATTATTCAATCACCTGCAATTAAAAAGAGTAAACCAATCATCACAGATAAACAAAACATACTTAGAAAGTTATGACAAATAATAAATAAATTAGTACAGCTCATACATGTATTAGAAATAATCATCATGATCAGGATTAGCTGGATCATAAGTCTCATCATCACTATCACGCGTGTCGATATAATCATCATGATCGGGAATGTCGTCGTCACTGTCATTGCCTAAATGTAATCGCTGAAGTAATTCTAAGTCCTTCACATTCTGAACCTCGTGTCCAGCGTCCTCATCAGCAACCCTTTCATTGTCTACTTCCACTCCAATCGCTTCGGTTAAGTCTATCTCAAAACTCCATTCGAGCCCATCTTCTTGGAAGAACTCTCCGTCATATGTGTTGGGGTCTATATTGTAATCCCCATTGTTTGGTACATGTAGTTTCATTACGGGTCGATACTGTGCAGTGGGGCGGTCGACGAAGTTACCGAGTGTCCCTTATATGACACTCGGCAATTGTTCTTTTTGCCGAGTGTCAGGTACAAAACACTCGGCAAAATAAATCTATATTTTGCCGTGTGCCAAGATCTGGGGCACTCGGAATTTTTTTTTATGTTTCATTACGGCCCGATACTGTGCAGTGGGGCCGGTCGACGAAGTTGCCGAGTGTCCCCTATATGACACTCGGCAACTGTTCTTTTCACCGAGTGTCAGGTACAAAACACTCGGCGAAATAAATCGATATTTCATGCTCCACCGTCCTCATTCTTCATAGCGTGTTCTACTAAATTTATTACGATGTAATTTAAAAATACTTTGTCAAATTTACTCAACAATGCATATTTGATTTTTCTACGAATATTAATCCATTATTTCATGTAGTTACAGCTCAAATTCAATATATATCAATTAAAATTCTATAATTGCAGTTAATAAATTAAAATTATCAAACTGATCTGAAAATTTACCAAAATTTGACGTAAACCAATCTATGTTGTCTATTGCCTATACAAAAAGTTTTGAAGTCAAACCCCAATTCAACCGTCACTTTGACTTCAAATCTTATCAGATCCTTCTAAACGCTTGGATTCTTGTACGGAGATGCTTCTGTTTGTAAAGGTCATACGTGACAAATTGTGCGAAACTGTCTCAATTTTTTTCATAGTCTCAGGAGATCTTGACAAATCTTGTCATTTTCAGACTTCGTTTGCTTTTTTAGAATTTAAAAACAATTCGGCCACACGTTCGTGGTCGTGTTTCCTGAATAAAATGTTAGAAAATTCTTTTCATTTCCCGAGTAAGGCCCTAAAATGGACTCAATAACATGAATATGATTTCTCCACTCAATTTATTCCATTATTTGTATCACTTGCGGTTCAAATTTGACTTAAACCAAAAAATTCCTCTAAATGCAATAAATTACTTAAATATAGCAAACAGATGGAGAAATATACCAAATTTTAACATGTAGTACCACATGTTGTATGTGGAGAGTAGAAAAAGTTTAGAGGGCAGGCGGGAAATTTTTTTATTATTTTGCCAAGTGCCACTAAAAAACACTCGGCAACAACATTAATTTGCCAAGTATAAACAAAAAACACTAGGCAAAAATATTAGTTTACCGAGTGTCAAGAAAAAACACACGGCATACCTTGTCTTTGCCGAGTGTCTCTAACGGACACTCCGCAGAGCTCTAACAGCAGGCGGCGCACCCAACGGCTGTCAGATGGCCGCCGCACACCCAGCGCACGTGACTCCATTTTGCCGAGTGTCCGTGTTTGCCAAGAGTTTTTTTTTTATTTTGCCGAATGTTTTATATTAGACACTCGGCAAAGTTTGTTTTTGTGAGTGCTATATGTTTGCCGAGTGTTTCATTAAATACACTCGGTAAATTAGATGTTTGCCGAGTGCCTGATGGAATGCACTCGGCAAACCCTTAGGCACTCGGCAATTTCACTGTTTCCGGTAGTGAAGGCGTGTTGTTGGTGTCCAGACTGAAGATGCCCATTACGTTGCTCTGAGACAAGCAGCAAGCCCTGGGTCTCTCTGGATTGCCATCATCGTGAGTCCAAGGGTGCTGCTGGTATCTCCACAACCTCACCAGCCTCTCAGCGACCTCCTTCATCGATGGGCGTTCCTCACCACTGATGCTGACGCATTGCATCACAAGATCCACAATCTCTTGAAGAATATCGCAGGCACTTATCTCATTTCTCACCTGGATGTCTAGCAGCTCTTCCATCCGGCCGGCTTTCACGGCCGTTAAGAAGCAAGATACGAGGCTCCTATCTTCCTCCTGGCCTTCAAAGTACAACGCCTTCTTTCTAGTCAGGAGCTCCAGCAGGACGACGCGGAAGCTGTAAACATCGCTCTTATCGGTCAAATGGCATGTCATAAGGTACTCGGGGTCTAGGTAACCCTACGTCCCCTGCACCAATGTTGCGATCTCGGCCTCATCATTTGGTGCCAATTTTGATGTCCCAAAATCTGAAACTTTTGCTGTGAGCTTCTCATCAAGTAGGATGTTTGCCGTTTTGACATCCCCGTGGAGTATGGGTGGTGAAGCCGACGAGTGCATGTGTACGCGAGTGCCTCCGCAGACTCTGCCGCTATGCGGAGACGGGTGTCGAGGGAGATATCAGCATTGGAATCCATGTCATGGATGTAGTGGTAGAGAGTGCCATTGGAGACGAACTCATACACCAGCATGGGCACCTCCACTTCGAGGCAGCACCCGAGCAGCTTGACGACGTTCCTGTGGTTGATCTGGGAGAGGATGAACATCTCCCTGGCAAACTCCCTGGTCTCGGTCTCCTCCATCATCTTTGACTTCTTGATGGCCACCACCCTCTTGTCCTCGAGTACACCCTTGTAGACGATGCCATGCCCACCGCGGCCTAGAACGCGGTAAGCAGCAAAACCGTTGGTCGCCTTCTGGAGCTCTTCCTTGGAGAATATCTTGAACCCTGCTGCTCCGGCACCAGCCCTGTCGTAGGAGCGCATCTGTTGCTGCAGGAGCACGCCCCCGTTCTGCTCGAAGAACTTTTGCTTGGCTCTGATGAGCTTCCTTCTCTGCAGCCCCAGGTAGAGCCAGAAGCACGTGAAGCCGAGCAAGAACACACCAGCGCTAACTCCTGTAACATGACGCAACATCAATATCCTGCAAGGCGGGTTTTCCACAAATATGCAAATAGGCATGATTTCGTGAATTATCCACAAAAATTAAGCATATTTGCGGGTTCGCCAAACAAGCAAGCTAACGCGGTGGTCCACTCCAACAACATGACTCCTGGCCTGCACATGAACACAATGATGTGATGTGTCGGTAGGTACCTGTAACTACTCTGAGAGCTAATGTGAACTTGTCCTTGGGCCGGCAACCATTCTGCCTGGAGGCGTCTCCACTTGTCCCCGGAGGACATTGGCAAGTATAGCTTCCCGGAGTGTTTGCACAGACGCCGAAGCATGGGTATTGGTCTCTGTGCTGGCACTCATCGATGTCTTCCGTTTGCGGAGCAGAGCGCACAGCAGTTTGATTTTGTCAAATCATTTCATCAGAAGAGAACAATATAGGGCAATTCTGTGTCAAGATTGAAAGATGTGTGTACCTATGCATCCACCGTCGAGGTAGGGGTTGCCCTCGTAGCCTCCCAAGCAGCTGCACCTGTACCCTGGGCCGTTGGTGGAGTCGGCGCACTCGCTGAGCGCGCTCCGGCAAGCAAAATCGGTGTCGTTGCGCCTGCCGGCGGTGCAGTTGCCGACGTTCCAGATGGCCCAGTCGAGGACGATAGGCACCGCGAAGTCTCCGCTCCGGTTCGAGTAGACACGGTCGCTGTACGTGGTGGTCAACCAGTCAGTCTCCACCAGGAACACGTACCGGTATGCCGTGAAGTCGGCGTTGAAGATGGGGTCTCCCTGCCCGTGCAATTTTTGCATTTTGATCCCTTTTGAAAACATTTTTTACAAAAAGACCTATGCCAAAACGTTTGCTGAAAATAGACCATTTTTAGGCGTCTTAGAACATGACGCCAAGGTATGAGGGTCGGCGTCGACTGACACGACGCCGAGGTCTTGCCACGTCACGGACGACCCCGGTCGACGGCGACACGGTGGCGCATGGGGCCCACTACGTCGGCATCGTGTCAGCCAACGCCACAAACCTAAATTCGGCGCCGTGGGGAGTCACGCCGAGCTCTTGGCACCATCCGGCGCATGGCCCAGGCGGCCCAACAACCCTTCGTGGGCCAAGAGGTCGGCGTGCGATCAGATGACGCCGAGACGCTAACCTCGGCGCGGCCCGACTCAACGCCGAGGTTCGGTCAGAACCCCACCCCACGCATCACGATTCATGAGATCAGATAAGCATGCATGCAGCTCGATCGGTTTCATTCCAATAGTGATGGAGACATGGCATGTTCGTCTGCGGGTGCCGGGAGACCATTCAGAGCGGCTGAGACGATGCTACCGGAGGTAGTGCATGCCCGCTGCCTAGCCTGTTGCGAGATTGCGGCAAGCCGAGGTAATGTCTCGGCGCCATAGGTCATGGCGCCGACCTCTAAATTTAACCTAACACCTAATTTTACCGTGAGATGGATATATAAAATTTTTTACCGTGACTTGGACATTGTCAAATTTGATTTTTTCCGTGGGACAGACATATGAAAAATGGCTAAGTCTGAATTTTTGCTATGACTTAGAGACTAGAATTTTACCATGACTTGGACATTGACAAATTTAAAATTTTACCATGACTTGGATATTGAGAAATGTGGCTAACTCTAGAGTTTTACACTGACTTGATATTTGAGCACTTAAAACAACATAGAAATACTTAGGATAAAAAATGATCTAGGGTTCATGTTGATGAACGAGCCTAAAAATGTTTCTAAGTGTTGGATCAATAATTAACACCCTTTTTCATGATGCAGTTTTGACCACAGTAAAACTATAGTTTCTTTTCTAGATATAAAGAGTTGTAGTTTGAGTTGAGTACAACAAACTTCGTTTTCGGACCTAAACCTAAATCAGTTTTTAACATGGCCAAATAGTGACCACAAGTTTGAATACAGTGCTATTTTGTACTAAAAAATAAAAAAATCAGACGTCTCGGCATGGGCGGGCGCAAGGCTGACGCCGGCGCCAGAGCTGCACAGCGAGGGAGCAGGGTTACACGGCTGTATGAGTTGTTCTTTTCAATCTCCTAAGGCATGCTAGGTTTAGTTTGCAACATACCATTATTAGTTTTCATGTGAGTGTATAATCGTAGTACCTTTGCAACGTCTGTATCACTTGTTTCTTTCAATCCCCTAAGGCATGCTAGATTAAGTTTGCGACATGCCATTGTTAGTTTTGATGTGAGTGTAATCGTTGTGCATTCGCTATTTCATAAATTGCAGTCTTCGGATAGAAGGGGGCCCAATTGCAGTCTTCTGAATGGAGGGAGGAAGAAGAAGGGGGCCGCGGCGCGGCTTCAAGAGTCCAGACCTCGACGTTGAGTCGGGCCGCGCCGAGTCTGGTGGCTCGGCGTTAAGTGACCCCGCGCCGAGCTATTGGGCCATGAAGCGTTGTTGGGCCGCCTGGGCCGCGCGCCGGATGGTGCCAATAGCTCAGCGTGACTCCCCACAGCGTCGAATTTAGGCCTGTGGCGTTGGCTGACATGACGCCGACGTAGTGGGCCCCATGCGCCACCGTGTCGCCGTCGACCGGGGTCGTCCGTGACGTGGCAAGACCTCGGCGTCGTGTCAGTCGACGCCGACCCTCATACCTTGGCGTCATGTTCTAAGACGTCTAAAAATGGTCTATTTTCAGCAAACGTTTTGGCATAGGTCTTTTTGTAAAAAATGTTTTCAAAAGAAACCAAAATGCAAAAATTGCACCTCCCTGCCCTGGCTGGAAGTTGAGGATGTACGGCTCGTAATAGTCGACAGCAGGGGTTATGGCGCTCTGGCAACAACCGACGCCGGTGCAGAGCCCCGGTTTGGTAAACTGTGATGGTTGGCACACGGACTGACGGACATGCAGCCGCTGACGTAGTAGCTTCTGCCGTCGACGAAGTAGCCAAGGACGGGGCAGCCGAGCGAGACGAGGGAGTTCTTTGCGTTGGAGAAGCGGTGGTGGCTGTTCATCAGTTGCATGTAGTTGCTGCCCCCGGTCGAGTTGATCTGGCCTCCAGTGGAGTTGTAGCAGGTGCGCGTCGTGCTCACGTAGGCCCGAGCCTCGCCGGCTTCCAGGTTAAAACCGGCGAGCCGTTGGATGCCGTAGGGGTAGGCGACGGTGAGCAGCGGTGGGGAGCAGGTTTCGTTGCACTCAAGGCTGAACCCCGGCGTTCCATCGTTACGGTAGCAACCGTCGCCGATGCCGAAGGGGTAGGGGACGGTGATGTTCCCGCACTTGTCGCGGCAGCCACGCAGCGCGACCACCGGCGGTGGCAGTGGCGGCTGCTGCGCTGAGGCGCGTGTCGAGGGCTGCCGCGCGCAGCACCAACGCAGCTAGTGCAATGGCCAGCAGGTGCGCGGTAGTTGCAACCATTGTTGCTCTGTGGCTGTGTTTGGATTCCTCAGAAAGTCAGAAGTGTGTGTTACAAATAGAGAGAGGGGTGACGTTTGGTTGGGGCTTCCTGGCCCGTGGTTATCAATTCATAGCGAAATCTGATTCCGCTTCTTCTCGTTTGGTTGGGCCGCTCCGTAGTCAAGGGGTTCAATGCCATGACGCAGTATCTCACAAAACAAAAATGACGCAGTATCTCACAAAACAAAAATGACGCAGTATGAATGAATTAAACTACTAGTACCTCCTCTATTCTAAGTTATAGGTTAATTTGGCTTCGTCCTAAATCAAAACACACTGACTTTTTTTTATCAACTTTTGAAAAATACACCAACATCTATAATGTCATATTAGTTTCGTCAAATTCTGAATGTATCTTTACAGCACATTTATTTGAACTTATAGAAGTTAATGTGCTCCTCTAAAAAACGTGAAAAAAGTTAAATATACATCTAAATTATATCAGGATAATGGCACTCCTAATGAAGACACTACGTCGTAGTAGTATCATGACATTGACTTATCATGTAGATAACTAGATACTCCATCTATTCCAAATTATAAAATATTTTATTGGCTTTTTTTAGATATATTGATTTTATTGTGCATATAAACATAGTGTATATCTAAGTACATACATAATAAAAATTATTGTTTCTAAAAAGACAAAACGTCTTATAATTTAGAATGGATGGAGTACTACCTAAGAAACTATAGCTCACAGACATAATATTAATTGTGGCTATAAAATATACTCCTGCCATCTTTATGATATATCTCCCTCAATCCTTTTCCTTCCTACTTTTTCATTTTATTGTATTTGTCATATCCATCCTATTAAAATTCATGTAGTTTCTTTGAATTTGATTTTTATGTAGGAAACGGTTTCTACATGAGACCTAGGCCATGTTTAGATTCCTCCGGCTAAAAGTCGAGTGCTAGTTTTTAGCCGCGAATGGGCGACTAAAAAGTGGGGCCCACTTATGTATTGTGGAGCTTAGGGCATCTTTGCTTCATACCCCAGGCCAAGCAAGTTCGGCTAGGCATGCATCCGGACCCAGGCGTATGAAATCCAACGCCTGGGTGTGATGCCTGTGCCAGGCAACCTTCGACAGTCATAAAGCAAATAGGTCCTTAGAGTGTGTGAATCAACCGCATGGTTGCCAGGTAAAAGGCACGGGCATTTTAGACATCCTACACCCACATATAACAGTTTAGCACATCTTTACGAGATCCAAACATACCATATATATTAGTTGGAGCATCTCTGGCAAGGCCTTATATAGGCCTTCACACCCAAATTTGAAGGCTTTTGAAAAAATACAACTCTAGCGGGACTCCTAATTAAACTCTCAAAGTAGAGAGACCCTCAAATCATCCTCCTCAGCTCTCATTTTTGGGGCTTTGCCTAGGACCCCTACTTTTCTGTTGTGTTCATTCTTCTTCCATTGCCCATGTGCCCCCGCATGGAACACACTCACACCTCCCTCCCATGCATTGTCTCCTCCGCTACCACCACCGATTCTAACTGCCTGCCATCAGATGTCCCCCACTTTTTTGCGAGGTGTGACGTGGATGGGGATGGAGATGAGAGGAAAAAGAAAATATTTGTGATTGACAAACAAATCCCACAAAAGAGGGTCCCGATTTGAGGGCTACCATTGGAGATGAGAAAAAAATACAACCCTCAGAATAAAGAGAGACCCTCAAATCTCGAATAGAAGTCATTAATTGAGGTTTAGTAACATCTTACTCTGGGCTAGCTAAATTTTAGTCCTAGATGATCCAAACAGTCCGTAGTTTGTTATATTTTTCGTCTCTCATCTTTAATGCTATTACTAGGTAAAAAAAACTATTCTGAAACTATCCTAATTCCAAATCACAAAGTTGACACTGCCCTATATAGTGATGTATATAATTTGGAACGGGTGAAAGTGCGCACACTAGAGGTAGTAAGAATGTGTGGAGAGCCAATGGCATGAGTCCAAGGGTAGGCCAGGCCTAAACTTCCTAGCAGACTAGTAGAATCTCTGAGGGTGCGGCGCTGATCAGACCCGCGTCTGTACCTGAGTTGTACCAAAGGTGACCTAAGACTACCTTGGCGCAGGTATATCTGGGTTTGTGTTAGGAATAACTCCCCAGCTGGTTGGAATCAATTTGAGTCGCCGTCTCTTCCGGATAGTGAGAACTTAACTGAGCAGCGACAACATAGCATTAATTGATGAAATTTGATGGTTATGAGGAATATGGAAATGTTACACCGGCTATGGTTACTATTGTATCTTACCAAATGATATTCCACATGTTTCGCATAGGTTAGTTGCTAATCTAGACATGGATAGCTATAATTAACTTGGTTACCGAATTATAAAATGTATAGCTCAACAAGTAGCTTTTATGCAAAATTTTGTCAAGCTAGCTCCACCTATAAAGCCTTGCATACTCCTTGGTGTCACTTTATTTCTGGTTTATGATGGGTAAGTCTAGCTGAGTACATTCGAGTACTCAGGGTTTATCCTACCATGTTGCAGGTGAAGTTCTTGGCCTACTGAAGATGGTGGCTAATCGTCGGTGGACTTGGTGACTCTATTTATTTCTCATCTATATGCTTTTATCAGAGGATGTCACTTATGCTAGCAATGTATTTGGAACTTATATTAATGTAATCCATTGGAAGCTATGTAGTTTTCCATTAATGGGCTTTGAAAACTAAACTGTACTATTATTTATGAACCTATTTGTAATATTATTTCCGCTACAACTCTGTGTATGTGATGTGTATTTGCTTAATAACGTGATCTTGGTTGAGACGTTGATTTACCGACGTCCTTCGTGACACTTGGCGGACTACTGGGTTTATATAAGTGAAAGTATGTGCACGTCAACGTGCTAAACGGGGACATCCGTACTTGATCTTGTATAAATTAGGTAGTTTTGTCATAGAGGGGGCTCCGGATCGCCGGAGTGAGCTACGCCGGCGGTGTCGGGCCCTACTGAAGGTGTCTAAGCGGTGGACGGCGCTTGGGGAGGCTCGCCGTGGCCGGTGGTGAGGTCCACGATGGCAGCGAGTGCTCGAGTCGGCGGTGGTGGCTCGCCAAAGCCAGTGCGGTGGCGGCGAGTGATGAAGGTGCTCCTATCCTACTCAACTAAGTACATGTGCGTGTGCGCGTGGGTGTGGGGAGTGTAGTGAAAGTGGCGTGAGGACCATCCGAGCCTTGCCGACGAGCTAGCTGGTGGCCATGGCGGCTCGGTGGCGCACGGCACACGTGGACAGCGCAACACAGAGGCGAGGAAGGAAAACTAACTACACTAGATGGTGAAGAAGGCTCTAGGGAAACTCACCTGCTGCTCCAATTGGCCAGGAATGTAGCGAGAAGGAAGAAGAAGAAGAAGAAAGCTCCAATGGCGTCGTCGGTACACGACTTGGGGGAAACTGACCTAGCGCTCTATAGAGAGGGAGGAGGAGGAAACAGAGGGACATATGGTATGTTCTAGCTCATAGCAGTGATGGTTGAGGCAGAGGCTCACTGCTAGGCCCTTTATAGGCGAGCAAGGTCGGTGGCGGCGGTGAGATATTTTCTCACCCATCGGTGGATATTTTCCACCTCGTGCATGTGCTCGAGCTCGATAATTGTGAGCTGGATGCCTCCGTGTCTGTTCATACTCCGGCGAGGTCGGTGCCATGCTTGGTCATGTCGGTGGGGTTTCCCTTGCCGGCTGCCATGCTGGCATTGATGCACTATGGGCATAGAAAGAGGAGGGAGAAGGGAGAGGGGGAGATGGGATGGCTCGGGGCATCATCAACCCCACGACTGTGCGCTCATCTTCCCTTGTGTCGGGATGGGCCATGGCGGGACTGGTATGGCGGCACGGACGTGGCTTCACGTGAGGAGGAAGAAAGAGCTGATAGCCGGGCCCCACATGTCAGCGAAGAGAGGAGGGATGAGGGGGACATGGGCTGCCGCTGTTGCGTTGGGTCAGAGGCTGGCCCACGTGGGAGAGGGAGAAGGGGGAGGAGGCGGGCTGCGCTGCGGGCTAAAAGGTGAGGGGGAGGGAGAGGGAGCCCATTAGCTCTTTTCTATTTCCTTTCTCTTTTCTATTTTCCTTACTTCCCATTATGTTAATTTGAAATGGTTTGAATTCAAATGCAACTTTTAAATAAAGTACCACCATATGTTCAACAAGCAAGCAAACACTTAAGCACACAATGTTTCGCGCATCAAGTTTGTTTTCCTATGTTAGTTTATTTTGTAAATATTACGTATGTTAGTTATATATTCTAGTTCCTACGCAAAGTTTTAAAAAGTTCAATTTTTTAGTGGTTTTTAAACTAGGTCAAATTTTTAGGGTGTTACAAACCTACCCCTCTTAAAAAGAATCTCATCCTCGAGATTCGAGCTGATCCTCGAATAGATAGGGAAATTCCTTTTTAAGATCGTCCTCTCTTTCCCATGTGGCTTCTGCCTCTGTATGATTACTCCACTATACCCAACAGAATATTACTGCTGTCCTCCTGGTTTTTCGGGTGACCGTATCCAATATCTTGATTGGTCTTTCCTGATACTGCAGATCCGGTTGTAAATCCATGGCTTCCATAGGTGCTTGTTCTTTCGGTACCCTCAGGCATTTCTTTAGTTGTGATACGTGAAACACATCATGTATGTCTGACATTTTCAGAGGTAACTCCAAGCGGTAGGCTACTACTCCTATCCTTTCAATGATCCGATATGGTCCAATATATCGTGGGGCTAACTTTCCTCTAACTTGGAATCTCCGAGTCCCCCTGATCGGAGATACTTTTAAGTAGATAAAATCTCCAGATTCGAGTTCTAACGGTCTTCTCAGAGTATCTACATAGCTCTTCTGTCTACTTTGTGTTGCCTTCAAATTCTCTCAGACTTTAGCTACTTGTTCCTCGGCTTTCTTGATCATGTTGGGGCCAAATAGGCTTCATTCTCTGACCTCGGACCACATAATGGTGTTTGGCATTTCCTTCCATACAAGGCTTCAAATGGTGCCATCCTCAAGCTTGCTTGGTAACTGTTGTTGTAGGAGAATTCTATGAATGATAGGCTCTTTTCCTAGTCTTTTCCATAGGTCAGTGTGTAGGCTCGCAACATGTCTTCTAGTATCTGGTTTACTCTTTTTGTCTGTCCATCGGTTTGGGGATGATAGGTCGAGCTATAATCTAGGCGTGTTCCTAAAGCTTTATGTAAGCTCTTCCAAAATCTAGCGGTGAATTGGATTCCTCTATCTGAAACTATATGGCTTGGTACTCCATGCAATCTAAGGATGTTATCAATATATAGTTGTGCTAGCTTGTTACCCTTGTAATCAGTCCTTACTGGAATAAAGTGTGCCACTTTTGTCAATCAATCTATGATAACCCATATTGAGTCATGTCCATTTGGTGTCTTGGGCAATCCCACTATAAAGTCCATGCTGGTTTCGTCCCATTTCCATACTGGAATGTGTAATGGTTGGAGTAGTCCTGCTGGTCATTGATGTTCTGTCTTGACTCGTCTACACGTATCGCATCGGGTGACATATTCTACGATATCTCCTTTCATTCCGGTCCACCAGTATCTTTGCTTGAGGTCCATATACATCTTGGTTAATCCTGGGTGGATAGAGTAGGCTAAATGGTGTGCTTCATCCAATATTAACCTTCGGAGTGCTTCATCTTTTGTTACGCATATCCGGTCTTCGTACCATAATTTCCCTTGCTCGTCGACCCTGAATCCTAGAAGTTCCTTCTTACTACTTTGCTCCTTGAAATGTGGTATTTCCTCATCCTTGTCTTGGGCTTGCTTTATCTGATCTTCTAAGGTGGGTTGTATGTGCAGGACATTTAGGATACCTTGTGGTACGATTTGTAGATTCAGTTGGCGAACTTCCTGTGCTAACTCTGGTCTTTGGTTTAGAGTCATCATATAGTGACAATATGCCTTTCTGCTTAATGCATCTACAACTACATTGGCTTTTCCCGGGAGGTACTATACACTTAGATCGTAATCCTTGATCAGTTCCAACCTTCTTCATTGTCATAGGGTCAAATCGGGCTGTATGAAAA
The DNA here is from genome assembly GCA_904845875.1 of Miscanthus lutarioriparius. NCBI lineage: Eukaryota > Viridiplantae > Streptophyta > Magnoliopsida > Poales > Poaceae > Miscanthus > Miscanthus lutarioriparius. The sequence goes on from CAJGYO010000011.1 coordinate 74,428,348, forward strand.
TATACTTCAAACTCTTGTGGTCTGTAAATATCTCACATTTGTTTCCAATCAGATAGTGTCTCCATATCTTCAATGCGTGCATTATGGCTGCTAGTTCCAAATCATGTGTCGGATAATTTTCCTCATGTTTCTTTAGTTGTCGGGAGGCGTAGGCAACTACTTTGTCATCTTGCATTAGGACACATCATAATCCTTGTCATGAGGCATCACAGTATACTATAAAACTTCTATGTATGTCTGGTAGCGTGAGTACTGGGGTTGTGGTTAACCAGGTCTTCAACTCTTGAAAACTCTTCTCGCATGTTTCCGTCCACTTGAATTCCTTTCCTTTCTGTGTCAGAGCTGTCATAGGTCTTGCGATCTTTGAGAATCCTTCAATAAATCTTCTATAGTAGCCTGCTAATCCTAGAAAACTGTGAACTTCTGTCATGTTTGTTGGTTGCTTCCATTCCGATATGGTCTTAACCTTCTCCTAGTCTACTTTTACTCCTTCTACGGTGATAATGTGTCCTAGGAAGGAGACTTCTTGTAGCCAAAATTCACATTTGCTGAACTTGGTGTTTAACTCATGTGCCCATAACTTGTTCAATATTACTCTCAAATGTTGTTCATGTTCTTCAACACTTTTTGAATAGATAAGAATGTCATCAATGAATACTACTACGAACTTATCAAATTCTTCCATAAAGACTTTGGTCATCAATTCATGAAATAAGCCGCTCCAAACCGCATTACGGTGAACTCATATTGTCCATGCCAGGTTACAAATGCGGTCTTTGGTATGTCACTAAGCCGAATCTTTAGTTGATAGTAGCCTAATCTCATATCTATCTTGGAGAAATACTTGTCATCTTTTAGTTGATCGAATAGGTCATCAATTCTTGGTAGAGGGTACTTGTTTTTTATGGTGACTTCATTGAGTGATCGGTAGTCAGTACACATTCTGGGACTGCCATCTTTCTTCTTCACGAATAGAACTGGTGATCCCCAAGGTGATGAACTTGGTCTAATGTATCATTTCTCTTGTAACTCTCGTAATTGCTTCTTTAATTCTTCCAACTCATTGGCTGCCATTCGGTAGGGTCTTTTTGCAATTGGTGTGGTTCTAGGTATTAGGTCAATTATAAATTCCAAGTCTCTGTCAGGTGGCATTCTAGGTAACTCTTTGGAGAGCACATCAAGGTATTCACATACGACTAGTACTTCTTCAATTCATGTTGCATGTATACTGCAAACCATTGGTTCTGCTTTGGGGCTTGAGGGTGACATTCTACCTTTATTCCATTATGATTTATCAGGGTTACTGCTCTGTCGCTACAGTATATAGTGCCATGGTGTCTCTTTAACCAATCCATTCCTAGTATTATGTCTAAACCTTTTATCTTAAGGACTACTAAATCTACTTGAAATTCTACTCCATCTATCATTATCTTCACTCAAGAGCATTTGAGGGTGCATTTGAGGACAGCTCTAGGGGTTCAAATCAAGAGGGGTGGGGAGTAATACTGTTCTTAAACTATTTCTAAGCACAAAACATGCAGAAACAAACAAATGCGAAGCGTCGAAATCAAACAACACGGTTGAAAGAGTGAAGTTTACTAGAAACTCACCGTATACGACATCAGGTGCTGCATGTACTTCCTCCGCATTTAGGTGGTTCACATGGCCTTGTCCAAAATTTAGGGCATTCCTTCTAGGTGGTCCAGAGTTCTGAGGTGTTGTGCGTCCAATTCCTGAGGCGGCTGTCTTATTACTGGCTATAGACTGAGCAAGGGCAGAGTTTGCGGCTTTAAGAGGGCATTGGGCTACTTCATGTCCTGGTTGTCGGTATCCGAAACAAGTCTTCATTGTTGTATTATTGGTACTCTTGGGTTGGTTTGTTTTGTTTTGTTGTTGTTGTTGCTGTTGTTGTTGTTCTTGTAGTTGGATATGGTCTGCGAAGTGTTGGGTCAGGATGTCCTATACTGCATGGTCGGCTGATACCTTGTGGCTGTGGTGTTGTGGGTGCAGACTCGTTGTGTTCTTTCTTGTTGGCGAGCACATTGTATCAGGAACTTGCACTTTCATTCTCCTTCGCCTCTGACACATTCTTCTTCTAGAAGGATAGTGTGGTTTATCAGTGTGTTGAAATCAGGGTAGATGTGAGTGACCATTTGTTCTCTTAGTGACGCGTTGAGTCCTCTCCTAAAACACTTCTGTTTCTTCTTGTCGGAGTTAACATCTTTTGGTGCATAGTGTGCTAGCTTCATAAACTTCCTGATGTACTGATTCACTATCATTGGACCTTGTCTTAGGGAACGAAATTCTTCTGCTTTTATCACCATGATTCCTTCGATATGTGATATTCATAGAATTTCTCCACAAATTCTTGCCATGTGATAGCTTCTAGCTCACTAGCTGCATCCTTGTAGTTTTTCCACCATTCACCAGCGGCTCCTACCAGTTGGCGGGTGGCTAGAATAACTTTTTCTTCATCGGTGGCTCGCACTGCATTTAATTTCTTGGTGATGGTATGTAACCAATCATCTGCTGACAATGGGTCATCTTCTGCACTATCAAATGTTGGTGGGTGAAGCCTCATGAATGCTGCCATTTTCCCTTGTCCATTACCATTATCTTGTCTTCTTGCAAGATTTTCCAATAATCGAGTCTATCGATCCATCACTTCTGCCATGGTTGGTGGGGGTGGCGTGGGTTCCTCCCCTTGTACTAGGTCATTTCCAACACTTTGCTCAACTTCTTCTTCTCCTTCTTCATGTACTTCTTCTACAATCAGGATATTATTTTCTAGTGGTTGCTCATGCCCATGCCTACAATTACAATCTTCACGATTGCCTCTATTCTGCCTGCCTCTAGGTTGGGATGCAACTGGCTCTTCTTCTTCATGAACCTGCCTTTCGGTGGCCCTTTCACGGCGATCTCAAATCCTATCGAACCTCCTTTCCATCATTGCCATGCAGCGACAAGGATGAGGAGACATCCTCTAGGATTTGGGTGCAAGAAAATAAAATAACAAGCAAGCAAAGACACCCAAGCATAAACAAACACACAATACATATCACACGAACAATCATACATATATGATACAAGGGTGCATCATACAGCAGCAGCTAGAGTGATTACAACGCAACAACTCATACTTCTAATGACTGTTGATGGTCACTAACTGCCTATTTTGACCATCAACATTGCACCAACAATGGGAGAAAACAATACCACAAGTAGCGATTTATGTTTATAATTCACCTAGTTCCACTTATACATGGAAATATATTTGTATGCACAAAATTTTGGCCAAAATGGTGACAAATACACACATAGGAGGCAAGTGGGCGTGGTGGGAGGCCTTGAGGCCACTTGGGCCCACCGGTTGGCCCCCAAGTGCCACCTTGGCACTGGCCACGTCACCAATCCATGGGAGCTGCTCCACAAGCTCTCGCACTCGTTGATTTAAGTCGGTTTCAACCGATGGTCAAGAAGGAGAGGCCATGGATCCATGGGCCTATTGTCATAGACTTGGAGCCTCACCAACCGACTTACTGGTCAAGTTTCACCACGTGCCGCCTCTACAACCGCCTTTGGGAGCCAACTATCGCCGTTGGATGCTAAGGCGGTGGAATGGAGGGCCGAGCGGCACCCTCCCTTGGCCGCTCGGTTCCCCACTTTTGCTCCACCGCCTCTCCTTTAGACAGCATGCAAAGAAGCACAAGTGTGAGACATCTCAAGCGTTGGTTAAGTCGGCTTCATTGACGGTTTGATCCAAGGGCAAGGAAAGGATGTCACGCAGATCGCTGACATGGCGATGGAGTAGCCCTTACTCCACCTTAGGCTAAAATAGGACCCTCACCCCTCACTTGTAACACACACCACAAGAGAAACTCTATCTACTCTCAAGATGTAGTCTTAGTGTGAGCTTTAGTGGGAGTTAGAGGAAGAGGAGCTCTTCCTTGAGGCGGGAGCGGTCTTCAGGAGTCTAGTATAGCTTTGTATCTCTCTTGCAGTACTTTCCTTATTTCAATATATTACTTTCCATGCAATATATTAGTATCTTCTTTATTGTTTATCTAGTTCATGCCTTAGTTGGTTAGCTAAGTATGGTTAGTATAGTTGTATCTCACCTTAGCATCGGATCTCTGCTCGCATCGAGTGCTCTAGTTATAATACATGACTAGAGTAGTAATCTTTAGCGTAGACATGGTGTTTAGGCTAGTGTTTACCTTAGTTTGCGCCCAATCCCACGGATAGTTGTGGTAGTTCCAGAGGTGATAGCTCTGTAAGGCATTTGCAATCCACCACGTTCAGATTGGTGTTTTCGTAGAGCTTTTTGGCAGCCTTCCCTCGACCACTTCTCCTCACATCATTCGAGGGTCAGAAAGGTACTATTGCTCCAAAGTGTTATTGTGTGTGATCGCTATGTCTTACCCATTCCTAGTTATCCCGTCTAGTCTGCTCTAGAATATAGAGAAGAACCTAGGAAACTCTCTCACTCGTTGTCCTCCCATTTAGCTATGCTTTCACTTTATCCTTTCTAGAGTAGAACTTCTTGTGTGTCACCCCATCTTATTGTATATCACTTACCCCACTTTAGTTTAGTCAGTATACTAAGTTAGTAGATACATGATGATTAGCTATCAACTTCTTTAACCATTGCTTCCCTATGGATAAATACGATACCCTAGAATACTCCTGGGTGAAAGCTACATCGGTATTTGTACGCTTACGGATTTATCTGTGTGCGTTAATAAATACCAACAAGCTTTCTGGCACCGTTGCCGGGGACTAACAAACCTAGTAGCGACGTTAAGAAATGTCAACAAGCTTTCTGGCGCCGTTGTTGGGGAACCAATTGGCGTAAAGATTTTGATATTGACCTTGATATCTACTAATATAGTTTACCACTAGCTATTGTGAGAAAAAGTATCTTTGCTAACTAAACAAAAGCGCCATCTTGATGTTAGCATAAAAGAAAACTTTTGGCCCAATCACCCTTGTTTCTTTAAATCCTTGGATTATGTGTTGTCCACTAACCTTTGCAGGGATGAGAATTGATCAAGAAGGAGGTGAAGCATACACCTCCAAGGCCAAAATCCATTTATGGGATTGTAAGATGCAAATTCAAGCTGAATTCAATGGAGAAGTCATGTTTAATTGACTTGAAATAATGAGCCCTCGCCAACAGGTAAATCGGTATTTATCCCGTATTTAATTTTCGCATTACTTTTAAATTTTAAACTATTGCTTGTTTAGATTTAAATATAGTCTCTTTTCTTTCATGCATAATAAATTAGAACAATCTGTCTTATGTTTAAAATAATAAAATAAATGTCTTCTTGCATTGTTTATAAAGCTTGCAACCACTCCTCTAATAAAGCTTCTCCTAAAAAATCATGTTTCGTATCTTCTCTTTGTTCTCACCAGAAAAAAGGAAGTAACTTTGTAAAGTGAGAACAAAAGCATCTTGTAGAACTTGTATCCTTCGCGTATTTGTCACTAAACCTTTTAGGTTGAACACAAAAGATGAAGGGTCAAAACAACACGGTGACAACAACTTGAGCAAAACGCCATTCAACATTGGAGTACACTCTAAGGGATGTCCCAACATCTACACTAGGCTTTTAATGTCAAATGGCATAAAAGTCCTAGTGTGGGGGAGGTTATCGATTCTTCTCTGTCACTTCTCAGGCCTCCGCCACTTTGGCACGCTGGTTTGCACTCCCTTTGCCCACTCTTGCTTTGTTCTTATGAGTTTGATATGATTGAAAGATATATATATATATACACACACACACACACTACAATCAAACTTAAAATGTGAATCATGCCAAACTATGAACATGACTTTATAAAGATTGGCCAACATAAACTTTATTCCTTGTTCATATACTTGTTACTTGTGGATATATCTATATTAGGAAAACATGTCAACTAAAGAAATCATATCTATCTATGTAAGCTCTTGGAGATTTCTGTTTTGATAAAACATCAAAATTAATAGCCTCACTTCTCCTCAATGGTGAGATTTCCTACCAAATCCAAATACCATGTTATATGTTGAAAACCTTCCACATATGTTGCTTGTCTTTGTATTGAGCTTTGTCAAACTTTGTTGACCTACCTATGTTGAGAATTTTATCATGCTCTTAAGATCAAGGTCACGTACACTCCACCAAATATGTGCTATACTTCTACACTGGAAGTTAGCAAAAACATGCCATTCCATTTCCACCAAATAAATACTCCATGTTTGTTAGCATGATCTTTCTCCACAATCTTTACAAATGAGCATGAGCTATGAAAAAAGTATTGGAAAAAGAAAAGAAAAGAAAGTAGAAAAAAATGTGGACACATGAAGGTCCATAGAAAAAAAAAAAAAAGAGAAAAAGATAGCCATGCTCTCAAATCAAAGATGGAGAAAGAATCATATCATGCTAAGGAGTAATCATGATTGTCCTATTTCCACATTTCCACACACATGCACACCTTGATCTGAGAGTATGATATTTTCCTCCATTGATCCATTGTTTGACTTAGCAATATATGCAGTGCAAGTGTGCTTTACTTTTATCCTACCCAAAACTCCACATAAGCCTATTAGAAGTAGGATATAAGGCAAAACACTAATGCCTTGGTGAGGTTACAAACACCATTGAGTGATTTGATAACACCATTTGAGGAGAAGTATGAGCTAAGTTTTTAATTGCAAAAGTTATAAAAACTCCAAGTATGCTTCATAGGGGATAGTGATGACTTGGTGTCAATGTTGTTCCACTTTTCAACCGCTCAAGGTGGCATGGCAGACACTTCAAAATCCACAAGGTATGAGGTATGACTTGGTATATCTTTTATGTTAGCATCATATCTTTTGAAGTCTTGTTTCATATCATGTTGCACCTGAATCTTTGTTTTCTCGCTTTGCTCGGGATGAGCAAAGGTTTAGTGTGGGGGAGCTTGTTAGTGGTCACTAACTACCTATTTTGACCATCAACATTGCACCAACAATGGGATAAAACAATACCACAAGTAGCAATTTATGTTTATGATTCACCTAGTTCCACTTGTACATGGAAATATATTTGTATGCAGGAATTTTGGCCAAAATGGTGACAAATACACACATAGTAGGCAAGTGGACGTGGCAGGAGGCCTTGGGGCCAGTTGGGCCCACCGGCCAGCCCCACAAGGGCGTAGCCCGGCCCCCCAAGTGCTACCTTAGCACTGGCCACGTCACCAATCCGTGGGAGCTGCTCCACAAGCTCTCCCACTTGTTGATCTAAGTTGGTTTCAACTGATGGTCAAGATGGAGAGGCCATGGATCCATGGGCCCATTGTCATAGACTTGAAGCCTCACTAACTGACTTACCGGTCAAGTTTCACCATGTGCTGCCTCTACAACCGCCTTTGGGAGCCAACCATCACCGTTGGATGCTAAGGCGGTGGAATGGAGGGCCGAGCGGCACCCTCCCTTGGCCGCCCGGTGCTCCACTTTTGCTCCTCTGCCTCTCCTTTGGACAGCATGCAAAGAAGCACAAGTGTGAGCCATCCCAAGCGTTGGTTAAGTCAGTTTCATTGGTGGTTTGATCCCAGGGCAAGGAGAGGATGTCACGTGGATCACTGACATGGAGATGGAGTAGCCCCTACTCCACCTTAGGCTATAAATAGGACCCTCACCCCTCACTTATAACACACACCACAAGAGAAACTCTCTCTACTATCAAGATGTAATCTTAGTGTGAGTGGGAGTTAGAGTGAAGAGGAGCTCTTCCTAGAGTCTGGAGCGGTCTTCAGGAGTCTGGTATAGCTTTATATCTTTCTTGTAGTACTTTCCTTATTTCAGTATATTACTTTCTATGCAATATATTAGTATCTTCTTTATTGTTTATCTAGTTCATGCCTTAGTTATTTAGCTAAGTATGGTTAGTATAGTTGTATCTCACCTTAGCTTGGGATCTCCGCTCGCATCGAGTGCTCTAGTTATAGTACTTGACTAGAGTAGTAATCTTTAGCGTAGATGTGGTGTCTAGGCTAGTGTTTACTTGAGTTTGCGTCCAATCCCATGGATAGTTATGGTAGCCCCAGAGGTGACAGCTCTGTAAGGCCTTTGCAATCCACCATATTCGGATTGGTGTTTTCGTAGAGCTTTTTTGGCAGCCTTCCCCCAACCACTATTTCTCACTTCCTTCGAGGGTCGGAAAGATACTATTGCTCCAAAGTGTTATTATGTGTGATCGCTATGCCTTACCCATTCCTAGTTATCATGTCTGGTCTGCTCTAGAATATAGAGAAGAACTTAGGAAACTCCCTCACTCGTTGTCCTCCCATTTAGTTATGCTTTCACTTTATCCTTTCTAGAGTAGAACTTCTTATGTGTCACCCTATTCTTATCGTATATCACTTACCCCACTTTAGTTTAGTCGGTATACTAAGTTAGTAGATACATGATGGTTAGCTATCAATTTCTTTAACCATTGCTTCCCTGTGGATAAATATGATACCCTAGAATACTCCCGGGTAAAAGCTACATCAGTATCTATGCACTTGTGGATTTATCTATGTGCGTTAATAAATACCAAAAATGACATCGAAGCGACTCTAGGTGTACTACTACTACTCGGGATACTAGACACTACTACTAGTCACTACAGTTCCATTATTTATTATACATGAACTATATCTCGCAAAGGTCCCATCATGAGGTCCACATGCATATCCCTTAGCATCCAAGTCCTGAGAAGAACTCAAGAGGGTCCGATGTTATTTGCATCCCTAGCGGTCTTCTTGTTGTTGTAGGTGGTTGGTTCTTCAGTAGGCTCTCTTCTTTTCCTCGCCTTTGGGCGCTCAAGGGCCTTCTGTAGCTCTTTCTTGCATTGTTCCTTTTCTTCTCTCATGGTTGATAGCTATGAGTTTAGCATGAGTAGCTCCGTCCTTAGTGCTTGTACTGTGGCTTCTACTTCCTTGAGTTTAGTGTTCTTTATCTTTAGCTCCACTGCCTAATTTTCATAGAGAATGTCGAGGGCATGTAGGTACTTGGCTGTAGTCATGAGAGTGTATTCTAGCGCTTGTGGTTTTGCCTTTTCCATTGCCTTAATCTTCTTACGCCAAACAAGAGAAGTCTGATCCATCACTAGGAAGAACTTTGCATGAGTGTTGACTTTTGCTTCATATTCCTAACAAATGTCCATGAGAGCCTATCGTGCTACAATCTGACATGTGTCCCTTAGTTCTCTTCCGATTGCTGGGATGCATCTCACCCTGAACTCAGTGTTTATTGGATGCTCGATAATATGTAGGTGCATCTCACACTTGAGTACACCCTCCATAACACACTCGCAATAGTACATGGGAGGCTCAGTGTAACCCAAGCGCTAGAGTGTCTCCCAGAGGAGCGGTGGGAATCTTCCAACGGTCAAATAGTTTGAACACTCCCATATGTCGTCCATTGCTGCAAAAATTCACCACAGGGGTAAGAAACATTTTGCGACACAAATGAGAAACGACAATGAGAAAAGTTCATCAATTATATTAGTATTAGGTTTGCGGTTATTACTATCGCTATAAAACTACCTAACGTGTTCCAATCCTAGGGCTTCATCCTACGGTCAAGCTCGGTTCGAATACCACTCTATCAGCCCCTCAATTTGATAGTCCTAAGTGCATCCGTATTTGTGCCAAGATCACGCACAAATACGCACAAATCACAAGAATGGTACACAGATATATAATAAAGGGTTCTGAGATTTATTGGTATCTAGAAATAAGGTCTTACAACTATGGCCCAAAGGGGCATGGTCACAGGCTACATATATAGTGGAAGACTACGGCCATGAAACGGCATTATTGGTGGTCTCTAGAGCGGGATTATTATACAGCGAAGCGGTGTCCTATTCCACAGGCAACTTGAGCGTGGCCAAAACGCTAGCCTCGATGTCATACTCCTACAAACGTATCTCCTTGCGGGAATCCTAATCTTCATGGTACGTTTCCTCGTCGAAGTCATAGTCTTCTTCTGTGCCGAGGTCTGTGTGTCAACAATGGGTGAGTACATACGTACTTAGCAAGCCCTAGCCATAGGGTGAAAATAGAAGTGTAGTGGTGATTATAATTTAAGGGTTGGGTCCTAGCGGAGTATTACCATTCCCACCAGTACCCGGATTAGCATCAATTCCATTACCAGTTTCATTACGCATAAAAGTAAATCTAATCATAGTATCCCATCATAGCATTTGCCCATTCCAAGGACGTGGCTATTCGAATAGGTTTAAGTGACTCTACAGAGGTGTACAAATTTCCCCACACGATAGGTGCAACCTCATCCATGATCAGTGGACAAAATAGACCTAACGAGACCTCGTACCCGAATATACGTGACCTTAGATGTCCATATAACTCTACTACGGCTTCTCAGGGGTCGGAACACAAAAACCGGAAAGATACCAAATCCCCCCAACGTGATGATACCAAATCATCACAAAAGAAAACATGGCTCAAACATGGCCAAGAAAATCAAGGGCTCGAAAGCGGCCAAAAACCAAAAGTTTAACGTGGAAGATCACATCACATCCACACCAACCAGACCACGGAAGAAAACCTATTCCCATGTCGGCTCCTGATATTCCGCTACCTACATCGGCCTCCTCGTAGAAATTATACTTCAATCTAACGGGGTGTGAGATCAAGCATACCCATATAGACATGTGGTTGTACGTAATATCTCACTAGGCGAGAGGGACTACGAACCGGTCCTTATGTGACGAAGGCGAGTATCTCCTACAGGAATCCTCTCCAAGCATCCATGCCAAGGTAAACTACCTCCATAGTTTACTACCACTCGCCCCATGTCGGGGTTTAGTTTCAAGTTTAACAATTTTAAGTTTCAATATTATCCCTAAGTCTATTCATGGTGTAAAGCTCATAAATTAACAAGATAACCATTTATCTTAATTCAACAATAATCATATCACATTGACCGGGCTCATATTCTAGGGTAATAATCTTATAGTCATGTTTTAGCATTTCAATGGTTTAAAGCAAGATGGTAGGGAGGGGAGCTAGGACTTGCCTTCATCGTTGTCATCTTTCGGCACGTTTATGAAATCTAGGTCCTCGTTCTCTTGACGATCACCGTCGTCTGCTCGGGCGTATCGATCGAAATAAGACTATCGCTAACCACAAAAGAAAGGCAAAAGCAAACATAGAACAACATGGTGGTACTAGGTGCAAATGATGGGGTTGGATTTTAGATGAATTTTAGAGGTGGTTTCATGTATAAAGGAGTTAGGGTTTAAAAGTTATGTATTTTATAAGTTTATCCTATAGCTATTTAACTAGGTGAAATTTTATATGCATTTTTTGGTGCATGAAAATATGTGCAAACTACATGATTAAATTTCCTAATGCATCTAGTTTATTTAAAAAAATTCTGGAAATTTTTCTAAGTCAGGAAAATAGTTTTTCACACTCTGTGTACACTAATCGGGTGTTCCTAACAATTTCCACTGCGTACCCAGCATTGTATGTGGTGTGCCTGTGTGTGTATGACAGGTGGGCCATACTACCACATCAGCCAAAGACGGCGTCGGCGGCGTTAAGGCCGTGGCCCACACGACAGAGAGAGAAAGGGGGAGGGGAGGTAACGGATGGGGACGGACGACAACGGTGACGCCGTTTCATCCTGGTCCCACCCATCAGAGAGAGAAGGAGGGGAAGAGGGAGACGGCGGTTGGACGGAGTCTGCCGGCGCCTGACTAGAACAGGGGAGGGGGCTCAGGCTTGCCGGAGTGAGCTACACCAGAGGCGTCAGGCCCTGGTGAAGGTGTCTAAGTGGTGGATGGCGCTCGAGGAGGATCGTCGTGGCCGGTGCTGAGGTCCACAATGGCAGCGAGTGCCCGAGGCCACGACGGTGGCTCGCCAAAGCCAGTGCAGCGGCGGCGAGTGTTGAAGGTGCTCCTAACGAACCTATCCTACTCAACTAAGTACATGTACGTGTGCGTGGGGGTGTGGGGAGTGCAGTGGAAGTGGCATGAGGACCAATGGAGCCTTGCTGATGGCTAGCTGGCAGCCATGGCGGCTCGGTGGTGCACGGCGCACGTGGACAGCGCAACACAGAGGCGAGGAAGGAAAACTAACTACACTAGACAGTGAAGAAGGCTCTAGGGAAACTCACCTGCTGTTCCAATTGGCCGAGGACGCAGCGAGAGGGGAAGAAGAAGAAGAAGAAAGCTCCAATGGTGTCGTCGGTACCTGACATGGGGGAAACTGACCTAGCGCTCTACAGAGAGGGAGGAGGAGGAAACGGAGGGGGAGATAGTATGTTCCAGCTCATAGTAGAGCTCGTAGCGGTGATGGTTGAGGCAGAGGCTCACCGGCCAGGCCCTTTTATAGGCGAGCAAGGTCGGTGGTGGTGGCGCGATATTTTCTCGCCCACCGGTGGATATTTTCCACCTCGCGCACTTGCTCGAGCTCGATAATCGTGAGCTGGACGCCTCCGCGTCTGTTCGTACTCCGGCGAGGTTAGCGCCATGCTTGGTCACGTTAATGGGGTTTCCCTTGCCGGCTGCCATGCCGACGTTGATGCACTATGGGCGTAGAAAGAGGAGGGAGAAGGGAGATGGGGAGATGGGATGGCTCGGGGTGTCGTCAACCCCGCGACGCGACTGTGCGCTCATCTTCCCTGGCGCCGGGATGGGCCACGACGGGGCCGGTACGGCGGCGCGGATGTGGCTTCGCTAGAGAAGGAAGAAAGAGCTGACAGCCGGGCCCCACCTGTCAACGATGAGAGGAGGGAGGAGGGGGACGCGAGCTGCCGCTGCTGCTTTGGGCTGGAGGCCGACCAACGTGGGAGAGGGAGAAGGGGGAGGAGGTGGGCTGCGCTGCGGGCCGAAAGGAGAGGGGGAGGGAGAGGGAGCCCAGTAGCTCTTTTCTATTTCCTTTCTCTTTTCTATTTTCCTTACTTCCCATTATGTTAATTTGAAATGGTTTGAATTCAAATTCAAATGCAACTTTTAAATAAAGTACCACCATATGTTCAACAAGCAAGCAAACACTCAAACACACAATGTTTCACACATCATGTTTGTTTTCCTATGTTAGTTTATTTTGTAAATATTACCTATGTTAGTTATATATTCTAGTTCCTATGTAAAGTTTTAAAAAGTTCAATTTTTTTAGTGGTTTTTAAACTAGGTCAAATTTTTAGGGTGTTACAGACAAGGATGAACAGGGGAGAAGAGAGAAGGTGAGAGGGGGAGAACGGCGGGCCGAGAAGGTTTCTGGCGCGTCGCGGTCTTATCCATTGGCGCAGTGAGGCGGTGGCGGCGAGGTCGAGGCGCTTGGGTGACGACGCGGTATTCGCGTCGTTAGCCCGAGGTAGACGACGGCCCTGACCGGGCGGCCCCACACGCCAGTGAGCAAGAGAGGGAGATGGCGCTCACAACTTGGGCCGGGGCGGAGGCCCAGCGCGGGAGAGAGGGAGAGGGAGTGGGCTTGCTACAGGCCAAAAGATGTGGGAGTGGGAGAAGGAGCCCGGGAGATCTTTTCCATTTTCCTTTCCTTTTTCTTTTTCCTAGATTTTCCTATGCTAGGTTTTGGAATGATTTGAATTCAAATGTGTATATGGGTGCATGCAAGGTGTACCACCATATGTTCAACAAGTCGAGCAAGCAAGCAAACACTTCACACTAATTCACACATGTAGTTTTATTCCTAGTGGACCTATTTATAAATTCCTAGGTAGGTTATATTTATTTGTTTTATGCAAAGTTTTAAAAAGTTTAATTTTTTAGTGATTTTAAATTAGGAAAAATTCAGGGTGGTACACTTGGTGACCTCGCCGCTCTCCTGTCCTGGCCTTCGTATTGCTTCGTGTTGCATGTGTGGGCATGTACCAGTACAAGTCTTCCAATGTTTGCACGGTTCCGTCTTGGCTTCGTATTGCATGTTTGGGGATCAACGGAGCGGCTTAGTGTCACACACCAAAATTTTTAATTTTGGGTTGTACATAGAAAACACAAATTAAAATAAATGTTTTGATATTTTGATAAAATTTACCAATCTTAGTTTAAACTAGCGTAAATTTAGTTATAGGAAAAATGTGAATTTTCAAGCTTTTCCAAATTAATTTGACGAGCTATTGCTTGATGTGAAGCTTGGTTGTTGATTTATTTCATGTTGTGAGAAAAGATTGTTAAAATGTGTTTAGTAAGTCGATCTTCTTTCTCCAGCAATTCTTAGTCTTTCTCACGGATCAAATTCCTTGTTTTCCAACTTAATATGTGCTTGAGAAGTATCCTAAAATCTTTTCCATGAAATCCAAATCACTCCTTCCTGCTCACTATTCATCAACCTATCTCCATGGATACCTCGGGAATTTCTTTGGCTTTTTCCGAAATTTGTTCCCACTTGTTTGTGAGCATAATCTAATTTTTAAATGCTCCAAAATATCTTTTCATGAGCTTCAAATACTTTATTTGGGTTCCTCATGTGTCAAAGATATCTCGAGGAATTTCCCTGAATTTTTGGAGGTTTTGATTCTGGATTTTCTAAAAATATTTTATTCGTGAAATTAATTAAATCTAAAAACAGTTAATTCTAACTCTAATCTATATTAAACCAGGTTTCCTTGACTAATGGATAGGTCTGTACAATTCTCTCTCACGTTGATCCACCCCACCTTGCCTTGATGAGAGGACACATACAGATCATATATGCAATAGATAGCGAAGCCAGCTGTTTCAAGAACAGAGCAAATGATCAACCTCTGTTTTCCTTTCCCCAATCTATCTGGGTTATTTGCCGTGTAAGCCAAGGACTCCGTATCAAGCACGTCATGCCTGTCCGTAAATAGCACGTGCAGTTTCATGTCAATCTCCATCACCACGTCGACATATATGACCATCGCTTGTCTATATATATAAATAGCGAGCTGCTGCCCTAGATGCCGTGCAGATCATACATGCGCCGCCGCCGCCAAAAGTCTCTGTGTGTTTCTTTCCGTGCCCTACAGTAGGCGACTCGACGTCTAGCGTCAGTCCAAGGCGGAGTCCTAATCGAGTCGGCGGAGGCGAAGCCTGATCCATGTACAGAAGCAATTGGGTTCCTGCTGCCGCACGGCGGGAGGAGGAGAAATCAACTTGCTGCCGTCGTGTTCTAGTCAGAGGAAAATTTGTCGCAGCTAGCTCTTCCACGCGAATCGAGATTTCATTGGCTTGGTGCTATCCGTGAAGTGGTGAATTGTTGCTGCGCACTCAGATCGAGGAGAACCAAAGCTCACGTGAAATCAATTTTTGGTAAAAAAGATTTCCATCCTATTCTGCAACGTCTACAAATGCATGCCTCATCTACGTATACTCAATCATGCGTCAATTATTTCTTTATTCAAAATTCTACCTGTTTTCTTCTAGATCAATGCAAAGTTATCTTCTTATATCAGTTCATCTTATGTCTTCAGAGCTCGTCGATATCCATATTCCTCTCTATATGAAAAATCCCAGACTGAGGCCCTTCCTTTCCCTACGAGGACAGCAGTAGCCTCTCCAGTGGCCAAGGAAGCTACGATCTGCAACAGCCCAAGCCCCTCCCCCTGCGCACGTTAGCAGCAGGCCATCACCATGCTCAGGCTCAGATCGTGAGGATGACACAAGGTACAAGACGATGTAATTACGAGTTTGCCACCTAGTCTTTAATCTCCGTTTCTTCGTTTTAAATCCGTTTCGAGTAGTTCTTGTCGCGTTAGTTTCGTAAAGTCGCGCTCTAAGCAGTAGCACTAACGTATCTTATGTCACCCAATTATGAATTTATTGATTTAAATATAATTTGATTAGTACTAATTTAATTGTTTTCTAATTAAAAGCAACGTAGAGTTGTAATTCCATTCTTTTTGTGTTGCGACCATGCCGATGTAAGCTATATGATAGCAATGACTTTAATCATGTTACATGCTTGTAAATTTTATAAATAGAATATTAAATGGATTAATATGCCTGCGACTAGTTTTCCAATTTAAAAGTCATATATATATATTATAAGTTTGCTTAGTTTAACAAGACGTCAGATACAGTTCTATTAGAGGTTCTCACATGTTCTTTTATTTTGAAAAGCTAAAGTTTATTTTGGTGAAATAATACATGCTAGTTTATAAATTAAAATATGATTAGTATAACCATATTACATATAATAGACGTAGATGCTCTCAAATATTTATTTCTTTTGCAAAGTAAATTTAAAATGACTTTAATATGTTTTTCCATATATAGTTAAACATGTTGGTTTAATTTATATATACATGCAACTAGTTTTATAACTAAAAATCAATATATAGGTTTTATACTTCGGTATTTTATATATAAATATTAATATGATTAATTGTTATCACCAATGTACTTTTGAGTTATAAGTTATTTAGCTTAAGCCGCATGATATGAAGGTTGAGTGGGTGTTTCACATGTCCTTTTATTTTTCAAAATTAGTGTTTAATTTGCTTAAATATATAACAAAATTGATAGGTAACATATGACTAGGTTTAACTTAGCTTTTAAATTGAATTATGATTTGACTAATCTGAACTAATAATCACTCTCTGATTTTGTTTAACTAAAAATTAATCAAGCTTGTAGTCATCTCTTTTCTTGTATAATTTAAAACTCCGTTAGTCGTTTCTTTTAAAGATAGTTCGGTTATCGGTGTTTCTTGCGTTCCTTTGACCGTAGCAACGAGCTCCCCCTTAGCACGTTGTTTTAAAGCTCTTGCTCTGCTGTTCTTAGTCTATTTTGTTTCCTTGTATGTTTGTTGGTGTGCTTTGATCCGTGAGTAGAACCAGAATTGTTTGTAAGCACCGGTGATCAGAAGCTGAGTACCGAAGCTACAGAAGTTGCAGAATGGAAGATAGAGTGAGGCTTCTGAAGCAAGTTGCTTTGGGTGTAAAGCAAGACTAAGGCAAGTATAGCATGGGATCATCCTTGATGTCCTATTCACTTTAACCACTAAATTTCATATGCATGTGTCCACCTTGATACCCTTTATAGGATTCCCTAGAAATTGTTTACTGAATACCTTGAAACCTCGGGATCTATGCATCTGGGTATTACTTTTGCTAGTGCTTAACATTGACCATGATCTTGATACTTGATTAATAATTGAGCTATAAACTATAAAAGATGACATGTTAGCAATGACAGGAGGGTTTAATTCCCTCTCCTCAAGGACTCATTTGTAAGTGATCGTCCGGGACTTACAGTACATCTGTGAGGGCTACATGGCTCTGGCTCTAGTTGCTTAGAAGACCTTTTCTAGCTGGCTTAGAGGATACTGCGAGTTGGGTATAGGACAGCCTCTGTCCTGTTGAGCCTAGCTATGGAAGCAGCCTTTTATTTTTGGAAGGGGGGTTCCTATATCCGATGACCCTGCGGCCCTTCCCGTTAGACCAACTTTTGAGTGGCTTTATATGGTTCTCTGTGTT
Source organism: Miscanthus lutarioriparius (assembly GCA_904845875.1). Taxonomy (NCBI): domain Eukaryota; kingdom Viridiplantae; phylum Streptophyta; class Magnoliopsida; order Poales; family Poaceae; genus Miscanthus; species Miscanthus lutarioriparius. Next base: position 74,445,797 of record CAJGYO010000011.1, read on the forward strand.
TTGGGCCTAGCTAACCCGGGCATTTGAGAATCATGACTCACAGTGAAAGTGTACACCTCTGTGCAGAGTTTAATAAACTGATATATCAGCCGTGCTCACGGTCACGAGCGGCCAAGGGATTCTTATGCCAAAGATGAGCACTTGTTTAATTATGCTTAACTAAGTTGTCTTTGAGCTATTTATTGTTCTTGTATAATGATCATGTGTGTAACAGAACCGACCAATTTATAAGAGCACAAGTACGAAAGCAATCACCGGAGTGATCAAACCGTCATACTTGAACCCATATAAACCCGGTAGTCAACTAAAACCACGAAGGATTTCAAACCAACTTGCATACAACCAAGATCACAGTAATTCAACATAACAAGCCACATGTTACATCCATTTCACAAGTAGTTCGCAAGTACCTCATACCTCAGAGTACACATAGTTATTACAAAACGAGTTCACAAATAATGGAAGCAAAGTAGTTTGAGACCATCACACACACTTAGTTCAAATACAAGCCAGCACCATAGTCATATCCAGCAAAAGCAGTAAGATAAGATAACATAGATGATCATGCCCATGATCTAGTCTTCATCCCCAGCAGGGTGGAGACAATACTTGCAGTAGCCGTTATAAAGCACGTCATCTGCAATAAGAGGGAATAAACCCTGAGTACGAGAATGTACTCAGCTAGACTTACCCGTCATAAATCAAAATAAAAGACACCAAGGAGTATGCAAGGCTTTATCAGTGGATCTTGCTGGACAACCTTTTTGCATAAAAGCTTGAGAAACCATTAGCATTATTCACCTGTACTAGCAGTGACTTTTCGCCATTTCCTATCATCTATATTAGCACATGTACTAATCAATCATTTGATTTAGTTGCAAACAATAATAACCATATCAGGTATTTCATGGCTCATCATTATCATCCTCCTCATGATCATCATCATTTAACCATATCTTTACATTTAGTGAATCTACGTTGCCGCTGCTCAGTCAAGTTCTCACTATCCGGGAGAGACGGCAATTCGAATCGATTCCTATCCAGCTAGAGGGGTATTCCTAACACAAACCCAGGCATACCGCGCGAAGGCAGCCTTAGGTCACCTTTGGTACATCTCAGGAATCGTGGCTCCGAGCAGCGCCGCACCCTCAGGGAGTCCACTCTGCCAGGTGGTCAATCTCACCTCGGACTTACGCCAATAGCTCCCCGCACATCCTTACTACCGCCAGGGTGCGCACTTTCACTTCTCGGTCTTCCGGCCTGAGTTGAGCTACTCGGCTTCGTGGTCGGAACGAGTTATCCGACCAACAAAGTGATAGGCATGCGTTCAACATGACATGAGGACGTACAGCGAATCGGTCCTTAAACGACACAGACGGGGATAGATTCACACCCAAGGCCTCCATGCCTTGTTGCTGCACTACCATCAGCCCGTCCGATCACTTTTCAATATTAACACATGGTTCTTTTTCATGATAGCAATTATAGCCAACCGTGACCAGAGCTCATCCTACATCTCGCAGGTGACAGGAAATCACCCGACTTCTACCGGTCTAAGCATAGCTAAGCACCATTCGATCCTACACTTAATTAGGATTCATAGGATTTTATCTGGACAAGGTAAGGATATAATGCAATGATTGGTTCCAACCAATTTCTATACTTAATGCATCATCAACAATAAAAGATACTCAAGATATTTGTAAAAACATGGGAGACTTAGAATGCTCCAGGGCTTGCCTTTCAGAAAAGAGGAAGGTTGGTGATCGGGGCACTCAAGAACTTCACTGGCTCCTTCTTCAGGTGTCTGCACCTCCAGCTCCTGAGCTTGCTGCTGCTCCTCCGGAAGTACTGGCTCGAATTCCAGAAGCGTTACTCCCTCCGGAACACCTATTGCATGCATATGCATAGTATAAGAATCATGCATGCACAAGAGATGGAAGATGATGATGAAATGTACAGCCATGTATGAATGGATGCATGAACAATATGATAATACAAGCTTTACATCTATTTTACCGAGTAGGTGCATATCTTTATTAGAAAACAAGAACGGCACACTCACCAAGTTCTAATAACCTAAGATAAAGTTGTTCATCTTCAGTAAGAGGTCTAGCACCTACAACTTAACAATTTATCTTAATTAGCCTAGCATCTCAATCATCACATCAACTCATATAAAGCAAATAAGTCATTCACTGCACTCAACAGTTTTGTAGGCTGCGCCAGCAGCAACAATTTTGACCCATAACTGGAGTTCTACAGATCCAAATACCCTGATTTAAGACTTCCTGGAAAGCTTATAAAATTATCTACAACTTTCGTTTAATCACCAAAGTCTAATTCAAACACGAACTAGGTCAAACAGACTGATCTTGCAAAACTATCCGTGGATTCCAGAGGGCAGGCAGTTGGGAGTGCTGTCTTCCAACTGGCATAACTCTCAAACTACTAGACCAAATGCCTTGAAATTTTAACACAAGCTATATAAACAAGTTTCCTACAACTTTGTTATTGACCACTTTCACAGCAAACATCAACTTCACCAGTTAATTTGCTTAACTCTAAAATTTGTCCAGAAAGTCACTATAAATAAATTATAGTGAAAATAATATTTCATTACATACAAGAATAACACCATGAGTACTACCAATGCTTCCAACAGTTAACATACATCAAATGAACATATTAAAACATAGCGGCCATTCCTAAATAAATTATTTTTATGCCGTTATTAATTTATTTAGATATTTAGGTTAAATAATAAACACCTATCCAAAGTGTATAGAAAATTCTACAAAAATTACAGTAGCTTACACATGTCCCAAATAGACTACTGTATAAATTTCACATCATTTCAACAAACATAACATCCTACACAAAAAGTTTCATGCTCACTGGATACATATTTTTACCATGAAAAATAGCACAAGAATCTCCTACTTATAAAAGGGAAATTAATAACTCAAAAACTATCCATGCAATGACTCTCAAATTTTTACCAAAGACTATAATTATCAATAATAGCTCACCCACAAAATTTCATAATTTTTGAGGCACAGGAACTCAAGATATAAATTAAACAAGTTTGCATTCATTTAAAAACACATTTCAAGTTTCAATTTAAATCTTCCAAAAATTCCACTACAAGTTCTCATGTTATATTTTTCCTAAATACTACACTTCACTGTGATTCTACCAAAATTAGCATCACTCCATTTGGATCTACCAAACTCTACATATAGATTTTACAAAATAGCATAACAAATCTGTATTTAAAATCAAGTCTAAAACTCTATGAGCCATTGACAGGCGGGGCCCGCGGGGTCAATGGACCCACCGGCTAGTCACAGCCGAAGCAGGGGAGGCCATTGACCGGCCACCGCTCGACGACGGCGAGAAGTCCGGCGAAGGGGGTGGCACCAACGTGCTCAGCACACTGCCCCGCACCGACGGGAGTAGAAAACGAACTCCCTAGCTATAGAGGAGGAGGTCGCCGGCGGCAATGGCGACTGCGGTGGCGCTGCTAGAGGTACGCCGGCCAACTCAGGCCATGGCGGTCCGACCTAATGCTAGGCATGAGCATCAAGAGTTCGTAGGGAAACCGAGGGAAGGGAGAGAAAGGAGGGAGAGAGCTCCAGTGGTGGTTGGCCACGGCGGGCTCACCTCCGACTCCGGCGGCAATGGCGAAGCGCTGCGGAGAAGAAGAAAAACAGCGTCCACCTTGACTCTCCGGCTCAGTGGCGAGGTGGACAAGCTTCGGAGGAAGAAGATGGAGTCATGGGCTAGCTGGAGTGAGCACTGACGCAACGGCGAGCGAGCTGGGCGACGGCGAGCTCTCGGCGGCAAAGCGGAGCGACGCTACGCTCGGTTCAGCGAGGACTGACGAGGCAAGGCGTGCACGGCGAAGCAAATAGGCGAGCGGATGGGCGCGTGGCATCATCATGGCCGTGATGGCCTGACCTGCGGGGGCAACGCCGGCGTACGGCCACCACTTGCCGCGCGTGGCCTGAGCTCGGTCAGCCATGACTTGAACTGACGAAACACTGTAGCTCCGTTTCAGTCGAAAACTCGACGCCTAACAGCGCGATTTGGAGCCGATGGATTTCTGAATCCTTAGGTCATTAGCGCAAAACTCCTAAACGAAAGTTGAAGTACTATGTACCAGCTGCAAAACTCCTTTAGAGATCAAAGCCTAATTCACAATGGATAGAGAGTAAAATCAAGCCAAAGTCGAGCCTGCAAAACTGGAAATCAGCCCTTGGACTTAGAAATTTTCTAAGTGTAGAATTCAACCCCAAATCTGACTTGTGGGACCTTTTTGAGCATGTTCCACACATTTTCATGAGTTGGTCATAAAATAACTTTTGTTCCTTATAAAATTTGCTACAACTTTGCTTTAGGTTACTCAGACATGCAAACACTCTAAGTTGTACTTTTTAAACAGTCAAATATAATAGCTCTAGGGTCAACATAAGTCAAGATATTACTTGGAAGTGTAATTTAGGCAATAAGGTCAACATGAACATTGTTGCTAGTGACATTTGAAATGTAGCTAAGTTGTTTAAGAGGACATCTGGCACACATTTGCATAGACCACACATGAGCACACACAATTGCTAGCATAAAACCAAGCATTTCAAATAGAAACACACATGAAATGATAACATTCATAATGGTATGATGCTTATGAATGAGATGATGATGCTCATGCTCATGTGATGTAAGTGTTTTAGTGCAACCATAATACTGGGGTATTACAGCCCTCCCCCCCTTATAAAAATCTCGCCCCGAGATTTGAAAAGCGTACCATTTTGAATAAAAGGTAGGGTATACATCCTTCAAATAATCTTTCCGTTCCCACGTTGCATCGCTCTCACTACCTTGGTTACTCCACATAACCTTGTAGAACTTAACCACACGGTTTCGGGTTACTCTTTCTCTTGTGTCGATAACCCGCACTGGCCTTTCTTCATAGGATAGATCTGATTTCAACTTGATATTTCTAAATGAAACTCTTTCTTCGGGAACACAAAGACACTTCTTCAATTGAGAGACATGAAAAACATTGAAGATAGCTCTCATCTCGTAAGGTAACTCTATCTTGTAAGCTACATTCCCACTCTTCTCTATGATCGGACATGGGTCTACATACCTAGGTGCAAGCTTCCTCTTTACTCTGAATCGCTGCACACCTTTCATCGGTGACACTTTCAGATAAACGTGATCACCTACTTCAAATTCAATAGGCTTCCTTCTCTTATCCGCATAGCTTTTCTGCCTAGCTTGAGCTGCTTTCATATGTTTCTGGATAGTACGGACTTGTTGGTCTGCCTCTTCGATGAAATCAATGTCGTAGTATCTCCTTTCTCCAGATTCAACCCAGTTCAAAGGAGTTCTACACTTGCGACCATACAATGCTTCAAACGGGGCCATCTTGATGCTTTCTTGATAACTATTATTATAGGAAAATTTAGCCAAGGGTAACCACTTATCCCACGAACCTTTGGATGATATGACACAAGCTCTCAACAAGTCTTCCAATATTTGATTCACTCACTCCGTCTGTCCGGAGGTTTGTGGATGATAAGCAGAACTTCTAACTAAGTTGGTCCCTATCATCTTGTGCAAATGTTCCCAAAAAAGAGCGATGAACTGAGGTCCTCTGTTAGATACAATGGTTTGAGGAACACCATAGAGACGTACTATCTGATTAAAATATAACTCAGCATAGTCACTTGGTCGATAGTCAACTCTAACTGGTATGAAATGAGCATACTTTGTTAAATGATCCACTATTACCCATATGGAATTAAAATTCTTTTGGGTAGGGGGAAGTCCAACAATAAAATCCATACTAATCTCTTCCCATTTCCATCCTGGTATAGACAATAGTTGGAGAGGTCCAGCAGGCTTTATGTGAATTGCTTTGACTCTACAACAATTGTCACACCTTGCCACATAGGCTGCGATTTCTTTCTTCATCTTGGTCCACCAAAATCGAGATTTCAAATCTTGATACATTTTGCTACTTCCCGGGTGGATAGATAACTTGGAGGAGTGAGCTTCTTCTAAGATTTGGTTTCTAAGCTCTTTGTCCTTCGGTACTACAAGTCTGGCCTTAAACCATAGAACACCCTTCTCATCAATGCGAAAGTGTTTTGTCTCCTGTTCCTTCATCTTTCTTTTGATGTGGAACACACCCACATCGGTTTTCTGAAGCTCGATGATTTTACTTTCTAGAGAGCAACTAAGGGTAATACTGTGCAACACAGCAGGATGTAACAGATGCGCCAAATGATAATCTGCTTCCAAGAGAGAATTACAGTGAGATTTCCTATTGAAAGCATTAGCAACAACATTTGCTTTACCCGGATGATAATGAACTTCTAAGTTATAATCTTTAATCAACTCTAGCCATCTTCTCTGTCTCATGTTCAATTCTGGTTGAGTGAAGATGTACTTGAGACTTTTATGATCGGTATAGATATGACACACGTTACCGAGCAGGTAATGCCTCCAAATCTTCAAAGCATGAACAACCGCAGCTAACTCAAGATCATGAGTTGGATAATTAGCTTCGTGCTTCCTTAGCTGACGTGAGGCATAGGCGATAACTCGACCTTCCTGCATAAGGACACATCCTAAACCGGTACCTGATGCATCACAAAACACATCAAAAGGTTTCTCGATATCCGATTGTGCCAACACAGGAGCTGATGTCAACAAGGTCCTCAAAGTGCAAAAAGCAGTCTCACACTCTGGATTCCAAACAAACTTTACATCTTTTTGAAGTACCCTGGTCATGGGCTTGGCTACCTTAGAGAAGTCTGGGATGAATCGACGATAATATCCAACCAAACCAAGGAAACTTCTAACCTCATGCACTGAAGTTGGTGCCTTCCAATCCATAACTTCTTGCACCTTAGATGGATCAACCGAAATCCCTTCATCGGACAACACATGACCCAAGAAAGGTACTTTCTTAAGCCAAAACTCACATTTACTGAACTTGGCATAAAGCTTATGTTCTCGTAGCCTGGATAAAACAACTCTCAGATGCTCGGCATGTTCTTCAGCATTTACGGAAAAGATCAAGATGTCATCAATGAAGACAACTACAAATTTGTCCAGATCCTCCATGAATACCGAATTCATCCGATATACGAAGTATGCAGGAGCATTGGTCAAACCGAAAGACATAACCAGATACTCATACAACCCATATCTGGTGGAGAAAGCGGTCTTAGGCACATCCTTCGGTCTAATCTTTATCTGATGATAACCAGATCTCAAATCAATTCTGGAGAATACCTTTGCCTTAGACAATTCATCAAACAAGATATCAATACGGGGTAGTGGATACTTGTTCTTGATTGTGACAGCATTGAGTGGACGATAATCCACACACATGCGCAATGACTTGTCCTTCTTCTTCACAAATATAGCAGGACAACTCCAGGGAGAAGCACTAGGTCGGATAAGACCTTTCTCTAACAGATCTTGTAACTGCACTTTAAGCTCTGCTAACTCATTAGGCGGCATCCTATAAGGCCTTCTAGAAATAGGTGCAGTGCCCGGCACTAACTCGATCTTGAATTCTATATATTGATCCGGTGGTAAACCAGGTAGATCTTCAGGAAATACATCTAGAAATTCACACACTACTGGGACGTCCTCAATTCTCGGGGTCTGGATAGCATTAGCAGTGTTGTGGAGTTCTAGCTCTCTGGGAAGTGGCACAAGGAAGGCTTCCTTGCTGATAGGATCCCTCAACATAACTACCCTAGTGGAAGTATCAATGAGCACTCCGTGACCGCTCATCCACTTCATTCCCAATATTACATCTATCCCTAATCCCGGCAGAACTACCACATCGGCCATAAACACTCGGCCCTCTATTTCGATACTCACCCCCAGCACTATTTGATTGGTCGAAATATTACTTCCAACTGCACTAATGCAATAACTACCCGTGGATACTGTAATTACCTTCTGATTGTATTTTGATGCAAAAGCTGGACTCATAAATGAATGCGAAGCACCAGAATCAAATAGTACAACTGCCGGATGGTGATTCACAAGAAACTTACCCGCAGTAACCACTTCTCCTGAGGGTATCTCTGTCACATTGGTGTAGTTAACATGCCCTTGACGAGCACCAGAATTCCCCTGCTTCTGATTGTTCTTCTGAGGATAAGGACAATTCTTGGACCAATGACCTGTCCTGCCACAATTCTAGCATGGCCTATTAACTGGCGGAACAAAAGAATTTCCTGGTCCTGTGGTGCCCTTTGGAAGAGGTACAGTAAATGCCTTCTTGAAACCAGTCTTTGCTCGATTCTTTCATTGTGGCGACGGTACCTAATGGGCTGTAGTCGGTGGAATAAACCGAGTCTTTGCTCATGGAGCTTTAGCTCGAGAGACACTTGCTTCAAAGGCCCTCTTATGATTTTTGGAAGCAAAGATAGACATTATTGTTATTCTCTTGGGTAAGAGCATCACTTACGAACTCATTGAAAGTGGCACTCTTATTGTTCCCCATGGACTTCATCAGTTTGGGACTAAGCCCTCTCTTAAAGCTAGCAATCCTCTTTGCTTCGGAATCAACAAACTCTAGAGCATACCTTGCGGATGGTTGAATGCATGAAGATATTCGGTGAGTGTTTTGGTGCCTTGCACCAACTTCATAAACTCATTGTGCTTTATGGCCATCAACCCGGAGGAATATAATGACTCTTGAAAGCCTCCTAGAATTGGTTCCACGTGATCTCGAGCATTCTTCAAAGAAGGTGGACCTATAATGACGCCACCAAATACCTGCTTTGGTCCTTGTAACTAATGCGAAGCATACTCCGCCTTCATCTCATTCTCGTCACCCTTAGCAAACGGAACTTGTGCTCAAGCGTGTTTAGCCACTCTTACGCTTGGAGCGACTCTTGACTTCCTTGAAGACGGGTGGCTTGGTATCTTGGAATTCCTTGAAATCACTAAACCTGGTTGGGCTCGTGGTCCCCATGTTGATTACTGCCCGGATTGCTTGATCTTTGGGCAGAATACGCTATAGCATCCCCAACGCACGCTGACCTTCCACGAGCATGGCCAACAGATCAGACGGTGTGGGCGATGGTGGCGGTGGAAGATCATCATCACCACTACCCCCAGCACGGCCTGAACGCAGATTGCACGACATCTGTAGAAGTGCATTTGTGAGTAATGATGGACGATGCCAGATACATTGCAGATGAATTGTAGAATTATGCCAAACTGAGCTTATTGGAGAGATTAATTTCATACAATAAACAAAGGCACAATAATTCATCCTCATAACATCGCCATAACTTTACTCCGCACATTCATGCGATGCATACACTCACATGCCAAATTTTTGGTCAACTTCACAGCTGGACTTCTATTTAAAGCTCACATCCAAATGGGACCAGCATGCAAGTTTCAGGGATTACATCCAAGTATAACGAATTGGCTCTGCATATCCCACTAAATGTAGCACCCTCCACAACAGGGTTGGGGTGCCAAACACATGCAGGAATGTGCTACTCCTGGGTGGTAGCGCTGATGCAGCCATTTGTAGTAGCATTGCAATTTGGGTGTGAGAGGATTATCTTACAGGATGAGAATATATAATGGAATAATTAAGATAAGGGAGGGAGTGATGCAAAAATGTAATGGCATGAGTGAATATGATGCATGCATGTTCCATACGTCCTCACGAATCTTAAGAAAATTTTAGAATTCTAGCGACATAGACGGTGGCATACATATGTTCCCTCATATACGTATCTAGTCGAGCTACACGTTGCGTTGTTAGTGTACCTGTAGACAAATTCATTGCAGCCCATCCCACAAGAGATAAATAAGCATACAATGAAAGCAGTAAACTAAGATACGCTCCATATATACATCCCATATGTACATACTTTGGTATCCAAAGCTACCCGATAGATGTACCCACAATTAAGTACCTTCATATATACATGTGCGTAACATGTAAATATTCCAGTAACCATAACTAACTCTCCCCTAGACCGACAGTTGGACGGTCATGCTATCACAACTCACACTTACCTGGACATAGAGGCAATTGATCCATACATTACCACCCAAGCGGATGGCATCCATACAATAGCACGCCGTATGGACGACGAAATAAAATGCAAGCAATTACCCCCCAAAGTCATTACTTAAATAAGCCACCTAAAAGTCCTTATTTGGGCATAGAGGATATGACAACTGGCACACTTAAGTAAAATTTCCGATTTGAACACACCTATATATAAGTAGCTATAAGTTGTAAAAACTGATTTTCGCAAACAAAAACCTTTGTTTTAAATACACATGTGACATGTTTAATGTTGAATCTAGCTCTGATGCCAGCTGTAACAGAATCGACCAATTTATAAGAGTACAAGTACGAAAGCAATCACTGGAGTGATCAAACCGTCATACTTGAACCCATATAAACCCGGTAGTCAACTGAAACCACGAAGGATTTCAAACCAACTTGCATACAACCAAGATCATAGTAATTCAACATAACAAGCCACATGTTACATCCATTTCACAAGTAGTTCGCAAGTACCTCATACCTCAGAGTACACATAGTTATTATAAAACGAGTTCACAAATAGCGGAAGCAAAGTAGTTTGAGACCATCACACACTTAGTTCAAATACAAGCCAGCACCATAGTCATATCCAACAAAAGCAGTAAGATAAGATAACATATATGATCATGCCCATGATCTAGTCTTCATCCCCAGCAGGGTGGAGACAATACTTGCAGTAGCCGTTATAAAGCACGTCATCTGCAACAAGAGGGAATAAACCCTGAGTACGAGAATGTACTCAGCTAGACTTACCCGTCATAAACCAAAATAAAAGACACCAAGGAGTATGCAAGGCTTTATCAGTGGATCTTGCTGGACAACCTTTTTGCATAAAAGCTTGAGTAACCATTAGCATTATTCACCTGTACTAGTAGTGACTTTTAGCCATTTCCTACCATCTATATTAGCACATGTACTAATCAATCATTTGATTTAGTTGCAAACAATAATAACCATATCAGGTATTTCATGGCTCATCATTATCATCCTCCTCATGATCATCATCATTTAACCATATCTTTACATTTAGTGAATCTACGTTGCTGCTGCTCAGTCAATGTCTCACTATCCGGGAGAGACAGCGATTCGAATCGATTCCTATCCAGCTGGAGAGGTATTCCTAACACAAACCCAGGCATACCGCGCGAAGGCAGCCTTAGGTCACCTTTGGTACATCTCAGGAATCGCGGCTCCGAGCAGCGCCGCACCCTCAGGGAGTCCACTCTGCCAGGTGGTCAATCTCACCTTGGACTTACGCCAATAGCTCCCCGCACATCCTTACTACCGCCAGGGTGCGCACATTCACTTCTCGGTCTTCCGGCCTGAGTTGAGCTACTCGGCTTCGCGGTCGGAACGAGTTATCCGACCAACTAAGTGATAGGCATGCGTTCAACATGACATGAGGACGTACAGCGAATCGGTCCTTAAACGACACAGACGGGGATAGATTCACACCCAAGGCCTCCATGCCTTGTTGCTGCACTACCGTCATCCCGTCTGATCTCTTTTCAATATTAACACATGGTTCTTTTTCATGATAGCAATTATAGCCAACCGTGACCAGAGCTCATCCTACATCTCGCAGGTGACAGGAAATCACCCAACTTCTACCGGTCTAAGCATAGCTAAGCACCATTCGATCCTACACTTAATTAGGATTCATAGGATTTTATCTGGACAAGGTAAGGATATAATGCAACGATTGGTTCCAACCAATTCCTATACTTAATGCATCATCAACAATAAAAGATACTCAAGATATTTGTAAAAACATGGGAGACTTAGAATGCTCCGGGGCTTGCCTTTCAGAAAAGAGGAAGGTTGGTGATCGGGGCACTCAAGAACTTCTTCGCTGGCTCCTTCTTCGGGTGTCTGCACCTCCAGCTCCTGAGCTTGCTGCTGCTCCTCCGAAAGTACTAGCTCGAATTCCAGAAGCGTTACTCCCTCCGGAACACCTATTGCATGCATATGCATAGTATAAGAATCATGCATGCACAAGAGATGGAATATGATGATGAAATGTACAGCCATATATGAATGGACGCATGAACTATATGATAATACAAGCTTTACATCTATTTTACCGAGTAGGTGCATATCTTTATTAGAAAGCAAGAACGGCACACTCACCAAGTTCTAATAACCTAAGATAAAGTTGTTCATCTTCAGTAAGAGGTCAAGCACCTGCAACTTAACAATTTATCTTAATTAGCCTAGCATCTAAATCATCACATCAACTCATATAAAGCAAACAAGTCATTCACTGCACTCAACAGTTTTGTAGGCTGCGACAGCAGCAACAAGTTTGACCCATAACTGGAGTTCTACAGATCCAAATACCCTGATTTAAGACTTTCTGGAAAGCTTATAAAATTATCTACAACTTTCGTTTAATCACCAAAGTCTAATTCAAACTCAAACTAGGTCAAACAGACTGATCTTGCAAAACTATATGTGGATTCCAGAGAGCAGACAGTTGGGAGTGCTGTCTTCCAACTGGCATAACTCTCAAACTACTAGTCCAAATGCCTTGAAATTTTAACACAAGCTATATAAACAAGTTTCCTACAACTTTATTATTGACCACTTTCACAGCAAACATCAACTTCACCAGTTAATTTGCTTAACTCTAAAATCTGTCCAGAAAGTCAATATAAATAAATTATAGTGAAAATAATATTTCATTACATACAAGAATAACATCATGAGTACTACCAATGCTACCAACAGTTAACATACATCAAATGAACATAAGAAAACATTGCGGCCATTCCTAAATAAATTATTTTCATGCCGTTATTAATTTATTTAGATATTTAGGTTAAATAATAAACACCTATCCAAAGTGTATAGAAAATTCTACAAAAATTACAGTAGCTTATACATGTCCCAAATAGACTACTATATAAATTTCACATCATTTCAACAAACATAACATCCTACACAAAAATGACAAGACCGTAGGGCTTAAAATAGCATAAATAGAAAACCCTAGTGAAAAATGTCAAGCAACAGATTTTATATTTTTCTTAGGTTCATCATAACACCATAACATTGTACAAAAAGTTTCATGCTCACTGGATACATATTTTTACCATGAAAAATAGCACAAGAATCTCCTACTTATAAAAGGGAAATTAATAACTCAAAAACTATCCATGCAATGACTCTCAAATTTTTACCAAAGACTATAATTATCAATAATAGCTCACCCACAAAATTTCATAATTTTTGGAGCACAGGAACTCAAGATATAAATTAAACAAGTTTGCATTCATTTAAAAACACATTTCAAGTTTCAATTTAAATCTTCCAAAAATTCCACTACAAGTGCTCATGTTATATTTTTTCTAAATACTACACTTCACTGTGATTCTACCAAAATTAGCATCACTCCATTTGGATCTACCAAACTCTACATATAGATTTTACAAAATAGCATAACAAATCTGTATTTAAAATCAAGTCTAAAACTCTATGAGCCATTGATAGGCGGGGCCCGCGGGGTCAATGGACCCACCGGCCAGTCACAGCCGAAGCAGGGGAGGCCGTTGACCGGCCACCGCTCGACGACGGCGAGGAGTCCGGCGAAGGGGTGGCACCAACGTGCTCAGCACACTGCCCCGCACCGACGGGAGTAGAAAACGAACTCCCTAGCTATAGAGGAGGAGGTCGCCGGCGGCAATGGCGACTGCGGCGGCGCTGCTCGAGGTACGCCGGCCAACTCAGGCCATGGCGGTCCGACCTAATGCTAGGCGTGAGCATCAAGAGTTCGCAGGGAAACCGAGGGAAGGGAGAGAAAGGAGGGAGAGAGCTCCGGTGGTGGTTGGCCACGGCGGGCTCACCTCCGACTCCGGCGGCAATGGCGAAGCGCTGCGGAGAAGAAGAAAAACAGCGTCCACCTTGACTCTCCGGCTCAGTGGCGAGGTGGACGAGCTTCGGAGGAAGAAGATGGAGTCATGGGCTAGCTGGAGTGAGCACTGACGCAACGGCGAGCGAGCTGGGCGACGGCGTGCTCTCGGCGGCAAAGCGGAGCGGCGCTGCGCTCGGTTCAGCGAGGACTAACGAGGCAAGGCGCGCACGGCGAAGCAAATAGGCGAGCGGATGGGCGCGTGGCATCGTCGTGGCCGCGATGGCCTGACCTGCGGGGGCAACGCCGGCGTACGGCCGCCACTTGGCGAGCGCGGCCTGAGCTCGGTCGGCCATGACTTGAACTGACAAAACACTGTAGCTCCATTTCAGTCGAAAACTCGACGCCTGACAGCGTGCCCGGCTGATGGTGGGGAGTGGCGTGGTACTTGCGATGCGTTGTCAACAGTCAAGACCTATGTTACTTGTACTCCAGAATAGAGGGAGCCCACGCGGTGAAGACCTCTGATGGATTCGCATCTTTTCTGCCTTTTGCTTTTTGACGAAGACTCGGAGCGACCGGTATATATAATATATATTTATTTATTATTTCTTAATTGATTTATTTTCTTCGTTCTAAATTATAAGTTGATTTGATTTTTTTTGTTCATCCATCTTAATATGTATCTAGAGATATTATTATATCTAGATGCACAGCAAAATAGATGTACGGAAAAAAGTCAAAGCGACTTATACAGCCTGTTCGCTTATTGGTTTTAGCTAGAGCTTATCAGTCAGCCAACAGTGTTTTCTCTCACAACAAGCCAGCACCAGTCGGACTTATCAGCCCAGAAACCAACCAGCGAACAGGCTCATAATTTGGAACGGATGGAGTACTATATAGCACCAATGCGTTATGGGACGTATCAAAGCTGGGAAATGGGACGGCGGTGGTGCCGCCCGAGGACGTTAACTTTGGGTCCCTTCCGTTTTAGTCCCTACATTTCAAATCATAAATCATTTCAACTTTTTTGAGAGTAAAAGCTTCTCAAGTTGACTATAATTTTAGAGAGAATTACAAAAATTTATAACATCAAATAGGTATAATATGAAAATATAATTAATGAAGAACCTAATGACTCTTATTTGGTATGACAAATGTTATTATTTTATTATATAAATTTGATCAAACTTGAGATGCTTTAACTCTCCAAGAAAATTAAAATAACTTATAATTTAGGATGGAGGGAGTATATGAGTAGGGGAATTGGGGAAACCGGCTCACCTTCTTTTTTAATACTACGGTGGAACGTAGACACTCATACTCATATACTTATACATACACGACCTTTTTTCGTTACCTTGATCTCCCAATGATCTATTGTAAGTTGCATAACAAAGACTAGAAGAAAATGGAAGAACGGATCGAAAAAGACTCCGCAGTTGGAAAGGCAAGCATTTGTCTATAGGAGGTGGACTAGTGCTAATAAATTCGATGTTGTCTAGCCTTCCTACATTTATGCTCTCTTTCTTTGAGGTCCCTATAGATGTGTTCTCAAGAAAGTTGAGTACACTAGTACAAAAATCTTTTTGGAGGCGGCCTAAATGGATTAATGGAGGCGGGCATTGCAACCACCTCCAATAAAAGGTCATGGTAAATGGAGGATTAATGGAGGCGGTTCCTTTGCCCGCCTCCGTAAATCGTTTAAAATAAACAAAAAAAGAAAAAAACCCACATGGACCTAGATCTAGGCCACACGGATCTAGGCCTCACGCCGCCGCCGTTGATCCGCCACCCCCCAACTCCAGCCGCCTCCTCAGCGCTGTCGGGGAAGAGGAGGGGGCCGGATCCGCCGCTGTGGAGGAGCAGGGGGGCGGATCCGCCGCTGCCGAGGAGGGGGCCAGATCCACCGTCGCCGAGGAGGGGGCGGATCCGCCGCCACCGAGGAGGAGGGGGCCGGATCCACCGCCACCGTGGAGGAGAAGGCCAGAACCGCCGCCACCGAGGAGGAGAAGGTTGGATCCGTCGCCACCGAGGAGTAGAGGGGTGGATCCACCGTCGGGGAGGAGGGGGGTTGTGATGAGGGGAGGGGCGCCACCGCCATGTGCTGCCCGGAGGAGTGGGAGAGAGATAGAGAGAAGGGGTGCGCCGCCAGGGGAGGGGAAGGGTGCGCCGCCGGGAGGAAGAGAAACGGGAGGGAGCTGGCGTGGGGGAGAAGAGAGTGGAGCTGGCGTGGGGAGGAAGAGAGAGGGAGCTCGGTACTCAGCGCTGAGAAGAGATGAGGGCGCTGCTGGCGGCTGAGAAGAGAGGAAGAGATGAGGGCGCTGGTGACCTTCCAACCCCTAACACGGTATTATATATGTGACTGTGGTATTGGGCCTGTTGGTGGGCTTCGAACCTATTTCCACAGACGGGCCTGTTAAGAGGTCCACCTCCAAAAATGGACCTATTTTTAAAGGCGGGCCTTTTAAAAGGCCCGCCTCCGTAAATCGATTTTAGGATTGACCACCTCCTTAAATTGATTTTATGAGGCGGGCAAACGTGACCGCCTCGGTAAATAAAAATGACTGCCTCAATTAATAGGCTAGCATTTTAGAAGGCGGTTGAATTTTGTGCCCACCTCCATTAATGTTTGGGCACTGTCTTCTAAAATCATTTGTGTTGTAGTGGTACTTTAGATCAAGTTTTTTTTTGGCAAAAAGAACGAAATATAGATTGGTCCGTTGTGCGCTTTTATGTCAACCCAAAGAATAAGGGGGGTTAGGATTTATAATTCTTGATATACAAATAAGTGTCTTTTTGAGTAAATGGCTCTTTAAATTAAGTAATGAGCAGGGAATTTGGCAAGAGTTATTGAGAAATAAATATACTCGACATTGTCACAAGTAGAGAAAAAAAGCAGGAGACTCATATTTTTGGATGAGCTTAGGAGCGCAAAAGACATCTTTAGGTTAAAGGACGGTAAAAGGATACTTGTTTGGAAACCTACCGCTGGAAACCCAATACCCAACCTTATTTAACATTGTCCACAAGAAACAAGCAAAGGTTGCAGATGTATTAAGCTCAGTTACTCTTAATGTAGAGTTTAGAAGAGCTTTAGTAGGGAACAAGCTACTAGAATGGGACCACCTAGTTACAAGGATGGCTAATATTATCTTGCAACAGGGTAACGATGTTTTTGTGTGAAAATTATAGAAAATGGGTTTGTTCATTCATAGTAAACTAAATGTACAGATACCTTGTCAGTAATGGGTTAAAAGTTTCACAAATAGTTTGGAGGTTAAAGATACATTTGAAGATTAAAATCTTTCTTTGGTTCTTTAAAGAGGGGTTATTCTCATCAAGGATAATTTAGCCAAAATGAATTGGAATAGAGATAAATCATGTTGCTTTTGCAACAAATTAAACCTGAAACCATTCATCATCTTTTCTTTCAATGCTCGCCTGCCATGTTTTTCTGGAGACCAGTCCATATGGTGCTAGGAATTAAGCCACCTCGCAATACCCTAAACTTATTTAATGATTGGTATTTTTGGTAATATAAAACTTTTCGATCTATTTTACTGAATGGTGCAGCAGCCATTTTTAGGTCAATTTGGATAACACAGAATGAAGTTATTTTTGACATATTCCAACTCAAATCTCTTTTGCAGGTTCTATTCAGAGGAACACACTGATTTCGTTTCTAGGTCCAACTGCAACAGTGTGAAGATCGACAAGCGCTCATGTTGGAGGCTTGCCATACTTTGGAGACTGGAGCATTGAACCTCTTTGTGTCCTCTGAATGACCTTCATTATTTAGAATTGAGTCTTGAGTTTGTTTTGTCATCAATTTCTTTGTGTCTTCAATCGTTGGATTATAATAAGTTGGTCTGGATTTCTCTTTAATAGGATGAAGCTGGATACTTCTTTCCTTTATTAAAAAAAGCATATACATACACGCACCGATGAACATACACGTATTATATACACCCTACCATTACGGGCAATTTCGAAAGGTTAAGATTGAGCCGCTGGATCTCGAGCCATAATTTCTAGTTGAGAAGAGAAGGTGCTTACTTTTCTGCATAAAGCCATTTTGCATGACCTAAATGTAAAAGCAAGGGACATTAAAAACTTTGCAATTTTTTCCTTGAGATATTTATTTATTCAAAAATAAAATGCATCACTAAAACCATCATTATGAACAAAATGTATCCGCCTATCTGCTGCCACTCAGTGAACCCAAATAGTGATATGCAGGTTCCCCGGGCATCGCCAATTTATTAGCAGGCCCATG
Source organism: Miscanthus lutarioriparius (assembly GCA_904845875.1). NCBI lineage: Eukaryota > Viridiplantae > Streptophyta > Magnoliopsida > Poales > Poaceae > Miscanthus > Miscanthus lutarioriparius. Next base: position 74,464,052 of record CAJGYO010000011.1, read on the forward strand.
GGCTCAGGCAAAGTCACACCTACCGTTAGGTCCAAAATGCCTGGAATTTCATACCTTCAATTGCATCCAGGTTCATTGGAATGAGTAGTGAAATTCATTTGCTGCCCTCTCTTTTTTTCGCTGAGCAGCGCCAGCAATGATCCTCAAATTAAGAGGCTTTTTTATCTTTGACGGCAATGATCCTACTTTCTGTTTTCTCTCGTCCTCTATATATTCTACTGATTTGATCCAATATATATTCAAACGACAATGTTAAAAGTTTATACAAATGACCATTATTCAATTACATGAATTCAAACAAGATAAGTCAAATTTTAAATATAAATTCAGATTGAAACAACATTGTTCACTATATATATATATATATAGTTCATCACAATATTATGCCCACAAACATGAAACATATCAATGCATCTATCTACTCACTCATGTTGGGATGGAGTCGCCTGAGAGAGTGGGGGCGTGTGAGTGGAGCCGTCAAGGAGGGAGGTGGCAGCAACAGAGCACGTGCAACGCTCAATGCGGATGGTACAGACAAAGAATAACCGATAAATTTGAAAAGTAGAGGCCGTAGCAAGTTGTTTTGCCCACTAGCCTTCAAAAATAGGATATGAGGCTTGAATAGGGACCATGTTGATGTTGCAAACTCACATATCCTTTTAGAAGAAAAAAAATGATTACATATTTTTATCTGGTATACACACTGTTTGTCATAAAAAAAGACTAACTTTGTAAAAAAGATCCCAACAAAAAAGTCAATTGCAAAAAAGAATCCAATGTGCCGTTTCAGCAGATCAGGCCCGTTTGGGCTGGATCGTACCTGGGCCACAAATACTTTGATATCCCCAGTTTGGGCTAGATTGTACATGGGCCCAGTGTGCCCATTTAGCAGATGAAGCCCAGGTATATGCTAGATTTTCTGCTAAAAAAAGGTATATGCTAGATTTTTTATACTTTTTTGTATTTTATTAAATTCGTTTTGAAAATAATTGTTCCAATAAATAAAGAAATGAAAATTTACAAAAGTATACTACTATCACCGATCAAATAGTGGCAGGATTTAAATCCCACCAATTCGATTGCCGAAATTTCCTTTACAGCCAATTGTTGGTGGAATTTCCTTTTGTTGCGCAGCCCTTCTTTAAAAGATTCATAACTTTTACATCAATATAGATATACAGATATGAAATTTATATGAAAAATTGTAGACCTCGATAGAGTACAACTCTATAATTCATGATTTTTTGTTTGAAACTTTTTCTTGATGCCAAAAAAAATCATACATTGTTAATATCCATATTTGTTGATATAAATTTTATATTAATCATTTTGATAAAAAGATGTCTTCAAAAGAAAATGTTGCAAGCCACAAAGTTGTTCATTGAGAACTACCATTTTCATATGAAGTCCATCTCCATGCGATGCCATATACAACAAGAAATTATATTTTTAGGAGTTGTCCTACGTAAAGAGAGTCAACAATATACAACTTTGTAGTGCATTATATACCTCGAAAAAGTTGCCCTAAGTAAAGGAACAGTCTCAGTCTCTCATATGTACATATAAGGGTAGAGTGTGTGTGTGCATTCATTGGGTGAGTGTACGTACGTATATGAGTGTACCACCTTAGCATGTTAGAAGCCTCTAGTAGTTGTGTGGTTGGCTCATGTAACACATGTGTGTGATTGTAGTTGGTGGGTTTAATACCACCTTGAAAGTTTAATTAGGAGGATGAGGACTAGCTTATAATCTTAACCCTTTTACATGAAGCAAGGATGAAAGTGTAAAAGAGGTGCTACAAGTACGTCGCTCGTTCCACGTGAGGAGCTGAAACCATATAACCAGATTTTAGACACTGGATGTTACAGTAAGTGTCTATGTCCGTATTGTTCGCATTCGCAAAAAAAATTGTCATATGAAAAAAGTTGTAGATTAAAATAAAGTTGCCATATGATGAAAAAAGTTGTAGATTATTTTGATTCATCCAGATTAGGTAGCACAGCATAGCTTGATTTGTCTACATAATGAAACCTATAACTGTGTAGCTCACAACATTTTGATGTGAAGGCATCCTGGTGCATAAATAATCAATATAACCCTGCCAATTAATTGGCGGTAAGGGAAATCCCACCACTTCAATCAGCCGTAGTATATACTTCTGCAAATTTCTGATCGAGACGATTACTTTTTGCAAGAATTTTTTTTTTCAAAAGTTTAAAAAAAATGCTATACACGGATCTGTGGCATTTTTTCACGATCAGGCATACCGTTTTATACGGATCCGTGGCATGGAAACAAGAAAACGCAAGAGCTGGAATAATGGGCCAAGCAACAATCTGAATGACACAGGTCGAACGGAAGAGCAACAATCACATGAACTAACCAGAATGTGCAAGATAAACAACAAACTCCCGTAACTTCTGAATATCATTTACTTGTTCAAATTTGAAATTAGAAATGTTGAAAACAATTTGATAATTAAGGAGGATATATAAGGAAAAGCTTTACTCCCCTTGGGGCCAAGCCAACCAAGGCTGCGACAGCCGAGCAGGGCAGCAGGCACGAGCGAGCGAGCAGAGAGCGGGCTGGCCGGTTGTGCCCTTCTCAACACACGTACGGTACGGTGGCGATCGGCGTCATGTGTTTGTCGTGCCAACAATAATGATGTTGTTGGCTCCTTGATTTCAGTTATGGCTTATTAATTAGCTAACATTATTTTTCTTTTATAACATATTAGTATCAATCGGACTTATCACTCCAGAATCTAACCAGCGAACCGACCGAATGCAAGCCACGTACGGCGTGCACAGTACAGTGCGAGCGAGGCTGAGAGCTCCGTGCTCAAATGCACCCTGGTTCTGATTGTACGCACGTGCCCGTACCCGTGCCGTGCAACCTACTTCGGCACCATTGACCCTGGGCCGCCGTAAGTGCTCAAATGTACTTGTATTCTAGCTAGCTCCTGCTTAATCACGTCTCATTAGGAGGTCTTATACTCATTTAATGCGGCGATACATGTATTAGCAAAAATTATGATGAGGCAACGAAATTAAAAAAAAAAAAGTAGAGAGAGGAGATGAGTCTCATCACGGTGAAACCCAGTTAGCACCATTTCCAAGAATGAAATATCGATAGCTCATGGTTTTGTCAGGATGTCTGACAGCAGCTCTGCATTGTCAGGTTCAGGCAGTGACAATGCCTATGCTTCAGGGCTTGTTTAGATGCAAAAAAAAAATGAGTTAGCACCATTTCCAAGAGTGAAGTAATAGTGTCCAATCATGGTCTAATTAGGCTTAAAAGATGCGTCTCGTGAATTTCGTTTAAACTGTGTAATTAGTTTTATTTTTTATTTATATTTAATGCTTCATACATGCGTCTAAAGATTCGATGTGATGGGGAATGTGAAAAATTTTGCAAAATTTTTTGCAAACTAAACTGGACCTCAGAACAAGAGGACGTGCCGGATGTTGGGATGAAAACGGATGGGATAGGGACGGACATGACTTATACTATATTTATTTTTATATTTTTGATCGGATTTAGATTCAAATACGGATAGTGTCAGACATGTTAGATAGGATACAATTGGATATTGACATCATACATACGCGATTTAAGTATTCGAATACGGATACGATATTCGAATACGGATACGATATCGGATGTTAAATATCTGGACTCTAATACGGACAGATCTAAACCTCTCTAAGTGTTTGTTTGGCCGCACACAAATCTACCCCAATCCACGTGGTTTTGGAGGGATTGAGGTGGAACTTATACTAAATTTCATCTCAATTCCTCGTAAACCATAAGGATTGGATTGGATTTATGTACAGGCAAACAAAAACTAAACGGATTCGATTTTGAATACAGCCGAAAAATATCTGTACCGTTTTCGTCAGTAACCGGATGAACCACACGGAAGAAAGTATGAACCCCTCAGAGGACAAGAGGGCATACAAATCATCAGGAATCCTGCGAGTTTATGGGAGATTAAGGTGGAACTTCTACTACTGGCTCCTCTTTTTTTCTAGTCGGAAGAGTATTTTTCTCCCACTATTTTTTCAGCTGCTACAGTAGAAAAACCAGCTGCTACAGTGCCCAGTTACTGCCAGCCGAACACTCCCTAATGGCTGAAGAGTCGTAGCGTAGCTGTCTAGCTTTTCTATACAGGCTCAGTTTCGGATTTTTAAATACCGGTGCTAGGGCATGTTCGCTTGGAGGAATTTGATGGTTTGGAGGAATGCTGGAGAAATTTATGAGAGCAGAACACTGTTCCAGATGAAAAAAGAAAGCGGATCAAACCATGTTTAAGGACACACGAACGGGACCTTAGTTTTTAAAATCTAGATTCTAAACAAAAATTGGTGGGGTATTTGATCCCTCGAGTTTGTATGAATCTGACAATATTTATTGCCCTTTGGTCACAAAAAACTAGCAAAAGCTGGTTTTAACAGCTTCCTAAACTTGTACAAGAAACTGATAAAAACTGATTTGTTTGGACCCACCTAATTTCCTAAAGCCAAATTCTTGGAAACTGGAGGCATGGGTATCAATCAAACTTGTAAACGCTGAACAACTCCCAACCTCCCTCGCTATCCTCTGTTCTTCTTCTTTCCCTTTCCAATTCTCTTCCAATTACCTTGTTGTTCACAGGTTTCATCTCTATGTGATTTCTGGCCGTAATAAACAACACATGATGATTTCTGGCCCAAGCATATTAGGAGAGATAATGGTAGTTTTTGTGATTTAGTTAATGCAGTCAGAATTAGCATTTATTTGTTGTTTTTATGCTGTATAAAGTGCTCATGTCTTTGGATGTACATTCATAAATTTTAGGAACTGCTTAGATCCACTAGCATATGTCAATTATCGTTCCAGCACCACGGATAAAGGAATAAACCTTTCATTGCTCAAAAATGGCATATGTTACACCACGGACAAGCAATATGCAAGCATGCTCAAGCTAACACGGAGAGAATAATCATCACCAAACGAATACTGAGGTAATCCACATACATAAAAACGCCACACCCTAAATATTCTTTGTATAGGTACTTCAGTTGTTTCTTGATTTCTACAACTTCGATGAGAAAAGCCAGTAACATGCATCTTGGTCTATCCTTCCTTAGTGGAAGCTGGTCGGTGCTGACAGCTTACTATCTTTCTCCTTGCCGTCCTCCACTGAAGAAACCGAATAGTCCTCGTCCTTCACGGCCAGGAACACCAGCAGCACAAGCAATGGGTAGCTGACGGTCATGAGCCCCCAGTTCACAATCAGCTGGGATATCAGGGACGTGTGTTGCTTGTCCACTTGCCATGCCACCGCCGCTCCCGCACTCTGCACACCCTTGTAGAACCCAACGTACCTGCATCCATCAGAGTTGGAAGAGTGGTTCAGACAAAGAGGTTTGTTTATTTTTTTAGTCAAAGGAATTTTATTCCGGCCTCTGCAAGAGTTTTGCACTCAACCATACAGAGGTTTGTTTATTAATCCACGGAGCATAAGAACCTGTCTGTTTTTGTCTCTTCTTTCTTTCCCCTTTTCACACAGCCTGGCAGCAGGATAGTAATTTACTGCTAATGCTGTCCCAAATTAAATTTTATCGAAATAAAAAAAAGGCATGATGGACAAGAATCTTTTGCGTGAAAACTGGATAAGAATCTCTATCCCCAAATCTTCTCAAGATTGTTGGAACTTTGAAAGTCCTTTACTATCGGAGATGACCTACTAGTATCTTTAAGATGAACTTAAGCTGGGAAAAGGATATTGCAAGATGAAATTTGGCATCTTAAAGATGAACTGTTTCATCAGCATCTTATAGATGAACTTAAGCTTTCTAACATGAACTCTGTTTCAGCATCTTAAAGATGAAATTTGGCATCTAAAGAATATTGCAAGGTGGCCACTCATAAACTCCTAGGGTATCTTCTGTGATTCTCAATTCTCATGGCTCAGTACATGAAGAGTCCAATAATGTTCCACGTCTTCAGTTAGATTCTTTGTACGAAAAGGACACCACAGCCTAATTCGAGTTTTGACGATTAAGATGGCAGCATGGTCAGCATGGCTTCCAATGGTTAGTAGTTGGTGGAATCTCCAATACAGATCTACTGAATTTGACTAATAAGGAATTGGCAGGAGTGCCCTATCGGATCCCTTCTCTCGGAATTAAATATTTGATCACTTCACTCTGCTATACAGACATGTCTTGTTCTACGAACTATGTTTAATTCCTACAATCCTTGTTCCCAAAAAAAAAAATCCTACAATCCTGAATTGTCAAGTGATGAGGATCTTGAATCACTGGAGAATATTAACTGAAGATACTAGCACTAGTTTTAGGTAGCCTATTCACTTGGTCGTATTTGGCGAGAACTTCCCCTCAACTAAGCTAGCAATCTTGTCTACGTAATTTGAATAGTAGGAGCAGAGTAATTACTGTACCTGCTGAGGATTTGGGAGTCATTGGCGAGGGCGCCGATGATCCAGTAGATGAGGCTCTGGAACATGGCATCCAGCAGGCCGTAGCTGAAGTAGAGCAGGAACGGCCCGGCGTAGCGGTGGCCTTCCTTGAAATCGATGGGGTCGGACAACGGCACAGCTCTGTACTTGAGCTGGTTGGCCAGACCGCCTCCCCAGATGGCCGTTCCGACGACGGCGACGGCGACGACCCCGAACAGCCCTCTCTTCCGGCGGCTGGCGAAGCCGAAGTCGAGGAAGTAACCGATGCCGGCGGAACCGATCATCTGCGCGCCCCAGTAGAAGACGTTGTTGAGCCCCTTGGTGCGGAGCGTGAAGAGGCCGCCGTTGACGTTGTTGAACTGGTAGGTGTAGAAGAAGTTGCTGGCCCAGGCGGCCGGGAGCACGAGCAGCATCTTCCAGTTGGCGAAGAGCTTGAGGATCTCGGCGCCCTCGGTGGCGGGGGAAGAGAAGGTGACCCTGGTGGCCTTGGTGCCGTCGTCGCGGACGATCCTGGTGGGCGGCAGCACGAGCACAGTGAGCGCGGCGCCGACGAGCATGAAGGCCATGAAGGCGATGTACGTGCTGTCGCTGACGTTTTTGGGCTTGTCGCCACTGTTGTAGTTCAAGGAGAAGGGGAGGAGGCCGCCGAGCACGCCGCCGAGGTTGAAGAGGCACCAGAAGAGGGAGATGTAGGTGCCCCGGCGGTTGGGCGGCGGGTACGACGTCATCACGGCGCCCTGCGCCGCCCAGAGGAACCCCGCGCCGGCGCCGAGCAGCGCGCCCGCCGTGACGGGGAACGCCTGCGAGTGCCGGTGGTGGTTGTAGTAGAGGAAGGAGCCGGCGTAGAGAGGGTAGGTGAGCGCGCCCAGCATCAGCGTCGCGCGTGGGCCGAGGAGGTTGTGCGCGGCGCCGCCGAGGACGCCGAAGACGGCGAAGCAAGCGTAGAGCGCCGTGTTGGCGTTGTCGGCGGTGCTGGCGTCGACCTGCCCGCCGCCGCCGAGGCCCGACAGCGCGTTGAACATGCCCGGGCAGCAGAAGCAGATGAGCCCCAGCAGGGATACCTGCGCCAGCGGCGAGTTGTACCGCAGGAGGCCGCGCTTCGCCGGCACCTCCAACGCCGCAGCCGCCGCCGGCGGCGGCGGGCCCTCTAACTCCGTCACGGCCATTGCCTTGCCCCCCTCCCTGCTAATTGGATAATCTGATTTGATTGGTCTCTTCTCTGGTGGCGGTGGGGAAAAATGTGAGCCGCGCGCCGGTCAGGGGAGTCAGGGTGGGCGTCGCCGGATGGAATCAGTGACGGAGACCAAGGCGAAGACGGAGGGTGGCATATATATAGGAGACGGATCCATGAATCCTGATGATTTGTTTAGTTTTCTCGTCGCGTCGCCATTTGGATTTGGGGGACGGAGATGAACAAGCTACATTGTGACATTTGGAGAGACCATGCGCAGCGGTCACTGCGAGTATAATATTGTCTCATTCGTTCATCTCATCTATTTGTTATTATTGCATTGGATATAGACAACGTTTTGTCATATCATAAAGTAAATGTCCTATATATGCTGAAATTTTGCAAAACTATGGAACATAGTTAAATTTTCTTCTTGTTGTCATATTTTACTTCCTACTAGTGCAATTTATTTTTGATATATGTATGAGATACTGTTAAAAAAACTCTGGTGCCTAGGAGGAAACCTCTTTTCTAAAAAAAAAAACTGTTCAAAATGTTAGGAGGACTGTGAAATATAGTTCCCTAAAATCCTGAACTGGTTTCTCTAGGGCAAAAATATTAAATTTGATTCGGAATTTGAGGAGTTCACCCTAATCTGTCAATTGTTCAGACAAGCGAATTGAATGAATAAACTACTGAGCCTAGCTTTATCCCCCCATGTGCATCAAGATTCACGGCCATCGAACTGGCTTGACACTGGCAAGACAGCTAGGAAATAATCCAAGTATTCCCAGCTGATTACCTCAAAGACACAGCACTCAGATTCTTCAGTTAGGAACTGTGGACATGATCGCCCCTGCATCTTTGTCCGTCCTAGTAAATCACATTCGCTAATTCTCTGGAATACAAGACAAGAGCCAGCTACTTGTAATATTTAGGAGACGTTTTGTCATTACTCATTAGTGAGAGATAGCTATCTAGAGTAATCTTTTATGCAAGCAATGCAAGCTGAGGTTGCATTGACAACATTTATGATGTGCCCAATAGCTCTAGTCCGAAATTGATGCTGTCTCAGCTCACGTGTATATCTATGGTGCTTAATTGGGGCTATTACCGTCCGTAATATGTAGTATAACTGAGATTTTGACAAATAATTGACACAAGAAAAAAACTAACTGAAGCTCATTGTAAAAGGAAAAGGGTGTATATATAAAAATTAAATAGGTACTATATAAAATTTGCATATAGTATGTAAACATTGGCGTCAGCCGATTGTTACGGACATAAAAAACAATAAAGGTCATGTTTGGCTTACCCCATATTCGGCTTGTTTGACTTCTTTTTTCAGCCGAAACAGTGTTTTTCTCTCACAACAATTTAGTCGGAACAGTGTTTTTCCAGTTAGTTTCAGCCAAGTTTTAGACCAGCGAACGGGCCTTGTTTGCTAATAGATTGGCAGTGCTATAAAGTTTGTTAAGCTAATCTCTTATGTTTATATATACCCATTGCTATATATTGCTCGGTAGACGGTGACTCTTCATGTAGCTCGAGGTCATCGAGTCCATTTGTCATTCACCAACAGGACATGTAGCCCGATTTTGCTCTGGATTTCACGTACGCAGTGGAGCACAGCAAAAACATACTCTGATCTGCGAACAAGAAGCCAGCAGCAGAAATGACATGCAGTTTTGGAGGTGTCCATGCATTCGTGGTCTCCGGCACATTCATCATGCCGAATGGACGAATGCCGATGATAGCTAGGGCCTCCATCTTCGCTTTGTTTGCTTGTGATGTGATGCATCGTCGTCTGTCTTGCTATCTTCAGTATTCAGGCTCCAGCTAAAATCATCCCTACGAATCTCAAACAAAGGCTCTCGAAAATTTGAAAGCGAGGTTGAGAGGTTTGATCCCCCCCCCCCTGAAGACATGAAAGCTGCCAGTTTCTCGATTTAATCCACTATTTTCAGGGACGAGGTTAACCCGGTCAGATCGAGACGGGCCAAATGGCAGTGCAAAAGACACAAGAGCAGACATGGATGGAGTTGCCCACTCTCACGAGATGCCTAGCAGCATGATTGAAGCGATACTGAACATCCGTTGCGTTCCTTTCAGCGTTTGCGTGGCAGCGCCGGCCTTCCACCACAAGCGTCAATCACTTTCGAATTCATTCAGTCCCAGTTCAGTTCAGCTGACGGACACATATCATATGCACGCCGGCTGCAGCAAGACAAAATTTGGATACAAAATTACAAAATGCTTTCAAACTCCATCCCGTGTATATATTGTATAAAAATAACACTCCCACTCCCTGCCGCCCGGGAACCTAACCACCCCTTAAAATTTAGCAGACTGCCTGCAAAGCTTTCTGATTTCTCTGAAGTAATCAAAGTAGACCGGCCAGCCACGGCACCCAGTAGACTCAGAATCGATCAATGACTGGTTTCATGTCAAACACAGTTGCACAGAAAATCTCTGCTCCATCTCAGTAACTAGCCAGGCATTCAGTTTCCTGAATTCATGCCGCCGCTTCAACTTCCTCCTGTTTCAGAGGAACCACAGCGACACAATAACCAGGGGAATTTGTCACAGGCCACCAGCAGAATTTTGTGGACCACTATAACTTTGGGTTCAGCTTTTTCAGAAATATCCCATGGTTCACATTCATGATTCATTATTGAGAATATATGTACAGTTACCATGCCAAGATGTTAATGTGCTGAGGGGCACATAAATCCTGATCGAAATGTGAAGTGTAGTTTTTTTCTTCTGAAAATGCAAGAGCGTGGAAGAGACAAATCCCCAGGTTCCCTCGAAGACGCTAGCCTCATCATAACCTATGCAGTGAGTTCAGATATTTGTTGTTAATGCACAAGGTCTAACATATGCGGAAGGTCAAAACTGACACTAATTAAAATTCTATTTGGCCTGCATGTTAACAATTCATGCACAAGCTACACTAGACAGTGAAATATTAGAGCCACCTTTCATTCATAGTCATAGCATTAATAAAGTCAGGGCCTGCATACCATACCATCTGGTCAACTAAATGGCTACAAGCATAAGTTCAATAAGTCAACAAAAGGACAAAATACAGCCCACTCCATCCTTATCTTATGCTGCTACCAGAAGAAAAACGGTATTTCATTATTTTGCTTTTGATTTAGGACTTTCTTTCATGTGAAATGTGATCCAACCATGAACACAAAAGCCACAGAACCATAATAGTCAAGCTTTCGCTAGCAGTACATGACTTGCTTGGCAGATGGCTCACTTAACTACAACAAGCTTACAAGTGAGAAATTGGTACTTCGAAACAAGTTGCTATCACTTCCAAATTTGCTATCATACATGACAATTTTCAATATACAACGACAGTTTGCTGCTACTAGAGAATAATCTGCAACCAGTCATATCAAACAAAAACGAAGCTCCTCCAGGAGAGCCACTAACGGTTCACTAACTCTAGCAGATATAACTCCGGGGGAAGAAATACAGAATAACAATTTCTAAAATCTATCATTAATCTCAGTAATTTGACATGCCAAGCACTAAGATTTACCTTAAGGACGAAAACAGCCTGCGGACTGCTTCAAATATTTCATCTGCGGTGCCCGTGGCATTTATCTGCAAGCAATTGAACAATTTTAAATATTAGAAATCCTAGATCCTTGAGTTGACATACAGCGGAAAACATTCTACTAAATATATCCCATTTTTAGCAATTAACCACTTAATGCATGTAAGCCATGTTCCTGGATGATCATGATATAGTTGCCCATCTAATATCAAACCAATCAGTAGACTTTAATTATCTCCCACAAAAGAATAGGATGTAGGGGTTATACAGCAATAATAAGCTAAACAAGGAAACTGCATCATATCTGTTTAATCAATTTCTTCTTGAACTTGAATGCACAGATTGAGACTAGACAAGTTCAGGGATACAAGTGGATGTTTTGTAGTAACTAGTAAGACAAGAAGCTTTATCATTCAACTTTGCAGCAAAAGTAAGCAACACAATGTAACGAAAAGATACAAAGTTTGTCCTGCTCAGATAGTTGTGAGCAAAACAGAACTGCTTACTTACCTTGTGCACTTTTCCCCTTGAAGAGTAGTACTCAACGACAGGAATATTCAAACTTTCAAACACTTTTAGACGCTTCTTGATTGTCTCCATGTTATCATCAACTCTCCCCTAAAACGCACATGAGAAAATGATAAAATAACAGGAAAAAAAGAGAAAGGGATCAAGATAACTTAAGAGTAAACTTCAGTAGATTCTGATAGCTATTATTGTATTTGTAATCTTCCCGTTGTACTTTTGAGAGCCCCCAATGCACAATCCTACCTGTACTTTAGCAATCATCAATATGTAATTTAGTTTATGCGCCTTAGATTACTGAATAAAGAAGTTGGTTTTTCTTTTCTTACATTACATGAATAGAAGTCTATTCCAAAGTCCAAACAAGGGAATGTGATTCACTGCTTACACTATACTGTAGGAAAGTCCTGCTTTCTTTGAGTAAACATCAGTCTGGCACTAAATCTGGTTACTAACCTGGTTACGGCCTAGAAGGCGTTTGACCATCTCATCCTCAGGACAGTCAAAGAAGATCACAATGTCTGGTTCTGTTCCAACCTGAAGGCATCATGGAGTATTCATTTAGATTACTACTACGTATGGAGGAAAACAGTAAGCATAGTTCAGTTGACCTTCTAGTCTTCTTAATAACTGACTTCAACAGGACAAATTGATGTTAATCCTCTAACAGAGTGGATCATCCTCAATGTGATTCATTCGATTGTAATCATCCACTTACTGCATATGACTTACTAGTAGCTAGTAGTAATAGAAATCTAGGCTGGCATGCATACTGATACAAAACAGTAAAAAACATGTCTACTTAAATAATACTGATGTCAAAACACAAAACCACGTGTGCTTAATAAATTATCAAATACAGTAAGAAAGGTTCATCCATGTGCACAGTGCACTATTGTCAAACAAAATTCAGTCAGAAGCGAAGAACCACGTGGGGCTTGTGTTCAATGTTTTAAACGTGGTAAGGCGAGGCGAGGCGAGCGACCCCCTTCCGGACGCCTAGGCGAATAAGGCGACCGCCTAGGCGACGCCATATAAACATATTAATATATAAGTTAACTAAAAATTCAGAAGCAAATCAGACATTAATATTGCCAATTCTTAGCATGTAATAATACAATAATAAGTGGTGCTACTAGACTACTAGTACACAACATCAAGTAGTAAGGTAGCAACTCTGAGATCTCTCATCTCTTAATGGCCATAAACTAGTCTCTAGTGACATAATGTAACATAATTAATAGTGATGCACTGCTGCTAGCACAGAACTGAAATCTCTAATCAATCTAGGGATGTTGTGGACTTCTCCTTCTAGTTTCCAAGTCATCTCTCATCTCCTTTCTAATTGCAGTAGTAGTCATTGTGCATTTTTTTGTATCTCCAAAGCCACCAGCCAGATGTTGCTTCAACCTTTTTATCAACAACAACAACAACATAGCCTTTCAGTCCCAAGCAAGTTGGGGTAGGCTAGAGTTGAAACCCACCAAGAGCCCCAAGTCACGGTTCAGGCACTTCAATAGCTGCTTTCCAAGTACTCCTATTCAAACATAGATCTCTAGGTATATCCCAAGCTTTCAAATCTCTTTTTATTGCTTCAACATTTTTATCCCTCCATAAAATGAGTGACCACATAGGGTGCATGTCACCACATCTCTATTACAAAGGTTTGGCCAGTAGGCATACTTCCACCTTGGATCTGAACTTGCCATTGTGCTATCAACTGTGAACACAAGAATTAAAGAACTAATAAAGAACAACACGTGGAAAGGAATCAGCAGTCCACTCCACTCTGCATCTATGGACCAAAGGAGCAGGGGTAAAAACAGAGCAGCAGCGAGCAGGGTTGAAATCAGAGGAGCAGAGAACAAGGCAGGCAAGATTCGACCTTCAAGAGAGGAGAGAGGACAGGAAGAGGGAGAGAAGAGACATACAGGCAAGCAAAGCGGAAGCTGGACACCATGAAGAGCACAGGACCGACGAGTCAGTCCAATCCCCCCTTCCTGAGTGGAAATCGACGAGCCGCGCGCGGCGCGTCGGTGGGATGCGTGAGCGCGTAGGGTAGCGGAACCTGGCAGGTGCGGTGGATTTCTTCTCTCGGTCTCTCCTCCCCTTCTTATCCCTTTTCTTTCCCAAAAATCCGCGCCCGATTTCCTTATGCTCCCAGCGCGCGAATCCTTCCCGCGCGCGATTTCCTTCCCGCGCGGAAGCGGGATGTTCCGGGCGGGAGATACTTCTTTCCCGCGCTGGCTTCCCAGCACGCAAGGCGACCGCCGCGGCCTCCTTGGCGACGCCCTGAACGCCTAACGCGAAAGGCGGACGCCTAGGACGGGAAGGCGGACGCCATACGACCACATAGTTAGGCGATCCCGACGCCCAGAAACTTTCCTCGCCTAGACGCCTAGGCGACGCCTTTAAAACATAGCTTGTGTTTGACTGTTTGTTAACCAACAAGCGCCCTATTCACTTGGCTGATAAGCCATGGCTGAAAGTATTGTTGGCTGATTTGTTGTGAGAGAACAATAATGTTCGTTGGCTGAAAAAGTACGCCTTATAAGCCAAGCGAACAGGGCGAAGGTAAGTTAGTAGGGAATCCTCAATTATCAATGCAATGCAGTGGTGGAAAACAAATTGAGAACTTACAATTTTTTCAAAGGCGATTCTGTTTTCCTCGCACCTTGGGAAGCCGTCAATAAGAACCCTTTTAGCATTTTTCGTTTCCATCGCTTTTCTTATGAGTTCCACAGTTATCTCAGACGGGACAATCCTCCCTTCCTTTATGATGTCTAGGATCAACTCCCTGAAGTGCAACGATGAAGCAATGCACTGAAACCCTTCGCACAGGGAGGGCACAACCAAAGGATTAACAGGAGATCATATAACAAGATGGTAATATAATACCCATTCTCACTGCCAGATGCTATTTCGTGCCGGAGAAGATCGCCAGCGCTCAAATGGGCAAATCCAAAATCCGAAGCAATCTTGGTGCACTGTGTTCCTTTGCCACTCCCAGGACCCCCTACAGGCACGAATTGATTGATGAATCATGTGATTATAAGGCACTGAATCACCCGTTATCAAACTTGAAATAGCATGGTTGACATTATGTAAGAATTCTGCTCAGTAAATGTATTATGACTGGGGCAGAAGTGAAGGCAAAGTAGTGGTCGGAGTATATGCTCCATCTTGTATATAGAAAAAGAAAAAGGAAAGGTTTTATACCTAAGACAAAAGCAATAAAGGGCTTCTGGGTATCGCCACCATCACTTCCCTGGAGACACAAGAGATTCCACCAGTGAATCCGTTACTCACGCGAGGAGCAGGTGATTCTGCTGCTGCTGCTGCTGCAGGTGGCAATGCAAGTTTTTCTGTGTTTGGGACTTGGGAGCAAACAAACTTACAGCTTGGGACGTGAAGAGCCTGGCAAGACGATTGAGAGCCAGAGGTTCCTGGCAGCACAGATCCGAAGATCATAAGGGTCGTGGGAAAAGGGAGGATGAGGTGCGCACGAGGCGCTCGACGGAATGCGCGAGGGGCGGGATGAGGAAGCCTACCTCGCTGGGGAGAAGGTGGTGTCGGAGACGCTGGCAGGAAGAGGCGGCCGTGGAGGAGGAAGCAAGTTGGGATCGGAGAAGGAGGGCGCCCACTCGCCTCCGCCACATCTCGTCGCCGGGCACACGCTAGCGGATCGTCCTCTCCTCTTTCCTCCCCGCCGGTGGCGTCGTCGCCGTCTCTCCTTTCGCCGCTTCTCTTGCTTCCCTGAGATGAGAAGCAGCAGCTCCGTGGTATTCCAGGCCCACGATTGTGCACGGCCCATCATGCCGTCCACTGTGCGGCCTCCCACTGGCTCTTGTCGGGCCCTAGGACGGCAGTTATTTCCCGATCGAGCGACACATACTCGAAAGCTCACGGATAATTATTTTGTTTAAAATTTTCAAAATATAAAATGCCCAAAGTACTACCAGATATTATCTGACTAATATCCAAATTAGTATCGAATACATGAAATATTTATTTATTTTAATTAATTAATTGACCGAGGATAAATCCACCTCAAGGTCCTTATTTTGTATCCATTAGCTACTAATAGTTAGTTGATTAATAGTTCATAGCTAATATTATTTGTTATTAGCTAGTTTGATCTATTATAGACTAGCTAACTATTAGCTAGACTTGTTTCAATCAGGAAGCTAAATATTAGCAGCTAACTATTGGGACTGACTACATATCTTATGGCAGATTTTTATGGTTGTTATCTTCCAAGAAAATAATATACAGCAAAAAAAAAAAGACAGCACATATCTAGCCGAATCACAGAACACAAACAGAAAATCACAATCACAGAGAACATTGAAATACAAACAATGAACCTTGAAAGGGAAAACTGAAGCACTCAACCTCAAACTGTAAACTAACATAAACTGAAATCTGAACCTTGAAGGAACAACTAAATCACTAAACCTCAAACTCTAAACTAACATAACTGTTGTGTGTTTCAGTTGAGTGTGCAAGCAGCAGGACGATGTATCACCTGCAGTGCGAGCTCCTGATGACGCACAAAACCCCGGACCTGGACGCCGGCCAGCCGCACCTCGCCGTCTCCGGCGTCGCAAGCATCCCAGCAGAGCTGAGCTTCCACCTGCTCCACTCCCTGGACGCCGCAGCGGCGGTCAATTCCGTCACGCCGCAGTCCACCATCGACTACTTCCTCGGCAACGCCGATCCCCCTGCAGTACGAGCCGCTGCGCCCCCCGGCCACCACCAGCACACCATGAACATGTTGCGCGACTATTGCAACGGCGGCGGCCACTACCACACCGCCGAGCCGTACCTCCGAGGGACAAGGACCGGCACCCTCGTGTTCGGGGCCACCGACGAGGAGGAGTAGGCTGCTGCCTACATGCCTGGCGGGCCCTTTGAGACCTCCACGCTGCCACGGGCCACCGGCGGCAGGAAGCGAAGCAGGGCGTTGGGCGGTGGTTTCCATGCTGGGCTGGCCAACAGCGTCGAGAAGAATCCAATACGCCAAAGAGATTTCTGTGTGTGGGAGAATGCACGAGAGCACAAATTACAGAGACATGCAGCACCAAACAGGACGTCGAAGACGAATCCAATACGAGCAGATGCCGCCGCCGCCGCCGCCGCTGCCGCTGCCGCTGCGGCAGCCACGGGTACGCCGCCATTACTACATAAACGTTTTTTTTGAATGGAGGCTTTTTTTAAGGGCAGCTCCATCGCCAATCGTTGTGGAGGTACGACCTCCCGATACCCACGGCAAATTACATGGGCTGCGCCCCCAGGGGCGGCCCGGCCCATAAGACGAAGCCGAACGGGGCACGATGCTGCTTGGCGCGTCCCGCAAGACACTGGGACGATATCCTAAACATACTACGAGATCTGTTAGATACGTATAATCCCATGATTCGTGTAATCTGTTATTACTTTTCGGTTATCTCCTAGATCTAACTGACTTGTAATCCTGTCCCCGGACTATATAAGGCGGGCAGGGACCCCCTTCAAACACACGTAATATCATACGATAGTCAATACAATCCAACAGACCACAGGAGTAAGGTATTACGTCGTGCTGACGGCCCGAACTTGTCTAACTCTTGTGTCTCTGTTGCCTTCTTGTTCTCGATTACACGCATCTCTGTCGATCAATCTACCTTCGTGGGATACCCCTCGGAAGACTGCCGACGATATTCTGTCGATAGTTGGCGCGCTAGGTAGGGGTGTGCGTGTTGTTTCCATGTCGAACAAGATGGTACGTTTTACAGGCTCTTCGTCCCTCCCACAGCCTGGCCAGATCTTTATGGTCGGATCGATCTCCTAGATCATCAATGCTGACGGAGTCGAAGAGCTCATCGAGCCGGTGCAGATCAAATACTGTGCCGATCACTCCAACACCTGCGACTGCAGATTCGATGTCGGAACCGCCTCCGAGGTCGCTTTCGTCGATAATTCGCCGCCCGCTCCCCCACTACCTAAGAAGGAAAATCAACAACGATAATCTGATCGCATCCATCGATCAGGTTGGCCAGAAGCTCGCCGATTGTCTCTCCATAGAATCGGTTCTGACCACTCTGGTCCAGCGCCGACCACCCTCCGATTTAGATCTATCAGAGGTGGATCAGGAAACTCCAGGGGTTACGGTCCTACCCTTTGGGCTCACCAGCATCGCCGCCACCTATCAAGATACCCTAAGGAGCAACTTCACCGACCAGGTGGGAGATATCCATCCTCTCGCCGATCAGATCGTCGACCAGCTCTCGTCGGCTGTCAACATGCTACACGTCGGCCGACGCCCCGAAGCATCCCTCCAAACCATCCTGGAGAAAAATCCAGACTCCGAGTCCCAGGGCTCTATAGAGACTGTCGCTGAAACCACCGCCTTACAATCTCCTTTCCTGCCCTTCCGAGGAGGCATAATCTTCATTGTCAATGTCGACAGCCCCCCACGGGACGGGAAACCAAGGAGGACTGCGCCGCCCACGTCAACAAGAATGTCAAACGTGCCCAGCGCCAAGCAAACGAAGCTGCCCTTGTGCTAGTCGAGGATGCTCGCAACGATCAACTCGACTCGCAAGGAAGGCCACGCCAACTCCAACGCAACCTCGACAACGAATTAGTCCGTGTTGACGGCCACGACATCTACAAGACCCTAAGCGCCAACTTGGCCATGGCTGCCAACGAGCTCGCCCGGCTCCCGCAGACACCGGAGGTCGCCAATGTCGTCGCCATGCTTAAAGCGGAGCACTGCTAGGTCAACGAGATCCGCCAGGATCAAAGACCTTCCTACTCGACGAGCTAAATTTGTCGATTTGCCGCGCCAAGATCTAATCGTCGCCCTAGCCGAAGTCGTTTCGCCGACCAGCACCGTGATGATGGACAACCTCTCCAGGGGGAGGTAGGGGCAACCGCGTCGACCACCCTCGCCAACACGATTAGGACGTCCGAGCGCACCTCAACAATCTCTAAGACGCGGTTGAGCTCGGGTCCCACGATTCCAGCCACCCCTACAAATCTAACAGTAGGGGCGATTGTTGATACGAGCCGCCCCTACAAATTTGTACAACAGTAAGGGCGGCTCACTCACCAGCCGCCCCTATTGTTCGATTTATAGGGGCGGCTCAATCACCAGCTGCCCCTATAAATGTCTGTTGTATAAATGGCTGCAGCCCCCTTCTTCCTCCTCAGGTCACCCACTCTTACCCGAGAAAAAAAAGGCTTGGGAGGCCTTGGGCACCTGCCAAAAATTGCTCTACTAAGGGGGGAAGATTTTGGTCTCAAATTCTTTGGTGGAGAGGTTGTAGAAGGTAAGAAAATGCTATTCCACACTTTTGTTTGAAGTTTTAATGGTTGGTTAGTGAGTAATTAGAGTTTTACTTTTCTCTCTCTTCTATGGTGCTTGAGCTAATTATGAAGCAAATGAGACCCAAGTTTTGAATGTGCTAGGGTAAATTAGGTAGGGGAACAAAATCATACCCTTATTTGGTTCATGTTTCTTGATTTTAGTGTACAATTAGTTAGTTTTATGGATGTTTCATGTGCATGTAGATCTAGATCTAGATCTAGGGTTTGTTTTTTTTTATTAATTTTGTTTTTGTAAATTTATGTTTGATGAAATTGGACTAGGGTTTGCATGAAAGATATTGGGTAAAATATAATTGTTGCTAATTGTTGTCTTTGAAATTGTTTATTATAATCAACAAATATGTATATTAATTATTTATGAATAAATAGGCCATTAATTAATTTTCCTCTACCATGGTGTGTTTGTATGCTTCATGTAATTATATTTGATTTATATTCATATATATATATATATGAAATATATACAATTATTCTCAAGTAATTATTAATTTGATTCATTTTTATATATATCTGAATAAGTAGTCCTTTAATGTTTGTTTTGTTGTTATTGTAAAAGATGGAGTACAGAAACTCTTGGATGTATGGTTCGTTAAGGTTCAAGGCAGGTTTCCGTGAAGAGGTAGATAAATTTATTGAAGCCATAGAGAAGCATGCAACGACGTTGATAGAGAATAAGGATACAATTATTTGTCCTTATAAAGATTGCAAGAACCGTATGGCGTGGATAGATGTGATTATCATCAGATCATATTTGATTATGCGAGGATTTGTTGAGGACTACACAATATGAATCATCATGGTGAAACGGTTATTGTTAATGACGAGGATGAGGAGGAATACGACGACGAAACCCTAGAATCCCTGTCCCAATATTCAACAGAGCTTGATGCACGAATGGATCCCAAGTTTGGCAATGAACAAGGTGGTGATGCTGGTGGTTGGGATGGTAACGACAAAGGTGGTGCAAATAATGATGGCGGAGCACGTGTCAGAGATGAAGATGATTTGGAGGACATGATTCGAGCCCTTGGACCAGAGATTTTACTAAAGAGCCCGAAAGGTTTAGAAAATTTTAAAAGGGTGAAAAACATTGAAGGAGATTGTATATGGTGTTGAAAAGGGTTGTTCGACACACTAGACATTGCTACGTTTTGTGCTTGAGCTAGTCATCCTGAAGGCTAAGTACGGCTGGTCAGACTGTAGTTTCAATGATCTATTGTGTCTCCTGTCATGGGTGCTACCACAACCAAACTCAGTTCCCACCAATACATACCAAGCGAAGAAGGTCATAAGTCCATTGACAATGGGGGTTGAAAAAACCCATGCATGCCCCAACCACTGTATCCTTTTTCGTGGCGAAACGTTCAAGTCACTGGATAAATGTCCCCAGTATGGGGCCAGCCGGTATAAGAACAATGACCTTTACGGTGGGGACGAAGCCTACATGGGGAAAAAGAGGAATAAGAAGGGTACGAAAAAGGTGGTATAAGAATCTCAGCCTCTAGAGGACACTCCATTAGGCAACGATACAAAGCAGAGAAGAATTTCTACCTTGGTAATGTGGTACCTACCAGTGACCGACCGCTTGAGACATATATTCCTAAATCCTAAAGAAGCCGCACTCATGACATGGTGGGATGATGAGCGCAAGGTGGATGATGATAAGATTGCACACCCGGCTGATTGTAGTCAGTGGCAAAGGATCGATGAGAAGCACAAAGAATTAAGCGATGACCCAAGGAATGTACGGTTTGGCTTGAGCACTAATGGAATGAATCCCTTCAATGAGAGGATGAGCGACCACAGCACTTGGCCAGTGATCTTGACCATGTACAACATCCCAACGTGGTTGTATCAGAAGAGAAAGTATCTTCTCCTCACTATTCTTATTTTTGACCCTAAACAACCAGGCATTAATATAGACGTGTTCCTCGAGCCTTTGATGCAAGAAATGGAGAGGTTATGGAGGCATGGGGAGCCGATGTACGATGTGTTCTGAAAGGAGGACTTTATATGTAGAGCAATAATATTTGTTACTACCAATGATTACCCCGCACTGTTTGCTTTCCTGACAGATCAAAGGGAAGATGGGATGCTTAGTTTGCTTGGATGGTACTACATGGGTGTTCCTGGATGCATCCAAGAAGATAGTTTACCTAAGGAACCGGCGCTTCTTAAAGACAAGTCACAAGTACCGCAACAAATTATTCTTTAGATTTTATGACAACACCCCAGAGATTGAACCCCCTCCAGAGAGACGTCATAACGGAGAACACGTGTACAGAATGGTGAAAAACATACGTGTCATCTATGGAAAGAAGAATCTGGATGGAACGAATAGAGGTAGAAGCACACCTTCTGTCGAAGGCGTACCTTTCAAGAAACAATCAATCTTCTTTTAGTATCTGCCTTATTGGCCAGACTTTGAGGTCCCCCTTGCCATTAATGCCATGCACGTGCAGAAGAATGTCTTTGAGAGTCTCATTGCTACCTTGATGGATACAGGCAAGTCAAAGGATGGTATGAAATCACGGAAAGACATGGCGCAGCTAAACATGATGCCATAGTTTCACCTAGTACCTGAGGCTAATGGAAATACACTCTACCTGCGGCGGCTTTAACACCAGAAGAGAAGAGAGCTATATGCACTTTCCTGAGGGGGGTCAAAGTTTCGATTGGGTTTTCAGCGAATGTGAAGAAGCTAGTGTCGATGAAGGACTTGTCAATAACACACTGCAAGGCTCACGATTGTCATGTGATGCTGACAGTGTTTCTACCTATTGCAATAGGGCTATAAAGCCAGAGTTCTTGAAAATAGCCATCACCCACATGTGCTACTTCTTTTCGAAGATCTCACAGAAGATGATTGGCAAGAAAGAGCTGAGTGACCTACATGAATTTGTGGTGAAGACACAAAACCAACTAGAGATGTGTTTACCTCCTGCTTTTTTTATATAATGCCACATCCCATGATTCACATGTGAAAGGATCAAGATGCCCAAGAGGAGGGGTGAATTGGGCTAATTCTAAAATTCTTTGCAATAATTAAACCCTACGGTTAGCCCACTTCACCCCTTGTGCCTAGAAAGTGTTTCTATTGTTTTACCGCACAAAAGTTTAGCAACCTATGTTCCAATCCTACTCTAGCATGACAATTCTATGAATGTAAAGACAAAAATTGAATTGCTCAAAATAAATGCTCAAAGTAAAGAGAGAAGGAGGAACGCGGTGATGTTTTGCCGAGGTATCGGAGAGTCGCCACTCCCCACTAGTCCTCGTTGGAGCACCCGCGCAAGGGTGTAGCTCCCCCTTGATCCATGCAAGGATCAAGTGCTCTCTATGGGTTGATTCTTCGACAATCCATCATGGTGAATCACCCACAACTGCTCACAACTTGAGTTGGGTCATCCACAAGCTCCGTCGGATGATCACCAAGCTCCCAATCGCCACCAAGCTATCTAGGTGATGGCGATCACTAAGAGTAACAAGCACGAACTCTCACTTGACCATGACAAGCCTAATGAGAAGGGTGGATGCACACTTTGATACTCTTGCTTGCACTAATGAGGCCTCTCTCTTAGATTCTCAAATCTCAATCACCTCACTAGGACCTTGCTCTTCTTGGCACTCTCAAGAGTGTTTCTCAGCTGTTGGAATGAACAAAAGTGATCCCTTGAGTGAATAGAGGAAGTATTTATAACCCCTCATTCAAAATGAACCGTTTTGTGCCTCTGCGGGGTGACCGGATGCTCCGGTCAAGTTAACCCGACGCTCCGGTTAGTTCACCCTAAAATCGAGCAGTTAAGTGGTGACCGGACGCTAAGCAGCATCCGGTCAGTACTGACCGGACACGTCTGGTCGCAAAAACCGCTCTCTAGAACCTTACTGGAGTTGACCGGACGCTGGCACCCAGCGTCTAGTCGCTTTTCAACTTCAGAGTCCGGTCGCACCAGACGACTTCCCCTTAATCAAATGAATTGACCGGACTCTGCGCCAGCATCTGGTCACACCGAAACCAGTGTTTGGTCAACATTTAACCCTCCATTCACTTCCAACTCACAATCATATGTGAATGAAGTTTGCTCCAATTGATCTAAGGGCTGTTTAGGAGCTACATAGTGCTAGATTTGATAAGTGTGCACCACACCTAACCCACTAGACTCACCTAGGTCAAGCTACCCATCCATACCCCCCTTAATAGTATGGCCAAAGGAAAAACAAAGTCCTAAACTACTCTAAGTATCTTCTCAACACCAAACGACACTTAGAACTAGTCCATCCTTAACCTTGTCGTTCATCCTTTGAAAACCGAAACGATTTCCATTATAGGGGCATGATAACCATGATTGCCTAATCAATTTCTATTACCATGACCTAACTTAATTGCCTCTACAAAACACATGTTAGTCACAGTAATCATGTATTGTTATTAATCACCGAAACCCAACTAGGGGCCTAGATGCTTTCAATCTCCCCCTTTTTGGTGATTGATGACATTACAACCTCGAGTATGTAAAAAGAGATGAGGTTTTCAACATGCTTGGTTCATATAAGCTTTTAACAATAAGAACAAAAGAGTTAGGTAAGCTTATATGACCCAAGCCAACATGATGTACTCAATAGATATGAAATAAGCATGAGTACAAATAATAAAGCTCATTTGCATCGGAGTAAAACGCGGAAGCAAAACAAATGAGCATAACCAAGTGATATGACATATAAATAATTCAAAGTAGAGAGCACACTTGTCACATATCACATAAATATCACGATCACGTAGATATCACTATCACATAAATATAGTTCGATCCATAAAAGTAAACACATGAATGCATAATAGTGTATCACACAAGAAAAAACAAATATAATAGATAAACTCCCCCTAACTAAATCGCTCTCCCTAAGTCTAACATACTCAATCCCTCTCCCCCTTTGGCGTCAAACACCAAAACCTAAGGGTCGGTCGGCGGGGCTGCAGCGGACGAGTCGGGCGCTGAGGTGCAAGGAGCTAGCTGGAACTGTGTGCCATCATCATCTGATCCTGAGCTCTAAGCAGTCTGACCCTCTATGGCTGGAAGTGATGCTGAAGCGGTCTGGGTCAGATCAGGGACTAGTGCGGCCTGAGACTCTGCAGGTATGACTGTAGCAGGCGGCTGTGATGATGTAACAAAAGAAGGAAGCGTCTCTATAATTCCGGTAATAGGAGCAACTATGGAAGGACCTGGGACATGTAGATATGGCGGAGTAGGCTGCCCTGTCAACTCACTGAATGTCGCACCAAGGCTCCTAGAGACTAAGATATCTGGCACAAGCAACGAGGAAGTCTGAGCTGGTGTGAAGCCTATCTGAAGAGGTGTGAACTACGAGGCTGGCACTAGCAAGGCAAACCACTGGGACACCTGCTCTGTAGGTGAAGGAACTGTGCTGCTGGCTGTCCCTGACTCTGAAGCCCACTGGGCTGTACAACTGGAGTCTGTGAAGTGGTGGCAGGCTGACCAAGCTGAGGTGTATGCTGTGGCGGTGGAGCTCCAATAGTAGTAACTACATGCTGCATAAATCCGAGTAACTGCTGCTGCATGAGGAGCTGCTGCTAATGTATGACCTGCTGCTGCTGTATAGCCTGCTGCTATCGTTGAAACTCATCCTGTCTGGCCTGGAACTGTGCAAATGGAGCAGCGGTCTCTTAGGCCTAGTGAGCCTGATCCTGCCTCATCCACTCAAGTATAGCAAGTAAAGCGGGATCTGTCTGTGGTGCAGGTGGAGCTGAACTGGAGCTATCGGCCTCATGGTCATGTCATCGTGGAGGCATCTGAGGGATATCCTGGTAGTAATCATCTGAGCTGTCACTGGGTTCGCTCTCTACCATACCCTCCTGCTGAGCATCAAACTGCTCCTTCTCTATAGCTGCAATGCCCCTGATAGTCTCATCTTGCTGGGCTGCAGTCTCTGGCACCTCTGGGCGATGGTGCGGCTGGCTAGGTGCACTCGGCCTACTGTGAGGGAGCATCTGGGTCAAGTTATATGCAGGGAACTCAGTAGTAGCACCAGAATACTCTACCAACATCTCTGGAGGCCTCACTGTAACTGCCCTGTAAATCAGAAAGGTAATCCA
Organism: Miscanthus lutarioriparius; assembly: GCA_904845875.1. Lineage (NCBI taxonomy): Eukaryota > Viridiplantae > Streptophyta > Magnoliopsida > Poales > Poaceae > Miscanthus > Miscanthus lutarioriparius. The sequence continues at coordinate 74,489,277 of CAJGYO010000011.1, forward strand.
GTGTGCATAAGGTAGCTGTCTGTGTCCTTTGAATCCCTCTGCAAGGGTATCCTCTATCTCAGAAAGTATGACATCCCAAACATCAAAGACAGTCTGTTGCATCAGGGCATTCAGTAGCCACAACTGAATGCGAGTCAATCCCTCATGATATCCCATCCTTGGAAGTAGGGTCCTCCTCATGATAGCATCTAGCAGTCTGGCTGTAGGAGTAAGATCCCTAGGAGTCCTGCTCGACCCCTCGCCAAATGGCTCTGTGAAGCACTGGCGGACTAGATCTGTAGGAGGCACAAGACCACTGTGAGGGCGTCTAGGAGGCTCTGTATGTCCATAGCAAACCTCGTGAATGTGGATGGGTGAATTCTATAGCCTGAGTATCTCTCGGACCCTGAAGCTCATTAGCCTGTAATCCCAGCCTCTGAATGCAAAGTGAATAAATCTGTGGCCCGGGTCAATCCAAAGTGTAGCATAGAACTCTCGGACCCAAGATGGAACATATCTACCTATTCGTCCAAGTAGATCTGTCAGCCCTGGTAGGTAAGAAAGGTGAGGGCGAATCTGCTCTCCTGCTGCTGCTACAATAGACTCAATGTTGCAAACCCTCTGAGACCTGAATGCAGCCCCATTGTTAAGATATGTATTATAGAAATCCTCCTACAGTGGTGTATAGAAGCCCTCTGATGCACGCTCATCCCTCCTAGGCAGGAACCACTCCTCAAACTGCATGAATCTGAGATGTTGCACCTACTTGGCCGTGGCAGCCCACAAATCCAGATGAGTCACTAGAGGTGGACCCTAAGTTCTAGGAGGCGGACGAGAACCCCTCTGCTGTGTCTCTAGCCTCGGTGTCACCTGAGTACAGGTACGACTAGAGCGATGAAGCTGTGGCTAAAATGCTGGCTCCATCTCCTTGGCCTGTTCTCCCTCCTGAGTCTGCTCTGCTGGCTATGGCTCCCCCTGAGGCTGAGGCTCCTCCAAAGCAACACAACATCCCTCAAGCATGACAGTCCTAGCTGGACTACCATGACGACGCTCAACCTGCTCAATAGCTGCCCTCTATGCTGGTGAAAGCTGATCTGCAATCTGAACTCCACTCCTAGCACCTCCTCTCTCAGCAAGCTCTGCGGCGGCTGCAACTGCGACTGCTCTCGCTGTATCTGTATCTGCATACTTCCGCTTCTTTGACATGATCTTCTTCATCGCCTTGCCTTTCACATCAGTAGGCAAGCGAGGCGGAGGCCTCGGATCCTCATCACCTAGACCACCTCCAACGTTCTTGACACGAGCCATCTAGAACGATCTGCTACCTCGAACAAGAAACAAATGCCACTGACATTTCCAAGGCTTGGCCTCGATCCGTACTCGCGAGCTTGGCCCCAAGTTGACTGACAACTGCCAAAGAGACCTCAGAAACACCGACTCGTTGCACGATGGAATAGATTGGATATATGAATAATTTCAATATACATCTAAAGATATGAAACCCTAAGAAGCAACCATTAGGTATGAAATTAGAGACGATGACTTGCTACCTGATGAACCGGTGAATCGACGAGAAGAGGAATGAATCGGGGAACCACCGGATCGGCTAGGGTTAGGTTTGTGATGCGACGTGGATCGGCGGTAGTGAAGACGCAGGACAGTGCAATGTGGCTCGGGAACATGTAGGGCACGACGCAGGTGAGCTACGGCGCGGGTGAGCTACGGCGCGGGCACGGGCGAAGCTGTGGCGTTGGCGCGGTGGTGCAGCACGGCGGTGGCTAGGGCACGAGCACAGCGCGGCGAGCGGTGGAGCAAAGCTAGGGCACGTGGCCCGGCGGTGATGACGGTGTGATGGCAGATGGGGATGCGGCCTTAGGTCACGGTAGTGCGTTATATGGTGGCCCCTAGACAAAATAGAAAAGGACACAGGAAAGAGTTGGAATCCCACACGATTTCTACTGACCGGACGCTCCAGTGGCAACGACCGGACGCTGCCACCCAGAGTCCGGTCGACTCTAGAGAGGTCCAAAACCCCTCGAGTCGCGACCGAACGTAGCCAGAGTCCGGTCGATCCTGACTTCGTCTTCTTCGCTTGACCGGACGTAGAATCACCTTCTGGCCAAACGCAGGGAGAACACTGTTCCAGCATCCGATCACTCCTTCGCAGCCATGGTTCACCACCTGTGAACTGACCAAATGCAGGGGAGCAGAGTCCTGTCCAGCATCCGATCACTTCTTTTTAGCAATTCTTCAAAGTCCTTCATGCTGCCTGTTCCCAATCAAGTCCCAACTTCAATAAGATCCAAATAAACACCAATTGGGACTGATGTGAGTGACCTCTCTCAAACCCTCAAAAATTTCAAAATATTTTGCCTTAGGCTATTATTCTTTTTAGGAAAATAGGCAATAAAAGGGTGATTGAAGAGAAACGACAAAACAACATTCATGCATATGCAATGCAATACTTAAAAGTAATTCTAGTTGCTTGCCAAGTTTGATCTAAGGTTAAGCTTCTTCACACGCTTTTTGGCGGTTATCTTAACCATGTTAGACAAGCCCTAAGTGCATTACCATAAAGTAAGCATGTTGTATATTATAATGCAATGCAAGGGACAACACAAGCTCATTTTCTAGTGAAGTTGCTAAAATCAAGCACATTGAGCTCATTTCTCAACCTACAAAATGTCGCCTCATCTAGCGGTTTAGTAAAGATATCCGTCAAATGATCCTCTGTCCTTACACCTTCTAATGATATATCATTCTTAGCAACATGATCTCTAAGAAAGTGATGGAGGATATCTATGTGCTTGGTGCGAGAGTGTTGAACCGGATTATTAGCAAGTTTTACTGCACTCTCATTGTCACACAAAAGAGGTACCTTTTCTAGAACTACACCATAGTCTAGCAAAGTTTGCTTCATGTAAAGTATTTGTGCACAACAAGCACCCACGGCAATGTATTCCGCTTCGGTGGTGGACAAAGCCACACTATTTTGTTTCTTGGAGGACCAAGACACAAGTGATCTACCAAGCAAATGGCACCCTCCGGATGTACTTTTTCTATCAAATTTGCAATCGGCATAATCCGAATCGAAATAGCCAACTAATTCAAATCTAGCTCCTTTGGGATACCAAAGGCCAATGCTTGGTGTGTGCTTAAGATACCTAAGGATTCTTTTAATGGCAATCAAGTGAGTTTCCTTAGGATTAGCTTAAAATCTAGCACACATACACACACTAAATATGATGTCGGGCCAAGATGCGGTTAAATATAACAAGCGACCAATCATAGAGCAGTAGAGAGTTTTAGCAACTGTGTTACCTCCCTCATCTAGGTCGACATGTCCATTAGTTGGCATTGGTGTCTTGATTGACTTACATTCATCCATTTTGAATCTATTGAGAAGATCATTAGTATATTTCTCTTAAGAGATGAAAATTCCTTTTCTCATTTGCTTGACTTGAAAACTAAGAAAGAATGTAAGCTCTTCAATCATTGACATCTCGAACTCTTTTGACATCAATTCACCAAACTCTTTGCAAGAATCTTCATTTGATAATCCAAAGATGATATCATCAACGTACACTTGACAAATGAAGATATATCCATCAAGCTTCTTAGTGAATAGTGTGGTGTCGACCTTCCCAATGGTAAAGCCCTTCTCAATGAGAAAAAATCCCAAAGACACTCATACCAAGCTCTTGGGGCTTGCCTAAGCCCATATAATGCCTTGGACAACCTATAAATATGATTAGGATATCTAGGGTCTTCAAACCTGGGAGGTTGATCAACATAGACTAGTTCATTAATAAAGGCATTTAAAAATGCACTTTTCACATCCATTTGATATATTTTCATTTCATGGTGTGATGCATATGCAAGGAGGATACGAATGGCTTCTAGTCTTGCAACCAGTGCAAAGGTCTCTCCAAAATCCAAACCTTGAACTTGAGAGAACCCCTTTGCAACTAGTCTTGCCTTATTCCTCACAACAACGCCTTGATCATCTTGCTTGTTGCGGAACACCCACTTTGTTCCAATGTCTCTTACACCTTGTGGTCGTTCTTTAAGAGTCCAAACTTTATTGCGGGTGAAGTTGTTCAACTCTTCATGCATGACGTTTATCCAATCCGGATCTTGAAGAGCTTCTTCTACCTTAGTAGTCTCAAAGCAAGAGATAAAAGAGTAATGTTCAATAAACAAAGCAAGCTTTTGAGAGCGAGTCATTACTCCCTTTGATGGACTCCCTATGATGAGATCTTGTGGATGTGCTTGTAGTAGAGGTGAATTTCTTTTATCAACCACATGAGGGGGAGGTTGTGGAGCGTCAACATGACATGCTTGTGTCACCATTTGCTCATGGGAGACATGAGTATCTTTATTTTCTACTCTCCCATCTTTATCACCATCTTGTGGCACATTTGATGAAGAGGGTGGATTAATCACTTGCACATCATCTTCATCATCATTAGGCTTGATGTCTCCAACCGGAATGTTCTTCATAGCCTCCCTCAATGGTTCATCACCTACATCATCAAGATTCTCATGTTCTCCTTGGGAGCCGTTAGATTCATCAAATTCCACATCATATGTTTCTTCAACCAAGCCGTTGGCATGATTAAATACTCTATATGCTTTGGACTTTGATGAGTAACCAATAAGAAAACCAATATCACAACGTCTTTGAAACTTCCCTAGGTGTAAGGATGGCAACGAATCGGGTTTGGGGCGGATATCCATGGGTTTCGGGTTCTGCGGGTTCGGGTTTGGGGATGGTTTTTGACCCACGATTTTCGGGTTCGGCGCCCCGAAACCAATCGGGTTCGGTTTCGGGTTTGGTTTTCCACCCGTGGATATCCAATGGATATCCGAAATAAATCACTTGGAATTAAAACTCATGTTTTATAATATACTAATAATAATTTGTTTACTTAGATTATTAAATTTATTTAAAGTTGACTCATGAAAATATTTATTATTTGTTGCCTCTTGTTTATACATGTGAATATGTGTATATATATCCGCGGGTTTCGGGTATCCATTCGGGTTTCGGGTATCCGTTCGGGTTTTGGGTATCCACGGGTTTGGTTTTGGTGATGGATTTCCACCCGAATCGGTTTTTGGGTGGATTCGGGTTTCGATTTCGGGTTTCGGTTTTGGGTGCATGGAGACTCCACCCTATCCGAACCTGACCCGTTGCCATCCTTACCTAGGTGTTGCCGCTTCTTGTAGATATAGCATTTGCAACCAAACACCCTAAAGAAGGAGACGTCTGGCTTCTTCCCATTGAGCAACTCATAAGGTGTCTTGCCAAGAAACTTTTGAAGGAATAGGCGGTTGGATGCATAACATGTGGTGTTGATAGCTTCCGCCCATAGAGCTTTGGAAGTGTTGTACTCATCAAGCATTGTTCTTGCTAGTGTGATCAATGTCCGATTCTTTCTCTCAACTACACCATTTTGTTGAGGAGTATATGTTGTGGAGACCTCATGCTTGATCCCAACTTCATCATAATAGGCTTCAATGTTTGTGTTGTCAAATTCTTTCCCGTTGTGACTTCTAATTTTCTTGAGCTTCACCTCAAACTTATTTTGTGCTCTCTTGGCAAACTTCTTGAAGCATGATGCAACTTTGGATTTGTCATGAAGGAAGAACACCCATATGTATCTTGAGTAGTCATCAACAATCACTAGACAATAAAGATTTCCTCCTAAACTCTTGTATGTTGTTGGTCCAAATAAATTCATGTAAAGGAGCTCTAGCACTCTTGTGGTTGACATAAAAGCTTTTGTAGGATGAGTGTTTGCAACTTGTTTACTGGCTTGACATGCACTACAAAGCTTGTCCTTCTCAAACTTCACATCCTTCAACCCTCTCACCAAATCATTCTTCATTAACTTCTTAAGTGAGCTCATCCCAACATGAGCAAGTCTCCTATGTCATAGCCACCCAAGTGTTGTTTTGGTGAATAGGCAAGTCTTCAAATTAGCATCTTCGGAGGTGAAGTCCACTAGATATAGGTTGTTGTATCTAAATCCCTTGAATATCACTTAATCATCATCTTTCTTGGATACAACCACTTCCTTCTCGGTAAATAGGCATTGAAAGCCAAGATCACACAATTGTCTAACGGATAGCAAGTTGAAGCTCAATGAAACAACATATAGCACATTTGAGATTGAATGATCATTTGATATTGCCACTTTGCCCAATCCTTTGACTTTGCCCTTTGAGTTATCTCCAAATGTGATTCTTTCTTGTCCATCTACTTCTTCATCTAGTGAGGTGAACATACGAGGATCACTAGTCATATGTTGTGTGCAACCACTATGAATTATCTAATGACTTCCGCTAGTCTTGTAGTTCACCTACACACAAGAGATCAAGCTTTAGGACCCCAAACTTGTTGAGGGCCCTTGACTTTCTCAACAAGTGACTTTGCTACCTAAATTTTCTTAGGCCCATTCTTGTTGGGAGGTCCTAAGAACATAACTTTCATCTTTCCACTAGAGTCCTTTCTAAGTATGTAATGAGCATTGAAAGCAAAGGGTCTAGCATGCTTGGGCAAGGGTTGTGGTGGTGGAGTTTGACACTCATGGGCAAAGTGGCCATCTTGTCCACACTCAAAACACCTCTTTGGCTTTGGCTTTGACTTGTGTTGTTGTTGTTGAGCTTGAGCCTTCTTCTCTTGGTTTGCCAAGTACCCAATGCCACTTCTATCCATCTTCATGATGGTGTTCATTAGTAACTCACTTTGAAGATGCTTGCCTGTTGTGAACTTGCTCAATCTAATCTTGAGATGCTCTTTGTCGGGTTCATAAACCCAGGATCCCTCGGGGATCGGCTTCCATGCCAGGGATCGGCTTCCATGCTAGGGCTCAGCCCAAGAAAACAGCATGTAGCCAATGGGCCGGCCCAAGAGTCTAAAAACACAACGGGCTAGGAGGACAGTCCGGTCACCGACCGGGAGGTCTACCCAAAAGAACAAACGCCCGCTCGTCAATTTCTTCGGCCCACCTCTCCGACCAAAGCACTCGCTTCGGGCACCAGCCGCCTCCAGGTGGTACCTCCGATCAGAAGGCCTGGCCCAAAATGCTGCTTCCTACTCTGACCCCGCGACTCCGACCGGGGACCCATAGGAAGCGTGCTTGCTGCTCTTCTTCGACTGGTGCTGCTAGGACCGATTGGGGCCATCCGACCAGGGACGCCCGCTCGGAAGGGACTAGGGGCGAATGGAGAAGGCAGTGCACAAGTTAGACCATGATACCGGGACCATACCATGTCCGCCTGTAGGAACAGTACTCCACAACCGCCCTGACACAAACAGTATTGTAGGCACCGACATTTGTGTCTATAGTATTGTAGGCGCCGTTGGACTCCCGTACGGCAAAAAGCCCCCACATGCCTCTAGGCACCGATAGTACTGTGGGCGCCAGGAGTCACCATACCTGGTACACGTGGTAGGGCTCCTCATATACCAACAGTATTTTGCAGGCACCAACATCCACCCTTCCTGAAGAAGCCAACACAACCTCACATGTGCACCTGACATTCTACAGTGACATCAACAGTATTGTGGGCGCCTACCATCATCGCTACCCTCGTCAACGTGGGCAACAAGGCTTAGAAACATCCGTACTCTCTCCCTCTCACCTGTAAATCCATCCTCTTCATCTATAAAAGGGGATGCGCTCCCTCCAACGAAGGAGGATGACTTCTTCAAGTTTAGACTCACTAGATCGATAGCTGACAACCCCTCAAGCACACGCATAGACTTCTAGCTCATAGCGGAGTTCTGGTCGCCCTCGGCCCTTCCGGTCGGACCTGACCGGGCCTCTCGTACACCCCTCCTTTCTCCTTCTCGTTTATAACCCCACTATAGACTTCGAGCACCTGGGCTTAGGAATAAAGTCACCGATCGACCCACACTGGACGCAGGGTACGTTGTGTGAACCAGTATATATCCTGTGTCATTGTGTGTAAGGCCACCTCCGATCACAACGTACAGCAAAACTACAAATATTCACTAGTTGGTCACTTTCTGTACCGACAGTTAGCGCCGTCCGTGGGGAAGACGTTGTACGTTCAACACTTTTTGGTCATCGGATGGCCCATTTTTTCACCATCCCCGCCGTGGCGGGCTTAGGCGATATGATTCACTTCGGCTCGCTAGAGTATCCCACACTCTCGCCTACGGCAATGTGGGTTCCACCCATTTTCGAGCCATCCCAGGCCTTCCCCTTCGGAAGCCTGGACTTCGTCACTGACCGGTTCGATGTACTCCACCTTCGCGAGGAGACTCGTGACCCGGCACCCATCGGGGAGACGTCCTCCATCGACTCTAGGACGCGCGACCTTAACGGCGCGGCATTTGCGCTTCATTCCGAGCAAACTCTCTGCTCAAACCCCGCTGTGAGTAATATACATGCCATTCTTTACTTACTACATTCTATCTTCCGCCAAATACCCAGAGGGCTGCCGTTGTCCTCGTCGCGGCCACTGTACGACTGATTCCCCTATGGCCTCGTGTCTCCCGTGGACGCGTACGCCCAGGGCTCCGAAAGATTATGGCGCCGCCTCCTCTCACGTCTGAGTTTGTGGGGATGGCGAGCTACGCTCCCACCTGTTTCCTCGACATCATGGACAACGATGTCGGGAGTGACGGCTCCAGCATCGGCGATGTGGCACCCAGCCACCGTCCGTCCTGAGAGTGCGCTATGACGGATGCTCCGGAACAGTCGCTGGGGGCAACGGAGTCCTCACGGACTCACGCCCCCTCGGGCCCTCATTCGAAGACCCCCGAGTTCACATGTGAGTACGGGGAGGAACTACGACGATAGTGGCCGCATCAGCCACCGACTGCGCCAGCGCGCTCGGCGCGCTATAGTGCGCCCCATGCGTGGGGACCGGCGAACGGTGCTCGGGGTCGCACCGGTCAGGTCTAGCGCAGCACCCCAGATAGGGGGACCGATCCCCCGCAGTTTGCTCGGGCCAGTCAGAACATTGCCGCCGCGGCAATGCTCCTGCGCGGCCTGTCCGAGCCGAACGACCCTCGCGAATGGGTGATCCACCAGAACCTTTGGGCACTGGTGGAGACCACCGTCGTTCAGCAAGCGAAGTGCTCCGTATCGCGATGCCGACTCACGACCTCGCTCCCCGTCCGGGGAACAGGGACGCAGCAGATGGGCACTACACCCTGTCACCCCAACAACCGCTGAGCGCGGCACATGAGGCCGCAACGGCACCTCATCTTGACCTGACGACCGCTCCACACCAACCGCCTATCTATGCGCGGCTCGGACCAAACCGAGGCACACGCGGCAGCGACCGGAGCCCCAGCACTGACGGCCTGGGATCACCGACCTTTGCCCAACTCCCCCAGCAAGCACCGTTCTCACCGCACTTCAACGGAGGCCACGGCAAAGGTATGGCCAAGTCCCAGGATCAAGACGAGGGCCCCTCCATGCAGAGGAGAAAAAAGAATAGAAAGGATCGTCGCCGACCGGCCAACTCCGCGTCGGTCGCCGCGGCCGATCACCTGGGCACGCAACCCCAGCAGGACCAATTGGGACACTTCCACGAGCTCATGGAGAGCCCATGCACCAACCACAACTATCCCGTCAACCATCTCTACAAGGACTGCCAGCTCCTCAAGCGCTTGCTGAGGTAGGCTGGCAGGCCAAGGAAAGAAAAAGGTGAAGAAACAGCAACAAAAGAAGAGGCGGGCGAGGATCTAAATGACTGAAGGCTGAAGTGATTTGACCGGACGCCTACCGACTAAAAGACAACGACGGCGACGTTCTCTCCAAACGCTTGGAACAGCTATGTCGTTTTTTCATTTCCCTAAGTTTCAGTTTTACCATTGTTTACTTAGCGAACGCTCCTATAAAAGCACCCCGACCCGAACACTTTTCGGCTCGGGGCGCTCGGGGGCTCCACTAGGGGGCACTATTACCCCTCTATTTTCGTCTTTTACTTTCATATGGAGAAACTCCTTCCTACCCGAATGAAAGGGCAGATCATTCCTTTAATTTACCTCACGTAGCTTTGCTTTAAAACATTTCGACTGATCGCACCCTGCCTTTTCCAACGGTTACGAGCGGCCGAGCCTCGCGGGCCAAGCCCCGGGCTCACAAGGTTGTGGCCTATGGGACAAACGGGTAGGTACGAGAAAGAAGAGAATAAAAAACAAAATTATGCTAAGGGAAAACTAAGGAACGAAAGGGAACAAGCTTCCCCGAACGGAGCAACTCCATCGCAAAAATGAAAACCGATTGCAGTCATTAACACACACACACGAACGTTTTACACAGGGGCTCCCCCGTGAACTTAAAACTTTTTACATTTACCAACTACTTATATTCTGCAAGCTATTAAACCGACCCGGCGGCATCTGCTGGCGACGCAACCGACGAAGGCGTAGGCTACTCACCCCCCGGTGGCACGACGTTCAGCTCGGTCGAAGCCAAGGCGATATTTCCCCCCAAACCAGGCCCTGGGCTATCCGCAGGCTTGGAAGTGTCCTCTCCACGCATGCTTTGGGCCATGTCTTCACGGCGAACGTCCATCACCCACTCGGCGGAGACTTGCTCTGACACCGACCGCGCGTGCGGCAGCAAGCTCACCCCGATTGATTAGATGTCCTCTATGCTTAGGCCTTCAGCATACCCACTACAGATAGCGGCAAAGTCCAGGTTCGGGTGGTACATCGCCACCGAGGTCAGCACACCCGATGCTCCATAAAACAGCCCGCTCCTAACAAGATCCTTGACCGTGTCTAGGACCTCCACCAGCTGGACCGCGGGCGCACTAGTGCTTGACGCCGACCCGAAGATTTCCGAAACGACGAGTCGGGCAGCGTTGCAGAGCTGGTCAAGATCCCCTTCGAGAGCACATCGCTCTTCATGGGACTTGGCTAGCTCCTCGGCATTCTGGCTGTAGCTCGCCTTGGTCGTCTCTAGGTCTCGCTCCAGCGCCTTCACCTTTTCACCCAACTCTGAAAAAAGGGCGACAGGCTGGGAAACAGGCTGAGGAAAAAATCAACACTGCGAGAAAACAAAAAGGTACTTACCGATGCGAGAGGCCTCAAGGGTGGAGAGATCCTATGCCTGCTGAGCCACCTACTCGCGTAGCCGGGCACTCGCGTCCTCCGTCCCCATCACCCGGCCCCGGAGCGCGAGCACCTCCTGATCCGCCTCCGATCGGGCCCTCTGCTCCGCCTCAAGCGCCTTCTGTGCCGACTCTAGGGTGGCCCACTCCGGCTCAAGGGCCGCCAAGGCCTCTTGAAGCGCCACCTCGGTGTTCACCAGGGACGCCCATAGCCCCGCCTCGGTCTCCTCATGGCGGATCTTTGCCGCCTTGAGCCCTTGCTTGGCAGCAGTGGCCCGCTCCGCCGCATGCCGGCCCTCCGCCGGTGCCGCGGCCGCCTTGGCCGCCCGGACCTAGGACTCATGGCAAGTGGACTCCACTTGATGCTCAAGCTCGGCCATCCGGGCGTGTTCCATCCGGAGGAAGAAAGACTTGCGGGACGACGCCTTCCTTATTTCCTATGAAAAACAAGCATGCTAAAAACAAACCGACGAAAGATTCAAAGGGCAAGGAGAAGTACTAGAAACTCACCTCCGTGGTGAGCTACAGGTTGACCTCAACCAGCTGCCGAGAAAACTGAGCCTACTTCCGAGCGTTCTCAAGCTTCGCGGACAGCTTGGTGAGTTCGGACACCACGGCATGCCCTTGCCCCCCCCAAAATGTCCTAGAGCTGACGCTCCCAGGAATCCCGGAGGACGAACCGCACCTTCAATGGGTCCTCAGGGTAGGGACACTCTAGGTCACCCTCCGACGAACCATCGGAGGGCCCAGTCGTCGACTGGACCACCGCCAGCTCCCGCGGCGACCCCATCTGCTCCCGCGGCAACACCAGCAGCTCCGCCATGATATCCGCCTCATCGTCAGACGGAATCTCCACCACCTCATTTGCGCGGAACGCCGATGGGCATCCTGACTCCGTCCCGGCCACACTTCCCTCCGGCGCCTTCAGCTCCGACAGTAAGGATAGGTCGTGCAGCCCTCCACCCGGTGAGGTAGGGAGCACGCCCTCCCTTGTCTCTTCCACCGCGACCGGCGGAGGAGGGGCCACGAGAGTTACCTCTGACGCAACCCCCTCCATCGGCACCAGGATCGCCGCCAACAACGTCGCCGCTGCTGTCATGTTATCGGCAACCGCCCCAGGGGGCACCACCCCCGGAGGGAAGGTTTCGCCGCCGCCACCCTACTACCCCCTTCGCTCATCGCTACACGCTGCAGAGTGGGCCTCCAAACCTCCTGCACGGGGTCAGGGCGATGCTCAACCCCGGCATCCCCCGACCACTAACGAAAATCATAGATGAGCCACGCTCCAAAAGACTCGACCATCAAAAGATTGAAGAGCAGCAAAAGGAAACATATTGGGAGGTGAGCGGCATGACTCTGAAGGCAAGCTCCGACGACGACGGACCTACGGGACGGGGACCACTCCTAGGCTGTGATCCACGCCCACTCACTTCAGACGGGGTCGGAGCTGTCCCGACCGGCTCCTGCCTAGCCTGTGGATCGCTACGACCTTTGGCTCAGGACTCCCCGACCGGAGCAGCGGGCGGGGCGTCCTCCGACTGCAAGTCATGCATCGACCAGGCACTAGTCTGCCCCTTAGACTGCCCGGACTGCTCGACCGCACCCACGGCAGGCGGGGCCTCCTCCGGCTGCAAGTCCGGCGTTGGCACCGGTCCCGATGCCGCACGAGCGCCGCTCCGCTCCTCGAATCGCCCGGCTCACTCAGCCACGTCCGCCGCAGGCGACGATGGGACCGGCGACACCGTCGAGGGGCGCGGTGACCATGTCCGCTTCACCGCTCGCTCACCAACGGCGTCCGCGCTCGCCGCATGCTTCCTCGACGCAGGAACCTCCACACGTCGTGCGGCCTCCTGCTCCTCGCCAGCGGACGTCGCCGTAGGGTCGCGACGCACCGTCGAGGTCACAACGACCTCCCGACTCTCCTCCTCATCGGAGAAGACCATGTCGTCCAAGTCCGTAGGATCATCTGACGCGAGTTCTGACTCAATGTCACTCCTACGTTCCTCGGCCCTCACACGCCGGGTGACCTCCTCCTTCTTCTCTTCCTTCTGCTAAACCTCCTTGGTTCTTTTCTTCTTCCGGGCGTCTGCCACCTCCTTCTGGGCGGCCTGCTGGGCCCAGCCCTCCGATCCCTTGGGGAGGTGTGGTCGAGACTTGTACCTCCCGAGCCCCTACGGAATGATTGAGCCGAAATCAGAAAAATGGGAAAAAGCAGAGAAAGAGCGCGAACAAAATAAGGAGCATACCAGTGTGGGCACGATCGAGGCATTGAACGATATGGGTTTCCCCACGACCGTCTCTCTGGGCCTCAGCTGTAGCACTCGGCCGATGCGGCTCCAGATCTCGTTGTCTGGTAGATCCTCCGACGACGCGTGGTTCGGGTCCGACCAACCACAGCACATCCACATAGGGTGCGTCCTCTCCGCCAATGGCGCAACCAGGCGGTGGTAAAGGGTGTGGAACACCCGCACCCTATCAAGGCCATCCCTTATGAGCTTCCGGAGCGCCTCCTCGATGACCTCCGCCTTGTGCCTCTCCATGCGAGGGCAACCCCATGACCAGCTTCTCTGCTTCTCCAGCCTCCCACCGGTAAACGCCGAAAACAGTGCCTCCACCGGATTCCTAATATAGAACCACTCCCCATGCCACCCCCGGTTGGAGTCACATGGGGAGTATGCGGGATACGAGCCTCCCACGCTCGGCTTCCTCTGCAGGGCGAAACCTCCCACCGGTGCGATCTTGGCTAAACTTCAGTCCGCCATAGCTCTCCCAGAGAAGAAAAGCCAGAAGAAACCATGTGCGGCTCCATCCCAAGGAAAGCCTCACAAACGGTGATGAAGCCAAAAATGTGCAGCACCCCCGTCGAATTGAGATGCTGCAGCTCCAGACCCCACTCGTTAAGAAGCCTGTGCAGGAACCAGTGCATGGGGTATACCAAACCACGCTCATGGAAGGTAAGGAATGAAACCACCTCGTCGGGACAAGGTTGCGGGAACTCCTCCCCTCTGGGGATCCTCTAGTGCGCCACCTCCTACGGCGGCAAAAACCCCTTCTTGACGAAGGCCTCCAGCACCGACTTTCTCACGGTGGACGACCTCCAGTCTGACATCTTCACTCCGGATCGCAAAAGGATCAGTGAGTTCCTCTCCTCTCCCTCGCTCTCTCCCTTCTTTCCTGGAAACCTCCGCGGCTCTCAGGAACGCTCACGGCAAAAAGGAAGAGAGAAGGCGGCGGTGGATGAAGAACAGACAAAAGAACGAAATGAAGAACCCTGTCCCTGCTCCTACTTAAAGAAAAGGGAACAACGGTTAAAGAAGGATGCGCCAAATGGGGAAGGAAGAAACGGCGGGGCAAGAATTTCTCTCTCTTTTTCCATTTAATGCAGATGAGACGTGCCCTGAACCGATGTGACGCACCCCACTCGATGGAATGGCTCCTAATCAGATGGGACATGGCCTGGCCGTGGCCCACCACTAGTGCACAATCAACCACCACCACACGACGGGCACAGGAACCGAAGCCCACCACACACGAATGGCTCCCCACTTCCCCAGGACAGACCTGGGAGACGAAAAATGAAATCTCCGTCGGGAGACCAACCGGCCCCTTGAGTCGATCGAGTCGCTCAGTATCCACACCGAGACACAGGTAGGAAGCGAAGGGACGCCCCATGTGGGCCATGCTGACTCCGTCATGAACGACGAGCACGGGTCCCAGTCGGACGTTTCCGACTAAAAGCTCTCCGAGCCCCGCCACTCCAGTCGTCAAGATAAACACTATCAAAACCCCCTCTATTTCTTTATCATTCATACATCCATATGCGCATTTCATTCCATACGCCCATGCCTCCCGGATGATTCAGGCCCTGAACCGCCTGGGGGCTCGGGAACTAAGCATCGCACGTGCAACGAAATGCATCAGAACGCTCCGTGTTGCGTCATGAAGCGGCGGTTGCCTTATTCGACATGGGCAACCAACAGAGACAGGGGAGAAAACCGTAGATGAGCACTGTGCGGCCCTCGCCTGGTCTGGCAGACCAAGTCATCTCAACCTTCTCGTTTGATCCTGAACCTCTCGCCAGGCCCACAGAATCTCCATCGAGGGGAGGCCGTTAGGCCACCCGGGTCGTTCTCCGGAACAACCTAGGCATCTACCGGGTTGCAGGTAAAGGAGTAGTGGAATGTCACAAGAGGGCTATGCCGACCCCGTCACAGACAACGGACCCAGATTCCACTCGATCACACCCGTTAGCGAACTCACCGAGCTAGTCTTCGAGCCCGAGCGATCGGGACAGACGACGAAACTCAGCCCCTCCGGTTGTGAGGAACCAAGGATGGGGTAACGCACAATACTCACATCGACCCCCATGAAGGTCCGATAGGGCTCGGGGGCTCAAGATAAATGCCAAGGATAGCGACCTCGAACTCGCCAGATCCACGACTCCAACTCGCCCGGTCTCACGGCGCGCACCGATGCCAGGATCCACGAGCATCGCCTCGTCCGATCTTTAACCAACTAACTATGCTTCGGCTTCAAAATGGCTTCACTTCCGACTGTGCTCCAATCAACCTAGGACTGCGACTCCTAAACTCGCATAACGGCTTCACTTCCGACTGTGCTCCAATCAACCTGGGACCGCGACTCCTAAACTCGCATAACGGCTTTACTTCCGACTGTGCTCCAATCAACCTAGGACCACGACTCCTAAACTCATGTAATGACTTCACTTCCGACTGTGCCCTAATCAACCTAGGACCGCGACTCCTAAACTCGAGTAACGGCTTCACTTCCGACTGCGCAGGATCCACGAGCTCGGGCTCGTTCGATTCCTAAACTAACCAAACTAACTCTCTCGATCCACGGTGCGCACCGACGCCAGGGTCCGTTCGCGGCTCTGCCTCGCTCGATCCTATGGCGCGCATCGCCACAAAAAATTAGTAAGCTCTGACACGTTCGAACCAAGCTATCTCCCTCCGTGGCACGCACTGACGCCAGGGTTTGTCCCGAACTAACCTTCTCACCCGATCCACGGCGCGCACCGACGCCGGGATCAGTAAGTTCTGTCTCATCTCCGCGCCTAGAAACCGCCTCGGCTGTGCAACGACGCCATGGTTAATAAAATTCCATCTCAAACTGAAAACATGCACACATGCCCGCTGAAACAACACCCCCCTGATGGTTCTGCTCGAACCGCCCGGGGGCTCGGGGGCTACACCCACCGACACAACGCAAAAAACCTCTCCCGCTGACAACACAGAAAACCCCCCCAGCCGGTTCAGCCCGAGCCACTCGAGGGCTCGGGGGCTACACCCACGGGTGCGCTCGCGCGCACCCACCGGCAAGACAAAAAATCCCCCGGACGACTCTGCTCAAATTGCCCGGGGGCTCCTATCGGGTTCATAAACCCGAGGTCCCTCGGGGACCGGCTTCCATGCCAGGGCTCGGCCTAGGAAAATAGTATGTAGTCAATGGGCTCGGCCCAAGAGTCTAAAAACACAACGGGCCAGGAGGACAGTCCGGTCACCGATCGGAAGGTCTACCCAAACACCCGCTCGTCAACTTCTTCGGCCCACCTCTCCGACTGGAGCACTCGCTTCGGGCACCAGCCGCCTCCAGGTGGTACCTCTGATCGGAAGGCCTAGCCCAAAGCGTTGCTTCCTACTCCGACCCCGCGACTCCGACTGGGGACCCGTAGGAAGCCTGCTTGCCGCTCTTCTCTGACTAGCGCAGCTAGGACCAACTGGGGCCATCTGACCGGGGACGCCCGCTCGGAAGGGACCAGGGGCGAACGGAGAAGGCAGCGCACAAGTCAGACCATGATACCGGGACCATACCCTGTACGCCTGCGGGAACAGTGCTCCACAACTGCCCTGACACAAACAGTATTGTAGGCGCCAACATTTGTGTCTACAGTATTATAGGCGCCGTTGGACTCCCATACGGCAAAAAGCCCCCACATGCCTCTGGGCACCGATAGTACTATGGGCGCCAAGAGTCACCATACCTGGTACACGTGGTAGGGCTCCTCACATACCAATAGTATTTTGCAGGCACCAACATCCACCCTTCCTAAAGAAGCCAACACAACCTCCCATGTGCACCTGACATTCTACAGTGACATCAACAGTATTGTGGGCGTCTACCATCATCGCTACCCTCATCGGCGTGGGCAACAAGGCTTAGAAACATCCGTACTCTCTCCCTCTCACCTGTAAAGCCATCCTCTTCATCTATAAAAGGGGATGCGCTCCCTCCAATGAAGGAGGACGACTTCAAGTTCAGACTCACTAGATCGATAGCTGACAACCCCTCAAGCACACGCTTAGACTTCTAGCTCATAGCAGAGTTCCTGTCGCCCTCGGCCCTTCTGGTCGGACCCGACCGGGCCTCTCGTAGACCCCTCCTTTCTCCTGGGCTTCGAGCACCTGGGCTCAAGAATAAAGTCACCCACCGACCCACACTGGACGTAGGGCACGTTGCCTAAACCAGTATATATCCTGTGTCATTGAGTGCAAGGCCACCTCCGATCACAACGTACAGTAAAACTAGAAATATTCACTAGTTGGTCACTTTCTGTACTGACACTCTTTCTCCAACTTGAGCTTCTTGTTGTCTTCCTTGAGTGCATCATTATTTTTCTCTTCCTTGAGTTTCTTATTCTCTTCTTTGAGCTTCTCATTCTCAAGAATCAAATCACCATCATGATCAATAGTTTCTAGCACTATAGTGTTGGTGGTTTTGAGCTCTTCAAGATCTTTCTTTAGCTTTTCATTATCATGCTTGAGCTTGACATACTCATCATAGTTGTCGGTTTCAACCACTTGCTTGCCTTTGCTACTAGATCCTTGCTCAATGCTCTCAATAATTAAATCATCACATGATGTAGCTATATCAATCTTAACAACATCGTTAGTAGCATTATGTGGCTCATTAGATAAAAATTCTTGAGCAATAACAAGATTATCATGATTTATCTTGAGAGTTGTATATTCTTCTTTTAGCATATTATGGCTAGTGATGAGCTCATTATGTATCCTCTCAAGTTTATCATGTTTTTCTTTAAGTTCTTTCTTAGAAGATTTGAGCTCCTTGAGTTTAGATGTTATAGCATCATTTGCTTCTCTAAGCTCAACTCTAGCCTTTTCCGCTATATCACATTTAGCTAAAAGAGAATCATTCTTAGCTTCTAGCTTGTCATTCTTAGCTCTAGTCTTTCTAATGATCTTAGTGTATTGATTTAGCAATTTGACAAGATCATCATATGAAGGTGATTCAAATTCATCATCATCACTATCACTATCACTATCATCATTGTTATCATGATCATCACCACTACTATCATCATCATTTGATACCTTTCGTTCACCTTTGGCCATAAGGCATAGGTGTGTAGAGGATGATGGAAGTGGTGTCGGTGAAGATGATGAAGAGTCAATCACAATTGCGGTCACCTTCTCATTATCACTATCATCATCGGATGAGCAACTTGATGAATCAATGTTCGTGAGCCAATCATCGACGATATATGCCTTCCCATTCTTCTTCTTCTTGTGGAAGTCCTTCTTCTTGCCATCCTTCTTCTTGTATGGCTTGTTTTTCTTCTTCTTATCTTCATCTTCATTACTTGAGTCATCTTTCTTGCCCTTGTATTTGTCTTTCTTGGGCTTTGTGCATTAATGTGCTAGATGACCAAGTTCTCCACAATTGTAGCAATCCATCTCGGAGATTGGCTTCCTTCTAGTGCTAGTGAAGAACTTCTTTTTCTTGCCATCGAACTTGATGCCACTCTTGTTGAGCTTCTTTAGCATCTTGGCGGTTCTTCTCACCATGAGAGCAAGATTTGCATCATCAACTTTATCATCACTTGAGCTCTCATACTCAATTCTTGCTTTGCCCTTCTCTTGGCTAGCTTTGAATGCTAAGTCTTTTTCTTTCTTCTTGGTAGAGGATGAGCCATCTTGTGGTGTGATGTGCATGTACATCTCATGAGCATTGATCTTTCCCAAGATTTGCATTGGTGTAGCGGTGGAAAGATCACCTTGATGAAGCACGGTCACAATATGCCCATATTTATCAATGGGGAGGACACTCAACATTTTTCTTATGACATCGGATGGTTGCATTTGAGTGAGTCCAAGCCCATTGACTTCCTCTATAAGAACATTCAAGCGTGAGTACATTTCATTAGCACTCTCTTTAGGAAGCATCTCAAAAGAATTAAGCTTTTTCATAACGAGATGGTAGCGTTCCTCATGCATGCTCTTAGTTCTCATGGAGCGTACAAATGTTCGACCATAGTGCATGGGCATCCTTGTGGTTCCGTTAAACATATCTTTGCAAAGGCCTCTAAAGATGGCGTTTCTAGCCTTTGCATTCCATTTCTCGTAGTTTACTTCATCACCTTGAAGGTGCATGGGATCCCGAGGTTTTGGGAATCCTTGTGAGGTGGCTCTAAGTATTCCAACATCTAGAGCTTCTAAATATGCCTCTATGTGGATTTTCCAATAAGAAAAATCATCTCCCTCAAAGATAGGAGGAGGTCCATCCCAGTGAGACATCTTTCTCTAGGCGGTTAAGCCTAAATGCGTGAGCACGAGGCTCCGATACCAATTGAAAGGATCAAGATACCTAATAGGGGGTGAATTGGACTAATTCTAAAATTCTTTGCAATAATTAAACCCTACGGCTAGCCCACTTCACCCCTTGTGCCTAGAAAGTGTCCGGTCATGAAAACCGCTCTCTGGAACCTTACTGGAGTTGACCGGACGCAGGCACCCAGCATTCGGTCGCTTTTCAACTTCAGCGTCCGGTCACACCAGACGACTTCACCTTGATCAATTGAACTGACCGGACTCTGTGCCAGCGTCTGGTCACACCAGAACCAGCGTCCGATCAACATTTGACCCTCCATTCACTTCCAACTCACAATCATATGTGAATGAAGTTTGTTCTAATTGATCTAAGGGCTGTTTAGGAGCTACCTAGTGCTAGATTTGATAAGTGTGCACCGCACCTAACCCACTAGACTCACCTAGGTCAAGCTACCCGTCCATACTCCCCTTAATAGTACGGCCAAAGGAAAAACAAAGTCCTAAACTACTCTAAGTGTCTTCTCAATACCAAACGACACTTAGAACTAGTCCATCCTTAACCTTGTCGTCCATCCTTTAAAAACCGAAACGATTTCCATCGTAGGGGCATGACAACCATGATTGCCCAATCAATTTCCATTATCGTGACCTAACTTAATTGCCTTTGCAAAACACACGTTAGTCACGGTAATCACATATTGTCATTAATCACTGAAACACAACTAGAGGCCTAGATGCTTTCAACATGGTCCATCAGATACAGGCGCTGGGCCCTTGCTACTTACATGAAATGTGGTCCTACGAGCGGTTTATGTCAGTTCTAAGCCGATACGTGCATAATCGAGCATACCCAGAGGGCTCCATGATAGAGGGTTACAGTACTGAAGAAGTCATCGGGTACTGTCAAGAGTACCTAAAAGTACAGAAAGGGATTGGTAAACCCGATTCTCGTCACGAGGGTAGGCAAGCTGGGAAGGGCACTAGTGGTAGAAAAGTGTTCATCAACCATGATTACAAAGAATTGAGTCGGGCGTATTATAGTGCCTTGCAGAGTACACAACAAATGCAACCGTACATTGATGAACACTTGGCTATCATTATGGTAGAGAGAAATGGTCGTTCAGATGATTGGGTCATAAAACAACACAAGTAACGACTAACTACATGGTTGAAGGACCAAAACATACCGCCTGGAGAAACCATAGACTCTATTACCATCAGTAGGTTGGTAGAGGGGCCATCGAGATAAGTGACATCTTGGAAATCTTATGACATCAATGGGTACACGTACTATACCCACGCAAAGGATAGTAAATATGTGAACCAAAATAGCGATGTTCAAATAGAAGCTCTCGATGGAGTGGGGTGAAAGATCCAATACTTTGACATCATTGAAGAGATATGGGAACTTGACAATAAAAGGGACATAACGGTGGCCCTGTTTCGATGCCACTGGATCAAACAGCACCAACTGAACAAGATCGGATTGAGAGTTCTAGACCTCGAGAATCTAGACTACCAAGATGATCCTCGGGTGCTCGCTTCACATGTCGCACAAGTTTTCTATATGTCTGACCCACAAAGTAACTTCCCCCCGAAGAAAAAGACAAAGCACGTGGTTGCCTTCGGAAAACAGCACATTATCGGAGTTGATGGCGTGGACGATGTTGAAGCTTACAATAACTACGATGAGATGCCGCTATTCACAAACTTTCCTAAGAAGATCAATGTTGTGGAAAAGAACCTGTCCAAAGACATATTGTCATGGGAACAAAAATGTGTCAAGAGAAAAGTCATTACAGTGGGGTAGCTAGTTGTTGAACGTGGAGTGTTTGTGTAAGTATGTGTGTTTGTAAGACTTCATTTATGCATGTGTGTGAGACTATATATTTATGTATGTGTGTGAGACTATATATTTATGTATGTGTGTGAGACTACATTTATGAATGTGTGTGAGACTACCCTTTGCAATATCCAGATGAACCTATTGCAACATCCACTCTATTACTATTAAAACAACTGTAACACATAGACACTTAAAACAGACACTTATTACTACTGCAACATGTTTGGACTACTATTGAAACACTTAAAACAAGCACTTAACACTTTATGAAATGAAGAAATGACCAAAATAAAAGTTAGAGATCTTGACGAGTTATACAACTTTTATATTCATCACCTATATAGCTGAAATCATTTAGTGGTTGAAATCAGGTTTGAAGTTATCATTTTCTGAAATTCAAAATTTGAATTATCCAAAATTAGTGACAAAGATAGATGACCAGACTAAAATGATAGAGCATGATTTTAGAAAATTTTAGGAAAAAAACCATCACATTTGGAGTTAGTTTGAGAGAGAAAAACTAGTTACAAGTTTTAGCCATAGATTAAAAAGAGAAATCACACTTGTTCATCATTGATCATCATGAACAGTTGTGATTTTTCTTTTTAATCTATGGGTAAAATTTATAACTAGTCTTTCTCCATCATACTAACTCTAAATGTGATGATTTTTTTCCTAAATTTTTCTAAAATCATGCCCTATCAAGTTACTATGTTTATTTGGTCATTCTTTTCGTTCGACAAAGTTTGAGCAATTCAAATTTTCAAATTTAAAAAAATGACAAGTTCTAGCAAGATTTTGAAACACCAAATGATTTCAGCTGAAAAAGTGTTGAATACCAAATATGTATAACTCATCAAGATCTACAACTTTTATTTTGATAATTTCTTTATCTGATACAGTGATAGTAAACATTGTTCACAAATCAACACGTCTCTCATATAGTTCATGAAATTATGAGTGATATATGAAATTATGAACAATATTTACTAATACTTTATCAAATGAAGAAGTGACCAAAATAAAAGTTGTAGATAATGATGAGTTCAACAACTTTTATGTTCACGATTTTATAGTTGAAATCATTTAAGGTTTCAAAATCTTATTTGAAGTTGTCATTTATTGAAATTTAAAATTTGAACTATTCAAATTTTGTCAAATAGAAAGATGACCAAAATAAAAGTTGTAGATAGTGATGTGTTCAACAACTTTTATGTTCATGACTTTTTTATTTGAAATCATTTAAGGTTTCAAAATCTTATTTGAAGTTGACATTTATTGAAATTCAAAATTTGAACTGTTCAAATTTGGTCAAATGAAAAGATGACCAAAATATAAGCTGTACATCTTGATGAGTTCTACAACTTTGATATTTACAAAATTTTCATTTGAAGTCATTTAGTGGAGATGAAATTGATTTAGTTATTTTAAATTTTAAATTTTTAATTTTTAAAATATTATTTTTTAAGAACAAAATATAGAATTATATATTTTCTATATCAAAAAATGTATATATAAAAACATTTATATATATATAGAATAATCAGAAAACCAATATATACAGTTATATATAAAGAAAAATGAATATATAGAACAAGTAATAAAAATAAAATGGAAAATATTTGTAGGGCGGCTTAGTCAGGAACCGTCCCTACAAATGCATTTGTAGGGGCGGCTCACTCACCAGCCGCCCCTACAAATTGTCCCCAGTATAAATATAGGGTGCACGGGGAGGCCAAAATGTAGGACGCTCTTCTTCCTTGTGGACGTCGTTAGGCTGCCAAAATCACCCCCGCCGCCGCCGCCACCGTCTTCGTGCCGTAGCGTCCCTTCCTTTCACCTCCGCCAGCCCATGCGCGCCCGGCCATGCGCTCTGGCAGTCCTCCCCACTCTTCCTCTTCGTCCTCTATGCCTTGGAGCTCCGCGGAGTCCTGCTGCTAACCATAGGCTCGACCGTCTTCCTTGGCTTTGTCCGCTGCTGGGACCCGCTGCGGAACCTTTGCCGTGGGCGAGGACATCCGCCACCGTACGCCGTCTTCCCCTGAGCCCCCTCCTCCCTCTCCACTGGATCTGGGCACCGTGCAGCCCCAGGCCTCCTCCATCTACACCGGTGGCCCGACCTCGCGGCGGCGCACTGGAGCAGCGACCATCGTCTCCATGCCATAGTGCCACTTCCTCTCACCTCCCTCGGCCCATGCGCGCTTGGTCGTGTGCTCTAGAAGTCCTCCCCACTCTTCCTCTTTGTCCTCCATGCCTTAGAACTCCACGGGGTCCTGCTGCTAACCCTAGGCTCGACGATCTTCCTTGGCTTCATCCGTCGCTAGGACTCACTGCAGAACCCTAGCCGTGGGCGAGGACATTCACCGCCGTACACCATCTTCCCCAAAGCCCACTCCTCCCTCTCCACCGGATCTGGGCATCGTGTAGGCCCAGGCCCCCTCCTCCATCTCTACCGATGGCCTGACCTTGTGGCAACGCACTGGAGCAGTGGCACGCGGCGAGTCACCAGTTTGGAGCAGCGACACACCCGTCCCTCTGACTCCGACGAGCTCCCTCCACACCCGCAAGAACTTCCTCAGCTCTAAAGTTCTTTGTGGAGGAAGTGCGGTACCTAGAGTGGAGTTGCATCATGGTGTAATTGTGGAACTTCAGTTTCTAGAATCTTGAGGTACGTTGTAAACATTTATCTTGTGGTAACTCATGGTCCAGGGTGTCAATTGCTCTAGAGGCCTGTGCGAACAAAACCCATGTAGTTGAAAAATCCTTTGGTTGTGTGAATCAAAGTGTTAGTGTATATTTGTATTGATTTTTTTGGCTCATGTAGGACAATGATACAGAGCTCTTACAAAAATATCTATGCATCTATTTGTTAGCTTTACCCACTTTGACTAGTCTTGGATGGTAGAAAATTTGGGTTGGAGCTCTTACAACTAGTTATAGTCATCACTAAAAAAATTAGCCCACTTATTAACCCCCTGTTCGGATGGGTTGGAGCTAAAAATTAGCTGGCTAACAATTACTAGCTACCTGGCAAGTGACAACTACATTTACATGGGTGCCATGCTTTTGAAAGCAGATATAGACATGGGTTCTAGTAGTTAGGCACCATCCTACTGTTATTGCTTTTTCACGTGTTTAGAGTCCAAACTATGAAGTTTATTTTACTGAATGGATCTAGGTTCTAGTAGGAATTATTTATTCCTTGATGACATTCTATTTTTTAAAATATATGGGATTTACCGATTTAGGGGGTGTTTGGTTTGTGGAATGAGGTAGTCCATCATCATCTCACTCCTTAATTTTGTTTGGCTTGTGGAATGAAATGAGTTGATGCATTATCATTCCATTCCTCAGAAACTAGTAATTAGTACTAATATGAGGAATGAAGTCATTCCATTAAATTTGAGGGATGGATTCATGATGCATCACCTTGTCTAGAATGGATTGATTCTCCAAACCAAACACTCCCATTAGCATGTCAAAATAAATTATTAATCTGACTTGAGGTTTGGTGATTTCTGCAGGCCATGTGTCCGTGATACAACCTTCCTCAGAAGCTTAACCCGCAACCAGGCTCTCCCTCCTCCACCTAGCATTTTCCTTGAATCACCATGCGCTGATAAATTCTACAGCGTTGTAACTGAGTTCCACCATCTCACCGCTCATCTTCGGTCCTCCTCCCTAAGCTCATCCTAGGTTTGCTTGTGATCTTTCATGTGCACTATTTCCTCCCACCAAAGATCTTGCCTGTGATCCTAGGTTTGCTTGTGATTTTGCTTGTCTTCGAGCTCACATGTTGCTTATGATCTTGCCTGTGCACATGTGCTACCTGTGTTACCTGTGCATACGTTTCCTGTGATGCAACTGTGATTTTAACTGTGATGCTGTCTGTGATGTTAATTATTTTAACTGTGATAATTTTAACTGAGTAGATGCCACTGCCAATGATGTCAATGATTTCATAATTTAAGCTGAGCATATGCCTGTTCTTTTGCCTTATTGTGAAGTTAACTTTTGACTAAGTTGTGCCTTTTAAACTTGCAAATCAATTCATTGGTTTCAATAAAATATTGGTCGAAATAGCTCTTTGCTTTCACAATAAGATAATTGACTCGTTCCTGTATTCCTCCTCCTCCTCCTCCTCCTCCTCCTACTCCTACTCCTCCTTCTCCTACTACTTCTAAGCTGCTGGTTGCTACTCCTACTCCTACTACTACTTGTACTCCTCCTCCTCCTACTACTCCTACTACTTGTGAGCTGCTGGCTGCTACTCCTACTACTAGTACTGCTCCTACTACTACTACTACTACTATTACTACTACTCCAACTACTACTACTTACTCCTCCTCCTCCTCCTACTCCTACTAAATTCCTCCTCCTCCTCCTCTTACTCCTCCTCCTCCTACTACTACTCCTACTACTACTTCTAAGCTGCTGGGTTGCTACTCCTACTCCTACTCCTACTTCTACTCCTCCTCCTACTCCTCCTACTCCTACTGCTACTTGTAAGCTGCTGGCTGCTACTCCTACTACTAGTAGTGCTTCTACTACTGCTACTACTACTCCCACTACTACTACTTACTCCTCCTCCGCCTACTACTACTACTACTAGGTGGGCTTATACATGGCTGTTGTTTACTACTTACTACTCTACTCTTCTACTACTCTTCTACTATTGTGGTGGCTGGCTGCTGCTTACTACTCTACCTACTTACTACTTCCTCCTCCTACTACTACTCTACCTACTATTGTGGAGGCTGGCTGCTGCTTACTACTCTACCTACTTGTGAGCATTAGCTACTTGTTCTCAAACTTTGTGGCATTTGCAATGATGAATTTTTTAAAACTTCTAAAAAATGTGCTGAGGCAGTGGCATATGCAATGATGTGAAACTTTTTATGCTGAAGCAGCGGCTATAATGATGAAATGTCCCCATACTTGTGAGCCGCTAAACTAGGATGGCTTGTATACCAATGCTGCTGTTTTTGGCAGACAGCAGCTGATTTGTTTGGACTAGTCCTACTACTTCTACTACTCTTCTCCTCTCCTCTCCTACTAGTTCTATGTTTGCCAGTAGTTGCTCTTTTTTGGCAAACAACATTTTGACTATTTTTGCCATCAACTAATGCTCTATGTTTGCTAAGCAGCTGTTGCTTTTTTTTTTGCCAAATCTCCTCTCTCCTCTCCTTTGTTTTGACGATGATGAAATTGTCCAAGTCCATACATTATATGGAATATGAGCTGATGATCAAGAACTTATGAGGAACTTGGCATCATTACCAGCCGCCCCTACTGTCTTTTTCTATATACTCACTGTGTTTATGATGCCTTTATGCGCCAAGTTCTTTATCAAATGATGATTAACATGTTTTTGAGGCCTCTACCTTTACTACTACTATTACTACTCGTTTTGTGAGTTAGTTTGAATTTGATTGATGGCTATTTTCTTCACTTCTTCTCTCCTGTTTTGTAGAACCTCCTCTCCTAGTCCTACTACTTTTATTCTTCTCCTCTCCTGTCTTCTGCTCCTACTTCTCCTACTCCTTTCTCCTGTTCCTCTACTATAACTATTTTTCTTGACATAAATTTAGGAGAAGATATGGCCGAACTCCCTTCATCGGATCTGCCAAATAATTATGTATATGATTTGGGCTTCCAACCAGCATTGGGGAGGGCAAACCACCCATATCCAAGCATAGTAAGTAACATGTTTTAAAGACACATTTATAGATATTTTGTTCTGATATATATAATTCTTAAATATAGACAATTCATCCTATACCATGGTTCAGAGAGACACTCTCAAATTTCGAGGTTGATTTCCTCAATGTTGATACATTCCCTATAGATGGCCGAATCAAGCAATGTCGAATTGGCTTTTCTATTCTCGCTAGGGCGGGTAACCAACAAGGTATGGTTTTATATATCGATAGGACAAGCAGCGGTCAACCTCATGACATTACTGCACAAAAATATGTTGTGCAAGCATATTTAAGGGCGCTTCAAAATATTGGGTATAATATTCCTACATACTCCTCCATGAGGATTGCTGCTTTGAATGTGGGCCTTCACCACGATATTGGACTGTTTTGTGCGAAGCTTGCTGAGGACAACATGAATGATGTGATCAGTCTCATAACTTATATACAGATTAATTGTTATGTCTATATATATACATGGTTCTGATAACCACATTTTTCCCAACACTTAAAGATTCAGGAGAACGACGTAACATACGTAAGTTGTAGCATTGAAGCCATTTTAAACCAGGCCATGTATCACTTGGGTCGTTATAAATGGGAATATGGTGGTCCTGTTCTCACTTCAGAGAGAATCCAGGTAAAAACTCTTGTGACTAGGAGTGAAGGTTCTCGACCAATGTTGATCGTCGTCAGTAGACCTTGTGAACGATCTTGTGAAGCAAGAGAGAGTACATTAGTAAATACATTGCGCTACATCAATGACATTTTAGCATATGAAATGAATGATCTGCACTTCTCCGAGTACATGTTACGACGTTAGAAAATTCTAGGAAGTTAAATTACTGTTAGTTGTAATAATGAACTGATCTAAATTATTATGGTTTATAATGAACAAATTTAAATTATTATGTGTTTGTAATGAATGAGTTTGTAATGAAATAATTTAAATTATTATGGGTTTCAATTAGTTGTTGATATAATGTCTTTGTGAATTATATTATATATATATATGTATATATGTTCTAGTCATATTTAAATTTTCAAATTTTATTTTTTTGGTGTGAAAATGTACTGTAGGGGCGGTTATAGAGTGAACCGCCCCTCCAAATAGAAATTATAGGGGTGGCTGGTGTTACAACCGTCCCTACAAATTATTTTTGTAGAGGCGGCTAGTGTTACCAACCGCCCCTACGAATATAGTTGTAGGGGTGGCTAGTGACACAAGTCGTCTCTACAAAATCGATTTGTAGGGGCAGCTTGGGAACCACCCTTACAAACCCTTGATTTATAGAGACGGTGTGGTAGGGGCGGCTGGCAAAACCATCTCTACAAACCATCGCCAGCCGCCCCTACACATGCTTACTGTAGTAGTGCGCGTCAACCAAAGACAACACCGACTCAGACAACATCGCACCCAACGTCAGCAACGGCGCTGCTGCCGCTGCCTCCGACAAACGCCGCAGCCGCCGACTATGACACAACGCGGTTGTAGCCATCGGTAACGCCACGGTCACCTGACAACTCCCAGAACACGAATTGAGCACCGGGATAATTCGAATCGTACTGTAACGCACTACACCACAACACCAAATTAGCATCACATGTGTGTCATTATAAGTTCACTGGTACTGTTGAACAGTTGGTCGTTATAGATGGTCCACAGACCAAGTGTCGGTAAACGTACCTATCACAATGAACGGTCGGTCGGTATAGATATTTGGCTCCACCGTCAAACAATGGGTCAGGATAGATCAGTAAAGAGGGCAAACCATTAGTCGGTACATAGGTCGTGCCTCCTGCGCGCCATCCAAAAGAAACAAAAGGCTGCCGCGGGAATGAAAAGAGGAAAAGTTTCCTTGGCGGGAAGTTGAAAGCGAAAAAATGGCCTTCGCAATAAAATTAGGCCCAAATACCTTCCTATGCAAACCCTAACTTTTCATTCTTCACTCTTCAGCCTGAGCTAGTCCAGTCACCGCCGCCGCCTCCTCTCTGCGCCCGCCCATCCGGCTCCATCGCAGGTCCCGCCGCCTCCTCTCTGCGGCCGTCTACCCAGCTGGTCCGTCGCAGGTCCCACGGCCTCCTCTCAGCACCCGCCGTCACCCGCCAGCCGAACTCCTGCTCTGCCGTCGCCCTCCAACTCGGCTCCGTCGCCGCCCAAATCCGCCCAACTCCAGCTCCATCGCAAGTCCCGTCGCCTCCTCTGCGCACGCCCGCCCAACTCCTCCTCTGCCGTCCAACTCCGCCGCCGCCGCCTAACTCCTCCTCCGACGCCGCCCAACACTGCCGCCGCCGCCACCGCGCAGTTGGTGCCCCAGCCTCCGCTGTGCAGCGCGCGGCCCTCAATTGCGACTGTGAGTGACCCCCTCCTCATCCTCATCGATTCCATCAGGCAAGCAATCTGATCCTGTTCTTGGTCCCTAACGCTTCTTTGCCACAGCTGCTGGGATCCGCGACGACAAGGACTACAGCGTGGGCTGGAGTGGCTGCGAGGGAGAGGTGCCCTGCGACGACGTCGATGCCTGCTGTCGCGACAACAACCGCTGCGTCCAGAAGAAAGGTTACATTTGCTTGCTTCCCTGCCTGCCTTGTTGTGCACTTGTGCTTGTTAGTGAGATGGCTGGATGGATGAAGCCATGTCAATGCAGTGAGGTAGGCAATAAATCCGACTTAGTGTATAGATGAGCTGAGTTGCTCTTCACATCTTCTGCTTTACATATATGCTCATCACTACTTCTACTGAATCTCACCGCTCGTGATTTCTACTGCATTACTCTTACTTGTCATGGAAATTGAGACCTCACATCTTGCCTGCATGGTACTACATACTAATCCTAATACTGATCTGTCATTGTATTCTATCAACATCTCTCGACCTTTCACTCCACTTGCCTTGGTGCATCTACTGCAGTCTATCACCTCACCTTTCTAATTGCAGTACAACACCTCTGCTTTCATAAATTTAATTCAGACTCTGTTTGCCTCTCCTAATGCACAAGCTTGTCAACAAATCAGACCCATAGTACTCCATCACTGCTTTGATTACTTGCTGCATTCTTGAGGCCTTCTCCTATACTAATTTCAATATTTCTCTTCTTTCTAACTGCAGCACAGCAGTTCACTTGCCATCATTACATAGTCGCCGTCTCTGTAGCACTTCACTTTTCACTAGCTGTTCCTAGGAAGTCTATCCACTAGTTGTTCTTCATCTTGTCTTTTGTTTCAGTTCAGTTAAGGAAAGCAAGGACTAGAGATTGCTATATATACTGCATCAGCTCTTTTCAGTTCAGTTAAATAGACATCATTTTCTTTCGTGTTTTCTGTAATAATCAAAAAGCAGTGAAAGCATATATAGCTAGAATCTGGCAGCATATTGCATCTTTAATATGGAATTGTTGGTGATGCTGGACCTCAGTTTTTTCTCATGGCACGCACACACTGATGGTTCACATGTCGTAAACGACGATATGATTTTGCAGGCAGTGATGGTTTGGTATTGGCAGTAACCTGATCTTGATTTTTTCTGTTATTCT
Organism: Miscanthus lutarioriparius; assembly: GCA_904845875.1. NCBI lineage: Eukaryota > Viridiplantae > Streptophyta > Magnoliopsida > Poales > Poaceae > Miscanthus > Miscanthus lutarioriparius. The sequence goes on from CAJGYO010000011.1 coordinate 74,520,034, forward strand.
AGCTTGTCACTATATATCTTGTTTTCTGCTTTTTATTGTCATGCTACGAGTTTCTGTACAAAGTAGTAGAAAACAAAAATGCAGATTTATTTTTTGGCCTAATCTATCTGTTGCACTACTTTATTTTGCAATTCAGGACTCAACGTACTTGTACATGTATTGATCTGATGTCATGTGTATTCACAGTGCTGCTACCCTATCTGCGCGTTTTGCTGCCCTGTCTGCGCAGCGTGCTCCTGCCCTGTCTGAGCAACATGCTAATTTCCTGTCTGCGCAGCGTGCTGCTGCCCTGTCTGCGCAGCCTGCTCCTGCCCCGTTCGCGCAGCCTGCTACTGCCCCGTTTGCGCAGGAAGCTGCTGCTGCCCCGTCCGCGCAGGAAGCTGCAGCCCCGTCCATGCAGCCTGCTCCCTCTCCATCTGTGCAGCCTACTCCTATCCCATCTACGCAGTGTGCTCCTGCCTCCTCTGTGCACAGTGTTGTAGGAAAATCAATTGATCTTCATCGGGAGTGCAGCGCTACCAGTCCCATAAAAAATATAGCCTCACGAAAGAAGAACAAACCTCCTCGTGTTTCACTCGCTGACCTTGTAATTTTCTTAATATAACCTTGCTTTCAGTTCTAGCAGTTCTATACATTTGTTCATTTTTTGCTGACAAGTGCATAAGCCATTTCAGGTTGGAAATGAGGTCACATTATATGCCTTGTTTTGGCCAGAAGCTGTGGCTAAGGCAACAACCATTTCAACAAATCCAAACAATGTACTAGGAGGCCAGCCTCTTGGAAGTCACTATTGTGAAGTTGTTGTGAAGGTTGTGATTAAAAGGGATACAGTGCTACCTCGCCCTTATGGTGACATTGAGACTTTGGCTGATGCTAAGTCAATGCCAATTCAGTGGCCATACAACAGAGTAATAAACTAGACTTTCCTTTGTTTCTTTTATTCATATATGTGATAAGTGAACAAAGTTTCTAATTAATGATATTTGTAATAGTTGAACGTCAACAAGGTATCACATTCATCCAAGTCTACTGTAGGTATGTTTTTTTCCTGAATTTTACTTTTACCAAGCTCCAATTTGTGATGCTGAACACACCCTGCTATGCATACAACACACTATCAATTGGGACATTATACATGTCAATTATTAGCTTTTTGGCCGCAGGATCCGACTATCCGAACGCCTACTCGTCTGACTGTCTGAGCCCTGGTAAATTGCTGTTCCTGTTCTCGAATCCATTCGCTGGTTCTTCCCGATCTAAACATTCCATGAATGATTAATTGATTGGGTAGATTTTTATAGAGTTGCACAGTAAAGAGGACCAAGACATTAAAATCCTTTTTTTCTGCTGCTCCTACGCCAATTATACAGCCATTGTCACAAACAAAACCTTCTGGCAGAGTTTGAAAGCTCTGTGCTCCATATTAGCAGCGGGTAGGCAGCAGGTGTGCAGCCTATCAGCTCAATTTCCTTTCTAATTTAATTCAAGTAAATTATGCTTACCTTAAGCCTGAAATCCTGTGATTAGCTATTTTGCAACTGAAATCTGATGAAGCCACCGCCATTGCGTCTTGCAAATTTGCAATAATGTTCCCACAGTAATTAAAGGAATCGCATATCCATCCTGAGATGGGAGGTGAACTAGTCTCCAGTAGTTATAAAAAAATAATTCTTGCCAGATTGCTAGTTGCTAGGTTTAGGAAGTAGTTTAGTAATTTCAGTGAGGGGCGGGCAATGGCAGGGAGCTGATTGCTTCCCAGCCTTGTTTCACTATGTGTGGATTAGGCTTAATCCCTCAAGTTTAGTAAGGAAATCAGTGAGTTTTCAATAAAGATTCTCATTCTCAGGAACTCTCAAGTTTTGGCATTCAGTTTTGTCACTTTGTGAGTGCAAATGTCTAGAAGTCCAGTATATTTGTGTTTTCAGTCAAGTTCAAAGTACAAGTGGAAGTCATAGCTATCTTTGATTTTCTCTTGCTTAGCGCCAAACATTTGTAATGGCAATAGGCCAATAGTTTAATCCTGTTTTCGTGTTCCAGACAGTTCTTAGTCCCATTACCAAAAGATCCATACCTTGACCTATAAAAGGCTGGAGGCTGGTTCAGTGGGGGGGTATCAAAGAACAAAACCAAACTCTAGCTTGTTAGAAGTATAGTGAAGTAGCTTCCTTGTATTTTGAATCTATCTATTAGTCCAAATATCCATCAGTTCAGGCAGTAAATCCCACTCTGTTCTTCAGTCTAGCTGTTTGTTTCCTTGTCAGATAGTTTAATTCTTGACACTCATTTCCATGCTCACCAAATGAGTTGGGCCAAATTCCCAGGCATCGAAACACACCATAGGACTCTTCAACTCATTGGCCGCCCTGCTACTTTACAACTGCTTTGCTTACCTATCAAATCTTCCTGTGATTTCTTTTTTCTTGACTTCAGCTTCTTCCATTGAGAATCGGTCATCATGGCATGGGAGCTCATTGAGGTCCCGGGCAACCTGAATCCCTCTCTCCAAGACTCTACAGGTATTCCCTTTAATTGCTCTCAAAGTTAGTTTTTTTTTTCATGCTATCGTGGTTTCATTTTATTAAAAACTGTTTCTTTGCCTTGCCAGTTGATGTGGTGGCCGCCAAGATTGATCCCAAGCTAGCCAATACTCTCATTAGGTAAAGGACCTTTTTCTCTGTTCTTTTGGTCTGAATTTGAAACATTTTAGTAATACTCTTTACTGCTTAGCGATTTTTTACTTAAATTAACAAGAATTGGGGGCACTATCGCTTTATTTTTATGATATTTTGGCTCAAATAATAGATGGTGGGATGTGCTTTCAGTTGAGGAATGGTGTCCAGGAAATGAACCAATATCTAATTTTTTAATTTTAGTAACTCTTATGGGATAGGAACTAGCTGTTGTGTTTCCTGTACTCCATTCATTTTTAGTTCAGTAATCCTGTTTCATCCACTTGGGATGACATTCAATCCCAATTTAGTTCTCTCTGCCAATATGAAATCAATGTTAAGTTCATGATCTCATGGCCCATGTTTGTTATCTGAATGGGGGTGGTTGTATACAGTTGACATGTTGGTCTTTTTTGTCTTTGAATTTTTTTATGATGCAAACATGCTAATCGCTCTCTCTTTTGTAAGTTGTGACACATTTTTCTGGGTTCACTGTTTGTGACCCAAAATCGTCCAATTTGTGTGATACCATTCCAAGTGATGTTTTCTTGATTCCGCTGCTTTCAGGCAGTTAAGCCAGGTATGCCCTTTGGAGAATCTGAGGCATGTAAAGCGTGTACGTCGACGTACTGAATGTGGTGGTATATGCACTTCATCTTGTTCTTTTTTTTTGTTTGCCATCTGAGAGCACTACTCACGGAAGACATGCCATGACTGTCTAAATACACATGTTAATAAGACTCATGCCATAGCTGGAGAAATGCTCCCTGGCATATCGATACATAAAAAACAATTGATTTTGCAGTGGAAAATAATCTTGTAACTGATTAAAATTTACTTTCGCATGATTATTAGTAGCCTTTTCACCGGGATGCAGGTTCATTTTTTTAAGGAAGTCGCTGGATGCTTTTTATTTATTTATACTGTAAATATTTGCACATGCAAAAGTAATTATTTTATCCTTTTATTCAAAGGCGTCCTCCTTCTCTGCTTTTCCCATCAGAGATACGGAACACTTCCAAAGAATAAGGATAAGAATCATGATTCTAGATGGAACATAAACTGAGAAACTAACAATAGCAATATTTCAAGTTAGATCTTCCATGTAACAAGTAATCATGCCCGAAACCTTAATCTAAAGTTAGGAAATGCAGAACCACTACTGTAGCATGGAAACAAAAATGAGGGGATCATCGTATTTTTTATAAGCTAGGCTGGCTATTTAACTTATAATTATGTTGCAGAACTTTATTAACTCTCTAATTCTATGTTATATTATGTTTGGCAGGAAAATCTGAGTTATCAATAATCCTATGTGTTTCTACTGGGTCTGAACCTTGTAGCATACAGTTTTCTGAAGATCTACAAAAGATAGTGGATACTTATCAGCTTAGTCCTTTCACTGCAAAAGTAAGTAATGCTGCCATCTTTTGGGAAGCTTTGATCTTGTCATTTTTATTGAAAGTGTAGCATATGATTCTGGCTTGTTGATAAAAGTTTCTTAACTTTTTTATATCTTACCACTCTAGATGCATCAAAATTTGAATCCTTTGGAATGACTGGTGTTATCTAGCTTCCTTGTGCCCTTGTCATATATTGACGTTTACTATTGGTAAAAGTCTTTAACAGGTTGCCAAGTGTTGTGCTACATCAAAAGAGGAGTGGGAGGAACAGTGCAAACTTTGGTCAACATCTTACCATCCTGCATATGAGTATGACCTCACTACATGTCACATTATGCTCTCTTTTTTTTTTCTCGAACACGCAGGAGAACTGCATGTCATTGCATTATTAAGAAGAAAAGGGCTTGTTACAACTAGTTTCTCATATTACATTGTGCCTGTTGTTAATACATACATGACCACAGCCTATCCATGTAGCCTCTACTGGCCTCTAGTGACAACAATACAACATTGCCCTTAGCTCTGGCAAGGCACCACAGGAGTTGAATCGAGAATCAGCCATTTTGAAGATGGTATCATTCTGGTGCTTTCAGATCATCCAGGTGCCTAGAATGACCCCAGAATTAAATCTCTTAGTGCATGACCATCACATTGGATCCACCTTCCCTGCTTCACCATTCTGCAAACACCTTGTTGTCTTGTCACATTATGCATTTGCTGTGGTATTTTTACATCATTAATCTTGTCGTCTTCTAAAGATACTTTTGTTTATAGTTCACTCAAACATACAAGATTTTCTAGGCCAAACTTGTAAGTAGATAAAGAAAATAATGTTGTAGCTGAAGCCCAAAAGGAACTAATTGCTAGCTATAACGTTTCAGTTACCATCACAGCACTTCTCTGAAGACTTTCAATTCCCAACCAGGGTTGCAGGAAATCTGCCCTATCTGATGTTGAAACACTAGCCATCTAGCGGCATGGCTCCATTCTGATGTGCCTCATAGTCATTCTTTAGGCAGCTGCATTCGTAAAATATTAATGCTCGTTGCTTTGACTTTGGCTGGTAGCGCATAGCTGCAGGGCCTAGAATGTTTGGTGAATGCACAGTATCATAGTTTTGTTGCCTGTGGATGAAGTTTTACTATATTTTATGATAAAAAAAGAGTTTTCTGTGGAGGCCACAACCGGATTCCCCTCCTTTGCCGAGAGCCCGAAGCTCTCGGCAAAGAGGATTTCACTCTCGGCAGATCATTTGCCGAGAGCTGCTCTCGGCAAAGAGCGGTCGGCAAAAGGTCTCCCGGCAAAGGTTTATTTGCCGAGAGCCCCTCTCGGCAAACTCTTTGCCGAGAGCAAAATAAAAACTCTCGGCAAAACCTAACTCTCGGCAAAATATCACCGCTGTAACGGCAACCCGCCCGTAACGGTCATCCCATACACTTCTTTGCCGAGAGCAACTCTCGGCAAAGAATTTTTTTTTAAAAAAAATAAAATAGATTATGGGGCTGAGGTGGTTTAAAAAAAAACTTCTTTGCTGAGAGCCAGCGCTCGGCAAAGGAAAGGTTTGCCGAGAGCCAGCTCTCCGCAAAGGAAAGCTTTGCTGAGAGCCCTAGAATATGCTCTCGGCAAAGAGTCATATTTGCCGAGCGTTAGGTGCTCGGCAAATCTTACTCTTTGCCGAGAGCCCAGTTAGTTGGTCTCTCGGTAAATATTAGCTCTCGGCAAAGAGTCCAGAGAGCATTTTTTTATTTTTGTTTATATTTCCAGCTTCAATATCACATATTTCACAAATATAACACATCATATATATCACAAATATCACATATTTAACAAATATGCCATCCACATCACATGTCTCACATAATCCATCTTAACATCTCAAATCCAACAGTTCATCTCACAAAGTGCACGACAATACATTATGAAGAGCAACAAGCTCACCCCTAAGCATCCCAGTCCCTCGACCCTCCCTCCGGCGGCTGCTTCTTTGTTATGGGCGGTGGATCTTCTTGGTACCAAGCGCGCCCGGCGGCAGCTGATGCAGCGGAAGTGGTGGATCTGGCGCGTGCCACGACCCTCCCGACAAATGACTCTCGAGGCCCCTCATTCAAACCGCCGATTGATTACGCACAAAGGAGAAGAAAAATTAGTAATTATAGTAATACTAAGGCATATAATTGTAATCTAAGCGTACACAAGTCAATATTTGCGAACTAGGTATAAAATTGAAATCTAAGCCTAGACACATCAAAATTTGCGCAGACACCTCCCCGCACGGTGGGGTTTCCAAAACCTGCAAGAAAACCAGCGGCACGATGGCCGTCCACCACATATCAGCGGCGAGATGGCGGCACACATATATATGAAGCGCACGAAGGCCTCCCATCACATATCAACAGCACGATGGCCGACATGCACAAAGAAAGAGCTTTTGTTAGAGAAGTTGAACTCACGGATGGGTAAGGTGGGTATGGGTAAGGCGGTGGAGGAGCGAAAGACTCTGGTGGCGCTGGACGACCCATCGTGACGCCAAGACTTGCCACGTACTGAGCCAAGGCGTCAAACCTCGTCCGCTCGGCCTCCAACCTTTGTCGCTCGGCCTCCATCCTCTGTCGCTCGGCCTCCCGCTCCCTCTGTCGCTCTTCCTCCATCCTTACCTTATATGCTCCGGGCGCAAGCACTGGGCTGTAATTTTTCACCGCATTGTTACAAGCGGTTTCGAGGAATGTAAAACCAAAGAACGGCGAATAAAACAGAAATAACTCAGTAGTCTTTGCCACACGATGCGTCAAGTGTCCGCCTTGGGCGTATGGCACGCTACCGCTCGTGCTGCTTGCCCGGACCTGTGAGAGAGTGGGAGTGCTGTGCGGGTCGAGCGTGCTGTTGCCGATGAGGTACCGCCCATGCTTCTTGCCTCCTCCCACCCTCATGACGATGTCGCCATCAATGTCCGCGGTGTGCGGATCCCAGTCTGCATCAGCAAGAAATCAATATTCGCGGTGTGCGTACCCATCTTGCCCCGTATTCGTGGATGTTAAGGTTGCCCTGGTGGTGTGATACACCTGGCATCAGCAAACGCCGTTCCCCGAGGACGGTGTGGTTATCCGCCCAATCGGCACTCACCCACCTGTCGACCATCATCTTCCAGGCCCGCGTTTTATTGGCGCACCAGCCAGGAGGCACCTGTACGACATCAAGTACATTGACAGATATAAGAACAATTCAAGCTACCCAATCTCAGAAGAAATCAATATTGATGTTGTATATTTACCTTCAGGTACTGCTCTTTGGTCAGATGCATTAATCTTGCATCTTCTTTCTTCACCTTCCGAGCCTCGTAGACGGCACAATAATCGATGATGGCCTAGAGCCGCGCCTCGTAATGCATGTCTGAGATGCGGCATCTAAAAGATTTGGCCAACGCCTTGGTCGCCCTCTCCTCGTAGCCCTCGGCGCATCTAAAGAAGTCCTGCATATAGAAAAGATGTATCAATACACTGGTTCAACAAACTCTGGCGAATGCAATGTATTGAGCAAAGTAGTGGGAGGAAGACTTACCCAAAACTCGGTCATAACCCGCTCCGCCACGTTGTCGTACGTGTGGCCCGTCTCGTCCTCCGCATCAGGGGCGCTGACGTAGTGCTCGTACGTGTAGGCCGGCTCTCGCGCTCCGACGTGGGTAACCAAGCCTGGGAAGTGTTCCCTGCAGAGAAGACCCATGATGCCATTGGGCAACCTTTTGTGAGCACCTGGGACCACGACCTTCCAAGACCTGCGTAAGTGATTAAGAAAAAACTGTTAGTTTCCATTGTGATTCTATCATATGTAGTAGCAAAAAATATAAAAGTTACGTACTTTTGCCCAACGGGTCGAATGACCGGGCGTAGAGCCTCAGGTATCGGCCGATCAGGTAGTCTCGCCGCACCTCGTTGGTAGACACCCGAGGTTGCGGTGGAACTGGAACCTCCTGCCTCGGCCTCCTCCTCGCCGCACCATCACCAGAGTCTACCTCCAGATACCTAGAGGATTTACACTTTGGACAATACTTTGCATCCGCGTGTGCTTTTCTAAAGAGGACGCAGCCCTTCGGACAAGCATGTATCTGCTCATACGGCATCTTAAGTGTACGAAGGACCTTCTGCGATTCGTACATGTTCTGTGGCAAAAGGTGACCAGCCGGAAGGATGGAGCCAATAACTGTCAACATTTCATCAAAGTTCTCTCGACTGAGGTTGAACTGGGACTTTAAGGCCATTAAGCGTGAAATGCCATCAAGCTTTGAAATCTGTGTGTGGCCATGAAGGGGTTTTCCTGCCGCAGACAACATGTCGTAATACGCCTTTGCGCTTGCCTCTGGCTCCTCCTCCTGCCTACGTCCTTCAGCGAAGTGTGCTTCGTGAAAGTCATCTAACCAATCTGCTACCCCGGCATCAGCATTATAATCCTCGACACGTGGTCTCACCACCTCCTCTCTCACACGATCGGCTTCACCGTGGTGGGTCCACTAGGTATAGTTTTTCAGAATCCATTCCTAGCAAGATGTGAAGTCATCACCTCCTTTTATCCGCCTCTTTACATTCTTACAGTTGGTGCAAGGACAAAAAACGGCAACCGCTCCGGGAGCCTGGTCAAATGCTTGCTCGATGAAAGCCTCGGTCCTGACGACCCATTCTCTGGTAATCTCACGGGTGCTCCGGCGGCCCGAGTACATCCACTCACGGTCATCCATCCTCTAACATATATATCACCAAGTAATAAATATGACCATGGACTTGCATCTACACGTCGTTCCTACCATCTAATAGGTAAGGATAGGTCCTATCTCACCGAGGATGCATAGATGGGGTTAGTTCCCATGGTCTAGTCCTATCCGAGAGGAAATTGGCAAAGACACTCCCCATTTGTTCTCCAAATACATGTCCGGACAGGAGATTGTGTATCCGGAGAACAACAGGAAGGTACTGTCGAAACTCTATCTCGGATCGGAGCAGACCATGGAAACTAACACCATCTACGCATCCTCGGGCTGTCCAAAAAAACGTGGACAATTCAAAACAAATACGGTTATAGATATGCAAAGATCTGCATATTTGTAACCCTATCTCTTTCGAACGGGAGACGCCTAACTGGGTTACGTGGAGATACATGCCCAGGACAAAGAAATAGTGGTTATACCTTAGGTGGCGGTGAAGTCAGGCTAGCGGGGCCGTGGCGGGTCGGTGCAATGGCGAGGCGACGTGGTGCGGGCAGACCCACAACGTCAAGGAAGACGAGGTACTCCGGCTAGCCTCCGACGGGATCTTCTCTGAAAATCAAAAGGACACAAGACCATCAATTCAAAATTTAAGCAGCACCTCCCTGCGGGTGAGGTCTCCAAAAACGCAAGAAACAAGCGACACGATGGTTGGCAAGCATATATATCTCAACGGCACGATGGCCGGCATGCACATATACAATTCCAACATAAACAACAATCGACAATCCCAAACGTCGAAACGCCATCGGCACACCACCGCCGAAACCTCCGCCGAAACCTCCACCACCACTTCAACACCACCCCAACACCACCACCATGACCTCCACCACCCCAGCACCACCGCCACCACTCCACCAATCCACCACCACTCCACCACCACCCCACCACTACCACTACCACTACCACTACCACTACCACTACCAAGAAATACAAGATTGCAATACCTAGGCGCCGGGCACGAGAGCGTGAGACAGGCGTGACGCCGTGGCGGGGCGGGGCTACGGCCGGGGATCTGGACTAGGCGCGGGCGGCGGACGCTGGCAGGGGAGGGCTTGGCCGGGCGCGAATCGCAGGAGGCGGCTATGTGTGTGGCGGGCGGGAGGGCTCTTGGTCGTCGGCCGGGCGGCGGGCGTGGTGTCGCTGCGGGCGCAGGCGGTGGCTGGGGCGGGTGGTGGCCAATGTACCAACTGGGCGAGGCGACGGCGAGGCGAGGTCGGGCGGTCGTCAAGGCGGCGGGCGGGCTGCGGCGGCGGGCAGTGGCAACCGGCCAGCCAATGACGCTGTGCGCGGGCTCTTGCGGCGGCCGGACGGCGGGGCGGGCGTTCTGCGGCGGCTGGACGGCGCGGGCGGGCGGGCGGCGGCGACACAAGCGGCGGCGGCGGTAAAGAAGCCCACGGCGGCGGCGGCGATGGCAGTGAGTGAGCGGCGCGCGATGAGCGGCAAGAAGTGAGTGGGCCGGTGGCGGTTGGATAGCCTTTGTGTCGCGGGCGCGTTGGATAAGACCTGGAGGCCCAGACCTGGAGGCCCACTTTGCCGAGAGCGGATCACGGCGGCTCTCGGCAAACATCCCGCTTTTGTCGAGAGCCAGCCGATCCGGCTCTCGGCAAACATTTTTTTTGAAAAAATTATTTATTTCTTATTTAAATAAGCTGCAGCTGAAAAAAATTTAAATAACACAGAGGCCCACTTTGCCGAGAGCGGATCACGGCGGCTCTCGGCAAACATCCCATCTTTTTGAGAGCACCGGCCGATCCGGATCTCGGCAAACATTTTTTTTTTTGAAAAATATACTTATTTCTTATTTAAATAACTGCAGCTGACAAAAAAAAATTTTTTTTTACTACCATGATTTTTTCAAAATAAATGGAAAAAAATTTTAATCCTTTGTCGAGAGCTGCTCTCGGCAAAACCTAATAAATCTTTGCTGAGAGCCACTCTCGGCAAAGAAAGTTTTTTTTAAATATTTTTTTTCAAAATGATTTTTTTTTTAAAAAATAACTCTTTGCCGAGAGCTTCTAGGGGCGCTCGGCAAACCCTTGATGCTGGCCAGGTAAAAAAAAAAAGAAATCGGAGCCGAGAGCTAACCAGAGAGCTCTCGGCAAAGGTTCTTTGCCGAGAGCAAAACCCATATGCTCTCGGCAAATAATTTGTAAAAAAGAATTAAAAAATAGCAAACGGCTCCCAAAAATTACGAAATTTTGCCGTGTTACAATTTATGCTTTCTAATGACTATAAAAAAAGTTTGGAAGTCCAAAACCTAATTCACGCGTGACATTGTTTGAAAATCCTAATGGATCCTTCTCAACTCTATGAAACATATTCGGAGATGTTTCAGATTGTAAGAATCGAGACTCCACGCGCCATGCGAAACTTTTTCAAATTTTTACCACGGCCTCCAAGTGTGGTACCATGACTTTATTGCAAATATCACAATTTTCCGACTTCGTTTCCGTTTTTTAAGAATTTTTAAATCGCTCGCGACACATTTTCGTGGTATTCGATTAAGTAAAATAAAAGGTGAAAAAACGTCAACAAGATGTTATTTGGCCTCAATAATGCATAAATAGCATGAATATCAATTTATACTTAATTATTTCCCGTGTTTAAATCACTCGTCGTTCAAATTTTAATTTTTACCCGTGATTAAAAAAACTGCTTGAAATGCAATTAATTAAATAGATATAACAAATAATTACAAAAATACACAAAATTTTAATATTGAGTAGAACCTATAGTATGTGTATAGAGAAAAAAAGTTTAGAGCGCCCAAAATAAAAAAAATAATAATATTTTTGGACAAAAGCGAGGAGAAGAGAAACACATGAAATAATAAGCACCCTTTCTTTGAGAGCCATACATGGCTCTCGGCAAATAGGTAACTTTGTCGAGAGCGGCTCTCGGCAAATAATTAACGCCGTAAGCCTAAATAACGCTGGAAGCCTATTGCCGTGCGGACTTCTTTGCCGAGAGGCCGGCTCTCGGCAAATGTTATGTTTGCCGTGAGTTCTTATTTGCTGAGAGCGCAGCTCTCGGCAAAGGACAAGTTTGCCGAGCATTTTTGTTTGTCGTGAGCCGTGCTCTCGGCAAAGTTAACCTTTGCCCAGAGTTTTACTTTGTCGAGAGGTGCTCTCGGCAAATCAGTTCTTTGCTGAGAGCCCTTTGTTTTGCGCTCGGCAACTATTTAGGCTCTCGGGAAAGGCCGGTTTTCCCGTAGTGGGCGTGGATACTGCAATTTTACTGAGTAGTATTCATGCAATTTTCTGCTCTCTTAGACTTCTATGTTAACTTACAGCCTTGATATTGTCCATGGATTTCAAGAGGAGGAATTACCATCAATATTTAATTGCATGAAGACTGCTATTCAGTTATCAAAGGTAACCACTCTCTGGTAGTCCTTAAACTTTTCAGGGGTATTACATAGTAGGGCCATGAGCTATTAAATTTTGCAGTTACATATCCCTAAACTTGCTAACTGGTTCACTCAATCAGTCAAAATCTGCCTTGGTGTAATATGATGAATGTTCATCAAGCATACTTTATCTGCCAAGCTTTGTTATTTACACAATTGTATCTTTATCTTGTTTGTTTGGTGTTTGATAATTTTTTTTTGTTGTTACTAATTTCCACTTTGATTCTCTAACTGTACTAGGCGGGCAATGCTGCAATAATTGTTGATCCATCAAGCATGCAAATAATTGCAAAGGCCACGGACCAGACACACAAGCATGATATGCCTGTAGAAGGGAACGTGTTTTCTGAAGTGAAAGCAGATGTTACCTGCTCTTTGAATGAAGCAACTGATAATGACAGCAATTTGTCACTCCCAGGATCCTTTCTTCCTAAACGTAACAGTTTGAACATGGAAATTTCATGTATAAATCCTTGGGGATGGATGAGAAAAAGGACTTGTGAGCAGAAGCCATTGCCCTGTGATGGCTGTTTTGCATGGCATCCACTGAGACATGCTCCCATGGTTGCCATTGAAAATGCTGCTGAGAGGGATAGAACGATGTTCCCTTCTTCGACTTCAATAACCAAGCCAGATTCAAATGGCAATCCAGAGAACTGTTGTGATAATGAACCAGCAAAAAGGCTAAAGACGGATTCAAAAGTGAGCTTGTTGCTTTTTATAATTTCTCATTGCAGTTGCTTATTTAGTGTTGCATGAAACTGGCAATAATGCATTCAATTTATCCTACCTTTTTCTGACAAGGTCAAATTTAAACATCAGGATAATGAGCAACTGGCATCTGAATCATTCTGTGGTGACTTGTCTGAAACCAGCAGACCATATCTCTGTACGGGATTTGATATCTACCTTGTTTGGGAACCATGCACAATGTATGTTCAATTTTTGTCCAGCTTGCACGTATTTTCTCCACTTACTACTGCTGATCTTACTTACGTGCTACTTTAATTTGAAGGTGTGCAATGGCACTTGTACATCATAGATTCAAGCGTGTGTTCTACGCTTTCCCCAATCCTGTTACTGGAGCACTCGGTGGAGTCTACAGGTTGCATGGGGAGAGAAGTCTAAATCATCACTACAATGTATTTAGGGTTTCAGTACCTGAGGCATACACGAATGGTTTGAATTATTGTTCGAAGGAATGCTGATCCAACATCCTGTTCCATTTTATTTAGAAAAAAGGATCTTGATTTACACTATGGATGTCATTTTTTTTGCACAAGGGCTTCAGATTAGGCCTAAGCTTGTCTTTTTGTATCATTAAAATTTTACCTATGTTGTATCACTAAAATATGGTCCCTCCGTTCTCTTTAATCGGATACTATAGATTTTTTTTATGGTCCTGGAAATGTGGCACTGACCTGGAAGCTATTTTGTGTTTACTGTACACAATTATGCTTTGAGGTGTTCGCAGATGTTGAATTAGCCGTGCAGTGTATTATAGTCCAACGGAGTGGTTTAGAAATTTTATTTGTTGTATACAACTTTTGAGCCAAGCGTCTCAGCCCAGCCCTTTTCTCTAGAGACTCTGCCAGTGTAAATCTGCAGAATGAAGAATGTCAGGCAAGAAGCAACATGAAAAATACCCCACTTCTATAGAAACAGCAGTCCAGCAAACTCCCATCAAAAAACAAAACTCATTTTTGACTAGTCAAAAAATTTTAGTTTGACTAAACATTTATAAAAAGAACGAATGCTTTTGATAGGGCGTCCGCTCGAACGGACCTCGCCCGCTCGTAGAACGGATCCCGCCCACGTCCGCGTCGCCCTTGCTCGCGGGGCGGACCCTGCCGTCACCCGCGCCGCCCCCGCTCCTGTCGTATGCTCCCGCCACACGCGCCGCCCCGTGTGCCCCGCTCAGACTTGAGCCTCCCATTACGGTCGTACTCCATCAGACTACCGCAGACCCTGTCGAGGTCTATGCCACCGACGGGCTCCACACCGGCGACCTCCGCGCCACTCCGTAGCATCGAGTTCCACGCCGGCATCGAGCTCCGCGTCGATTAGCCTCCATTTTCGTCCAAGCAGCAAGTAGATGCATTGCGTCGATCGAGATGTTGCAATGGTTGTACACGTATGTTGCAAGCTTTGTTCTCAATGTTTCATCTATTTTTTAGACGTATGTAGCAAGTGTGTTTATCTGGATATTGCATATGTTTCACACATATGTTTGCAAGTGTTTTATCTAGATGTTGCGTATGTTTTTGCAATGGTTTCAAATGTTTTTCTGGTGTTTTTAAAGTGTTTTAGACGCATATTTTAAGTGTTTCATCTGCCTTCATAATTATGCAAAATTTATCTTTGGCTGAACTAACTATCAGCTTCCACTAGCTACCATCAATGTCTCCGTTAGTTAGAAACGCCTTGGTGAGATTAACAGTTTACTGGAAGCACAATTGGAACGCTGCATTTGACAGAACAAAGTACTACGGTACAAGTTGGAACTGAAAAATATGTTTTGATTTTTCAGGTGGAAGGCGCTAGATGTAACGTGATTGTTTTGTGTCTCATGTTGAATGTGACCTTGTATGTTTCATGTCTAAAAGAATATTGTAATTTGGTTAATCTGAGATTAGTAATGTATTTTTGCGTCATGTGATCTATGCGTTGGATTGTTGGTTGGTATAAATCCCTTTAGCCTTGAACTGTTGGACGGTAAAACTACTATATGTCATCAGCCTGTTGGTCGGTATTGCTTCAGCATTTCGTTAGACTATTGGTCGCTAAAAGTATATCGGTCACTATAACCCTATCCCGACGCCACTTTCAGTGGCAGCAGTTAAGTGTCGGCATAGATCTATATACCGACCGATAGTGCGTCGTTGTATCCACCTATAGCGACCAACGGTGCCATTATGGGGCAGTGGTGTAGTGACGACAACCACAACTTAGATGAGCCCACAAAACAGAAAGCAAAGTGGAATTTTTATTTACTTGAGCACGAATCTTAACAAGAATCTAGACCATACAAAAGTGGAAGAAAATAGAAACAAGAATCTGTTGGTAGATATTTAGAAATTCCGTAACTATTAGCTCTATGGATCTAAACGGGGCCTTAGTCAGATTTAGGCTTTCTACAATAAAAGCATCTCCGGCGATCCCCCAATTCTCGCCCCTAATGAGAAAACTCTACAGTCTGAGAGATTTGAGAGCTCTAATAAATCCTCAGTCTAGTCCCCATGAGGAAAAAAAAATTCTCTTCACCCCTCAAAATCTATCCTCCAACCCCTCAAAGCTCAACACAAATCCGTCTCCCAAGTACTTGAGATTTTTTTACGCCAGCTCCAACTGTTGGCACCAGGGACAGGAACAAGGATGGGGACGCCGGCAGCAAGAGGTGGCCACGGGCGCCATCACCAAGGGCAGGGAAGAAGACACCGGTACCCCACTCGCGCCGTATGAAGGAGCGATGGAGGAGTGGTCGCAAAGGAGGAGCCGTCGAGGCTCCCCCTCCATCTGATTAGCTTACCATATGTGTTGCTCAGCTCATGGGACCAAAGTTATGTTATGTTGCTACTATTTTAGGTGCCTGTGCCATGTGAAGCAAAGCTTAGCTCGTTGCTGGCCCAAAGCTTAGCTCGTTGCTGGCCCAAGGAGCTGAGGGCTAAATTTGGCCAAAAAAAGCTGTTGCCGGCCTGCCACTTCCTTCACTTGCCACCAAAATTGGGACACCAGCGACAGTGGGCCCTATGGTAATAATGAGAAAAAAAAACTTGACAGGAACTATTCTCATAAGGTAATAATAGACATTCTAAAAAAAAAGTAACCATAGGCTTTTATCCTGAGTTCATTACTATAATCATGCAACACATGAGACCCATACGTTAAAAGAATGGAAATGATTGGACGCGGCCATCCATCCATCCGGACGCACCGCTCCTTACGCCCGCGTTTTTATTCCAAACAAGTGCGTTCGGATAGACAACACGTGACCCGCCCCACGCCTGCCCATGCTGTTTTTTTAATCCAAAAAGTGGGCCCAGATATATTTTAATCCATGGACACAACTTACCAACGTATAACACAAATATGCACGTACACGTATGCATGACAATCTCATTAGAACGTGAACACGTGACATGCATGTATATCAGAAAAAGGACATAATCAATATGCATAGAGAGCTATACTGAATGACAAGCTAGAGCAATGTATGGCGACCGTCTTTACTTGCATGCATGTGTAGAAAAATGCCTTTGATCTAAAAATAATTATAGACCACAAATACACGTAAGCGTGAACATATTGCGAGTCAACTTAGCATGATCAACATAAATAGCAACCATTTTCGTATGGCCCTGATATGTTAGAGGCACATATAAAATATTTGTATGGGCCCTAAGCTACATATATATATATCAAATGTTTCATATGTTCCACATGTATGTTTCAAAAGTAGATCTAGATGTTACATATGTTGCAATGGTTATACACGTATGTTGCAAGTATATGTTTCAAATGTTGCAGCTGTTTCAAAGGTATATATTGTAAGTGTTTTACCTGGATGTTGTATATGTTACACTGGCTATACACGTATATTATAAGTGTATGTTTCAAATATTTTAGCTGTTTTCAAATATATGTTGCAAGTGTTTTTTTATCTGGATGTTGTATACGTTACACTAGCTATACACGTATGTTGCAAGTATAGGTTTTAAATGTTTCAGCGGTTTCAAACGTATGTTGCAAGTGTTTTGTCTGGATGTTGTATATGTTGCAGTGGCCATACACATATGTTGCAAGACTATGTTCTAAATATTTCATCCATTTCAGATGTATGTTGCAACAAATGCTTCATGCAAGTGTTCCGTGAGCAGGCATAGCAAATGGGAACAGGCAGAGGTGGTCCTCGCGGGCACAGCGGTCCCCGCGTGCATGGGAAGCGAAGCGGATGTGGCAGCAAGCGCATGCATACCGTGCAGCGGGCGAGGCCGGGCCAACTGGTGCAGCAGCAGTAGCAGTGCGCGCAGCAGCAACAGCAGCAGCAACGCGTGGGTAGGTGTGGCAGCGGCGCGTGGCCAGGCGCAGCAGCATCGTGCAGGCGAGCGGGCAGGAGCTGCATGCAACCATGAATACGAGTGATCGAATGAGAGAGCCCTGCAACTTACGGACATGCGAAACAACAATGGGAGTCGAGGGACCAGCGGCTCCCGAGTTGATTGATGGGAGAAAACCGAATGGGAGAGCAGGAGCAGGCGCCGCCCGCGCGAGACGTCCAGGTGCTAACAAGGCCTTTAAAAAATTATAACTCTCTCATCCACATGTCCAACGACCAACGAGCTGCGGGGCAAGGTGGTCGAGCAACGAGGCGTCGCACAACCATGGGCCCACAAATATCATGGAAGAAATTGCTGGTTCACCTTAATGCCAAATCGTTAGATCGTGTGCCTTCAATCGTCGGCTAGCGCATCGAAATCGTTTCTCTATATTTTTGAGAAGTGAAATCAAGTTCACTCTTTCTTCGTTAATTTGTTTGGCATATTGGATTTTTTGCTAACTTGGTAGTACATTAAATGCTATAAAATTAGCCATAGTTTTATGTTAGGACTAGCCTAAACCGTCCATCTTTATTGCACGATCTCAATCGTCGTCCCCGGTAATGGTGTATTCCTCTGTCTTGGAATAAAGGGACCCAAGTTCGTTCTAATTTAAATCGTCTCAATTTTGACCAAAATTATATAAAAAGAATAATACTACAGTTATGGCATCAAATTAACATCATTTGATACAGTTTGAAATATATTTTCATGATTTACATCTTTGAATGGAAGGATGTTAATACTTTTCCATATAAATTTGATCAAAGTTTGTATAGTTTGACTTAGGATAAACTTGGATGTCTTGTATTTCATGAATAGAGAGTATATAGCAATATTTTTGGGAAACAGTTTGGTTGTTCAGGAATTATCCAGTTAAGGACCATCACCAATGTGCACGCTTTGGAGACAAGAAGCATCATTAGTCCTCTCCCCAAGAATAATACATGTACTTACTAATTGATGACAAACACGAGAAAAAAAAACTCGATAAAAAGTTACAACGCCGACATGACTAGCTAGGTAATAATTTCTTCATGTAATCAAGGGCAACCCATACACTTCGTGATCATAAGAAATAAAGAATAATTAATTACTTATAACGAGATACGATATTGTGTTCAAACGAACTCTCGCTGTCCATGCCTCCATGGCGTCAAGTGATCTGAACAGCTAAGTGTCGTTCAGTCGTTGTACCTTGAGCAGACCTTCCTGACCTCACCGGCGTCGCCCTCGAGCACGCCGACGTTGCTGAGCTTGGCCATGGCCTCGGATAACCTTTGCACGAACGCGTCCGGGGTGGCCGCGTAGTAGGCGACGTGCGGCGCAGTGCAAGGGTTGGTGGCGGCCTCCTGGTCCACCTGCAGCAGCGTCCTGTTGCTCATCAGCTGCTTGTAGAAGTTGTTGTCGACGACGAATGTCGTGTCCGGGTCGAAGAACGTGGCGGGGTCGGTGTCCAGCGGCAGGTCCGCGGCGCCGCAGGCGTCGAGCATGTCGCGGCGGAGTGCCTCGTCCATGGTACCGTCGCCAAGTCCGGTGAGGCGGTACCGGAACGAGGAGCAGTGCGCGACGCCGACGGTGTGGGCGCCGAAGAGCACGATGGTCTCCTCGGCCAAGAACCCCCTGGCGGCGAAGTAAGCCAGCACGTCAGCGAGCTTGGCGAATGGCGCGGGCAGGTCCACCTCGTCGGGGTCAGACACCGTCCTGTCACGCCGCCCCAGCGCGACGCCGTAGCGTGCCCCGCCAAGGAGCGCGACGGCGTCGCGCGCCATGAGCGCCAGCGCATCGGCGCAGGACACGGCGCCCGGGCACGCGTCCTCCAGCGCGCGCTTCACGGCGTCCACGGCGGTGAAGCCGCCGAGCGTGTGGTTGGGCACGGCGGTGCGCTCGGAGGTGGTGTGGACGCACAACACGCGGGCTGGCGAGATCCATCACGGAGAAGGCCAAGACGAAGTCCACCGCCGCAGAACCCGAGGACTCGCGGCCGCTTGCTGCAGGAGCGCTCCTGGGCTGGTCTGCCGGTACGTGCCGCCTGCTGCCGAAGAGTGGTCTTCGTCGCGACCCTTCGCCAACGATGAGCACTCTCCATATCTGGTCGGGGCCGGCGGGAACGGGTCCCATTCTGAGGACGTTATCGGGGACCAATACTAGGGTACCCGAAGAGGATGAGCTAATGGTCATCAATATTAATTTATCCGAGCAGTCAAGAGCGCACCTACAGCTCCAACCGACCCTCAGGTGCGCAGGTTCCGCCTCGCCTGACCTCTAGGGGTGGGCCCCGCCTCGCCCGGCCTCTGGAAGCGGGCTCCGCTCGTCCGACCTCGAGACCACGGGCTCCTCGTTCGACCTCTAGGGGCAGGCTCCGCCTCGCCCGACCCCTGAGGCCGCGAGCTTTGCCTCGCCCGACCTCTGGGGGCGGGCTCCGCCTCTCCCGACCCCTCGAGTGTGGGCTCCGTCTCGCTCGACCTCTTGGGTGAGGGCTCCGTCTCGCCCGACGGGGACCCATACTGCCGCCAACCACTCTAGGTCCAAGCGTATGGGCCTGAGTCAAAACTCTGACACCATGTAAGAGACCAGCATGCCCGATGTAACCCGTGCCCATGATGGGCCATACCTGAGGATTCACATCAAGAACAGTGTCGGGCGTGCCGATGCTGTTCTGCCTAACCCTCTTACGAACGCTGATAGGCGTGTCAATTCACCACGACGCCCGCCGGGACGAAATGGGACGCCATGATTGGCAGATGAGCTGCGCGTGGCGCTAGGGACGAACATGGCCGTGACGTGGAGCCGTCCCTGTTGACATCTATAGGATCGGCGGGACCCGCATGAAGGAGAAGAAGGACCCGGCGATCCTGGAAGCTCTCCTCTCTCTCATTCTTCTCCTTTTTCTCCGCTGTAACCCGCTCTTTCCCTTGGCCTATAAAAGGGAAAGCAGGGCGCCCATAAAAGGGATCGACCGATCGACCCATCGAAATCCGATCGAGATCCGCACAAGAGCACGACACGAACGCACGGTTGAGCAGCGATCGAGCTCTCAGCACCCGTTCACTCCTTCCACCTGAGACTTGGGATTCTTTTCCTCTCGCTCATTTGTAACCCCTACTACAAACTTTCAGTGCTAGTAACACGAGCAGCAGTGACGAACTGGACGTAGGGACTTTCTGCCCGAACCAGTATAAACCTTGTATCCTCTAAGCACACCATCCGAGCCAAACGCACAATACTAAAAATTTACTCGTCGGTGGTAACTCGAAACACTGACAGTTGCTGCACCAGGTAGGGGCCTTTTGCGTGTCTTGACGTCCACACCAGGTCTTGGATGGCTAATCACGGTGTCAGCTAGGTCCTGGGCGCACACATGTGCTTCGAGAACCTAGACTTCATCGTTACGATGGAGGGAGGGTTGGAGCAGGCTCCCGCCGCCGTCCAACCTCTCCACTCCACCAGCCTTGACGCGATCGCCAAGGCGCTTGAGGAGCTGCAGCTGCACGCACCGGAGTCCCATGCCCCCGGGAGCGACTAGCTCCTTGGCTTTCACTACGGGAGGTTAAAGCGCTAGCTCGGTGCCTTCCTGGGACCCTGACCGTCCCAGGAGGACCTGGGCTGCCTTACCTTCTCGTTTGCCAATGTCATGCTATAGCTTGTCAGAGAAGAGCTGCTCTCCCCAGAATACCTCATCTGGAGCGCCCCGACAACACTCCCGTTCGGTCTACGCCACTCCACAGAGACCATTGGCCACCTTGTGGTGCAACCCATGCCCTCATCCCCTATGAACGATGAGTTCGTGGGGATGAATGAATATGTCGCGGAGTCATTCCACGACCTCCTTACAGGAGAATCAGAGTCGCCCTCCAATTCTGACTCTAGCAGGGGGAGCCATCACCCCACGCGTGAATGTTTCATGGTGGGTATCCCCTAAGGGACACATCAAAAGCATCCATGAGGGAGAGGCTACCCTAACAAATGACCTCAACGATGAGGTCAAGGGAGATGTGGGGCCCCACCTCACCTGCGGGTGGAGCAGCTGAAGGCCCGACACCAAGACCTCGAGGAAGCATGACTCTAGCTCGAGCAGGAACTCATGGAGCTCGAGCGAGAAATCGAGCGCCACGGAGACGGCAGGCGCGCGACATGAACCGGAGGATCATCAAGGACGATGAAGCCCTCCAACACTTCACCTGGGGCTTCCGAGGCCCACGACGCCCGAGGATCATTGGGCCCATCGCGAGATTCACACGCTACTTGAGCGTGCAGTGGCACAGCAGGCCGAGAGCTCGCTGTCCTAACGATGCGAGCTCGACGCCAGCTAGCACACGCCCTCAGAGCGACCCAACAAGGACATGTCAGTCCACCAGGCACACCAAGGCGGTGGCCACGCGCCACGGTCTCGGTGCATGAACTCTGGCCTCTACCATGACGCGTGCGACACCCTCGACGCCCATAGGCGTACCCATGGCGATTCAAGGGAGGGGGCTAGCCACGGCTACCACCCACATCATGGCGGACGCTACGACAGTGGCGAGGACCGAAGACTGAGCCCTGACTTGTTGGGACCTCAGATCTTCGACCAACACATCCTCAATGCCGTCTTCACACCGCGGTATCGACTGCCGACCAACATCCCAAAACACTATAGGGAAATGAACCCCGGACTGTGGCTCGAGGATTATCGGCTTGCTTGCCAAGCCGGTGGAGTGATTTCATTATCTGCAACCTTCCATTGTTCCTGGCGATTCGGCGCGAACGTAGTTGGAACACCTTCTGCCCAACCGAATCCAAGGTTGAGCAGACCTAAAAGAGATATTCATGGGAAACTTCTAGGGCACATATGCGCATCCTAGGAACCCATGGGATCTCAAAAACTACCGACAGAAGGCCGTGGAAACTCTTCAAGGGTACATCCGGTGCTTCTCCCGGCAGTGCAACGAGATGCCCAACATCACCGACGCCTATGTCATAGGAGCTTTCCTATCTGAGACCACCTGCGAGTCCCTGGTTCACAAGCTGGGACGTAAGGGCCCGTGAACCACCAAAGAGCTCCTTAACATCGCCACCAGCCATGCCTCGGGCGAGGAGGCGGTTGGGGCGATTTTGACCACCTCAAAGGCAAGGAAAAGCGGGACGAGGATGCCGGCGAAGGCGCCTCCAACCATCCTAGCAAGAAGAAAAACAAGCAGCAGCACGAGGGCTCGCTCATGGCCGCCACCGACCACAAGGGGGGTCGGAAGCCCACCAAGGGCACCCCGGACCACTTCGAGAAGCTGCTCGATGGACCATGTCCAAAACATGCTTTCCCCATCAAGCAACTATACAAGGATTGCGCCCTCATGAAGCGGTTCATGTCTGGAGGCTCCAACAAGGGGGAGCATAGGGGGGACCCCAAGCTGGCTGTAGACGACATCGAGGGGAAGGACGGTGGCTTTCCAATGCTGGATGGCTGCCTCATGATCTTCGAAGGGTCGGCGGCCTATGAGTCCAAGTGCCACTAGAAGCTTGCGCACCGCGAGGTCTACACGGCCGAGCCGACCACGCCTACCTTCCTCCGATGGTCGGAGTCTGCCATAACCTTTGATCAGACTGACCACCCAAAAAGCATCCCATAGCCGAGAAGATCCGATCATCAGCTCAAAGAGGCTCACCAAGGTGCTGATGGATGGAGGCAGCGGCCTCAACATCATGTATGCTGAAATGCTCGATGCCATGGGCATCGACCGAGCACGCATCAGGCCGACCGAGGCACCTTTCCACGTCATCATGCCAGGAAAATAGGCCATGCCACTTGGGTAGATTGATCTACCCATCACCTTCGGGATCCGACCAATTATAGGATGAGACCCTTACCTTTGAGGTGGTCGGGTTCCACAGAACCTACCAGGCCATCCTGGGATGTCCATGCTATGCGAAGTTCATGGACGTCCCCAACTACACCTATCTAAAGTTAAAGATGCCAGGTCCATGCGGGGTCATCACCATCGACACCTCCTTCCAGCGTGCCTACGAGTGCGAGGTCGAGTGCTACGAACACGCCGTGGTAGTCGTCGCCTGCAAAGGCTTGTGACCAACAGGAAGGAGGTCGTCGAAGAAGCACCCAACCCCAAGCGGTCAGCCGGGTCTTTCAAGCCTGTGGAGGGTGCCAAGGAGGTCCTCATAGACCCCAGTGGCTCTAAGGGCAAAGTGGTGCGCATTGGCACCACACTTTCCTTCAAATAGGAAAGCGCGCTCGTTGACTTCCTCCATGCCAACAGAGACATCTTTGCATGGAGACCCTCGGACATGCCAGGCATTCTGAGAGAAATCACCGAGCATGCCTTGAAGATCAGGCCAGGCTCCAAACTGGTGAAGCAGCACCTACGTCGCTTCGACGAGAAGAGAAGGGCCATCGACGAGGAGATCATGAAGCTTTTGGCGGCCGGGTTCATCAAGGAAGTATACCACCCCGAGTGGTTTGCCAATCCCATTCTTGTATGAAAAAAGAGTGGGAAATGGAGATTATGTGTTGACTACACGGGTCTCAACAAAGCGTGTCCAAAGGATCCGTTTCCTTTGCCACGCATAGACCAAGTAGTCGACTCGACCTCAGGGTGCAAAACCCTTTGCTTCCTTGATGGTACTCCGGGTACCATCAAATCATGATGAAAGAGTCTGACCAGCTCACAACATCTTTCATCACCCCATTCAGATCATTCTGCTATGTCACAATGATGTTCGGTCTAAAGAACACGGGGGCTACATACCAACGTTGCATGCTCAAGTGTTTTAGGGATCTCATCGGGCGGACCATTAAGGCCTACATGGATGACATCGTGGTCAAGTCCAAATAGGCTGACTAGGTCGTAGCTGACCTAGAGCAGACCTTCACAAAACTCCTAGCAAACAGCATCAAGCTCAACCCTAAGAAGTGCATTTTGGGGTCCCAAGGGGTATGCTGTTGGGTTTTATCATCTCCGAGCATGGCATCAAAGCCAATCCAGAGAAGATCTCGGCCATCATGAGGATGGGCCCAATTCAGAGCATAAAGGGGGAACAGCGAGTTGCAGGGTGCCTCGCCATGCTCAACCGCTTTATCTCATGCCTCGACAAATGAGGTCTCCCCCTCTATCGGCTTTGAAGAAGGCCAACCATTTTGAATGGACGCCCGAGGCCTAGGAGGAACTTGACATGGTCAAGCAGCTTCTGATGAAGGCCCCAATCCTAGTCCCTCTGACCAATGGAGAACCGCTTCTGCTATACATCACAGCCACCACGCAAGTGGTCAGCGCCACCCTGGTGGTAGAGCGAGAAGAAGAGGGACACGCCCTCAAAGTGCAGCGTCCCGTGTACTTCATTAGCGAGGTCTTATCCAATTCTAAGACCCGATACCCCCAAATCCAGAAGCTCCTATACACCGTCCTTATCGCCAAGAGAAAGTTGCGTCACTACTTCGAGTCGCATCCGGTGATGGTCGTGACGTCCTTCCATCTTGGCAAGGTCGTCCAAAACTGGGATGCCACGGGAAGAATCATGAAGTGGGCACTCAAGATGATGGGCCAAGGCATTTCATATGCCCCTCGGACAACCATTAAGTCCCAAGTGCTGGCTGATTTCGTTGTAGAGTGGACCAAGGTCCAAATGCCACCATCTGTCGTCGACCAAGAGTATTAGATGATGTACTTCGATGGATCACTAATGAAGAAAGGCGCCGGCATGGGACTAGTCTTTGTTTCGCCCCTCGGGGTACGCATGAGGTACATGGTTTGCATTTATTTCCCCTCCTCCAACAATGTGGCCGAGTATGAGGCACTCATCAATGGCCTATGCATCGCCCTTGAGCTGGGTACCAATGGCTCGACGTCCGAGGCGACTCCCAGCTGGTCATCGACCAAGTCATGAAGGAGTCAAGCTGCCACAACGCCAAGATAGCTGCGTATTGCCGAGAAGTCCACTAGCTGGAGGACAAGTTCGATGGTCTCGAGCTCAATCACATTCTCAGGCATCTCAACGAGGCGGCCAACATGTTGGCAAAAATGGCGTCCAACCGAGAGCCGGTGCCGATAGTCGTCTTCGCTAGTGATCAGTACAAGCCCTCGGTCCGCTACGAGGAGCTGAAACAAGCCAATGGTGGGCCGCCTGCCCTAGGCTCGAGGGCTAACCAGTCATCGGCTCGATCTGGTCGGACCTCTCAAGAGGGCGCCCGGGGGCTATACGCAATTGCTTGTCACCATAGACATGTTTACATAGTGGATAGAGGCTCGACCGATCTCCATGATCAAGTCCGAGCAAGCCGTGCTGTTCTTCCTTGACATCGTCCATCGCTTTGGAGTCCTAAACTCCATTATCATGGACAATGGCACGTAGTTCACCGAGAAGAAGTTCCTCCTATTGTGCGATGAATACCACATCTGCATCGATTGGGCCACCGTGGCGCACCCCTGCACGAACAGGTAGGTCGAGCACACGAATGGCATGGTCCTACAAGGCCTCAAGCCTAGGATCTTTAACTGGCTGAACAAGTTTGGCAGACGATGGGTCATGGAACTTCCCGTGGTGCTCTGGAGTCTAAGAACTACCCTAGCCAGGCCATCGGCTACATGCCATTCCTCATGGTCTATAGTTCCGACGCTATCCTCTAGATTGACCTCGACTATGGAGCGCCAAGGATCAGGGTGTACGACAAACAGGGAACTGAGGCATCCCTCGAGGACACCATGGACCAGCTAGATGAAGCGCGTGACATCGCCCTCCTCCGTTCGGCCAAGTACCAGCAAGCGTTGTGCCGGTACCATAGCCATCGAGTGCGGGGTCGGGCCTTCAACATCAGGGACCTAGTGCTCCGCCTCGTCTAGAGCAACAAGAACCACCACAAGTTCTCTCCACCATGGGAGGGACCGTACGTCATCATGGAGGTGCTCCGACCAGGCACCTATAAGCTCAAGACCATCGATGGTGAAGTCTTCGTCAACGCCTGGAACATCGAATAGCTACGTCGCTTTTACCCTTAATATACGCACACTTTCTCTTATCAGTTTTGCTATCAACTCCCCGATCTTTAGTGACACCTGACCCCAGCAACGGCAGGGGGTCGGGTCTCACTCGATGGGCTAATAAGAGCATATCTATCCGGTAGACATTCTTTACACCCGACCCTTTCTCACATCGAGACCTAGAAGCAAGGGTTGCAGAAAAGAACACTGAGTAAAACTGGTCGGACTACAAGAAACCTATGCCCCAGCAGCTATGGCGTTTTTGCTCACCAGCGTGATCAAAGTTTTTTCCGCACCCCAAGCTTTTTAGCCTTAATTACGGAAAGAGTCGGTATGTGTTTAAGAATATATCCACCTAGTAAACATCCTCTATGCCTGACCCTCTCTCACGTCGAGACCTAGAAGCAAGGGTTGTGGAAACAAACGCTAAGTAAAACTGGTCGAACTTCAAGAAACCCATTCCCCAGCGGCTACGACATTTTTGCTCACTAGCGTGATCAGAGTTTGTTCACCCGCACCCCGAGCTTTACAGCCTTAATGACGAAAAGGGTCAGAACGCATTAACCTTTTTTATACAAAAAGGGGAGAAGGGCTAAAAATGTGTTTAGCCATAACAAAATTTAAGAGCTTGTTCACTTATTATGAGTTCGCCGCCTGGCCTATCTGCCTAACTAATTTCTTGGGGGATGATCTCATCCTCTATCTCCATAGGTAAGTCCGGTGCCAGCGGGTTGCCCAAGTCGATCGGACAGTTTAGGCCACTATCGAGAGTCGGTTAGGGAGCAGTGGAATGCGACATGAAGGCTATGCCGACCCCATTACGAACGACGGACCCGAATTCCATCTCGACATATTTGGTAAGAGCTCCCCGAACCATCACTCGAGCCATCAAGGTAAGTCCTATGCCTGCGGGTCACCCAAGTCGATTGGACGGCTCGGGCCACTGCTGACAGATGAATCACCCTTAATTTATGCACGTTTTCTCTTATTAGTTTCGCTATCGACTCCACGATCTCTAAGTGACGCCCAACCCCAGCAACGGCAAGGGGTTGGACCTCACTCGGGGGTTGGTAAGAGTATGTGTTTACACCAAAATTTGGGAAGAAGAAATGGGAACTCGAAGCTTCCAAGATTGTGTCAATCAATGAATCGATTGCATAAGGATTGATATCAGTTGATTCAGATGCGACACTGGAATCGGCTCTCTTCGAATGACATCAACAGATAACGACAATGCACTATGGTTGGCGTCGGGAGATACATATCGGACTCTACCAAAAGGGAAAGATTAGGGTCCAAGTTATCTTAAGCTAGGAATGTTTTCTTTTATACCAAAGATTGTGATGAGTCGTACTTGAGTAGGATTCATGCTTAGGCTCTGGGTATAAATATTGGACCCCGGCTATTGTAAAGAGAGATCCAATCAATCAATACAAGTTACTTTTTTGTCTTTACGCCAACCCTTAGGAGTAGGAGTAGTGTAGATCTCAGCGAGTTCTTCAACAAGCAGGGCTGCATTGGTCTAGCCGACCTCTGGCTTGTCTGTAAGTACCGTCATGGCTTATACTTCTGTTTGTACGACTGCATCAGTTAAGTTTGACCTCCACTATGAACTCTAGTATAAGCTAGTTAACGACTCTTATCTAGTTCAAGTACGGCTGCATCGATTAAGTTCGACCTCCACTGCTCGAATTAGGCTAAGGTCAAGTTATCGGCTCTACCTAAGGGTGGCGTCCTTCGGGTAGATTCATTAAGTTACCGATCTTGCTAATGTTCTTATTGTTATTAGTTTTCAGCAACATCAATCTGCCCGATTGAGATCGATCTAGATCAACCTCACATCCTTTTAGTCCATCGTTTGCTTTGTTACAATATGGTATTTCTTACAATGAGGGATGGGTTATGTTTTATTAGTTGTTCTACCTCGATCTTGATCGTGCATAGTACGTGGTTAAGGCACGTATGATCTTTAGTCTGTCGTTTGCTGGCTAGTTAAATCTGGTCTATAGTTCGCTATTATAGCTATAACAATCTGGTCGATCCCTACTGATGGCACTTTAGATTGGAGGATGCTAGTTGGTAGATTTGTTCTCGATCAGGTGTGACCTTAACTATTTGCTATGCCTGCATCGGCTAAATAGCCGATTGCCTATGCTTTAACGCCTATAGTGTGTCTCCATGATTCTATTAAATGTGGATAGATCTATTTACTTTGAAGGTTTGTTTGTTGTCTTTATAATGGCTGCCATCGATCTGGTCGAACCTCATGTTAGAGATAACAGGTTAAATCTGATGAGTTCATAGATTTATCCATGTTAAGTAGTCGATTGTTCACATGTTGTAGTCCTTTTTCATCGAGCTTCCACACATATAGCATATCTTTTAGAAAGCCTGTCAATGTATAGATGGTTTTACAGATTTTTTGGTTTTAGTTTGTTATTATCATCATAGCTGCCATCGATCCGGTCGAACCTCACTATTGATGGTAATAGATTAGATTCAGAGCGTTTATAGGTCCATTTATACTAGACAGTCGATTTGTTCGCATGCTATATCTTTTCTCGTTAGATTCATCGGCTCAATGCTTTACACTGGTAATATCCACCTAGCTAATGATTTTACTTACATCTATGGGCATTGTACTTATCAACATAAAATCAATCGCGATCCACAAGCTTTACAGTCGGTAACAGTCGATTTCTTCGCGTATTGGCTATTTAGTCGATTTTCCCATCTAGCTGCTCCCGAAGTGGCACACTTGGAATTGTTTGGGCAAGACCGGCATGTTCCACCTTAAATTACTGATAAACTTTCTCTCTTGTCAATTGTAGGTCAAATTGACTGGCACGCCTCTAGGAGGAATTCGCAGGGTTAATGGGTCCTATGATTGAAGCCAAGCGGATCTCTAGGCTCATCCTAAGCAGATCCTTCTGGCTTGTTGTGTGCTCAGTGCATCGACACTTTTTGCACCGACAGTATGTCTATTCGGTAGACATTCTCTATGCCCAACCCTTTCTCACATTAAAACCCTAGAGGCAAGGTTTGCGGAAATAAATGCTGAATCAAACTGGTTGGACCGCAAGAAACCTACGCCCCAGTGGCTATGGTGTTTTTGCTCACCAGCATGATCAGAGTTTTTTTGCCCGCACTCCAAGCTTTAGCCTCTGCCTTCCTAGGAAGGGTTTGGAGGGGCCCATCGATGGAATCTCCATCGAGGAGAGGCTAGCAGGTCGCCCAAGACGATCGGACGGCTTGGGCCACTATCGAGAGATGGGTAAGGAGCAGCAGGATGCCCCATGTAGGTTGTGCCAACTCCGTCATGAATGATGGACACAGATTCCACTCGAACATATCTGATAAGAGCTCCTCGAACCCGTCACTCAAGCCATCGAGGTAACTTTACCAACCCCCACATTACTTTTCCAATGCATGAGCATTCATTTATCCATTCTCATACATCCAAGCATCGCATATGCAATTATTGCATCACAACACTTCGCGTCGCATCACGAAGCGGTAGTCATCTCATTCGATATGAGCGGCGACCGACCGAGGTTCGAAGGTCAGCCCACGAAGGGCTCGAGGCTGCTTCACGTCAAATAGAGCTAGGGGAGAAAACACAGATGAGCCCCAGTGGCCTTCGCCCGACCCACTCGGAAGCAAACAAGGTCATCTCAACCTTCTCGTTTGATCCTAACCTCAAGCCATGCCCACAGAATCTCCATCGAGGGAGGCCAATGGGCCACCTGAGTCGATCTCTAGAATGACTCGAGCATCTACCGAGAGGTGGGTGGAGCAGTGGAATGCCACATGAGGGCTATGCTGACCTCATCACAAATGATGGACCTAGATTCCACTCAGACATACCCGTTAGCGAGCTCGCCGATCGTGACACTCGAGCCATCGAGGCAAGTGTTCGCTTATTACAAAAACGACCACCCAACCTATTTAACTAACTAGCCCCTCTAGGGGAGAACTATGCCTTCTATCCTATCCGCTAGATCCGGTGAAAGGGGAGCCACCGCTGTTTCCATCTCCTCCAGCTCATGGACTTCATAACCGGGCGCATAGCCATGGCTCATTGCCTCTAGATCGATGATGCTCCCATAATGAGAATGAGCAATCATGAAGGACTAATTGACCCCGGTGCAAAGGGCATTCCTCTCGGCTGGCGCACTCGAGCCGTGATCTCGATGGCATGAGCCACGAGTGAGCTGGTCCCCTCCGACCATACCACCTCAAGGTCATCGTAGACCACTCTGAGGGTGGCACTCTCAGGATACTGAGCTCATCACTCTCCACCGAAGATTTCTCCTCACCACGGTGAGATCCACAGCCAGTCCGGTAGAAATGCTCTCGGCATCCAGCCTCCGGGTTGTCTCCCTTTGAACTCAGCCTAGAGGGAGCCGACCTTCTATTACATGTCGTCGCACTCTTGGCAAGCCTGGTCACGTTCTTAGAAAGCCTGATCGCGCTCCTCGTGAGCCATGCCACATTCCGAGCAGAGCCTCTCTACGGTTTGGATCAGCTCATCCCGCTCCTTACGTAGCCGAGCGACCGTTGCGTCATCTAGGCTTGCCCTTTTCTCTAGGGCCACAAGCTTCTCCTTGGCCCCCAGCTTTAGATCCCTTTCTTTCTCAACCTTGCCTAGAAGGTCAAGGATCCGCTGCGAGTTTCAGCGTCCTTATAGAGCAACTCATCTCGCTCCTTCCTGACCCTGGCGGCTTCTTTGTCATCCTTCCACGACCTCACCGATAGGGCCTTGAATGCCTTCTTGGCCTCGTCAGCATCCCGACGGAACTTGGCCACCCACGACCAAAGATTGGCCGCGTCCTCGGTGAGGGGAGCCAGCTCAACCACCCTCTTCTTGGTGATAATGAGTTGAGCTATCACCTCCCCCACATAGCCACGCCTCCTCGATGAGGCGGTCCTAGGCTTCCTTCTATTGATGAAGAAACCAAGATTTCCCCTATCTATGAGCTATAAGGGACTGCAGGGAGACGATGGTTAGGATGTAAAAAGTATATAGAGGAAGAAAAGGGCAAGTAGCAGAACCAAACAATACCCGGCCGAGGGAACAACAACATCATGCAATGCGCCCATGGTGTGGTTCAGGGCCTCGAGCACGGACACGATCCCTATGGCGAGGCTATCCCGCTCCATGCTCTCTGTGGCGTCGTCAAGGGTAAAAAGCGTCGACGCCTGATCCTACGGATCAGTCCACTAGAGTAGGGGCTCACCCCGTGTGGATGAGCCACTGCCCATTGATGTCAGGGTCAGAGATAACTCCTCACCAGCCCCAAGCGCCGCCGACCCCTCTAGCCATGACATCCCCACTGAGATACCACCTCCGGTGATGGAAGGGGTCAGCGGTGTGGATGCGAACCTCTCTCCCAGCACCACGACTCTCAGGGACCCCTCGGCCACGTCCCCCTCCGTTCGGCCCGCGCCAGGCTCCGTCGCTTGGGCCATCGATGGCACGGGTCGTGCCAATGCCTCAGGCGATGCTACGGTTGTGCCCGGCTATGACCCATCTGTCATGGCCACCGCCACCTCCACCTACATCGGTGGGGTCACAACCGGCTATGTCACGACCACCATGGTCGGTGGCATGAGCACGGTTAGTAGCCTCGTCCGCCTCGCCATCGGCGGCGGTATCGCGGCCGTCATCGGCTGCTCCATGACCTCCGAAGGGGCCCCTTGAATTCCCATGTCCGCCCATCCTACCGAGGGCACAAACACCACCGTGGGTGGCGCCTGACCGACCAGCGATGCGGTCACACTGGCGCCGCTCCCGCCCAAAATGGGCGTGACACCAGCCGATGACGACCGCCGCCCGATTGGAGGGCGATGCTCTTCTTCGGCGCCAGCACCAAAAGATTCCGATGCTTGCTGACGCTGCAATGGACAAAAAACATAAGTCACGATGAAATCTGAATAAAATAGGAAAAACAGAGGAATTGATAACTCATCTCAGCGTCGTCGGGTGATAGATGCGTTTGGGGGACAAACCCCCCGACCCTTGCTTTGCCTCATCGGAACGAGGCCGTTTTGAGCCCGACCCCCTGCTCCTGGGTAGAGGGGCTCACCCCTAGTAGCTCCTAGGGCATATTGGTGGAACGCCCTACTCCCCTTAGCTCTTGGGGCGCAACGGCAGAGCCACTAGCCTCTGTTGGCTCATGGGGCAGGCCGATGGTACATCCTACCTCCGTCGGTCCCTAGGGGCATCTTTGGAATGGCCCACCTCCGCTAGCTCCCTAGACGTGCCTTCCCCTCCATGGAACAAGAAGAGTCCCGACACCTGCAAGGATGAACCGATGCCCGTCAGCGCATCCTCGTTTTTCAGGTTGTCCCACTCAATATCATCGGCTACTATTTCTTCTTCCTTTCAAAGTTGTCCCATCATCATCTCGATATCATCGGCTACTTCATTTCCTCGGTCCCTTGGCCTGATCAAAGTTAGTCTCGATAGTGGGGTCGGGTGATCAATTGAGGATGAAGGCAAGAGAAAGGGAAAGTTATGAAGACAACAATGAAGAGAAGGCAAGAGAATGGGGCTCCACGAAGACAACGGAGGATGCCCCACCAAGACCGGGAGGATGCCCTAGCACCGGGTAGACAAAGTCGAGGGCGGCACCCGCGTCGTCCCACAAAGGCTCCATCACCTCCTTGATGCATTGCGCGATCTCAGAATTGGGGAGCGTTCCCTCGATGAGCGCCATTCCGTCCAATGATGCCTCAGCGCCATCACGTATAGAGGGAGCACACGCGTCATCAACGGTGCCACCCTCCTCGCTTGGTAAGTGTAATACCTCGGGTGTTTAAATACTAAAAACTACCATGTCATCATATGCATTGCAAAGCAATTGGTCATATTGAAAACTTTGATATGCATTCACTAAAACAAGTTTACATTTATGTTATGAGTGTTGCCTTGTATGGATTTGATCAAGTTCAAAGATTTGTTGTGATTTGGATTTCCAAAAACTCTGATTTCCAGTGATTTGTTTTTCCTCAAAAAACCTAATTCAAAATCAAAGTACATTTTGGGGTTGAGCCTTAAAGCAAAAATGTAGAGCTTGTCGAGTTGTACAAAGTTGGTTTTTGGAGTTTTCACAGTTGTTTAGAAAAATTTGAAGTAATTTGAAAAGGCGTAATTCTTTAAATGTCCCATTTTTGAATTCAAATTTGCATTTCAAAATGTAGACAGAATTAGGGGGTGGTTATAAAAGCAAAGTTGTAAAACTTTGAATTTTGTACAACTTTTGTTTTTGGAGATTTTTGAGTTGTTACACAAATTTGGGAGTAATTTGGGATTTGAAACGAAGGGCAGTTTTGTAATTACGGTGAACAGTACTCGCGGAAGCCACCTCACCGTCGGTGATCTTCCGACGTCTTCCAGTCGCGCCTGTGGCCGCCTTCGGCTCCGCGCTGGCATGGGAAGGCCA
Source organism: Miscanthus lutarioriparius (assembly GCA_904845875.1). Lineage (NCBI taxonomy): Eukaryota > Viridiplantae > Streptophyta > Magnoliopsida > Poales > Poaceae > Miscanthus > Miscanthus lutarioriparius. Next base: position 74,553,775 of record CAJGYO010000011.1, read on the forward strand.
CGTCGTGGCTTCTATTTGCTCCCTGGCCGCGCTATATGGTCTTCACCGCCGTCGTTCTTCGCCATTTTCTTCTCCTCTGCTTTCCAGTCGCCGTCGCCTTGCTCCGTCGAGCTCTCGCCGTCGATCTAGCGCCTGTACCGTCTCAGCAAAGCGCTCAATAGCTTCGCTAGTTCCTTGCGCACCCAGCCAGCCAACTCTGGTCGCCTGATTCCGCCGGGAACCCGCTGTGCGTGCCTTTCTTCCCCGCGGCCGGCAACCTCACCGTCGAGTGCGTGTCGCCGTGGCCAGTGCTCCACGGTCTGTCCCTGCTCTTGCTGAGCATACCATCAGTTTTGCCATGTTGCCGTGATACTTTGTATCTTGTTGTTTGATCATTTCCTCCACCGCAGCCACCGGAACTCCATCACCGACGTGGTTCACGCCATCGTGATTGCTGTGACCGACGTCGAGTCTCTCCGTTGCTCCTCCGGTTCAGCCGTTTGCTTGGAATTGTTGTGGGTGAGCTCCTGAGTCTTCCCGAGCTGTGTGTTTAACCGCTACTGGTCTGGTTTCATCGGCGTTGTGCAGCCGCACCGTCGTGGCCGCCATGGAGGGCATCGTGCTCAGTCCAGTTCGTGTTTGGTCTAGTTAGTGTCACAAATCGATGCGCCGTGGTGTTGTGGTCATGTTAGTACCTTGGCCGTCCCCGGTGACCTCGTCGTCGGCGAGATTTCGCCGATCAAAGCTGCTGCCGCCGTGGTCCGCGCGGGAGGAAGGAGATGACATGTGGGGTCGGGCTGTCAGTGACTCAGTGGTTTGAAAATGAATTTTTCTATTTTTAGAGATGAATGAATAGTGTATGTTTTTGTTATTTATGTGTAGATTTATTTAGAGCTCCAAAAATTATGAAAATTTTTGTGTGACTTCTCTGTGATGGATATTATTTAGGAAAAATATGAAATGTTGATTTTCAGTACTTTTTTGAATGTGATAAAAATTGCTCAATTAATTAATAAATGAGTTTCCATGATGTTTCTAGGCTTATTTATTTATCCAAAAATTATGAAAATTGTTTTTCCATTTAGTTATCATATGATGAACATGTATAAAAATTTTGAGGTCAATTGGAACAAGTTTATTTATTTCATAATTCTTAATTAATTCATAAAAGCAAATAGTAACCTTTAATGATTTAGGTTTTTGTTTGGATTTTTGGATTGAGTGATGACCTTGGGTCATTAGTTGATAATGATCCTTGGCAATTGAATTAGGTGTTACAAAAAAGGTTTAGTTGGTTTGACTTGTAATTGTACCGCGAAGGAAAGTTGTATTCAAGTTGTTAATTTTGTATCCATCGTCAAGCATCATGTTTTATATTCCGCATCATGTTAAACATGACATTGTTACTACGTGTAGTGAACGAAGGTGAGCACGTGGTAGTTAATCAAGTGGTTGAGGAGGTTAGTCCGTCTGTGGAGGTTGGATTTGAAATCGGTGGAATGACTCCGGAACCAGACTTTTCCATCAACGAAGGCAAGCCCTGGATGCATTTAAACCTACCTTGTGTTTTACAACTTGATTTCGCTTTTGATTCTCTTTACTGCATTAAGTGATTAGGAGTTAAATGAAAACCTAATTGGTGCATTACCAACCTTGTTTTTCCATATCTACCCTGTTACCAGTTTTTAATTCGTATATGCTTAGTTATGCTTAGCTATGCTTAGAACGATGAAAGTCGTGTGATTACCTGTCACCTGCAAGTTTTAAATGGAACTTTGGTTACTTATATTATCATGTGATATGGGAATGTGGAGTAATAAATCTAGACCGGGCGGACTCGGTGTGTGTGAGCCACAAGGCATGGAGGTCTTATGAGCGGGTTCTTTCCGCCTGTGTCGATTAAGGTCCGTCCGTTGTTGAATTGCATGAGGTGAGACTTTGTAGTACTAACCACATACTCCGGTAAGCCTTAACTTGGCTATTCTATTACGAGAATGGCTACTCGCGCACTGGGAGTGGAGAGATGGTGGGAATAGCGTGTACCCACGTGGAAGTGGGCTGGATTGGTGGAGTACTGTATTCTCGGGTGGCGCGGACCCGTTCTTGTTTTAGAGGATCCGAGGGTAGGTTGGTATATGTAGGTCGGGGACCTGCATATGTCGTGTGGTCTGGAATCCCCAGCTGGGTTTAATCAGTTCGAATCGTCGTTGCTCCTCGGTTATGGAGACTCAACTCACTGTTCATCATCATAGTTTAATAACTGAAACTTAAGTAAGGTTTGAGAAAGTGTTGGATATGGAGTTTCATGATCTCATTACGGGTTGTGTCAGCTTTGTATATGGTTTTATGAAGTTTTAAATGTTGATATAAAGAATTTTGTTAAAAAGCTTTTACGCAAAAGAACTTTGATTATTGCTAAAGCCATACCTTGAATCCCTAAGCCTACATTCCTGAGTTCTATTAGTTTTTATTTTCGGTTAAGTCTTGTTGAGTACTTTTGTACTCAGGGTTTGTTGACCCTTGTTGCAGGTGAGCCTCATGAGCAGATCTATTTTGGATCATGCTGCATGACTATTGTTCAATGCGATGACGATAAGTAATTGTGTGGCCCTTGGGCAGGGCAGCTTATTTGTGTGTTCTGTAATATGTTATAATTCCACTCCACTACTATGTTTTGTAATATTAATCGAACTTAGCTGTATGGTTTGAAACAAATGTTTTGTAAACTATGTTATTGTAAGTCTTCCGCTAATTTTTACTCTGATGTATATATTTGAATAAACTGTTGTATACTGCATTGACTCTGTAATGTGATCCTGCTCGGAAATCATGGATGATTCGGGGTTCCCGAGGACACCCGACAGTCTTCTTAAGTTAGCAGGAACATATGCATAGTTGTCAAAGGTCGTTGGACAGCGATAGATGCATGTGGGCCCAATAATTTAGGAGGTTCTGCCACAGAATGGTATCCGAGCGATCGTTACAAGGTCTTTGTTGTATTGTTTTACAAAAACTTCAAAATGATTTGGGATAACTAAATTTAATTTGTTAATTTGGTCCAAATTGCTTCTGACTTATCTAATTTCTTTCTCACCATTCATTATTTGATTAAAAAGGCTTTGTGTGGTGGAGTAGTAATCTTGCTATGCCCTATATAAAAACAAATGTTGTTTTTGTGTCTTATAAGCTTTGATGTTTTTATTCGTAAGAACGATTCATGTGTCATGATTAATTCACTTGTTACTTCCTTCACCTCTAAGTCTGGGTGGGTAGTGAGTCTGGGTTGAGTTGTGTAGTCCACCCTTGCTGCTTTTGAGACTGTTGTTAGATTGTCTTACTGGGATTAATCTTGCTTCCTACAGTATGGCTCGTACCAAGATGATAGCCCATAAGTCTGTTGGGCCCAAAGGAGTTCCTCACCACCAACTTGCCCCTAGGAATGATGGTGCTAGTAGTAGCAGCTCTAGGCCTGATCCATAGGCAAAGATACAGAGGATTTCTAGAGAGTTAGCACAGGCTACTAGGGATAGGGCCAGGGATACCATCCAGGTAGGAGAATTACAGGATCAATTGAGGCGTCTCACCACCGCTCACAGGAACTGTGAACGCATGTTAGTTCGTACGGTGGAACGAAGAAATGAAGCTTGGCATAGAGAAAATGTAGCTAGAGCTAGAACTCATGAGCTAGAATTCTATGTAGAAGATTTAGAAGAACATAATACTTATCTGCATGAAGAAGTTCATAGGCTAAGCAACCTCCTGGATCCAAATCATGAACCTCAAGATGATGCAATGGACCCAGGTGTTATCCTTGCCGATGATAGTGAATCGGAAGAGGAAGAAGAAGATCCGGAAGACTTAGTAATGGTCGATGAAAGTGATAATGAGGGCGGAAATATTTCCGGAATGGATACCGAGCCCGAAGTTGGAGGTGATCAAGGAGAAGATTAGAGTTCGATAATAGTTAGTTCTAGTTAAAGTTAAGTAGTTTTGTTTAGGTGTGGTCTAGTGTATAAATTAGTAAACCCTATGTAATGTGTTTTGGAGTAAGCTCTTTTTGCAATTCAATAAAGGCTTGTGAGTAAAATTTGGTTTGTTATGAACAGATGCGTCGTACGCGCATGGTTTGCATATTCCTGGTACTTCACAAGATGAGGACGACATTCCTGATCCGCCACCAGTTCCACCGAATCTAGCTGATGCTATCGCCACCCTTGTCAATGTGACTGTTGAAAATGCTCGACTACTTCGAGAGATAGCTCAGAGTAATCAGAATATGGTGCAAGGAAACCAAGGTCGCAATCATAACAGGTAGGAGGCTACGTATGTAGATTTTACAGATACAAGACCACCGGTGTTCACCAAGGCAGATGAACCACTGGAGGCTGATGATTGGCTTCGAACTATGGAGCAGAAATTTGATCTTATTCCCTGCACGGAGATTCAGAAACCTGTGTTTGCCGCCCAACAACTTCGAGGTGCAGCTGGTGCTTGGTGGGCAAACCTAGCGGCTATGCAACCAGCTGGCATTCCAATAACTTGGGCTGAGTTCCATACTGCCTTTCGAGCCCACTATATTCCAGAAGGAGTGATGGCTATGAAGCTGGATGAGTTCCTTGCTTTGAAGCAAGGGGATCAAACGGTTGTGTAGTATGTGGGAAGATTCAATCACCTATCATAGTATGCATCTAAACATGTCAATACAGATGCCAAGAAGAAGAGGTGGTTTATGAGAGGTCTGAATACCAAGCTGCAGACAATGATGACTACTTGTACCAATGTCACTTATCATGAGGCAGTGAATATTGCAATTGCTTCAGAGGAAAAGTATCGGCAACATAAGGAGATCAAAAAGAAAAAGAATGTGCCATCTGGATCTTTTGGGGGAAATCAAAAGAGGCAGAGGGTGATTTATCATCTAGTAAATCATAATCGTCCTCCTTATTGTTCGCCACAGTTTTAAGCTGGGCAGCAATCAAATGTCCGTCCTGCTACAACTTATCAGAATCCACAATAGACTAATACTTCTGGTGTTAGTGCTCCAACACCCCAGGGTCACAAGTATCCCTGTTTCAATTGTCTCAAGCCTGGTCATTTCTCGAGGGAATGTCCGTATCCAAAGTAGTCTAATCCAAATTATTAGAAGACCCCTGCCAATCAACAACAGGGTCAGGCACAGAACAAGAATAACAATCAGAATGCTCAGAAGGGCAAAGATGAAAGGAAGACAAGAAGGGTTTTCTATATTCAAGCCGGGGAGATTCCTGAAGGGGAGCCAGTGATGATGGGTATGTTTCCTGTTGTCAATCATCCTGCAGTTATACTTTTTGATTCGGGTGCATCTCATTCATTCATCAATAGAACATTTGTGGTAAAGCATGAAATTTCAATTGGGACAACAAAGGAAAATTTCTTTATACAGTCACCCGGGGGACGTCTGTGTACTAAGGAAATGGTATACTAGGTACCCATAAACCTGGGTGGGCATATTTTTCCCACTACCATGATTATCCTAAAGGATCAGGATATAGATGTAATCTTGGGGATGAATTGGATGTATCAGCATAAGGCTGTTATAGATGCTTTGAATAGAACAATCAGGGTGAGTTTGCCAGATAATCATTCTCAACTTCTCATCGAACTTCCAACTTTAAGAAGATCAGTGGGCAAAGTTTGTGCAACTGCCGTCAAAGAGATTAGAGATATCCTAGTAGTGTGTGAATTTTCTGATGTGTTTCCTGAAGATTTACCCGGTCTACCACCATATAGGGATGTTCAGTTTAACATAGAGTTGAAACCTAGAATAGCTTCGATTTCTAGGAGAGCTTATAGGATGCCACCCAAGGAATTAGCCGAGTTAAAGACTCAGTTGCAAGAATTGATTGATAAGGGGTTTATCCAACCTAGTTCATCACCTTGGGGATGTCCGGCAATTTTTGTGAAAAAGAAAGATGAGACCCTGAGGTTATGCGTCGACTATCGTCCATTGAATGAAGTGACCATCAAGAATAAGTATCCCTTACCTTGGATAGATTTGCTTTTTGATCAACTGGCCGGAGCCAAAGTTTTCTCCAAGATTGATTTGAGGTCAGGCTATCACCAAATCAAGATTAAGCCTGAAGATATTCCCAAAACGGCATTTACCACAAGATATGGATTATATGAATACTTGGTAATGTCTTTTGGTTTGACAAATGCTCCAGCTCATTTCATGTATCTGATGAATTCAGTATTCATGTCTGAGCTAGACAAGTTTGTAGTGGTGTTTATTGATGACATTCTAGTATATTCCAAGAACAAGACAGAACATGCGAAACATCTCAGAATTGTTCTGACCCGCTTGGGAGAACATCAACTATATGCCAAGTTCAGCAAGTGTGATTTTTGGCTTAAGGAAGTACAATTTCTTGGACATGTCTTGTCAACTGAAGGAGTTGCTGTTGATCCAAGCAAAGTTAAGGATGTGCTTGATTGGAGACCGCCAACCATAGTTCATCAGGTTCGGAGTTTTCTAGAGATTGGCGGGGTATTACCGTCATTTTATTCCATATTTCTCTAGGGTATCTAAGTCCATCACTGAGTTGTTGAAGAACCAAGTCAAGTTTATCTGGTCATCTGATTGTGAAGAAGCTTTCTAGACTTTGAAGAGATTGTTAACCACTGCCCTAGTATTAGCCCAACCTGATATCGAGAAGCCATTTGATGTTTATTGTGATGCTTCGGGTATTGGTATTGGATGTGTATTGATGCAAGAAGGCAGAGTCATTGCTTATGCATCCAGGCAACTTAAGCAACATGAAGAACACTATCTAACTCATGATCTGGAGTTAGCAGCTGTGGTCCATGCTCTGAAGATTTGGCGGCATTACCTGCTTGGTAATACATGCCATATTTATACAGACCACAAGAGTTTAAAGTATATCTTTACTTAGTTAGAATTGAACATGCGATAAAGAAGATGGTTAGAACTGATTAAAGATTATGACTTGGAAGTACATTATCACCCTAGTAAAGCAAATGTGGTTGCAGATGCCCTCAGTCGTAAAAGTTATTGCAATTGCCTGATAGTAAGAACAATGGGTCTGACCTTATGTCAAGAGATGGAGAAGTTGAATGTAGAGATAATTCAACAAGGTAGTTTGACCAACATCATTGTCGAAGCCAATATTTGAGACCAGGTTATTGCTGCTCAGAAGGAAAACAAGGGTATAGTCCATATCAAGGAAAGAGTCAGGAATGGAAAAGCGGAATGCTTCAGCATAGATGATGATGGTGTGCTATGGTTCAAGGATCGCCTGGTGGTACCAAAAGTTCCTGAGTTGCGATAATCAATTCTTGAAGAAGCACATGCTACTAGGTTATCTATCCATCCGGGAAGTAACAAGATGTACCATGACTTGAAACAAAAGTTTTGGTGGACTAAAATGAAGATAGAGATTGCTAGATATATAGCAAAGTGTGATACTTGTCAAAAGGTGAAAGCTATACATTTGAGGTCTGCTGGTGAATTATAGCCATTACCTATTCCAGCTTGGAAGTGGGAGGACATTAGTATGGACTTTATTGTTGGTCTACCCAAGACATCAAAGGGATTTGACTCAATATGGGTTATTGTAGATCGACTCACTAAGTCAGCACATTTTCTTCCTGTCAAGACTATATATCATACTATCCAATATGCCAAGATGTATTTAGCAAGAATCATGAGCCTACATGGAGTACCAAAGACCATTGTGTCCGATAGGGGTACACAGTTTGTCTCTAGTTTTTGGAAACAATTGCATGCTTCATTGGGAACCAAGTTCTGTATAGTACAGCTTATCATCCATAGACTGATGGACAGACTAAAAGAGTCAATCAAGTACTTGAAGATATGTTAAGGTGTTGTGTCCTTAACTATTCCAATAAGTGGGATGAATGCTTACCTTTGGCCGAGTTCTCATACAACAATAGTTATCAGGAAAGCATTAGAATGGCTCCATTTGAAGCACTCTATGGTCGTAGATGCAGAACATCGCTGAGTTGGTCTGAGCTCGGAGAAAGAAGGTTAGGCAAGGTTAGGCAAATATAAAGTAATTTGAAGATAGCTCAGTCCCGACAAAAGAGTTATGTGGGTAAACGACGTAGACCATTGGTGTTTAACAATGGAGATTTTGTATATCTAAAGGTATCACCAATGAAGGGAGTTACCCGTTTTGGTGTTAAAGGCAAGTTGGCACCTCGATATATTGGACCATTTCAAATTTTAGAGAGGTATGAAAAAGTGGCATATCGCTTGAAACTACCAGAACATCTATCAGCTGTACATGATGTGTTCCATGTTTCTCAATTGAAGAAGTGTCTCCAAGTGCCTGAGCAGAATGTTGAGGTTGAAGGAGTGGAACTTGAACCGGATTTGACTTATTCTGAATATCCTATCCGAGTTTTGGATCAGAAAGATCGTGTTGCTCGAAGGAGGACAATCAAGTTCTAAAAGATACAATGGAATCAACATTTAGAAGAAGAAGCTACTTGGGAATCTGAAGATTACTTGTTAGAGAAATTTCCAGAGTTTCTTGCGTCGATATAGAATAATGTTAGTTTTGCTCTGTGGTTGCGATCTATGTTTGTAAAGGAACCTTAGCTGTTTTATGAACATGTTTTGGATATTTTTGGATTGACACATTTCCTTTTCCATTACTTATCCTATGACTTTGAATCTCGGGACGAGATTTCTTTTAGGGGGAAGGATTGTAACACCTCGGGTGTTTAAATACTAAAAACTGCCATGTCATCATATGCATTGCAAAGCAATTGGTCATATTGAAAACTTTGATATGCATTCACTAAAACAAGTTTACATTTATGTTATGAGTGTTGCCTTGTATGGATTGGATCAAGTTCAAAGATTTGTTGTGATTTGGATTTTCGAAAACCCTGATTTCCAGTGATTTGTTTTTCCCCAAAAAACCTAATTCAAAATCGAAGTACATTTTGGGGTTGAGCCATAAAGCAAAAATATAGAGGTTGTCGAGTTGTACAAAGTTGGTTTTTGGAGTTTTCACAGTTGTTTAGAAAAATTTGAAGTAATTTGAAAAGGCGTAATTCTTTAAATGTCCCATTTTTGAATTCAAATTTGCATTTCAAAATGTAGACCGAATTAGGGGGTGGTTATAAAAGCAAAGTTGTAAAACTTTGAATTTTGAACAACTTTTGTTTTTGGAGATTTTTGAGTTGTTACACAAATTTGGGAGTAATTTGGGATTTGAAATGAAGGGCAGTTTTGTAATTACGATGAACAGTACTCGCGGAAGCCACCTCACCGTCGGTGATCTTCCGACGTCTTCCAGTCGTGCCTGTGGCCGCCTTCGGCTCCGCGCTGGCATGGGAAGGCCGCGTCGTGGCTTCTATTTGCTTCCTGGCCACGCTATATGGTCTTCACCACCGCCGTTCTTCGCCATTTTCTTCTCCTCTGCTTTCTAGTCGCCGTCGCCTTGCTCCGTCGAGCTCTCGCTATCGATCTAGCGCCTGTACCGTCTCAGCAAAGCGCTCAATAGCTTCGCTAGTTCCTTGCGCACCTAGCCAGCTAGCTCTGGTCACCTGATTCCACCGGGAACCCGCTGTGCGCGCCTTTCTTCCCCGCGGCCGGCAACCTCACCGTCGAGTGCGCGTCGCCATGGCCAGCGCTCCACGGTCTGTCCCTGCTCTTACTGAGCATACCATCAGTTTCGCCATGTTGCCATGATACTTTGTATCTTGTTGTTTGATCATTTCCTCCACCGCAGCCACCGAAACTCCATCACCGACGTGGTTCACGCCGTCGTGATTGTTGTGACCGACGTCGAGTCTCTCCGTTGCTCCTCCGGTTCAGCCGTTTGCTCGGAAGTGTTGTGGGTGAGCTCCTAAGTCTTCCCGAGCTGTGTGTTTAACCGCTACTGGTCTGGTTTCACCGGCGTTGTGCAGCCGCACCAACGTGGCCGCCATGGCCGGCGTCGTGCTCAGTCCAGTTCGTGTTTGGTCTAGTTAGTGTCACAAATCGATGTGCCGTGGTGTTGTGGTCATGTTAGTACCTTGGCCGTCGCCGGTGACCTCGCCGTCGGTGAGATTTCGCCGGTCAAAGCTGCTGCCGCCGTGGTCAGCGCGGGAGGAAGGAGATGACATGTGGGGTCGGGCTGTCAGTGACTTAGCGGTTTGAAAATGAATTTTCTATTTTCAGAGATGAATGAATAGTGTATGTTTTTGTTATTTATGTGTAGATTTATTTAGAGCTCCAAAAATTATGAAAATTTTTGTGTGACTTCTCTATGATGTATATTATTTAGGAAAAATATGAAATGTTGATTTTCAGTACTTTTTGAATGTGATAAAAATTGCTCAATTAATTAATAAATGAGTTTTCATGATTTTTCTAGGCTTATTTATTTATCCAAAAATTATGAAAATTGTTTTTCCATTTAGTTATCATATGATGAACATGTATAAAAATTTTGAGGTCAATTGGAACAAGTTGATTTATTTCATAATTCTTAATTAATTCATAAAAGCAAATAGTAACCTTTAATGATTTAGGTTTTTGTTTGGATTTTTGGATTGAGTGATGACCTTGGGTCATTAGTTGATAATGATCCTTGGCAATTGAATTAGGTGTTACGAAAAAGGTTTAGTTGGTTTGACTTGTAACTGTACCACGAAGGAAAGTTGTATTCAAGTTGTTAATTTTGTATCCATCGTCAAGCATCATGTTTTATATTCCGCATCATGTTAAACATGGCATTGTTACTATGTGTAGTGAACAAAGGTGAGCACGTGGTAGTTAATCAAGTGGTTGAGGAGGTTAGTCCGTCTGTGGAGGTTGGATTTCAAATCGGTGGAACGACTCCGGAACCAGACTTTTTCATCAACGAAGGCAAGCCCCGGATGCATTTAAACCTACCTTGTGTTTTACAACTTGATTTTGCTTTTGCTTCTCTTTACTGCATTAAGTGATTAGGAGTTAAGTGAAAACCTAATTGGTGCATTACCAACCTTGTTTTTCCATATCTACCCTGTTACCAGTTTTAATTCGTATATGCCTAGTTATGCTTAGCTATGCTTAGAACGATGAAAGTCGTGTGATTACCTATCACCTCCAAGTTTTAAATGGAACTTTGGTTACTTATGTTATCATGTGATATGGGAATGTGGAGTAATAAATCTAGACCGGGCGGACTCGGTGTGTGTGAGCCACAAGGCATGGAGGTCTTGTGAGCGGGTTCTTTCCGCCTGTGTCGATTAAGGTCCGTCCGTTGTTGAATTGCATGAGGTGAGACTTTGTAGTACTAACCACATACTCCGGTAAGCCTTAACTTGACTATTCTATTACGAGAATGGCTACTCGCGCACTGGGAGTGGAGAGATGGTGAGAATAGCGTGTACCCACATGGCAATGGGCTGGATTGGTGGAGTACTTTATTCTCGGGTGGCGCGGACCCATTCTTGTTTTAGAGGATCCGAGGGTAGGTTGGTATATGTAGGTCGGGGACCTACATATGTCGTGTGGTCTGGAATCCCCAGCTAGGTTTAATCGGTTCGAATCATCGTTGCTCCTCGGTTATGGAGACTCAACTCACTATTCATCATCGTAGTTTAATAACTAAAACTTGAGTAAGGTTTGAGAAAGTGTTGGATATGGAGTTTCATGATCTCATTACGGGTCGTGTCAGCTTTGTATATGGTTTTATGAAGTTTTGAATGTTGATATAAAGAATTTTGTTAAAAAGCTTTTACGCAAAAGAACTTTGATTATTGCTAAAGCCATACCTTGAATCCCTAAGCCTGCATTCCTGAGTTCTATCAGTTTTTATTTTCGATTAAGTCTTGTTGAGTACTTTTGTACTCAGGGTTCGTTGACCCTTGTTGCGGGTGAGCCTCATGAGCAGATCTATTTTGGATCGTGCTGCATGACTGTTGTTCAATGCGATGACGATAAGTAATTGTGTGGCCCTTGGGCAGGGCAGCTTATTTGTGTGTTATGTAATATGTTATAATGTCACTCCACTACTATGTTTTGTAATATTAATTGAACTTAGTTGTATGGTTTGAAACAAATGGTTTGTAAACTATGTTATTGTAAGTCTTCCGCTAATTTTTACTCTGATGTATATATTTGAATAAACTGTTGTATACTGCATTGACTCTGTAATGTGATCCTGCTCAGAAATCGTGGATGATTCGGGGTTCCCGAGGACACCCGACAATCTTCTAAAGTTAGCAGGAACATATGCATAGTTGTCAAAGGTCATTGGACAGTGACAGATGCATGTGGGCCCAATAATTTAGGAGGTTCTACCACAGTAAGCCCCGATGACGCCCGACCCTTTTAGGCTATTCTCCTTCAACATGTAGATGGCAGCGATGTGGTCTCGGATCTTCTTCTTGTCCTTCTCCGGGACGCCCCACTTCCTCCACTGCTCTAGGGCCTCTTCGATTAGGCGCCCGGTGAACTCTGGTAGAGGGGCGGCGGCGTCATTCTTGAGGTAGAACCACTGTGAGTGCCACCCCTTGTTGGACGTCGAGAGCCGCATGGACGGGTACTCACCAACCCGATTGTTCCAAAGTTGGATGCCGGCCCACCCCATTGGCATGTGTAGCTCCTTCCTACCGCCCTTCTCCCTCTTCTTCTAGAGGTTGACGGTGAAGAAATACCTGCACAAGTTGAAGTGGGTGCTGATCCCTAGGAGTCCTTCGCACAGCACAACAAACGCCGCCATGTGCTGATCCCGTTGGGATTCAGATGTTGCAGCTCAATCTTGTAGAAGTGCAGCAGCCCTCAGAGGCATTTGTGGGCGGGGTCGTGAGCCCACGCTCATGGAAGTGGGCGAATGACACCACATAGCCGTCGGGCGGCGATGGCAAATCCTCATCGCCGGGCAGCAGCCACTCCTCGGTCGAGGTTCGCGCACGGAGTAGACCTCGATGGACAAGGCCCTCCATGTGCTAGAAGGTGATGTCAGAATGGCACCACGGATCCATTGGAGGTGGGGCAGATGGATGCGAGCTCAATGGCGGCAGAGATGTGGAGGCTATGGAGGTTAGGATGCAGGCGTGCGTATGAAACATGGAGGGCTAACCCTTTGGTTTTATAGGGGAGACAGGTGCGAGGAAACCAGCCGCCTGCCTAGATCTCCGCGCCTGCCATGACCTGTCACCACATCTCATCGTGGGGCGTGCACACGCAACCTATGGCTATCCCCTCACAAAACACACCGGATGTTTTGTCGCCCCGAACGGGCCACGACCCGTCACAGGTAAGAGGGATACGGAGCTGAAAATGCTCCTACGCCCCGTCTAGTCCTTAGAGTTTGAAGGTCAGCCCACCGATGGGTTCAACAACTGCTCTAGGCACCTTTAGAGTGAGGGCTAGAAAGGGATGGTCCCGCTAGCAGCCAGTACCCAAGCGCACGAGCGCGTGGGCATCCTGGCCCATGTTCGAGTCTCGGTCGGATGTGATCCATGGTTTTTCCTCGAAGAAAGGTAGAGAGCCCTCGGGACCGGTCGAATGGACCCAAGAACTATATGGCTTGACCGCTAAGAATCTAGAGTCGGTCACTAGCTGACCCAAGCAGGACCCCCATGAATGGGATACTAGGGCCCCACTCGAACTAGCCTGTTAATAGCTCACCGACCACCATGATTCATCCATAGAGGAAAATCATGGCATGGCTCCCCTTTCATTTTTATCGAAAAAAGCTTGAGGGAAGACGATCACAAAGATAAGCCAACCCTCGACCGGACCCTTGCTATGGGTGGGGGCTCAAGGAAAGTTAGACTCATAAGGAGACCGAACGTGCGATCGTCAGAATGACAGATCCATAGGGGTTGCAATCAGGAAAGAATTTTTTGACCCACCAAATCTCACATCTACACCCCCGAGGGGTTCAATCATGATGAAAGGGAATCGTTGTCCCTAGGACATGCAGTGGGCGGCAAAAGGCCCAGGCCCTTAGAATCCTCCCATTTGGAAATGCCTCCGAAGGAGTATTCTACTCCTCCGTAGGCTCGGGGGCTACTGTCGGAGACCAATACTAGGGTACCCAAAGAGGAGGAGCTAATCGTCATCCACATTGATTCATCCGAGCAATCAAGAGCGCGAATACAACTGAACTGACCCCTAGGTGCTTAGGTTCCACCACGCCCGACCTCTGGGGGTAGGCCCCACCTCACCTGACCTCTGGGGGCGGGCCCTGCCACGCCTCGACCTCTAGGTCGGGGGCTCCACCTCGCCCGACCTCTAGGTCCGAGGCTCCACCTGCCCGGCCTCTGGGGGCGGGCTCCGTCTCGCCTGACCCCAAGGCCGTAGGCTCTGTCTCGCCCGGCCTCTTGGGTGAGGGATCCGTCTCTCCCGACCTCTTGGGTGAGGGCTCTGTCTCGCCCGACGGGACCCATATCGCCACCAACCACTCCAAGTCCAAGTGTATGGGCCTAGGTCAAAACTCTAACACCAAGGAAGACACCGACATGCCCCGATGTAACCCGTGGCCATGATGGGCCATACCTGAGGATTCACTTCAAGAACAGCGTCGAGCGTGCCGGTGCTGTTCTGCCTAACCCCCGTACGAACGCTGATAGGCGCGTCGGTTCACCATGACGCCCACCAGGATGGAATGGGACACCATGACCGACAGATGATGCCTGCGCATGGCACTAGTGATGAACAGGGCCACAATGTGGAGTCGTCCCTGTTGACATCTATAAGATCAGCGGGACCCGCATGAAGGAGAAGGACCCGGCAATCCCGGAAGCTCTCCTCCCTCTCGTTCTTCTCCTGTTCCTCTGCTGTAACCTGCTCTTTCCCTTGGCCTATAAAAGGGAAAGCAGGGCACCCCATGAAAGGGATCGACCCATCAAAATCCAATCAAGATCCACACAAGAGCACGACATGAATGCACGGCTGAGCAGCGATCAAGCTCTCAGCATCTGTTCACTCCTTCCACTAGAGACATAGGATCATTTCCCTCTCTCGCTCATTTGTACCCCCTACTACAAACTTTCAGTGCTAGTAACATGAGCAGCAATGACGAACTGTATGTAGGGACTTTTTGCCCGAACCAGTATAAATCTCGTGTCCTCTAAGCACACCATCTGAGCCAGACGCGTAATACTAGAAATTTACTCGTCGGTGGTAACTCAAAACACCGACAGATGTTGGCATCAAGAAGCTCATCCTCACTGGTAGGGTGATGAGGGAGGGCATCTATGCCGGCGGCCACCATAAATCAGCCATCGGACCACCTCTAGTCGCCCATCTGCACGCCGCTGGTCACCGGACCGCCATAGCTGAACTGCCTCCACGCCGCCGCCCACCCATCCGCTCACATCCAGTTATCTGCCTCCACTTTGAAGCCTCCTTTCTGGGCCAACCGAATTGATGCTGTAGGTTGCCTTTAGTCCACCACCTAACGAGCACAGCTTCGTGTATGGTCGCTCCGAACCTCATCTTGGTTGCCGCTGCCATTAGCGGCGGTCGTCCTCACCGTCATCACCAACAACGTCATCTCCCTCCACTATTGGATCTCTAAGTTGCTGCCAGCTGCAATTCTGCTTCTCGGAGCTATGTCGCCTCCACCTCCGTTGACCACCACATCTGTGAAGTTCAAGCCAGTCATGACACCTAACAGTGGCTTTGAGGGTCGCTCTCGCTGCTTCCAGCAGTCATCAACCTCCACGACCCTTGTGAAGTCTGAGCATATGTTGGCAGTCCTTAACTCACACTTTGAACCACCAACACTCCCATAAAATCCACAGAAATAAACACCAAAACGTAGTGATAAGGTTTATAACAAACGAATTCCATGAGTTTTGGTGTTTATTCATTTGTAGGAGGGCATTTGTGGAAATACACATAAAAGGGATAAAATCTGCAAAACTACAAAGCATGAATATCATTCTACACAAGCCCAAAGAAGGAAGCCCACAACCGAGCAAATTAGGGCCCAGAATAAGTGGAGAACAAGCCCAAAATCTAACCAAATCAATCCAACTCTGCATAATACCATCATGGGCCAAGTCCAGACGATCATAGAAGCTCACCCACCAAAGATGGGCTTGAACCAGCCCAGGGTGGGGCCGCACCACCACCGGCTCCTCTTGGGCCCATCCTTCGTAGGTGGTTGCATGGTGGCATGCTTGGTCGGTTTGCGTAGGTTTCCTAATTTATTGGCGCCAAACCGAACATCAGCCACTATATAAGAAGGGGTGGAGCTCTCTCCACAACATAAAAACATTGGGGCAACAACACAAGGGGTACACAATGTAGCAAGAAGGAGTAGAGCCACACTCATATTTTAGCTCTCTAGCTAGTCTAGTTTAGGGAGTGAGGAAGAGAAAGAAAAGGAGAAGTAGGAGAAGGCTACCTCCATTTGTAGCAGAAGGAATGCCGAAAATATTGGCTCCCTCTTCACATGTACCTCGACGGACCTAGTACTACTTGGAGTGCAAGAGGATCGTGTTTATCTTCGATGGTGAGTTCTACTTTAAGTAGTCTTGTTTACTATTTACTTGCGGGTTTGTCGTCCGTCCCCGTGGTGGATACTCTAGTAGTGGGCTCCCGATAAAGATGGATCACCCTATACAGCGTTAGAGTAGTAGTCGATAGCGTAGACGTGGTGCCTAGGCTTGAGGCTACCTTCGTTTGCCTCATTCCCCATGGATGAGGGGTAGGCGACAGGTGGTGACAGCTCTGTTCGTCCCTTATAATCCCCCATGTTTGGGTTCAGGTATAGAGCTGTAGGCCAGGATCACCTGGCAGACCAGGTGTGCTTCGATGCCTGAAGTAAGTATATAGTGGCAAAGCTATCTTAACTTAGGATCTCTATCCCTAGAAAACCTTGCTACTCGAGTTATCATTCTTCTTGTTACCTTAGGTGAAATAGCTCAGAGACTTTTACACATCCGTTTCTCATGGAAATACGATACCTTTAATACTTCCGGGTGAAATGCTACAACGGTAACTTCGTTCGCTTGCGGATTATTTCTATATGCGTTAAGAAATACCAACAAGCATTTCTGGCGCTATTGTCGGGGAACAGTTGCTGTAGTATCTCTGAACCTAGCTCACCCGTGTATCCTTGTGTTTTATCTTCCTTTTCAAAAAAAAAGTTATCCCATCTATTCTTTTTTTTTCACCATGAAACCCTTCCATTCAAAAAAAATATTTCTGCTCCTAAGGACAAGTTTAGAGCCACCACCATCGAAGCCAATCATAGCTTCTGACTATGAAATGTCCTGGCTTTGGGTGGTCAAGCTTATGACCATAAACTAAGCACTGCCGGGAGATACCCCGGATTATCTTAAAAAACAAACCTTTTTATCAATAAAACCAAGAACATGTTGTCAAGTTAGTATGCACCTTCAGGTATTCTTGTCACTAACCATTTCAGGTTGTAAACAAGAACAAGGGGCATACAATGCTAGAAAACATGAGAGCTGCATCAACTAAACACCGTGATACCCTTTGGAGATGGAACACACTCAAAAGGAGACCCTGAAACTACACACTTGACTTTTATACAAAAGTCCAAGTGTGGGGGAGAATTGGTGAGAATCTCACCACAAAAGTTCCATGCACACCAAAGGTTATCTTGGTTAAAAAGAAAAAAAAGATGCCAGCTCTGTCTTGCTTGCTGAAAAAAAAACTAAAAAAAGTATTATGATAAAAAAAAGGGAGAGCTAAAAAAGAAAAAGAGTGGTAAAAGAGAGAGAGAGAGAGAGAGAGAGAGAGAGGGAGAAGAGAAAAGGAGCAGGTTGGCCCCACATGGCCAACATAAACACCAATGTGCCACCTTACTCCACCCAGCATTACTCTCACAGGCAAGAAGGGCTCCCCTCTAAGCCTTTGCTTACCACCAAGGCCCATGGTCCATACACACAAGCCATTTGTGTGGTCTTGCCTTGGTACCCGCCTGAGTTGAACCATGTACGATCAAGCCATCGCTTCAGCTGTCTCAAAACTTCCATCCACATATGCTGCTGGTAAGTATACTCAGGTATGCAAAGGTCACTCATTGTTCACCAACTCCTTTTACTCATAGTTATCTCCATTAGAATAAAACTTAATCATGCAAAACCATGCTTCACTTGTTTATGATGAATACTCTGGTTTGGGTGTATTCATTAATGGTACATCCATAGGCTTTTTAAATTAAGCATGATGCTTAGGTTAAAACGGCATTCTTTAATCAAACTTAAACAAGGTGTTTAATTTTGGTTAATGAACTTGAGTAATTACTTTCATAAACAATGGAGGTAATACATGGTGGAGATAAATTAAGGCTAGAATTACATTGCATCTTTACCTTTAGCCTTGCTTGAGTTGTTCTAAAAGATATAAAGTTGGGTGAACATAATAATAATAAAGAAAAAATATAATAATAATAATTATTATTATAATGAATAAGATTTAGGCTCCCCAGTGTTCAAACCGGTAGAGTCCTTGTTTGTTCCACTTTTGTTTTTCTGTTAAATAAAAATAGGTACAAGAATAAGTGTGGGAGAGATCTTGCAAGCATAACGAATGCACATTCAAGATCTCCCACCAACACGTTGCACAACCTCGGACGATCATCATGTAGAAGAACAGGATAGATAGCTTTAGAGAGGATTGGCTGAACCTCTGGTTTAGCCAAACCACACCTGAATCGCTTAAACTCCTTCCTCTACAACGATGGTTTGTGCAACACTACCCTCACTCTCGACATTAAGAAAGTTTAAAATTAAATAAATTTAATATATAAAACAAATGATGCTTCATCTCCATGCTATCCTTTGATGAGAAGTTTGCATACTCTTTATTCCTCGCCAATATTCCTAAACTTGTGAATAACTTATCATAGGGACCCCATTTTATCTAGGTAATTGGAATATGAGATATAGTAGGATGGAAATAAAACTTGCTCACTTTTGCAAAGTACTTGGGATTTATTAATAAAATCAAAATCTCGATAAGCATGCTCCTCAAATGATTATAATTCCTACCAAGGCCAATGATAATATTCCATGATACAAAAACTTAGTCATATGTTGCTTGTTTTTACATTGAGCTTTGTCAAATTGTTGTGACCATTGTTGAGATTCTCATCATGCACCCATGATCAAGATTCACGTACACCCACAAATAAAATGTTGACTTTACACTGAGAGTTACGCAAAAACATGCTTTTTTGTCCACAAAAATAAATACTCCATTCATTTTTCATGAGTCTCTCTCTAAAGTTTTCATATGCCAAAAGAAAAGTATGGGCTATGCTAAAAAATATATCCATGCTAAAAAGCATGAGAGAAAAAAAAAGTCCATGCCAAAGAGCATGAATAATCCCATGCTAAGAAGCATGAAGAAAAGCAAAAAAAGAGAAAAAAAGGAAGGTAGCCCATACTTTCAAATAAAAGGCAATCATAAAAAAGAGAGAGTCATGATCAAAGGAGTACAGAAATATTTAGAATTAGGAAAAATTCAAAATTCCACACACTTGCACAATCATGATCAAAGTGTATGACTTGCATCTCCTTAGATCCAATTTTTGACTTAGCAATATTATGTGATGCAAGTATGCCTCTCTTTCATACCTACCCAAAAACTCCACAAAAAGCCTTTAGAAGTAGGATGAAAAGAAGGCAAATATCACAAGCCTTTGGTGAGGACTATACACATTGAGTGATCGAGTGAATCATTTTGAGGAGCAACGCTAAATTTCATATTTTCAAAATCAAACAAAACCCAAGTTTCTGAGCAAAGTGTAGTAAGAGGATTTGAATCCTTACTGTTCCATTATCCAATCACTCAATATTCTATGGTAGACACTTAGAATGTTCACAGGTGCAGGTGAAGCTTGGAATAACTTGTATGTAGATATCATATCAAGGAGATGACCCATCTTAGTCCTTAACTTTACTCGAGGACGAGCAAAGGGCTAAGTGTGGGGGAGTTTGTTGGCGGTCCTTAACTCACACTTTTAACCGCCAACACTTGCATAAAATCCACTGAAATAAACACCAAAACGTAGTGATAGGGTTTATAACTAATGAATTCCATGAGTTTTGGTGTTTATTCATTTGCAGGAGGGCATTTGTGGAAATACACATAAAAGGGCTAAAAATGTGCAAGAGAACAAAGCAGGAATACCATTCTACACAAGCCTAAAGAAGGAAGCCCACAACCAAGCAAATCAGGCCCAGAACAAGTGGAGAACAAGCCCAAAATCCAACCAAATCAACCCAACTCTGTAGAATACCATCATGGGCCATGTCCAGACGATCATAGAAGCTCACCCACCAAAGATGGGTTTGATCCAGCCTAGGGTGTGGCCGCACCGCCACTAGCTCCTCTCAGGTCCATCCTTTGCAGGTGGTTGCATGGCGGCATGCTTGGTTGGTTTGCGTAGGTTTCCTAATTTATTGGCACCAAACCGACCATCAACCACTATATAAGCAGGGGTGGAGCTCTCTCCACAACATAAAACACTTGGGCAACAACACAAGGGGTACACAATGTAGCAAGAAGGAGTAGAGCCACACTCATATTTTAGCTCTCTAGCTAGTCTAGTTTAGGGAGTGAGTGAGGAAGAGAAAGAGATGGAGAAGTACCAAAATTGTTGGATACCTCCATTTGTAGCGGAAGGAATGCTAGGAATGTCGGCCCCCTCTTCACTTGTACCTTGATGGACCTAGTACTACTTGGAGTGCAAAGGTTTGTGTTTATCTTCTGTGGTGAGTTCTACTTTAAGTAGTCTTGTTTACTATTTACTTGCAGGTTTGTCGTCCGTCCCCATGGCGGATACTTCGATAAAGATGGATCACCCTATACAACGCTAGAGAAGTAGTCGATAGCATAGACATGGTGTCTAGGCTTGAGGCTACCTTCGTTTGCCTCATTCCCCATGGTTGAGGGGTAGACGGCAGGTGGTGACAGCTATGTCCCGACCCTTGTAATCCCCCATGTTTGGGTTTGGCGTAGAGCTATAGGCCGGGATCACCTAGCAGTCCAGGTGTGCTCCGGTCCCCAAGTAAGTATATAGTGGCAAAGCTATCTTAACTTAGGATCTCTATCCCTAGAAAACCTTGCTACCCGAGCTATCATTCTTCTTGTTACCATAGGCGAACTAGCTAAGAGACTTTTACACATCCGTTCCTTGTGGAAATACGATACCATGAATACTTCTGGGTAAAATGCTACAACGGTAATTCCATGCGCTTGCGGATTATGTCTATATGCATTAAGAAATACCAACAGCGTAGCCTCGCCTTCAAGCAGTGGGCTTGTGGTAGATGCTATCGTTGTCTTGCTCATGGCCATCTAGTTAGTTCATGTTGGGATTCATTCCGTTGCATTCGTTGTCGTCAACTTGGGCATCAGGAGCAGCACTGCACCCACCGGTGCCCACTGTAACACCCTCGGTGTTACATTATACTGTTTTTGCTAAAACACTGCATGAGCATCATACTTGTTTGTGGATGTGTGTAATATAGTAATGTACATAACTTGAAATGTTCGTCGGAAACACAAAACAAATGTTACATTTCATGTTGCTTTACATCGTTACTATTCTAAGTGAATTTTTATCGGATAAAAATGTTGTAGAACGTTAATGCGAACGTTGATAAAGTTTGTAGTACGTACTTCATAGTCGACAATGAAATATGTGCGGTCGAGGATGAGGTTCGCTAGCTAGTATATCAAGTAGGTCGGAATTGGAATGCGACGCGAAACCGTTCGAAGTTTAAGTCATTTTGTGAAGTTTGAAAACGGGTCGACGAAGCCATGTTTGGCAAGCTTTGTAGAGCGATCGGCTTAAGGAGTGGCGTGATGTCGTGTCCTAGGTCGATAGCTCTATGTACCCACTAGAGTATTGAAGAAGTGGTTTGGCGTTTGGACCTTCGGGTAGGATTTTTTGACAGCTTTAAAAAGCATGCATGTCACATAGTTCAACCAAGCCAGCGCTGGCCGCGGTCACCGCTTCTGCCTAGCACTGCTGCTGCCGCTGCTGGCCGCCAGCGAGCACTGCTGAGCTGGCCATGTCGCCACTGCTGTGCTTTCGGGTGAAACACGCCACACGCGGGTCAGCCGACCTTTGGCCGTCCGGCGCCCTTGCCCTGCCACAGCTGCACTACTGCTACTTTGCTCTTACCGGCATGCCGCAAGCATTTTTAAAAAACCGCCGTCGCGTCTGCGTGCATACACGCGCGTTGGTCCGGCATCGCCGCCGGCTTGGTCCCCCCTATCTGTCGTGTCTTTGGCACATGGCACGCGCGCGTGCTAGGCCCGGCCATGTTTGGTGGCTCTGCTTCCCCTTTAGCACATCCACCGTGGCTGCTGCTCGCGTCGAGTCGCGTCGCTTGCATTGCGTGCCATCCGGCGCTGCCGTCCTGGTATTGCTCCTGTTGACAATGGCTGTGCGCGCACATGGGCTCATCCGGCTTGTCGCGTTCTCACACTTTACGCTCAAGGCCACGCCAAAGGCGCCAGTCATTTCACCTGCAAGGTCATCGACTAGTCGAGCCACGCCAAGCAACCGAATCGATGTGCTGTCCTTTTCTATGTATCGTGTACGTGTGGTGGTTGTGTGGAAGGACGGCGTCGTGCCAAACCGGTCACTATGGAGGTGGTACAAGGGAAGGACTCCAATTTGGAATTCTGTCGCCGCCGGCCACCATAAGTACTCCACCATTTTTCAATTAACCGTGCCCACTGCGAGCCCAAATAGTTAGCGTGATGAGGGAAGCCGTCCTGGCCATCGTTTGACCTTCAGCGAGGTGAGACGGGGCGCTTCCCTCGTGGCGGTCCGCCATGGCCGCCTGAGCGGGCGCATGGCCAGAGCGTCGTGGGGTGCTTCGCCGTTTCAATTAGGTTGTGCCTTGAGTAATAGTTGACTTGGTTATCGCAATCGTGCAGTGGTTTCATCGGTCGGAGCAGCGGGTCACCGGAGACGCCGTCGCTATGCTCGCCGGGAACCAGCATCACCCTATGTTCATGGCCAACCATCTTGTCGAGCCCCGTGCCTTCGCCCAATCCATCCGTCACACCGCTGGTGAGGTCCTCTTACTCCTAGAGTACCTGGTTGACTCGATTTGGGCAGAGGTGTGCCGGAGTGCGTGGCCGTCCCTGGCGGACGTAGGTAGATGCTGTTTTCGTGGCCGACGCGTTTGACGGTAGTAGCGAACCAATTAGAACTGCTACTTTGTTCAACGCAGCATGCTGGTGGTCACCAAGTAATATTTGAGGCGTTCGAATAGGTGATTTCGCCGGCGTTGGGCTACCGCGGCCAGTCATCGCCGTGGCATGTGGCCACGCCTGCACGGTGCGCCATTCTGGGCGTGTGTTACCTCAATCCATTTTGCATGGCACGTGGAAGCTCGTGGGGATGCTGGTGTGTGTCGGCGTGGTCGGTGCTCGCCGGTGTTTGGCCGGTGTGGTCGCGGCTCTGTTAAGTCCGGCCAGGGGCGTCGCGACGTGAATTTCAAGTAAACGAAGGGGTTAAGCGCTAGAGTCGGTGAGAGGAGGGAATAGTGGAATGGACGGCGTTGTCATTTGATGGGAACTCGAGGGCTCTTTTGCATATTGTGGCACGCGCACGGGTCTTCTTTCCCGTGGGCCGCTAGTGCGCGTGGGTCGTGCCCTAGTTGGGCCGCCTGTGGATGGGCTGTATGTTTCGTGCTTGAGGAGGGAGTCGGGTTGGGTAGAGCATAAGCTCACGTGGGCCGTGAGATCGAAAGCAGTTTTCATTTTTCCAGCGAATTTGTTAATGTTTATTCAATTTAGTCTTCAAGCTAAACTTTGATAATTTGTAGTAAATTGTGTAGTGGTCCAAAAATAGTAAAACTAATTTTGTTAGGTTTGCAAAATTACCATCTACTTGTTAGTACAGTTAGGTTACAGTTGGCTGTGACGATGGTAGTTTCATAAATTCAAACTCGAGAGCTTAGTATTATGTAGATTAATAATTGTAGGAATTTTTGTGGTAAATCGGTGATAGTTATAGTTATAAAAATTTTATAGTAACCTCACTAGATTATTATGTACTTGCTATAAATTTCATAGCCCTAGAGTAGGGTGCTAAATAGAGTAGCTATTACCCTTGCTTTATCGTATGTAGCATAAATTAGCATTAGGAGTAAGAACACCTATGGTTGCTATAATATTAATGAATGTCATATTTCAAACTTGTTATCGGTAACAATAGATAGCTTAGCACCGTGGTCGATAGCACTAGCTTAGTAGTAAAATCGATGTACTTTTATTTTAAGAGTTGCTATTGTTATATTCCTAAGCATTGCATCATCATTTCATGCATGTAGATCACGAGCTGGTAGACTTCGTACCTGTCAGCGAGCCGGAGTACGACGACGTGATCGAGGAGTACGAGGAGGAGATCCTCAAGCAGGAGGGAGCCCCGAAGCCTGTTGGTGCTAACCTTACTGACCCGTCGCCTGCCCAAGGCAAGCCCTGGTGCATAACCCCTATTTTAATGATCACTGAATATATATATGTGATGTGCATTTAAGTTACAAGTATTTTATGGAAACTACATGCATAAATATATCTACCCATGAGTCCCATTAGTACAAGTCGAGTAGCTGCTATGCTCAGGATATCGGTAGCATGAGTAACCTGCCGTTACTCGCAAGTAGGTGATAAATATGATCACTCATGATAAAATGGTAAAGGTAAATGGTGACCGGGCAGGGATATGGTTTGGGTATTGGTGGGTGTAAGGGGTTGTGTCCTGCGGCCAACAGGGCATAGCTTGGTTACACTTTTTCCCTGTCTGTGTCGATTAAGGACCGATCGTTGCATATGACTCTAGGCAAGTCACAGATTTATTATCCCGAGCGCATACTTGGGTATGGGCGTAGGGAAGACTTGTTGCTCTCTTGTCGTGGATCCGGCTCTTTCCGGACCGACTGATTGGAGGTAGAGATGGTGGAGGTCCTTGCACCACACTGAGTACGGGACTCTGGAGTGGGGGCTTGGAGTCCAAGTTTGGACGAGGACCTAGACACTCAGGATATGAGAGTGATGGGTTAGTCCTGCTTGTGCCTAGGGTACAAGTGAGGCGTGTGTTTTTGGGGCACCTAGCTGGGCACATTGATTAGCGAATCGCCAGGAAATCTGGTACGGCTTGTCTACGGTTTAGCACCGTAGTAAGAACTGAAAGTTGAAAGGAAAAGAAATGGAACTAATTGCTCAACTCTTGTTTGAAACTAGAATAGGTGCATATATAGACTGGCTAGGTGATAACTTAATACGGCTGATAATAATACAAAAATAAGGACTCACTATTAGTATTGCTTTCTGCCAAAAGAAACCAGCAAACCATAAAGCTTATCATATTCCTTGGAGTCGGGAAATTATTCCCACTAGTCGGATAAGTCTTACGAGTACATTGTGTACTCAGGGTTTATTTACCCCTGTTGCAGGTGATGCATGAGAAGTACCTTTGTGTTGAGGATTCTTCTAGTGGGCTCAGACGAAATCCTCTCTCCTATCGCTAGATGTTTATTTAAATTTCGATGTTTATCATTCCACACTCTGACATTTGGTAATGTAATAATGTACTTTTTAAGAATCTCCGATGTATGAAATGGACTTATATTGTAACTCATTCTCATTATTGGATCCTTAGGAAAAATGTGGATCTTTTGGGTTCTCCCTTAGGGTGTGCCCGACGGATATCGCTCGAGGTAGCCTGTTTTTAGGGTGCTTAGTGTCTGGTGGGAGACGAGCACCTCCGTAAGCATGCTATTTTGGGTGGTTCTGCCACACCCACCCTCCCCAACTACCAATCCTCACCACCCCCAACTAGCTCATAGTTGGGTGGACGTTGTGGTTGCACCCTCATCAAGTCAGCTTTGCACTCAGCCGTCGCCTCCACAAAGCCCTTCTCCCTCTTACTGAAAGGTTGCAAACAGTCATCTTATGAGGGGTGTTCACCCCAATCAATATGGTTTTATCCGATCAAGAACAATACAAGACTGCCTTGCCTGGAGTTATGAATATATTCATCAGTGTCATCAGTCTAAACATGAAATAGCCATCCTCAAGCTTGATTTTGAGAAAACGTTCGATATGATTGAGCATACAATAATCATACAAGTCATGAGGCACTTGGGATTTCTAGAAAGGTGATTGTCTTGGGTCCATGCTATTCTCTTAACAGGTTCTTCTGTTGTCTTATTGAATGGGATCCCTAGAAAATTCTTTAAGTGTAAGAGGGGTGTTCGTCAAGGTGACCCACTGTCTCCGCTTTTGATCAACAGAGTTGCATCTTTGAATCTATTGAAAGTGCCAATTCCCCAATGGATGACTAATTTCCTAATCGTTCAGTATGCGGACAACACATTGTTGCTTCTCCAAGCGGATGCTAGGCAGCTATTTTTCCTCAAAGCACTGCTCCTAGCTTCGTAGAATTGACAGGCCTCCATGTCAACTATAGAAAGTCACATATGTATCCTATAAATGTTTCCTAGGAAAAGTTGTCACGCTTAGCTAATACCTTTGGATGTGATATTGGAATTATGCCATTTACATGGGTACAACCAAACCGCGTATGGAGGACCTCACCCCAATGATGGATAGAGTGGAGAGAAGGCTCTCGACATGCTCTACCTGGTTATCATACTCAGGTCGACTCGAGATGGTGAATTCGGCTATTATGCCAATCACTACTTATGCAATGTGCACCATCAAATTACCCAAGGGAGTCATTGATAATATTGATCGTGCAAGAAAGCAGTACCTCTGGCGAGGCAATGATAATGATAGGAAGAGATGTGGCAATCTGGTGGCATGGGAAATTGTCATGAAACCAAAAGAGAAAGGTGGCCTTGGTGTTCTGAATTTAAGACTGCAGAATGATGCCTTGCTTATGAAGCACTTAAATAAATTCTATAATAGAGCAAATATTCCCTGGGTTGATTTGGTCTGGAGTAAATATTATACAACCAAGGTGCCCCATGCAGCTAGGGAATCAAGACCCTTCTGGTGGAAGGATGTACTCAGGCTTAACACCATTTTCAGATGTGTCACCAGGTGTGAATTGGGTAATGGCTCCTCTATATATTTCTAGGATGATCTGTGGGCTGACATAGTGCTATCACAAACCTACCCAAGATTGGCCTCATTTGCTAGGAATGAAGGGGCCTCTATGAGGAAAGTCATGCAAGCAGATGGCCTAGATAGCCTATTCCTACTACCCCTCTTGCAACAGGCTCTTGAGGAACTTGAGGAACTCCAGAATCAGTTGCAAGATATACCATATGATGATGATGCAACAGACAAATGGGTTCCCATTTTGGGCAACACCTATACTTCGCGACGGTTTTACTCTGAGGTTTTCAAGTACATAGATGCACACCCGGTCTTCAAAGTCATTTGGAAATCTAGGTGCACCCCATGTGTGAAGTTTTTTGCCTGGATGATTCTAGTAGATCGGCTCAAAACCAAGTCCATGTTGCGTAGAAGACACCTGGATGTCCAAGATGATGCTATATGTGTGATAGTGGGGAAGAGGAGACCATTAATCATCTATTTTTTTGGCTGTGAGTTCGCAAAGGAATGCTGGGCAACTATACACATCGACTGGATGTATCTTTACCTTTGCTGGATAGGTCCACTCAAGCGCGAGGAGCTCATCCCATCCCCTTCTTCATGGAAGCAACCTTGATAGTGGCGTGGGAGCTATGTAAAGTACGCAATGACAAAACCTTCTAAAGGAGAGATCCAAGCCCTAGCATTTGGTTGTCAAATTTTAAGCATCAGTGTAATCTTCAGTCTGTTCGTTTCAAAGATGATCTTAGGTAATCTTTCTGTGTTTGGTTGGATGCCTTCAGTTAATCATGTTGTAAGGAACCCTCTGAACTTTATTAAAATTAATTAAAAGTCTTGCATTGTGGGGATGTCCCCCATAGTATTTTTGGTCAAAAAACCCTTCTCCCTCGCAAGGGAAGGATGTACATGACTGTAAAGATCATGCATCTCAAGCTCCGGTTATTTTTTATCCCCAATCCATGCTTGCACCTTTGCTAGAGTTCACTGCACTCAGAGTTTCAACAATAGATCACCCATTTGAAGGATTTGGTGAGGCCCCTCAGAGATAGATTTCAGCTATCAAGTTGTGACTAGTATGTGTGGCCACCCACTTGAAGCATGCAGAGCTTCCAAGCGAGGACCTCTCTGTTGACGTGTCCGGACTAGTTGGTCCCCATGTAGAACCATTTGGAGAGCTTTCTCCCGTTTCCAACATGGTTGAGCTCTTCGGGCCCTGTTCTCCTGTTTGGCGCTCTCCGACCCCAGTGATCCTCCCCTCTCTCATAGAGGCTTGCACATCTACCGACTCCTTGGTTCGTGAGGAAACATGTGCAACCAGTGTAGATTCCATCACTTGTGAGAAGACAATAGAGCAAGCCATTGTAGTGCCATTGGACACCCCCACTATTATAGAGGGGACATTGCTAGATGTTGTCACCCCTGTTGAGGATTTTGTTCTAGTGGAGGACACATCCGATGATGAGGAAGTTGTCTCTCAAGTGATAGTTGACCCAATCTTTCTCATCACCATCGAAGACGCCCCCATACATTCTACGGTCGAGGCCAATGTAGGATCCCCCCAGCAGATTGAGGATCCACCGATAAAGGCAATGTCTTCTTCGTTTGCCACAGCTAGGATGGAGCAGGACGTGGCATGTCCTCCTATACACCCCCTTCACCACCCGCCATGACAACAAGACGTCGACGTAAGTCCTACAATAAGTCATCGCTTCACCAAAGTGTTGCACGATGCAGTGTGTTAAATGATTTGGGCATCATTGGAAAGGATGGGAAGCTCAACAACGATGCAATGCAAGACGTCATTGACTGTTTGAAGGAACTGTTGCCACCAGACCTCCTCAAATCTTTGATGGGTTTAAAGGGTCCTTCCTTCTGGAACCTTGTGGTGGAGGTCTCTTTGCCTCTTTCGTAATGTGTTGTGGGGGTTTGTTGTTGTTGTTGTGGTTGTCTGTTTGTTTCTTTTGTTCCCATTGTCAGGTCGCCTGTTGTTGGTAGTCATTGGTAGTCGTAGTTTCTTTGTTGTTTTTAGTGGGTCTTGTTGTAGGTGGTTGTGGTCGTCTAGTTGTTGCATTGTAGTGCTCAGTTTGAGCTTATCTTCTTTTTAATATAATCGGCAGCTCTCCTATCTGGTTCGTTTCAAAAAAAATTATTGGAGAATTAGACTAGATTCCGATCCTTGTTGCAAAAGGAGAAGGCACAAGTAAAATTGAAATTGGCATGATGCACCTTGGAGACGATGATTATGGACATCTTTTTCAAGCATGGGTGATGCTTGTTACTTAGTATACTTCAACTTCATTGTTAAGTATTTCCTCCGTCTCAAATTATAAGACATTTTGGCATTGTCTAGTTGCATGGGAGGAAGTTTGCCGCCCCCCTGATTTGGGTGGACTAGAAATTTCAGACCTTAGGACCCTTGGATGGGCTCTGCGCATGAGGTGGATTTGGCTACAGAAAACAGAACACAATCGTCCCTGGGCCAAATTACCAATTCAAGTCCATGAGCCACGTGCGCTCTTTTATTTTCTCGGTGGCCATCGTCTCTAAAGTTGGTAACGGCTTGCATATATACCCTCTTTTGATGGACCGGTGGCTCCATGGACAGTGCATTGCGGACCTTGCACCTCGACTCTATGCTACTGTTCCAAAAGAGAAAAAAATAAAAAGCGCACTATTCAGGAAGCTCTCAGTGATCAGACTTGGGTTAAAGATATACAAGGTGCCGTCAGGGTTGGGGCTATAGTGGATTTTCTACAACTCTGGGACCTCCTATCTGGTTTTGAGGTACATGCTGAAGTTGAGGACTCGCATATTTGGCGACTCTCCTTCGGTGGGCAATACTCGGCAAAATCTGCATATGAGGGTTTTTTTTTCTTTGGCTCCACGCTTTTTGGTCCTATGAGCAGATCTGGAAAACATGGGCACCAGCCAAGTGTCGTTTCTTTCTGTGACTAGTTACACATAATAAGTGTTGGACTGCAGATCGTCTTGCGCGGCAAGGATTGCCCCACCTTGAACAATGTCCTCTATGTGATCAGCATGGTGAGACCATCAACCATATCCTCGTATCATGCGTTTTCACAAGGCTTTTCTGGTACATTCTCCTTCGGCAAGTCAGGCTCCACGCTCTAGCTCCACAACCTGCAGACAGTTCCTTTGATGGGTGGTGGGAGAAGACAAGTTCTGCTGTGAATAGTTAGATGAAGAAAGGGCTAAATTCGCTAATAATCCTTGGGGCCTGGACATTGTGGAATCACCGAAACCAGTGTGTTTTGATGGGGTAACACCTAGCGTCGCCAGGGCCTTGGTCGCTGCAGGGGAGGAGCACCGTTTATGATGCATGGCAGGTGCTCGGGGGCTGTCCTTCCTGACTGCTCCATTCCCTGATGGTTAGCATGTATGGTTTCTGTCCCATTCCCTGATGGTTAGCATGTATGGTTTTAGTCGCCTCGACAACTATTTTATGGAAGCGATTGTAATCAGTCAAACACTGTGGTTCGTGGTGTGTGCTATAAAGGGTTCTTAACCCATCTTTCTTCATAATAATGAAGCATACTGCGTTTTTCAAGAAGACGTTTTGACATTTCTAGATTCATAGCTTTTACTATGTATCTAGACATTACATATATCTAGATATGTAGCAAAAGTTATGAATCTAGAAAACCCAAAATGTCTTATAATTTGGAACGGAGGAAGCAGCGTATAGTGTATTGGTGCTTTGTCAAATAATCCACTTGCACACTACTTGACAATGGCTTGACAGGTTACGAAAATCTTACTCAATCTATGAATCATCTTTCTGTCCAGAACATTGTTAATGTCTCAGCTGGCTTTGACCCCGTGCATAGAACTCGGAATATTTGTAATTAAATTATATGAAAAAGTCTACTTGACCCCCCATCTTTCATACATGGTCTACTTCACCCCCTAACTATGAAACCGTCTGTTTTACCCCCTGAACTTTCCAAAACCGTCTATTTTACCCCCTGGACGGTTTTTTGACAGCGGGTTGCTACAGTGTCGGTGGGTTTGAATTTCCTTTTTTTATTTATTTTCGGTGAATTTTTGAAAAATCATAAAATGAAAAATCTAATTTTATTGGACTCCACATGAGTAGATCTACACAGTGAATATATAATACGGTATGCTTTAGTACAAATTTTTTACTGTAGCCTTAGATTAATTGGAAAATCTAATTTTGTCTGTAATTAATTGGAATAATTCATAGCTGTAGCTTCTATGGTCCAATTGTGGTGAAATTTTTATGGTACGCTAATTATTGTATGCTTGAACTATAGTAAAAATTTTGTACTCATTGGACCATATATAACTTAGTTATAGATAAATTCTAATTAATTATAGAAAAAAATGGATTTTCCAATTAATCTAAAGCTACAAAAAAAATTGTACTAAAGCATACCGTATTATATATTCACTGTGTAGATCTACTCATGTGGAGTCCAATAAAATTAGATTTTTCATTTTATGATTTTTCTATGATTTACTATGATTTTCAAAAATTCACCGAAAATAAATAAAAAAAGGAAATTCAAACCCACTGGCACTGTAGCAAACACGATGTTACTGTAGTAAACCCGCTGTTACTGTAGCAACCCGTCCGGGGGTAAAATAGACGGTTTTGGAAAGTTCAGGGGGTAAAATAGACGGTTTCATAGTTTTGGGGTGAAGTAGACCATGTATGAAATGTGGGGGGTTAAGTAGACTTTTTCCTTAAATTATATATTGAAGACATGAGGTCAACACTTTTGACATCATTTGGATCTGAATCAGTAAAATACAAACAGCAGTCGTGCAGTTGAAGTAATTGTTGATTAAAAACATCCATGAGCCAAGGATCGAAGTCTCTGCAACTAGTATAGTACACATACACATGTGGGAAAAACTCAATCATCGTGTTCCTTGGTGCAGGCTGCACGCTCAAGTTTTGAGATCGATGCTTAACTGCATCTTCCAAGGACTATGCATGTATATTCTTCCCGGAAAATACTTGATTTTTGGTTGTCAGAAAATTTTGGACCGATTGACTAGCGATTGCGTCGGTGTGAGGGTGCATTCTAGGACACACTGTAACAATGTTTCTAATGCAAAATTTCATCATTTTCATGTTATGATTTTATAGGCAAGCAATAACATTTGATCATTGCATGATGTTGTGATTAGATATTGCATGGGACTGGTCAAAACGGGTGGGGATGAAACCGGCAGTGAGCTCTCAAGGCAATTTCCTTGCAGTTCCATTCGCATGGAATCGGTGCCAACTAACATAGTGTTTTGTTTCGGGCAACTATAACGTGACTTTCGTTACAGAGGGTAACAGATCCCTTTAGTACTTGTTTGTTTCAGCAATAATGCTCCACCATGGGCGTCCGTCCCGTGTCCAGACGCCGGATGCGACATGGCCTCCGGTTATGTATTGTATACTCCCGTCAGGTACTTAGGTAAAAAATACCCCACACCGCAAGCTGGCTCTTCCCACTCTCCCCAAGTCCAGCAGTCGAAGCATCTCTCGCCGATGGCATCTCCGCCCCACTAAGTCGAGGTCCGGACCCCCGGTGACTCACCCGCACCCCACACTCGCTAGCGAGACACTGGAGCTGGCCGGCATTTCTCGTGCCATCACGAGCCCCGACATGGTGGTGCGCGCAGACGACGGCGACAGCCGCCTCCTGGTCCCGCGCTCCGTGTAGGAGGCCTTCAACCACCGCCGTAGCCTGGCGTCGATCTCTCTGTGGCGCTCTCGACAGGCGCACCCCCGAGGTGGACCCACGCAAGCACCGCCTCCTCAGGAAGCCCAGCCTCGACCCCAGACCCACGTGCGCTGCTGGGTGCCCCGTCAGCACTTCCTGTGTAGGGCGCCATGGTGCCGGCGCCTGCGCTTGCGCTCTATCTAGGATCCGGGACGCGCCGCTTCGACGGGTATAGCAGGTGAAGGACTTTATCCAGACGTTGCTGCTGTACCGTCGCTCTCTTCCGTGACCGCACCCCAGCCCTCATTCATCCCGCCTCCTGCTCGGCTGCCTTGAGGCTCACCTGACAGGGTGGTCGCCACCCACTAGAATGTCACGCCTGACATGTTGCAAGCGTATATTTCAAGTGTTTCAGTTGTTTCAGAGGTATGTTGTAAGTGTTTCATATGGATGTTGCAAAAGTAGATAGGGATGTTGAATATGTTACAATGGTTGTACACTTATCTTGCAAACGTCTGTTCTAAATGTTTCATCTATTTTTTCGACATATGTTGCAAGTGTGTCCCACATATGTTGCATGTGTTTTATGTGGATGTTGCATATATTTTGCAATTGCTTTTCAAGCGTTTTCGGTGTTTTTATAAGTGTTTCAAACATATGATGCAAGTGTTTCAATTGTTTCGCGTATGTTGCAAATGTTTTATTTGGATGTTTCAAAAGTAAATCAAGTGTTGCATATCTCTCCTCGTCTTTTGTTGCCCGCATCGGTGTCTCCTCTTTCTCAGTGCTGGTGATGTTCGAGCGACGTGGGCCCGCATGGGGGTGGGCAGCGTGGGTGGGGCGCGAGTCGTTCAAGTGGTGCCGAACCCGAGTGAGCGGGGCGTGCGGCATGGAGCAGGCGCGGGGCGTAGGGAGCAGCGAGCGGCGTGGGCCCACGTGAGGGGCGAGCGGCTTGGGTGGGGCGTGAGTCGGTTGAGTGGCGCGGAACCCGAGTGAGCGAGGCGTGCGGCATGGAGCAGGCACCGGGCACGAGGAGCAGTGTGCGGACGCAGGCCTAGGGCCGAACGTCCGGACGCTAGCGTGTCCGCGCCCTCCCGCAGTCAAGTTCCACCGTTATCAGATACTGGGCTATACAAAGCTGCTACTGCGCTCTCTCCCCTGCATAATCTGATGGCAATTCCGCCGATCTGCTGGCAGCTGGCTGCTCCATACCGTTACAGCAAGTGAAACAAAA
The DNA here is from genome assembly GCA_904845875.1 of Miscanthus lutarioriparius. Classification (NCBI taxonomy): domain Eukaryota; kingdom Viridiplantae; phylum Streptophyta; class Magnoliopsida; order Poales; family Poaceae; genus Miscanthus; species Miscanthus lutarioriparius. The sequence goes on from CAJGYO010000011.1 coordinate 74,587,751, forward strand.
GTCTGTTATCCGATACTTTGTTAACGTTATCGGCATATTCTAATTACATTTGCGGTCGTGTTACCTTTACTGATCCAAACAGCACCTAAGTTTCACCGGGACCTCTCTTTCAGTCTTTCCTCTTAATTTCCTATCCATATCATCATTTTTGCTGATGTGTATCACCTCATTAAATAAGTATGAAACCCCTGTTGAGATTTGTCTCTTTTGTTAAGAACAAACCTTGCATTTTATTACTTTTTTTATAAGAAAGGCAGGAGTTCTGCCAATCTATGTACTGATAGAGAAGAGTTATAAAAAATAGCAAATAAAGTTACAAAGAAAACACATAGATGTGAGGCATAGCGCCTAGCACAAGCACAGCCCTCTGTCTGACTAGGTTGCAGGCCATTCTGAAGCAAGCTCAAGAAGCAAAGATATAATTATTTTTTTTTCATGACCGTGCCACTTGTAGACACGTATTTCATTAAGAGAAAACAGGAGTACATTATAAGTTACCCACTTATTAGTAAGCGCCGGGCTTACCAGAGAGAAGGAAAACAAAAAACACAAAAAAGAGAGAAGAACAACTGAAACAAGAATTGAGGACGAAAAAACAGCAAGCCTAAAAACGACCTCGACCCCCTAACTAAACAACAACGCGCACGGGCCCGCGCACAGAGCAACAGAACAGCTTCTATGACGATAGGGAGAAGCAAACTTGCGACAACCGATGGCTGCGTTAACTCCTTAGCAAAGATATAATTACACCGATGGGATAATTTCTCTCAGGCGCTTAGCTCCTTCAGCGCACCAAAGTCTCGCCTCATCCGTGATCTTGGAAATGTGGTCTTCCGCGGAAGAGTGGCAATGTTCGAAATTTCGTGAGTTCCTTTCCTTCCACAACTCCGAGGCAACTAGTAGCAGTAGTGATCGGACTGCTCTAGCCGGTAGTCCAGCGGGCTTGCATTTTATTACTTTACCAGTGGTTCACTTGAGTCATGAATCACCAAGAAGGATTGTACAAACTCTGGGAGGGGATCAATCCAAACATGCGTGATCAATCCAGTGGTCTACTAGCTGGAATTGTTGAGTATGAGACATATCCCGGTCCATTCTGCAAGTAGAATTTAGAACTACCTGGCACGCATCACTTAACGCATGATGCAACACACTGATTCTTCCCGCGCCAGTTGTCACCTGTGACCCTTTGCGATCCCTCACAATGAAACCTAGTACACCTTTCATCTCTTTCTGTAAATAAGCTCCACTAAAATTAATCATCAAGACATCAGCTTACCTGACAAAAACATAAGAATGAATCAAAAACAGGGCTTTAGAAACCCCAAACGGCGTTCACTTTTCCCTTCGGCCAAAAGTTGATCAGACATCATTGCGTGCCAAAAGATGATCAAGGTGGATTGAGCAGTATACATTAGTTTACCCAGGTGCTTAGCATCTGTTTGTTGAATTTGTGATGGGAGAGAGATAGAAGAGAGATTGGTTCTAATAGCTGTGAGAGAGGAGAGCTGGGGGCCCATGGATGAAGCAGGAACAGCTCGGATAATGATGTAGGGATCATCAACCCAACCAAAAGTGCTTCATGCGGCCGGCCCCTTTCATCAACTTGTATATATATTCATATCAGGCCGCGCTTCTTTTGGGCCAAGCATGCATATGCAGCAGCTGTCTGGGGATAAATAACATTGCAAAGTAACAGTGTAATCATTCGGCTATAACACAAGTTCAGAGGCGTCACACCGGCTTAAAAGTAACTACCAAAGTGAATCATTTGATTAGTCCTTAAAAGTTCGTGTCATCAGAGAGGATTCGAATGTTCTTAACTTTTTGTGGGTGGGTATCATCATCAATTCATCATATATTCATATTCATGCGCCAACTTGTAGTGGTACCCCTCCGAACTGTTTAACGAATGTACTTTGAAGTGATGAGTACTCATGTAATGGCCTGTCTAGACAAGGGTAGTATAGCAAAATATTTGAACTCAAACATCACTTGAAGCCCCCCCCCAAAAAAAAAAAAAAACTTGTGGCCTAAATATACTGAAAACAGTAGTTGATCCCTTCTCAAAAAAGATAACTGCATTTCAAATGTCTACAAAGCTTGGGAACACACCAGCTAGACAGTGGCATTCAGAAGGTGGTGGAGGAGCATGATCCTGGCTGCCATCAGTGTACTTGGTTATGATGATCCAAGACCATGAGACTGAATAGATGGAACCAACCAAGATTGTTACTGACAACAAGCCAGTTGTTGTGGATAAACAGAATCAATAACATATTTAGCTATCTTGGATGTAAACATTTGTCTTGTCAATATTGGAGAAAAGGGAGGATATGACCACAATGTAACTAGCTTGATTTGGTAATCAAAATTGCAGTTCAGACCAGGCAAATAAATGTAGATACATTATTATTAACTTACACCTTAAACAGGTCATCATGATACAAGCTGCACTTCATGCACATAAAGTTAATTGCACATAGTGGATGAAACTGACAAATACTAGACATAGCGGTGGGATGGAACAACAACATGGTGAACAACCTGAACAAGGGGCAGGGCCCAAATAGACTACACTGTGACCTTAGGTCTCCTTCAGCTTCGATTCAGGGACGGCCTTCCTGAACCAAGGGATCCACACCGATGTCCTCTTCTGGTACAGCTTGTACGCCTCAGCACGGTGCTCCTGCTTCAGCATGCGACGCTCAACCAGCACCGTGACGTAGCCAAGGCACAGGCTATTGACAAGAGGCCCGACGAACATCCATCGCTGGCCCAGGTTCCAGGCAAAGAGGTACAAGCCCCACCACCAGAGCTGCTCGCCAAAGTAGTTGGGGTGGCGCGAGTATCGCCACAGGCCATCCTCAAGAGTTGGGACGGTTGGCTCACCCAACTGCTTCAGCTTCTCATACCTGGTGACGAACTTGTGCAGCTGGGTGTCGGCAAAGTGAGCAATGACAATTCCAGCAATGCAGGCGGCTGTGGCCACGAGGTCCCAGATGCCCCATGGCTGGTTGCTGGAGTGGATGGCGTACATGGGCAGGCAGATGCCGATCAGGAACACCTGTCAGCCAACAGGCATTTGAATAGAATTCAGAACTAGCTAGGTTGTTAGATATTGTACAAGGATGAATGAATACCAATAAACAGATTATGAACGGTTTCGTGATGTCTGTCTGTGATTCTTCAAACACAATGCAAATTCTGTGGACAGAATCACCACCTGCTGGGAGAAGTAGACGGCAAAGAATGACATCCACCACCAGGTCTTGCCGTACTGGCCACGCATCTCGTTGAACCTCCAGTCCTCCCTCTTGCCAAACTCCCACCCCTCCCGCCTGAGGTAGTTGTGCGTGAGCCTGGCGCCCCACACCCAGGTGAGCCCCACGGCCACCGCCGACCTCACAGCGTCCACCACAGACGCAGGGTGGCCGCGGTAGTAGTGCAGCAGCATCACAGGGATGACGGTCCAGTACAGGTCAATGAGCTGCAAAGTTGATGATACAATAAGCACGGACCGAGTAGGCAAGCATTGCGTCGAACACCTTGCGGGCAAGCGTGTTCGCAGTGGAAACGGACTCAAAAAGAATCCGTGGGGACTTGATTAAGTGAAGCCAACAAGGAAGTGGCGCGAGTGGAGGAAACGACTAGTGCTTGCTTACCCAGTGGTTGGAGAGGAGGAGGCCGACGAGCCAGAAGAGGACGTCGACGTTGAGGAAGAAGAGGATGTTGGCGAGGAGCAGAGGGTGCGCGGCGCACCACGAGGAGAGCGGGCTGGCGCCGGTGTCCCCGCCGTCGCGGACGAAGGAAAGGTAGAAGAGGATGGAGGGGAGCGGGACGAGGAAGGCGACGACCATGTTCTTGAGGTTGCCGCCGACCATGGCGATCGGTGTTGTGCTCGTCACTCGTGTGTTGTGACTGGTGAGCAAGCGCGGCAATGGAGCTGCTCTGCTTTGGAGAGGGGTGCGATGCTATGGAATTTATAGTGCTTCCAAGCAGAGGCGTCAACAACAGCGTCAGCGTGGAGCTGTGGCACTTCTCGCCGCCCTCTCGTTAATCATTCTTGGTGTGTTTAATTATTTGGGCCGTTATTAAGCTACTACCTACTTAATTTGATGTTATCTATGTAACTTTACTACCTCTCCATTCCTTACGCATATCAGCCCGTTCCTGAGCCCACACCCCACTCCTTCGTGCTTATCCGTCCAGCCCCAAAGGCAGCGTGGCTGCTGATCCGTCTGGCCCTTTCTCCATCGCGCGCTCGTCGGGTTGCCGCGCCGTTTCCTTTCCCCGTTGCCGGTCGCGTCGCGCGCCCTCGCTCCCTGCGCCGCTCACCTGCGTGGCAGCTCATCCATCCACCCCCTTCTCCAGCGCACGCTCGTTGGGCTGCCGCACTGTGCCCTTCCCCCATCGCCAGTCACGCGTGCGCCCTTGCTCCCTACGTCGCTCACCTGCGTCACTCGCTCCCTCAACGTTCGTCCGTCGCCCATCGCCGTGGGGCGCGCCGCTGACCTCACCACAACTGTTGGGGCACACGTGTTGTGGTGCCTCAGATCTTCCCCGGCCGAGCCAAGGGCACCCACGAGCGTGCCCGGTACCGGTGGTTCTCGCGTGCCGCGGCTCTCCACTAACTCCCGCTCCGATGGCCGGAATCGACTGGCCCGACCTTCCCTCCCCTATGTTGCATAAATATGTTTCAAGTGTTTCAGACGTTTCAAATATATGTTGCAATTATTTTATCTTGATGTTGCAAAAGTAGATCGTGGATGTTGCATATGTTGCAAGTGTTTCAGAAGTATGTTGCAAGCGTTTGTTCAAAATGTTTCATGTGTTTCTAGACGTCTGTTGCAATCTTTTTTATCTGGATGTTGCATATGTTTCACACATATGTTGTAACAATATGTTCCAAATATTGAAGTTGTTTCAATCTTATGTTGCAGCAGGTGGTTTCATGTTGCAAGTAGCCACAACCAAAATTTTAGACTTGTCTAGTGAGGTGGGTTTTCTCCTATTATTTTAGCATTCAAATTTAGTATAAATTTTTCCTACTAAATACCTTGTAGTGAGATTTTTTTGTGCTATGACTAGTGGTGGTGTTTTATTACTACTTAAAAATACCAGGGGAATTCCACCATTTTGGTAGTAAGCAAATCTGGATGTTTCATGTGTTTTATACCTATATTGCAAATGTATATTCTAAATGTTTTATCTACTTTTAGAGCAGCGGCGGAGCTTGCATGAATGTGTAGGGGGGGCCAATTCAAAGTTACACTGCTACAGTAATTACCAATAGTAGTATAGACAATTGGAATTCTATGGAAAATCTTTATTTTTTCAAGTTCTATCTATATAGACTGTAATGAATAATTGAAATTCTGTCAAGGAAGAATGAACAATATACGGATTTACATACTTGTAAGCTGTGATCCACTGATCAGCAACAGCAAGCATGGTACGAGAGATGCAGAAATTAATTACATACATGCAGCGACATGCAAACCACTGTAGTGCAGCCGGAGAAGGGGGGGGGGCCAGGATCCAGTTTGGCCCCCACATAGCTCCGTCCGTGTTTTAGAGGTACGTTGCATTCAAATGTTTTCGGCCGCCGAGGGCTGACGGACGGGGCCGTTGCGACAGGGAGCTAAGCTACCTTTTGATACGGTAAGAAAATCGTATAAGCAGCCACTTTGAAGTCCCCTGTGGCAGCCCCTCAGGAGTTAGCATCGGCGGGGTAGCAAAGCGGGGGAACCGCTAGGCAACGAGAGTGTTCTGTTATTTATCATTCCACAGCTTTTTTTTTAATAAATGGTAGTTTATATTCAGCTTTCTAGAATCAGACCAATTATTAAAAAGTTTGAGCCGACGGCCGACACACAAGAACCAAAACGAGTCTATCAACCAGACTCGAGGATAACAAAGCGTGAAGCAGATCCTGACTACTATAGACCAATAAACCTAGATGACAACCACCATTGGAACTAAAAAAATACAATGCCGACGTCTCCAAATGCTGTCCAGCAAGGGTCAATTGGTCTCAAAGATCATCATGCCGCTGCAGTCTTGCCCATTGCCTTAGCCAATGGGTTCCCCTGAATAATACCTGTAAAAAAGTTTTCGATCTACACTTTACACTTGTTATCATTCCACAGCTAAATCGTCGAATCAAAAAATGTAAGAAAAATACATCCACCACCTGCATCTACGGCTTAGGCTTGGAACCCCAGAGCCAAGCATGTCTGGCTACACAGTTTGGCTGTGATAGAAATCCAGGAGAACGAATGTGTAGCAGCCCAACGTGGTCATGGTCATGATCATGGCATGGCGTCAGATCTAGGAGAACGGAGACACCATGGACATGGACGTGTTTGTTTGCTTAAACAAAGGCCATGGACAGGTCCGGATGGTGCAGTTTGTTTTGTTTGTTTGCATAAACCTCCTAGGAGCCTGTGCTGCATGAACTCTAAAGTAGCCTGGAGCCAGGCCACGGGGAATGAAATTGAGATTCGTTTCTCCCGGACGTGGCACGCTCGCGCTCCGAAGCTACTTCAGTGCATGGGCCCTCTAGCGCAGCGTAGGCAAACAAACGGCATATTTACATGTCAGGTCTAATAGATACAAGTCCACCAAATAAAACGAAGTTGCACTAATCTGGTTTACTTGAGAATACTAAGGGCCTCTTTGGCACACGGCTTATATCGGCTTCGGCTTCATCTATTTTGCGTAAATCGAGGCACTATAGTGTGAAGTCGTTTTGTAAGCCGGGGTTAAAATGAACTAGAAGCCAAAAAAATCAGTTTTTCTGGCTTCACCGACTTTGGCTTCACCGATGAAACCATTTTGAATTAGCCATATCAAAGGGGCTTAAGGCTCACTTATCCTTCGAGGCCAGCTCACAAACAGGCCCATGAGATGGGTGCCAGGAGTGCCGCGGCCTCTGGGGCAAACGATAGGAGCGTGGGTGTGGCCACGAGGGATGACAAGCACGGGACGCGCGTGGCGAAGAACGACGAGCAAAGGAGGGAGAGATGGTCTATTTTTAAGGAAAAAATACTTTTAAAGAGTTAAATGTAAAACATATGTCATGCTACTCTGCCACGTTATGAAAAAAAGCACCCACGTAGCTAGCATGGATCTGCAGTGCATCATTTAACAAGTTTACGATCCAAAAATATATTTTTAAAGTTTATGAACCTATATGACACATTCTTATAAGTTTGAGGACCGTTGGTGTATTTAACTCTTTTATTTACGTTACCCAATAAGTTTGGGTAAATGAGCCCTTGTTTAGTTCACGAAAACTTTTCCCAAAAAGTGCTACAGTACCCATCACATCGAATCTTGCGATACGTGCAGAGCATTAAATGTAGACGAAAAAAAACTAATTGCACAGTTTGATTGAAAATTGTGAGACGAATGTTTTGAGCCTAATTAGTCAATGATTGAACACTAATTACCAAATACAAACGAAAAGTGCTACAGTAGCCCAAATTGCCGAATTTCGCTAGCTAAACAAGGGCTGAGTATAGTCATGATTGAAGAGCTAGTGAGGAGAACGTGATAGATGGATTTGGGTATGGGCAAACTTTGGGTACGCCCATACCCGAGCTCCAAAGTGGTTTGTCAATCGCCAGGTATCTCATATTTTAGCTTGACTCATTGTGGGGATCTGATGATGGGTTTAGTACTCCTAATCAGGACCACGCTTTACAGGTCACCGTCGTGTGTGATCTTCAGGTCCGGGTGTAAGGATCTGCTGGCTCACAAACCGTCTGCTAGCCTGTTATGCTGTATACTACTAGTAGTAGTATATTGTAACAGAAGATGAGCGGCGTAGTGCGTTCCTGATGCGGTGGTCCCTGTATACATGCTATGCGTGTTATTTCAGACTGACTGTAGCTTTGTTCATCTTAATTGGCCCAAAATGATCGTGCCACACCTTTTCTTAGAAAACTGCAGTGTGGGTGTGGCCATGTGAAAATCAGATAAATTTATTAGCGCGCCGCGTAGGCGTTGTGTGGTGCATCCAAAGTTGAGTTTGCACATTTCTTATTCCAAAAAAAAAATGAATGTGAGGTTGCATATATACCTTTCTTGTATGGCATACTAGGATCGCAATTAGAAAAGGCCTTTGAAATTATACTTTGACATAAGATTTCTCTTACCGCATGCATCGTGTATGTATGAATTGCAACCAAATCAATGTCGTACTAAAAATTCTATGAAAACATAAATATTTTTTATATGACTTTTGGACACTAAACATGCATATAACCTGACCAATTGTGAATCGAATAGAAGTTATGAGACGGGTTTCTTCAAAGATCTATCTCTAAAAATAGGATCTATTTTTAGAGGTGGACCTCTTAAAAGCTCCGCCTCTATTAGAAGTCCCATGATCCATTTGAGACCCTACACCATACCCTAAAATATATGCTGTTGCCACCCTCTCTTTGTCCAAGTCCCTCTCTCTCTCTCTTTCACTCACCCACCGCCCTCTATCTCTCTCACCACTTCTATGTGTCTCTCGCCATCCCCACCTCCTCTCACCTTCATCATGGCGACTACGACGAAGGCAGAGTAGGCGCACCGGCATGCTCAGCAGATGTCGACGCTCTTTTGACTTTGCCGACGCCTTCGATGCGCCTCTCCCATCCCTGGCGTGAGGTGGCACCCTGATCTAGTGGATTCGGAGTGGCGACAACCCAATTTGTGGCCTGATGCCGCTCTGATGTGGCGAGGTTGTAGCAGATCTATTTGGTAGTCGTCTGATTGGAACGCCATCGCCCCGATTTGCCTGGTGCACAGGTTGGCTCATTTGAGATGGTGGGTTTGAGGGACTGTGTGCGGGCCAGAGAGATCCAAGTGTGGGGCCCACCATCTAGCATGGGGCACTATATCTTGCGAGGCGGTGGAGGATTGACAAGGTGAGGAGTTTGGCTTCTATTTGAGAATTTGCTAGCGCTATCTGTCATGTCCTCTCTCTCACTACTGGAAAACTGTACTTTGCCGAGTGCCTGAGACTTTGCCGAGTGCTTTTTATCGGGGCACTCGGCAAAGAAATATTTTGCCGAGTGCCGCACTCGGCAAAATAAAGCACTCGGCAAACGTGGCTTTGCCGAGCGCCATGCACTCGGCAAAGTCTGGCTCTCGGTAAATCTAGGCTTTGCCGAGTGCTGACTCTGCAAAAGTCACTCGGCAAAAGGTGGCCGCCCGTGTGACGGCGGGCATCTGCCTGTCAGACTTTTGCCGAGTGCCTAACGGATGACACTAAAAAAAAAAAATTTATTATTTTTAAAACTTATTTTGCCGAGTGTAAAGTGTAAACCTTAGGCATTTTCGGCAAATTTTTAAAAATTTTTAAAACTTATTTTTGCAAAGTGAGTGTGATGGGCACTCGGCAATTTTTTTTTTTTTTGAAAATCATCTTTCTTAGTGCCTTACGAAGTGTTTAAAAGGCGGCATTTGGGGCATCGCACTTTTTTGATAAGTGTCCCCATTTATTTTCGGCAAAAATTTTTTTTTGGGCCCCAAATTTTTTCGCAGGTACATGGTGGCCTTGTCCAAAAATTGATACTCATGTTTAAAACTCTATTTTAAAATTTGGGGCAATTTTGACTTTTTTGATATATTTCATTAATTTATTTCGAAAATCATTTGTCGTGTCTAATTGTTTGGGATATTTCAAATTTGACGCTGATGCCAAAACATGGATATCTCCACATGCTTTGGTCATCCGACGCTCACAATTTGCTCTAAACCTTTACAATTTTTTACCACAGCCTCCACATGTGATAACACGATCGATCGACAAGTTTCATGATTTTCGACTTCGCTTGCATTTTATATAATTTAAAATCATATTTTCGAAGTAAGTATCATACATGTTACGATTAATGAGATACTCGAGATTTCATGTGACTTTCTCGGATACGGCCTAAACATACCCTAAATATCATGAGTATCAATTTTGGATGATCAAAGTCCATTATTCCATGTACTGCTAGCTCAAATTTGAAATATCCCAAACAATTAGATGAAACGAAATAAACTAATGAAATATATCAAAAAAGTCAAATTGCCCCAAATTTTAAAATAGAGTTTTAAACATCGCCACAAGGCCCACAAAAAAAAATTTGGGCCCAAAATAAAAAAAACATTTTGCCGAAAGTGCCATGGGGACACTCTGCAAAGTGGGCTTTTGCCGAGTGCCGCCCGTAAGGCACTCTCGGCAAAGATGATTTTCAAAAAAAAAAAAATTGCCGAGTGCTCGACTGCACTGCAAAATAAGTTTTAAAAATTAAAAAAATTTTGCCGAAAGTGCTCAAGGGCTTACACTCGGCAATTTTTTTAAATAAAACCGCCGCCCAAACCCCCCCCCCCCCCGATACCTAGTCAGCCTGCTCTCCCGGACGCCCCGCCCCCAAGGCATTCCCACACCAAGGATCCCCCTGGCCAGTGAGCCCCCACCCCACTCACTGCCAGCCCCTGCAACCCCCCATGCCCCCAAGGCACCTCCCCATGGCCCGAGACACCACCAGCACCCACCCGCCTCGCCCCCACACCACACCATGCGCCGCGCCTGAGCGCCACGCCTGCACCCTGCCACCCCCCCCCTGAAAGGCACCCCCACCAGCCGCGTCTCCGAGACCCCAGCTGAGACCACCCCCACCCCCCACAGCCCCCGGCCCTTGCGTGGCCCCGAGATGTGACACCAGGCCGCCCCGCCACCGAGGACCTTGAGACCCCCAGGCCCCCATGGCCCCCTGGCACGCCGCCCAGTGAGCCCCCCACACAGGCGCCCCGAAAGCACCCCCAGCACCCATGGTTCCCCGGCGCCCCCCACGCCAGCGAGCCCCCGGCCTCACCGCCCCCACCCCCAGTACCCAGTGGCCCTGCCATGCCTGCACACATTGCCGGGCTGTCAGCGTCAGACATGCCCGCCGTCGCCGTCGTGGCGTCTTGCCACCGCTGGCCTGAAGCAAGGCTGTCCTCCCCGCATGCACCGCCCCTGCGCCCTGCTCTGCCGCCCGGCTTGGAAGAAGGAGGAGGAGCAGAAGAAGAAGAAGAAGAAGGAAGAAGAAGGAAGAAAAAGAAGAGAAAGAAAGAAAAGGAAAAGGAAGAAAAGGAGAAGGAAAAAAGAGAAGAAAAAGGAAGAAGGAGGAGGAGAGGAAGGAGGAGGAGAAGGGGAGAGGGGGAGGAAGCCGAGGTAGAGGGGAGGAGGAGGTGCCTCGGCCGTCTTCTCCGTGTGCCCATCCCGCCGACGCCCCTACCGTCACCGAACCGCCTACGAGCGTGGGCAAGGTATATCCACCCTTTCTCCGTTTGTCGGCCTTCGTGCCGTTGTGATGTCGGCCTTCGTGCCGCTATTCTTATCGGCCTTCGTGTCGTTTGTGATTGTCGGCCTTCGTGCGTTGTTTTTTTAGAGGTTTGGAAACCTCCCCGTGCAAGGGAGGTGCTGCCAAAATTTTGAACTTATAGTGTCGTGTTTCTTCTTTTGCAGAGCAGGACCTGTCGGAGGTGACCCGGAGGTCCCCGATCGCTTTTTGTCGCGTCGTCGTGGGTCTCAAGCCTGCGTCGCCTCGCCGCCACACGTCGACTCGCCACTACCTCGCTAGCTTCGACTTCACCGACACCCTAGGTATAAATCATCTCTTTTTCCGCTTATCTGTCGTCGTCGAGATCGGTGTAGCCTAGTTAGGCGTCTCCCGTCCAAAGAGATATATTTTGGAGGTATGAGATCTTTGCATATCTGCGAGCATTTCTGTTTCGGATTGTCCACGTTTTTTGGACAGCCCGTGGATGCGTAGATGGGTTAGTTTTCATGGTCCGCTCCGGTCCGAGATGGTGTTTTGGCATCACCCCCTGTTGTTCTCCAGATACACACTCTCACTTGCAGGACGTGTATCGGGAGAACAAAGCAGGAGGTGTCTTCGAAAATTCGCTATCTTGGATAGGAGCGGGCATGGAAACTAACCTCATCTACGGATCCACGGGTGGGATTAGGACCTATCCTCACCTATTAGAGAGTAGGGACACCGCGTAGATGCAATTGATGGTGACTCATATGTGCTGATACGTCTGTTAAAGGATGGAGGACCGTGAGTGGATGTACACGCTCCGGAGAGACGAGCATGATTACGACTTGCTGTTTATAGTCAAGGTCGAAGAATTCTTACAGCATGCATTTGGTGAGAGTGCGGAGGCCATTCTCTAGTGGTTTGTCCGTGCAGTGGTTGTGACAACAGAAGAAGGAAAGATAGGTTAACCATGGGTAAACATATTGTGAAGTTTGGATTTACTCCGGGCTACCACCGGTGGATCCACCATGGTGAAGCCGATCGTATCAGGGAGGAGGTGGTGAGACCACGGCTCGAGGCTTTCGATGATGATGCCGGGTAGCAGACATGCTGGATGACACGCACCAAGCTCGATTCATTTGAAGGACGTGACAAGGAGGAGATGGAGGGTGCGCCGCAGATGCCTTCTACCTGATGTTGGACTCGGCACAGAGACCCCTTCATGATCATACTAATGTTTCTCAGCTGGACGCCATTGGTCGCGTAATGGGGTTGAAGGCCGAGTTAAACCTAAGTCGAGAAGGCTTCGACAAGATGGTGGCCGTGTGGAGCGATATGCTACCGAAGACACACATTATGCCGAAGAACTTGTACGAGTCAGAGAAGCTTCTTCTTGCACTTAAGATGCCGTATGACAAGATACATGTGTGTTCGAAGGGGTGCGTCCTATTTAGGAAAGAACACGCGGATGCAAAAAATCGCTCAAGTGTAAATCCTCCAGCACGTGGAGGTAGACTCAGCGATGGCCTAATGGAGGCGAGGGACGTCTTCGCCTGGGTGCGAGAGCAGCAGCCCGGTCGCCCAAAGACGGGGGGGGAGGGGCCGGGGTCACCCCAGGAGGGACCCGCCTCCTCCCCTGGCTCTCGACCAGCCGGAGGACCCGTCTCTTACCCCGGAGGAGCACATGGCGGCCACGGGCACGACCACAGACACTCCGTCGGGGGATGAGGGGACTCAGCAGACGGAGGACAGTTCTGCTTTCTTGGCTCCCTACCTGCGAGGTCCCACTAGCCTTCCTCCGATTCCGCTTCCTGACAGACGCCCACTGGTTCGTCCTGTGGGAAGAAGGTAAGTAACTATAGATGTTATCACTAGTACTTCATATGATATGTTGAAAATCAAAAGAGAAACTGATAATTTTTCGTAATCACTTGTGCAGGGGTTGGCTAGTTCTGTCGGGTGCTCTTGACCCCCCACGCACCCCCGCTACCGTCCTGGGATGTCTGTGCAGGAAACACTTCCCCGGCCTTGTGGACTTGAAAGAGGGGAGGTGGGAGCCGGCCTGGGCCTGGGACAGGTACAAGCTCGGCTCGGATGACGAGCAGGACAACAAGCAGGAGCGGGTTTTGGTGGACTTTTGGGCAAGTGTCTCACAACATAGCTCAATACATCTCCTCTATTGCTTAAGTCTTTTATTGAAATAATGAACGGATACATCGTGTTTGTATGCAGAGGTACTTCAAGGCCGAAGAAGGTAGAGAGACCCTGGCGGATCAGACGGCACACAGAGCCTGTAAGAAGTACGTCGGCGACATGATTCACGAGGCGCGACTCTAGGTCCACGTCGACTACTACAGGTCCATCAAGAAAGAGCCCCTCAACAAAACCGGCGCAAGAAATGTGGCGCTGACCAAGGAGCAGTACCTTCAGGTAGGTGAATAATATTAATTTGTTTTGAGATTTAGTAGGTCCAGAATTGATCTTCTTATATGTCAAACACTTGATGATGTGTAGGTGCCGGCCTCGTGGTGCATGTCGCATAGATCGGCATGGTCGAGGATCGTGGATGCAAGTACCTTGACCCGGCCAGACATCGCAAAGCATGAGCAAGGCAAGCGAAGCGGCACCGAGGACCGCTCCAACTCACCACCAAGGCAGCCGCAACCTCCCGCATTCAAGCGGGCACTTGTCTGAGATGTCATTTATCTATTCTAACGCTCAATTTTGCCCGATTTCTAATCATCTTGCCGTCTTTTCTCGCAGGAGGTGGCACACCCGGACGTGCCGTGTGTCGGAGTTTGGGGCATGGGTCTGTGTCCCACATGGGCCCGGTGAAATCCGGTGTCGTCTTCAACCCGGATGCCCTCGCTTAGGAAGCTTACTCGACCCGAAGCGCCCACGCTAAGGTCGAGACTACACGGAGGCGGTTAGGGCGCTCCGTGGCTCGATCACAATCTGAGCACTAAGCCCTTGAGATAGAGGTGATCGTGAGGTGGGGCAAAGGGGAAGCACAGGCGGTTGTGGATTGCAGACGGTGCCGACTCCTCGAGCTCTGCACCCTCTCTCTCCGACGTGAGGGCACGGAGCACGGCCAGAAGCCTTCCCATACATGCACGGCCTACTCCAACACTATCGCGGGTCGACGAACTTGTGTAATTCTGGTTTCACTCGTCAGACATTGAACGTTATACACATTGATCAGATTTGCAACATCAAACATGTGATTGAAAAACACCGCAAGCCGAAATGGCAGAGACAAGGAGACGCATAAGCACACGACCGCAGAGTGGAGGCCACGAAGAAGCGAGATGGCGGACATGTATCGATCATGCAAACCATCGGGCAAGCATCGTGTCCAAGTGCGATTGCCGGCTCCGGCTCGGTTCGACACTTCACCCCGTGAGTATGGAAGTTTAATGCGTTTCGTGTCGTTGGGATTGTCGGCCTTCGTGCCATTGTGATTTTCAGCCTTCCGTTGCCGTTGTGATTGTCGGCCTTTGTGCCGTTGTGATTGTCGGCCTTCGTGCGTTGTTTCTTCTGAGAGTTGAAACCTCCCTGCAGGGGAGGTGTGCCGAAATTTTCAATTTTAGTCTAACACATGCAATCTCTTCTCTTTTGTGCAGCCTCCGTCGGCGGGTTCAAACAATCCCGCTAGCGTGTCACCGGCGGCTGATCACGTCAACCCTTCGCCGCAGTCCGGTCCTTCACCGCTGTCCAGGGGGCCACACCAGCAGTTTCCGTCGCCGTAGTAGAGATGTTGAACTTTGTGATGTCGAACTTGTAATAATAAACTTGTGATGTTGAACTTTGGTGCATTTGTGATGGATTTATTAAATATGCGTGTGCTTGTGATATATAATGCATGTTGGTGATATAGATGTGATGTGATATATATATATATATATATATATATATATATATATATATATATATATTGTCTGTTACAATGGAATGTAAAAAAAATTATAATTCTCGGGGTCTTTGCCGAGTTGCATGGACAAGGCACTCGGCAAAGTTTTTTCCAAAAAAAATCCAGAAATTCTTTGCCGAGTGCCTGGGCTGGCGCACTCGGCAAAGTATTTTTTTTAAATCCAGAAATTCTTTGCCGAGTGCCTGGGCTGGAGCACTCGGCAAAGTAATTTTAAAAAAAAAAAAAAATTTGCCGAGTGCCTGGACAGGGGCACTCGGCAAAGTAATTTTTTAAAAAAATAATTAAAAAACTTTGCCGAGTGCTTGGACTTGGGCACTCGGCAAAGTAATCTTTAAAAAAAATAATTTTTTTTTTGCCGAGTGCTGGGTCAGGCCCTCGGCAAAATAACCGTGAACGGTGGAACGACCGAAAATATTTTGCCGAGTGCCGCCCTAAGTACTCGGCAAAATTGTTTTTTATTTTGTCGAGTGCCCCGATAAAAAGCACTCGGCAAAGATCCTTTGCCGAGAAAAATTTTGCCGAGCGGACTTTGCCGAGCGCTACATTCGCAAAGTCTTTGCCGAGTGCAAAGGGCTCTTTGCCGAGTGTAAAAACACTCGGCAAAGCCGCGGCCTCCAGTAGTGTCTGTCGTTCTCATGGCAAGAGGGGTTGATGACAAGCTTGGGGGTCTCCTTTAGTCCTTGCAGTAGCGTGGGGGCGAGGCCGCCCATCCGGCATAGATGCCTGGTCACGCCACCCGCACCCCATTTGGCAGCAGGGGGGACAATCTCGGTAGAGAGCCTACAACAGGCTTAGTGGCAGCTCTTGTGTTTTTTTTTAATTTACAGTGGTGAGCATGCATCCCGCTCCTATTATTCACTGATTAACACAGACCACACTAGAGAGGCGGGCATGGTGTCAGCCTAAAACCCCGTTTTGACTGTCCATGTTAGTTTGTTCTGTGGTAGTGAGTGATCTCATCAGTAAATTAATAAATTTTCATGTATCAAAGAAAACAAGTTTTGTGTAGTAGATGCATATAGAAGTAACTAGATTATCAAAGTAAAGAACTGAAGGAAACTAAGAGATCAAGTACATCTCAACATAATTTGGGCGGTGGTTAGATTGCGAATCACAGAGTGGTTATTAGATTGCTTCCACCTTTCGAAAACGCCATACACACAATAATACAGATCGATCCTCTAGAGTCTAGGCATGCGTAGGGGTGAGTGACCAATGCAAAGGACATACAGATCCTCAGTAGGTGTGACTGCTAATCACTAATCCATCGATGATACATATATGCATGATTGCTCTTGACGGCGCCGTCTAGTGGTGGTGGGATCCCATTCCCAGCAGATATACTATCTCTGAGAACTGAGATCCTCCCGCATGATTACATTAGTAAGTTCATCATTGGTTTTAGCACAAAATTAAAGATCAAGATGAAGTGATCAACTAATAGTGGCACGCTTGATGATCGATCATCATCGATTTTTTTTTATAGGATCATCATCGATATTGGTTTGTTTATTTTTATTTTCCTGGAAAAAACACAGTTCTGAGGGGAGACTAATTATATTAATTTGTTTCTGTACGTACGTTTTCTTTTTCAAAACCATTTGCTCTGGTAGTCTAGATGGATAATGATTGCGATCCTGTCCTCTCCTTCCATTTCAAATTTAAGGTGTTGTTTTCTAGATACATAATAAAAACTATATATATCTATACATATGCGTAGCAAATAAAAGTTATAGAAAAGTCAAAACAACTTGTAATTTGCAACGGATGGAGTATATATTCAGCTAGAATTCTATTCCAGTAGTGTGCATGCATCAAACAACTTACAGTAGTAGCAGTACAAAGTCGACCCAAGAAAATGTAAATATATATGTTGTACTAATATATGGATCAAATTAAATAAAGCAAGGAATTAAGCCAAAGAAGTTTCACAAACGGAACTGAAAGCCGGGATTACATAGATATATATGCCATGCATGGATATGATATATATGTCCTTCATCCATATAGTGATAGTGATCACCTCATCAACTAGTAACATTTTAGAACATCATATTTATGTGCTGAGGGATCTGAGTTGTTCGTACTGTCGTTGAAACCATCACTTGCAGTAATGCAATGCTTAGAACTCCTGGACGTCGATGTCCTCGTCGTAATCGCGTATCTCGTCGACGTGCTCCACCACGACGACGTGCACGCCGGGGTCGTTGACGGCGCAGCTGCCGGCGACGAGCACCGAGTTGTTGACGGCCTGGTAGTTGCTGTTGGCGTAGGCGGTGATGACCACGTTCTCCTCCCCCTCCTCTTCTTCGTCGTGCTCCTCCGCGTCCGCGCTGCCGACGACGACGAGGTCCTCCACGTCGCCGCCAGCCGCAGCCTCCATGGTGGCGCCGCTGTTCTCCCCCGCCAGCGTGATGATGGTGGTGGCCCCGCCGGTGCCGGTGGTGGTGTTCTCGCTGCCGGCGAGGGCGCTGGCGAGGTGGTCGTTGAGCTTGGTCACCGCGTTGCTCACCTCGGTGGCCACGACGTTGTTGGACGACGCCATTGTTGCTTCTTGTGTGCTGTGTTAATGTCTTGTGTTGTTCGTGGTGTCGCAGAGTGATCGAGATGTGTGCAGTGGTGCTCGATGAAGGCTAGCCTTGACCCGGATGCACGTATATATAGGACAGAATGCAAACACCATTGAGATGCACGGTAGCGTGCGTCAAGGGGGAAACTTGAAGCTTGAGCACAAGCGATGAAGCGATTCGATTCCAGCCTTGAGAGCTGAGACTCTGCCCAAACCCAAAGCATGTACCTGCGGCATGTCTGCATCACCATGCATGCATATGTTTCTTGCGTGCACCAGGGGGTTTCCTTCATCAGGTTCGTTCAGATACGCATAGATATATATAGTAGTATAGTCACTGAAAAAGGGTACCTATGGGCCTGTGGGGCAGGGTAAATAGCAAAGTTAATTAATTGTGTGTGACTGGATACTCAAAAAAAGTATAGTGCATATGTATCTGGCTGGCTGGTCGGTGTGACCTACCTTTACAACTTGACAGCATCACAAGGGAAAGAATATTTTGGTGTGTGTCCCTATGTCTACTTTCATTACAAAATTGACCCTTTTCTTATCTGTCGTCACAACTGATGTTAATTTGTTTACTACCACTTCATTCCTATGTTAAATTTCCATTTACCTTTGTCTCAGTGATTAATTACTAATGTATTTATGTTTTTTTGTAAACATCACTCAACTCAACTCCCTTCGTCACCAAGAAAGCTAATCTAATTTGTCTAAGTCACAAATTATCTTAACTTTGATCAAATTTGTAAAAAAGAAAACATTTTTACACTACTATTTTTCATGCTAAACCTAACAATACTTGTTAGATACCACAAATGTTTGTTATTTGTAATATAAATTTGTCAAACTTGATTGTTTGACTCAGGAAAAAAAATGCACGGATTCCTTTTGATGGAGGCCAGAGTAGTTAATTATGTCTTGTAATGGTTAACCTTGCTTGTTGGGTTTGAAGAATACTTTGGGAGGGGGGGGTTTAGTTCACAACCAGTAAACTCATAAACCCTAAACCCTATTATTGTCCATGCTGTAACTGTACATCTGACAAAGCCTCTCGATCGGGTCAAATTCAGATGCGAAAAGCATTCCAAACAATTTTGCTTATCTTCCTGAAGATTTTCGTTAGGCGAGAACAGAGAATGTACATACAGTAAAATGCAGCACCAACCAGTGATTCCTTTCACAAGGCTCAAGGCCGCATATATCAGAGAAACAAAATTCAGAGTCCATCTGCACTACCTTTTGTACAGTGTAACAAGGTCCCAAAGCAACCTCTCTGGTAAACTAACAAACTACAAACTGCTGCTGCTCGATATATATAAACTAGTAGAAGAGAGTCGTGTATGCAATAATGTTCTATGCCTGAGGGACGGCTGGGTTCTCAACATCGCCGGCGGCGGCCATGGCGTCGTGCTGTCCCGCTCCCCCCGCTCCCACGTCTGCAGCTGAAGGCTGACTGGAAGGTTGATCAGAATCAGACGCCGTTGGAGGATGTTGCTGCTGAGGTGCACGCGCCCTGCGGTGACGGCGAGCCTGCTGGGTAGGAGGCGCCACCCGCCTCGCCCTCCACCGTAGTATCTCAATGACGATCGAGTTGCCGGTCATGCCCACGCCGAAACCGGCGAAGGTCGCCAGGATGATGGATATCACGGCCTGCAAATGGAGCTGCAATGCATTGCAAAGACCCGCTGCTGGTCAGCACATATATATATACATACATAACAACATGTTCAGAAGAGCTGTGTTGGTTGGTGTATGCTTACATATCTGTAGAAGAGATGGGTGAAGAAGACGACCAAGAGGAACTGAACTGCCGCGTAGATCCATACGTATCTTCTTGCCACTGCACGCAATGCAAGGTTCTGACAAGTATCATGGCTAGCTCTGATTTCTGAAACCAAGCATCTATATATGTAATAATAGTGTTTTAGTTTGACACGTGGATGTCATGTCATGACGTACCCATGCTTGTGGTGGTCAAGGATGAGAAGAGGCCCAGGATACATGAGAAGGGCAGCGATATAGCCAGCGCAGCAATGCCGTCATGGGCCACCTGTCAGTCAGGTGAATTTAGCATACCATGCATGCATATACTGTGTATGTCAATTTTAGCAAGAACAAGAGTGGCCGGGGAGGTAGCAGCAGTACCAGTAATTCTTCCAAGAAGCAGAAGTAGGCCAGGATGCTTATGATTACAAGGATAGGCGTCCCATGCCAAACTCTGAGTAACAAGACAAGAGAGAGTTTCTGAGTTTCAGGTGAAAGCTCGATCACATCAGTCAGATTGGATTCTTAAGAGAGATGTTACTTTGACAACGCGTGTGCTGGTGATCTGCTCAAAGGAGGTAACCAACTATTTGTTTGTAAGTACACTAGCTACTAGTATATTATATTGTGTCATTCCAAAATGGTACGTAGCTAGGACAGGTGTTAATCTCCACATAATGCTAATGATGCAGGTAGTGATAGCTAGCATCCTTATTTGAAAATAAAAGATGCGTGTGTGCGTACGTGGTGGCATCCCAGATGCTTGGATTGTTCAAGTAAAACTTGCTTCTTCACAAGTAAATAAACAATTAACAAACAATACCCCATGGGACCAGCATGTAAGGAACGACAATTTTGTCATATGTAAGCAAAGCAATTCTGGTCAAATTTGTCATTCATAAACTAGTATATAATATCGAGTCACTCTCCAGCGTTAGCTGCTTAGGTGTTCACCAATCCATCCACAAATTAAAGACTTGCTGCAAATATAATTCTGAATTTCTGATGATGACTGATGAGAGCGATGAGGAATTGTTAAGAGCATGCATCTAGCTCACCTGTACCGATCGTATCTGGCCGTGCTCCCTCCGCCGCGATTCATCAGGTCGCGCTGCTGCACGCTCTGGACACGCAGCAGGGTGACGGGGAGGTTCTGCACGTCCTGCTTGCACACCTCGCAGGTCCTGGTGCCCTTGATGCTGAACCACTTGACGGCGCAGTCCCTGTGCGCCAGCGCCAGCTCGCCCTTGCACGAGCACTCCAGCTTGATGAGGGTGTCGCTGCCTTCCGACAGCTCCACCATGCAGATCCGGCACACCGCCTCCTCCTCCGGGATGTCCTCGCCGCCGTCGTCGTCGTGGCCGCCGCCGCCGGTCGTCCCTGAACACGAAATGCATGCGCATCATCAGAATAATGCAGAGCAAAGTCTGTAACTGTCGGAAACGATTCATCAGACACCCACCTGAGTGTGAAGGGACTATGTCAGGGTCGACGACAGGGGTTCTGGGCGTGGAAGGGACGACGCGGTACATGCCGCCTAGCGAGTCCATCCGCTTGAAGCTCTTGGCGTTGTTCAGCTTCTTCATGTTCATGGGGAGGGACTGCGAGCGGCAGATGTGGTGCACTGCTGCACCTGGTTTCGGCTGAACTGGTGGCTGTGGCTGTGACGACGACAGAGCATGAGCATCTTCCAGCGGGAGCGACGACGTCCTGGCC
The DNA here is from genome assembly GCA_904845875.1 of Miscanthus lutarioriparius. NCBI lineage: Eukaryota > Viridiplantae > Streptophyta > Magnoliopsida > Poales > Poaceae > Miscanthus > Miscanthus lutarioriparius. The sequence continues at coordinate 74,609,034 of CAJGYO010000011.1, forward strand.
ATCACCTTGGTGGCGCTGAACAGCTTGGAGACGGCCGACGACTTGAAGCTCCCCGCCGGGAGCAGGCTCTTCACCGTCTGCCTCAGCATGAAGGACGGCGAGCGCAGAGGCGGCCTGCTGGGCCTGCTGCTGGAGCTGGAGGAAGAAACGGGCGTGCTGGGGATGTTGCTGCCTGTCTGGTGCCCCCTCCTGCTGGAAGGTGGGGTGATGCTCATGCCGCCTTGCGTCGGCGTCGGGACGTTATCTGCCGGGATGTCGATGCAGAGATGTGGCCGCGGCCGTTGGTCGGATGAAACAACACTTGCTGCAGTGGCGTCGTCCTACATACATACAGTACAAAAGAGTAACAAGATTCTTCAGACGAGCGAAGCGATCTTCCTTCAGAGTTTGCAGCTGCATATATGATATATATAGGCGAAAAAAAAACATTCAGATATAAACATACAACCAGGAAGGAAAATCAGCAGAGTCGCACATAACAATCTGTTGCCAGCCAGCCTGCCTGCTGAATTGCTGATTGCCATGGAAACAAACACTACTCTATCTAATCTAATTTCAGAGCAGCAGAGGTAGCAAGGCTCTTGAAGTCTTTTAAAAAAAAAACAAAAAGGCTTTCAAGTCAAATAATCTGTAACTGCATATATACTAGTACAAGATACCAGCACTAAAAGATTACCGAAGATCCCATCTCATCTGACAAGGAATTGGATTACACAGTAACAATGTTTAATTTTTTCCACCCCAATACACATGGATTAATTAAGGGCGATAAGAGTGCAGCCAATTCCATTCCAGCACACATGAATGATGTATCTGAGTCTGGGCCTGACTTTACCTGCAGGTCCCTGCTATGCAGCTGCGGATTCTCCTTCTCCATGGCCGGCGCAGGCAAGGAAGGAAGCAATCTTGGATTGGAATCTGGACGGTGGCTCGGTTGCTCAACAATGGCGGAATTGGCTCAACTGGGATGGAGAAGACGATTCGATTCGATGCTTTTCTTGCGGCTCAATTGTACGAGTACACTACTGCCTCTGTTCGGTGAAGGCAAGCATCATAAATAGAGGGAGGCAGCAGGCAGGAGGGGGCTGCTGGGCTGCTGGGCTGCTGTGGTGGAAAAGCGAGTGGAGGCGACAGGGTGAGGTGGGCAGGACGCGGCCGGAGGAATGGGCGATCCAGCACAGCAATCAAACCAAGGCAAAACCAGCCGCAGGTGCCCCCGTCAGTTTCATTTTCACCTAGTTGCACTGCAAGGGCCCTGATGCAGTGATGCAGTCATGCATGCTCATGGGTTTTTTTTTTTTTTTGAACTCTCATGCTCATGGGTTATCCCCACTCAACACTCCTTGTAGCTCTTCACTTTCCCTGCGTGCAGTGAATTAATATATAATCATGGCTCTAACTAGTCAACTATAGCTTTCTCATAGAGTCTACCGCTATGATATTCTCAATTACTTCGCTCTTGCTGCTAATGATGCTTTAGCTCTGTTATTAATGCTTTACTCGTTTTGTCTAATAAAAAATATCATTCTCACTTCCTCATTAGTCAAACACTTTTAATTTTGACTAAATATATATTAAAAAAAGATAACATTTATGATACATAATTGATATTGTTAGATAGATCGTTGAGTATGTTTTTATAATAAATTTATTTGGAGATATAGGTGTTATTAATATTTTCTATAAATCTATTTAAACTTAAAAAAAATTAATCAGCACAAGTCCCATAGCGACTCTTTGAATAATCCATGAACCATTGAATATGTATGCCTATATCTATGTCTCTATGTTATGTCGTTTACTTAATAAATCATGAACCATTGAATAATTATTGAATCACTGGATGTTGAACGAACATGAATGTTGACACTAGCTTTAAGTTTGTTGATTGATTTGACGAAGCATACTTTGTCTTGTGATCGCTGCTAGGGCCTTGTTTAGATTGCAAGTTTTTTCACTCTTTCTTCATCACATCAAATCTTTGGACACATACATGGAGTATTAAATATAGATAAAAAATAACTAATTACACAGTTTGATTGTAAATTACGAGACGAATCTTTTGAGCCTAGTTAGGCTATGATTGGACAATAATTATCAAATACAAACGAAAGTGCTACAGTACTAAATACTGATTTCTAACCCCAATCTAAATAAGGCATAGCAGTAAGACTAGGCTTACCTCGGTTTTGTAATGTTGTCAACATTTTCTTTCTTCTTAATGAAATGCTTCGGCACGATCGTGAAAACATTGATAAATGTTAAGTAACAGACTTAGAGACATTCTTTTAGAATCCTGTATATGTATTAAGTACTTTTATTCATGATTTTTTTAAACATATTCATGATTTTTTTAGTTACATGTTAACATACATAATTAATTAAGTTTTTTTAAATATTTTTACAAAACAATAAATTAAATAACTTCTACTATATCATGCTATATCTTTTTATAGCTCTTGGAGAAGACCATGGCTAAAGGTTTTAGCCCCTATTTGAAACCATGTTAATAATTAATATATGACATTTTTATTTTCCTCGGAAAATTCTAATATAAACTTCAGTGTGTATTCTTGAGTTATATAGATGCAACCCTCCATCCTGTAATATATATAGCGCATATAAATATTCAAAATCTGGACTTAAATATAAGGGTAACATAGCGCATATAAGCATTCACAATTTGTACCTCGATATAACGGATTTTAGAGGGGAAGTAGTTTTGAATTAAATAGTTGCATAAATTAGTAGGTGTCATATTGTTACTTGATATTTATTAACCAATCACCATCAATTACGTTGATGATATCGTCACGAAAAAAAGTGAGAGTATATGCGGCTTTTATATTCTCTTAATCTGTCAGTCTCTAGTGCTCTATATTATGGAGTACCATGCTACTATTGTGTCTTCGCTTTTATTCTCAAATTAATTAATGTTTTTATTTTCTATAATATGTTTAATGTGTATTAAAAATTTAATTTCCACCACCAGTACACATGAGGGTGCTTCGTTTTTCTTTGTAAAGATATATGGTACCAATACTTTTTTTTCTTTTTTCTTGCAGAAGAAAGAAAGTAGTTGTCGGGTTCATAAACCCGGGGTCCCACATGGATCGGCTTCCTAACAAAGGCTCGGCCCAGCAGACAACATTGCAAACAAACACGTAACTCATGGTCCGTCCAAGTACCTAAACGACAGGTCAGAAGGGCGATCCAATCACCGACCGGAAGGCCTTACCGAGGAGGAACGGCGCCCGCTTCTGACTCCGGCCCACCTCTCGACCGGAGCGCTCGCTTTGGTCTCTAGCCCGCCACCGGACGATCTCTCTGACCGGAAGGTCTGGATAAGACACCGCTTCCGACTTCGACCCGCTTCTTCGACCGGGAATGCACCGAACCCCTGCTTATAGCTCATCTTCGACTGGCGCAATCAGAGCCGACTAGAACCAACCGACCGGGGACGCCCGCTCAGCAAGGACAAGGAAACGGACGGAGAAAGTAAGGTAGGACGCACAAGTCAAACCGCAATACCACGGACCGTACCCTGTGCACCTGCAGAATAGTACCCTACGACCTCTCTGACATGATAGAACCCAAGCAGTGTTGTGGGCGCCGTCAACTCCCATACCGGACAAGTACGGTAAGGCTCCCCATGTGCCTCTGAGGCATCAGCAGTATTGTGGGCGCCGGTATTTACCTGTACCAAGCGAACATGGTAAAACAGTGTGGCAGGCACCAACGTCTGCCATACCTGAAGAAGACGACGCAACCGCCCGCGTGCATCTAACATTCAAATGGTATTGTAGGCGCCTACCATCATCTTGTACCCGTCAGCATGGGCAGCAAGACTTAGCAGCATACGTGCTCTCTCCCTCTCACTTGTAAGGCCATCCGCTTTATCTATAAAAGGGGATGAGCTATCTACCAAAAGTCTAGGTTTATTTAGATCGATCAAGATCATTAGGACACAACACCAGAACCACCAGGTTCAAACCACGAGCATACGCTCAAACACTTAGCTCATAGCGGAGCTCTCATCACTCTCGGCCCTTCTAACGACCGAGTCTAACCGGATCTCTTGTACCCTCATCTTTCTCCTTCTCGTTTGTAACCCCACTGCAAACTTCGAGCACCTGGGCTCAGGAATAAAGTCACCGACCGACCTAAACTGGACGTAGAGCACGTTGTCTGAACCGGTATAAACCCTATGTCATTGAGTGCTAGGCCACATCCGATCACAACGTACGATAAAACTACAAATATTTACGTGTTGATCACTTTTTACACCGATAGTTGGCGCCGTCCATGGGAAAGATGTTGTACGTTCAACACTTTTGATCATTGGATGGCCCACTTTTCCACCACCTTCACCATGGCGGGCTCAAGCGATACGACTCGCTTCGGCTCACTGGAGTTTCCCACACTCCCACCTATTGGGATGTGGGTTCTGCCCGTCTTCGAGCCGTCCTCAGCCTTCCTCTTTGGAAGCCTAGACTTCTTCGCCGACCGGCTCGGCGTACTACACCTCCGCGAAGAGGCACTCGTTCCGGCACCTATCGGAGGGGCGCCCTCCATTGGCTCTGGGACCCACGACGAGGCATCTACGCTTCATTCCGACCAAACTCTCTGCTCAAACCCCGCTATGAGTAATGCGCATACTGTTATTTACTCTCTATTAACTATCTCTCGCCGATTATCTAGAGGGACCGTATTGTCCATACCGCAAACACCGTACGATCGATTCCCCTGTAGCCTCGCGTCCCCCATGGACACGTGCGCTCGGGGGCTCCAAAGGACGCTGGCGCCATCCCCTCTCACATCCGAATTCATGGGAATGGCGAGCTATGCTCCTACCACTTTTCACGAACTCCCGGATGACAAGGGTGAGAGCGACGGCTCCAGCATCGGCGACGTGGCACCTAGACACCATCCGTCCCGGGAGTGTGCTATGGTGGACGCTCTAGGATAGCCGTCGGTGGTTGCGGAGTCTGAGCAGACTCACACCCCTCTGGACCCACGTGGGGGGGCCCTCACGCTCGCAGAAGGGCACGCCGAGGAGCTATGACAACGGCGGCAGGACCAGCCACCGCCTGCGCCGGCGCGATCGGTGCAGCACGTTACGCCCCATGCGCATGACCCGGTGGGCGACGCCTGGGGTCGCGCCCGCTAGGTCCAACACAACATTATGAACGAGGGGAACAACCCCCCCACAGTTCGCTCGGGCTAGCCAGAAAATCGCTGCTGCGGCGATACTTCTGCACGGCGTTCCCAAGCCCTGTCGACCCCTAGGAGTAGGCGGTCTACCGGAACCTCCAGACGCTGGTAGAAGCCGCCACCGTTCAATAGGCGGAAAGCTCTGTACATCGCGACTCCGACACGCGCCCTCTCTCCCTACTTGGGAAGCGGGAACGCGCCAGATGGATCGCTCCATCCACTCACCGCTATAGCCGCCAAGAGTGGCTCGGGAGGCAGCGGCTGCGCCGCGGTCCGACCTAGCGCCTGCTCTACACCGATCGACGGTGCACAAACGGCCCGATCCACACTAGGATGCTCACAGCGTCATCAGCAACCGACATCTGGTCCGGCGTGATGATGACGTCCATCGGGCGGCGGTGACGGCAGGTGACATGGGTCTCGGCCGAACCATCGAGGGGAGCGGTGAAACATGCCCCAGGCATGGTCATCGGCCAGACGACCGAAGTCCCAGCCCTGAGGGCCCGAGACCATGGGCCTTTGACCGGCGTATCCGGAGAGCGTTGTTCCCACCGCGCTTCCGACTACCCACCAACATCACCAAGTACACCGGGGAGACGAACCCCGGTATTTGGCTCAAAGATTTCTAGCTCACCTGCAGAGCTAGAGGGGTGGATGATGACTATTTCATCATTCAGTATCTCCCCATCTACGTAGGGGAACACGTTCGGGCATGGCTTGAATTCCTCCCGCACGACAGCATCCACGACTGGGCGAACCTCAAGAGGGTCTTCGTCGGAAATTTCTAGGGGACGTATGTCCGCCCTGGCAACTCCTAGGACCTCAAGAGCTGCCAGCAGGAGTCCAGCGAGTCCCTGTGGGATTACATCCGTAGGTTCTCCCAACGATGCAACTCCCTCCCTGATGTCATCGACGAGGACGTCATTAGTGCATTCCTCTCCGGGATGACCTGCGAGTCCCTGATCCACAAGCTTGGCTGCCTGAAGCCCCGTACCACCCGTGACCTGCTCGACGTCGCCCCTAACCATCCTTTGGCGAGGAGGCGGTCGGAGCGATCTTCAATGGAGGCCGGGACAAAGGCAAGGCCAAGCGCACGGAACCAAGATGAGGGCCCCTCCACACAGAGGGGAAAGAAGAACAAAAAGGATCGGCGCCGACCGGACAACACCGTGTTGGTCGCCGTGGCTGATCGCACGGGCAAGCTGCCCCAACAGGGACTACATAACCACTTCAACAAGCTCATGGATAGCCCAGGCACCAACCATGCCTACCTCGTCAAACACCTCTACAAGGACTACGAGCTCCTCAAATGTTTCCTACGACAGGCGGTGGGCGAAAGAAGGAGACGGTAAAGAGGCGGTAGCCAAGAAAGGAGGTGCGGTGGGCAAGGATGGAGATGGCTTCCCCGACCCTGAGTAATGCATCATGATCTTTGGTGGATCCGACGCCATCTGGTCCAAGCGCCAGCACAAGGTGCGCTATAGGGAGGCATGCGTCGCCGAGACGGCCGTCCCCTCCTTCCTCAGCTGGTCAGAATTTCCGATCACCTTCGATAAGAGGGACCATCCCTCCCACGTCGTGAGACCGGGACGTTACCCACTCATCGTTGACCCCATCGTCACAAGAAGCGCCTCACCAAGGTGCTGATGGACAGAGGCAGCGACCTCAACATCCTCTACGTCGACACCCTCGACGCCATGCGCATCCCCCGGTGGGAACTCCAGCCTAGCGGGCTCTCCCTTCCATGGGGTGATCCCGGGAGCGCAGGCATACCCGCTCAGGCAGATCGACCTGCCCATCACGTTTGGCAATCGAGCCAACTTCCGCTCGGAGGTCCTCACCTTTGAATTGGTGGACTTTCTAGGGTCCTACCACGCCATCTTAGGGCGGCCATGCTACGCCAAATTCATGGCAATCTCCAACGACACCTACCTCAAGCTGAAGATGCCGGGACCGAATGGCGTCATCACCGTGAGCAGCACCTTCTCGCACGCCTTCACGTGCGACCGCGAGCATTTTGAGCTCACCACCGCGATCATCAACTCGTCCGAGCTTCCGCGGCTCAAGGAGTCATCGACCCCAGCAGTCCCAGACTGCAACAAACCAAACTCCTCGATGGCCTTCCGCCCGCTCGAGGAAACCAATGCGGTGGGAATCAACCCCACCGACCCAACCAAGATGGTGCGGATCAGGACCCACCTCCCAGCCAAATAGGAATGCAAGCTCGTTGACTTCCTGCATGCCAATTGTGATGTCATCACATGGAAGCCATCTAACATGCCGGGCATACCGCGGGACGTAGCCGAGCACGCGTTGCGCCTCATCCTAGGCTCAAAGCCCCTTAAGCAATGCCTGCACTGTTTCGACGATGAGAGGCGTAGGGCCATAGGCAAAGAGATCACCAAACTCCTGGCGGCTAGATTTATTAGAGAGGTATTCAACTCCGACTAGCTTGCCAAAGAAGACCGAGAAATAGAGAATGTGTGTTGATTATACTGGTCTCAACAAAGCATGTCCAAAGGATCACTTTCCTTTGCCGCGCATAAACCAGATAGTCGACTTCACCTCTGGTTGTGAGATCCTCTCCTTTCTGGATGCCTATTTAGGCTATCACCAGATCACGATGAAAGAGTCCGATCAGCTCGCAACCTCGTTCATCACCCTGTATGGTTTGTACAACTACATAACCATGCCTTTTGGCCTAAAGAACGCTGGTGCCACCTACCAAATGTGCATGCAGCAATGCTTCGCCGACCAAATCGACCCGCTCGATCAGCCTGATCAAGCCGAGTGGCCAAGACCAATGATCACCGTCTATGTTGATGACATAGTGGTCAAAATGGCTCAAGTTTGCGACCTGGTCGCAACGTTTGTGAACCTCCGAAGGTTCAACATCAGACTAAATCCTGAGAAATGTGCTTTTAGGGTTCTAAAGGGGAAGCTGCTAGGATGCATTACGTCCGAGCGCGGCATCGAAGCCAACCCCAAAAAAATCATAGCCATTTCCAACATGGGCCCCATACGCAACGTCAAGGGAGTGCAAAGGCTCACCGGTGTCTGGCCGCTCTAAGCTGGTTCATCTCTCGGCTCGGCGAACGAGGGATGCCACTCTACAAGCTTCTCAAAAAGACGGACGCCTTCATCTGGACTGAGGAAGCTTAGTAGGCTCTGGAGAGCCTCAAAGCGTCCCTGACATCGGCCCTAAACCTCGTCTTTCCCGAACAGGGAGAACCCCTCCTCCTCTACGTCGTGGCCAGCAACCATGTGGTAAGCGCCACCCTAGTCGTCGGAAGGAGGAACTGGGACACCACCTTAAGGTCCAGCGGCCTATATACTTCATCGGGGAGGTACTCACCGACCCCAAGGTCTGGTACCCCCAGGTGTAGAAGCTCCTATACGCCGTGCTGATGGCAACCCAGAAGCTCTTGCACTATTTCACCGACCACGAAGTCGTGGTCGTCACTTCATACCCGCTCGGAGACATCGTCCGCAACCATGATGCCATGGGACAGATCTCCAAGTGGGCACTCGAACTCATGGGCTACGACATCAGGTATATCCCCGTACCACCATCAAGTCTCAAGCTCTTACGAATTTTGTTGCCGAATGGACGGAGGTCCAGCTACCGACCCCAGACGTCACCCATGAGTACTGGACAATGTACTTCGACGCGTTCGTCATGGCACCCAGATCGGGGGTTAGAGTGGTTCTGATCTCCCCAGATGGGAGTAGGTCTCCGCTACGCCATCCGCCTCCACTTTTTAGCCTCAAACAATGTCGTGGAGTACGAGGCCCTCATCAACGGACTACGCATCGCCATCGAACTTGGTGCTACGCGACTCTACGTTCATGGTGACTCAGAGCTGGTCATCGATCTGGTCATGAAGGAGTCCTCCTGTAAAAGCCCCCTCATGGCAGCATACTGCTAAGAGGTGTGCAAGCTTGAGGACAAATTTAGGGAATCGAGCTGCATCATGTCCCCAAAAGGACAACGATACCGCCAATTTCCTCGCAAAATTGGCCGCTAGGCGAGATCCGTCTCCGAGCGGGATCTTCATCAATGATCTCCATGAGCCATCCGCCCATGTCCTAGAAGGTCCAATCCAGACACACCCCGACGCCAAGCCGACACTCAGGGGCTCCGACCCATGTACCTTTATGACGACGTCACCCGCTGACGTTGCCATATTGGCACTCGATCAAACCGACTGGCGAGCGCCACTACTCACCTACCTCCTCGAGGAGGTTCTCCTGCCCGAAAGGACTGAAGCCCAAAGGACGGCTCGACGCACCAAGACCTTCATTGCGCTCGATGATGAACTCTACAAAAGGAGTCCATTGGGGTGTTCATGAAGTGGATCCCCACCAACTAGGGGAAGCAACTCCTCCTTGAGGTCCATGCCGGGATCTGCGGACATCACGTGGCCCCAAGGTCACTGGTCAGAAAAGCCTTTCGCCAAGGTTTTTACTGGCCCACCGCACAACGAGATGTAGAGGAGGTCGTTCGTAGGTGTGAGGGATGCCAATTCTACGCTCGGCAAACTCATTTGCTGGCATAGGAGCTTCAAATCATCCCCATCACCTAGCCATTCACGGTCTGGGGCCTCGACATGGTAGGACCCCACAAAAAGGGCCCGGATGGCTTCACTCACCTACTCGTAGCAGTCGACAAGTTCACCAAGTGGATAGAGGCTAAGCCCATCACCAACATCCACTCAGAAGAGGCAGTCAAATTCTTCCTCGACATCATCTATCGGTTCGGTGTTCCTAACTGCATCATCATTGGCCATGGGACTAACTTCACCGGGAAGAAGTTCCTAGACTTTAGTGACGAATACGGCATCAGGATCGACTGGGCCTCGGTCGGACACCCACGTACTAACGGTCAGGTCGAGCGTGCCAACGACATGGTCCTCCAAGGACTTAAGCCACGCATTTTCGACCGACTCAACAAGTACGCCGAGCGATGGGTTGCAGAGGTCCCAGTGATCCTCTAGAGCCTGAGAACAACTCCGAACTGATCCACAGGGTTCACACCCTTCTTCCTAGCCTACAGAGCTGAAGCAGTGCTGCCTTCCGACCTCGACCACGGTGCCCCTAGAGTGAAGGCTTTCGACCGCAACCGAGCCATGGAGGCTCAGCAAGACGCAGTTGACCTGCTCGAGGAGGCCCATGAGATGACAGTCATCCGCTCTGCTCGCTACCAACAAACTCTCCACATGTACCATGAAAGGAAGAGTAGGGGGAGGATCCTCAAAGTCGGTGATCTCGTGCTCCGGAGGACACAATCAACAAAGGAAAAACACAAGCTCTCTCCACCATGGGAAGGACCCTATACGGTGACCGAAGTGATCCGGACTGGTGCCTACCGACTAGAGGACAACAACGGCAATGTTCTCACCAACACATGGAACATTGAACAGCTACGTCGTTTTCCCCTAAATTTGGTCTTATCGCTTTTTAGTCAACACTTGCTCCTATAAAGCACCCTAGCCCAAACATTTTCAGCTCGAGGTCGCTCAGGGGCTCCATGAGGGTACAATACTAAATACTACCTCTCTTCTTTTACTATCACATGGTAAAAACTTTTTACCCGAACAAAAGGATATTCCATTCCTTTGATTACCCTACGTGACTTCGTTCTTACTGCCAACCGAACGCACCCCGCCACGACCTACGGTTATGAGCAGCCGAGCCCCGCGGGCCATGTCCAGGTTCATAAAAGCTACAGCCTATGGAACAAATGGGTAGGTACGAAAAAGAAAGGATAAAAACAAAGCTATGCTAGGATAAAAAAACAAGGAACAAATAGTGATTCTATCATGAAAACAGAACTGATGTATTCACTGATACAAAAACTGTTCACACGGGGGCTCCCCCATGAACTTAATGATTACATTTGCTGACTACTTCTACTCCAAATACTACTGTGGCCGCTCGGCGGCATCAGCTGATACCAAAGGAGAAGCCACGATGGATACCATCGGACATAACCACCGCCGCAAGGGACCCGCCTGGTTCCACTCCCTCGACTTCGGCAAGCGCAACGGGTACCTCAAGGGCGTCGCACCCATAGATGCTCAGCAGAAGAGCATGGAGCTCCTGACCTTCTCACGCAGTTGTGGCAGCTCTTGGACAGGGATGCTGCCCGCCGAGGTATGGCCATCGTGGCTGGAGGATATCTCATCAAACTTTATGAACTGGCCAACTTAAGTAGCTGCAGGCATGGAACCCTCCACCAGCATGATCCTGGGCAACTTCCCCTCCGACAAAGCTCGCCCGGTGAAGATCCACCGGAAAGAGTCCACGCACGGCTCCATCCCAAAAAAGGCCTCGCAGATGAATCCAGCGCGCCACCTCCTTCGGTGAAAGCCGCCCCTTCTCAGGCAAAGACGGCTAGCACCGCCTTGGGCAGCCTCCAGCTCGACATCACGCTCTAGATTAATGAAGGGATCTGTGAGTCCTCCCCCTCGCTTACCCTCTCTCCCACTTAGGAACCGCCGTGGCATACAGGCGCTCTCGGTGAGAAGGAAGAAGGAGGAGAGGCAATAGTTGGAGAACAGGCAGGAGACTGTGATGAGAAGCCGTCTCCCTTCCCCTATTTAAGGAGGAAACACGGCAGCCGAAGAAGGGCAAAAGATTGGAGCAAAAAACTCTCTCCCTCCCCCATTCAATGCGGATGGGAATCGATGGAACGCGCCCTGACTAATGGGACGCACACTGATCGACGGAATGATGCCTAGTCAGGCGGGACATGGCCTAGGTATGGCCCACCACTACCGCACTCCGGGCACAAGAACCAAAGTGCCACCACACGCAGGCGACCCTCCGCCTTCCTAGACGAGAATTAGAAAGGTCCAAACTATAGAATCTCCATCAAGAGAGACCATTGGGAGTCCTGAGTCAATCGAATGGCTCAGAAAAACACCGAGAGATAGGTAAGGATCTAAGGGACGTCCCATGTGGGCCATGCCGACTCCGTCACGAACGACGAGCATTGATCCTAGTCGGACATTTCCAATTGAAGCTCTTCAAACCCCGTCACTCGAGCCATCGAGATGATTCGAACGGCTCAGGAAAACACTAAGAGACAGGTAAAGAACAAAGGGACGCCCCATATGGGCCATGCCGACTCCGTCATGAATGACGAGCGTGGGTCCCGGTCGGACATTTCCGATTGGAGCTCTTCAGGCCCCGTCACTCGAGTCATCAAGGTAACATTGTCGACCCCCACTATTTCTTTATATATATAATCATTCACACACGCATTCATTCTATACGCCCGTGCCCCCCGGACGATTCGGGCCCGAATCGCCCGGGGGCTCGGGAACTAAGCCATAGCACATGCAGCTAAATGCATCATAATGCTCCGTGTTGTGTCATGAAGCGGCAGTTGCCTCATTCAACATGAGCAACGACCGACTGAGGTTCGAAGGCCACCTCGCGTCAAACAGAGCCAGGGGAGAAAACACAGATGAGCCCCATGCGGCCCTCGCCTAGTCTTCCCTGAAGCAGACAGGGTCATCTCAACCTTCTCATTCGATCCTAAACCTCTACCAAACCCATAGAATCTCCATCGAGGGGAGGCCAGCGGGCCACCTAGGTCAGTCTCCAGAATGACCCAGGCATCTGTCGGGTTGTAGGTAAAGGAGTAGTGGAATGTCACAAGAGGGCTATGCCGACCCCGTCACGAACGACGAACCTAGATTCCACTCGATCATACCTGTTAGCGAGCCCACCGAGCGTGTCACTCAAGCTCGAGCGATCGAGGCAAGCGACAAAGCTCAGCCCCTCCGGTTGTGAGAAACTGAGGATGGGGTAACGCACAAAACTCAAAACCGACCCCCACCAAGCCCAACGGGGCTCGGGGGCTCATGACACCCAAAACACCTAGGTCTGTGACCCCGAACTCGCCCCATCCCTTGGCTATGCCTCGACTGCACACCAACACCTAGGTCTACGACCTCGAACTCACCCCATCAGGATCCGCGAGTCCATCTCGCCCGATCCCAAAAACTAACTGCCTCGGCTGCACGGGCTGCACCGACACCAGGATCCATGAGTTTGTCTCGCCCGATCCCAAAAACTAACTACCTCAACTATGTGGGACTGCACCGATGCTAGGATCCGCGAGTCTGTCTCGCCCGATCCCAAAAACTAACTGCTCTCGGCTGCACGGGACTGCACCAACGCCAAGATCCGTGAATCTGTCTCGCCCGATCCCAAAAACTAACTGCCTCGGCTGCGCAGGCTGCGCCAATGCCAGGATCCACAACTCTGACTCGCCCAATCCCACGGCACGCATCGATGCCAGGATCCATGACTCGACTCGCCCGATCCCTCTGCGCACACCGATGCCAGGATCCACGACTCCGACTCACCTGATCCCTAAACTAACTATCTCGACTAAAATACACACACGCCCGCTGACAAAAACCCCCAAGTGATTCTACCCGAATCACCCGAGGGCTCAGGGGCTACACCCGAGGGTGCACTCACGTACTCACCGACAAAACAAAACATCCCCCGCTGGCAACACGAAAAACCCCCCGGACGATTCTGCCAGAATCGTCTAGGGGCTCGGGGGCTACACCCACGGGTGCGCTCGCGTGCACCCGCCGTCAAAGCAAAAATCCCCTAGATGATTCTACCCAAATTGCCTGGGGGCTTGGGGGCTCCTGTCGGGTTCATAAACCCGGGGTCCCTCATGGACCGGCTTCCCAACAAAGGCTCAGCCCAATAGACAACGTTGCAAACAAAAGCACAACTCATGGGCCAGCCCAAGTACCTAAATGACAGGACAGAAGGCCGATCCAATCACCGACCGAAAGGCCTGGCCGAGGAGGAATGGTGCCCACTTTCAACTTCGGCCCGCCTCTCCGATCGGAAGCGCTCGCTTTGGTCTCCAGCCCACCACCGGACAATCTCTCCGACCGGAAGGCCTGGACAAGACACCGCTTCCGACTCTAACCCGCTTCTCTGACCAAGAATGCACCGAACCCCTGCTTACAGCTCCTCTCCGACTGGCGCAATCAGAGCCGACTGAGACCAACCGACCAGGGACGCCCGCTCGGTAAGGACCAGGAAACAGACAGAGAAAGTAAGGCAGGGCGCACAGGTCAAACCGCAATACCAGGGACCGTACCCTGTGCACCTGCAGAACAAATACCATGCGACCTCCTTGACATGATAGAACCCAAGCAGTGTTGTGGGCACCGACATTTTTCCCTACAGTGTTGTGGGCATCGTCAACTCTCATACCGAACAAGTATAGTAAGGCTCCCCATGTGCCTTTGAGGCATCAACAGTATTGTGGGCACCGATATTTACCGTACCAAAGCGAACATGGTAAAACAGTGTGGCAGGCACCGACGTCTACCATACCTGAAGAAGACAACGCAACCGCCTGCGTGCATCTGACATTCAACAATATTGTAGGCGCCTACCATCATCTTGTACCCGCCAGTGGTAGCAAGACTTAGCAGCATACGTGCTCTCTCCCTCTCACTTGTATGGCCATCCCCTTCATCTATAAAAGGGGATGAGCTCTCTCCCAAAAGACTAGGTTCATTCAGATCGATCAAGTTCATTAGGACACAACACTAGAACCACCAGGTTCAAACCACATGCATACGCTCGAACACTTTGCTCATAGCGGAGCTCCCGTCACTCTCGGGCCTTCTGACCAGAGTTTGACCGGACCTCTTATACCCCCTATCTTTCTCCTTCTCGTTTGTAACCCCACTGTAAACTTTGAGCACCTGGGCTCAGGAATAAAGTCACCAACCGACCCAAACTAGACGTAGGGCACGTTGCCTGAACCAGTATAAACCATGTGTCATTGAATGCTAGGCCACCTCCGATCACAACATACGGCAAAACTATAAATATTTACGTGTTGGTCACTTTACTTTATCTATCTCAGACAATTACAGTTAGATGATACAATTGGTCCAAGGACCACTCCTATCTTCTACATTACTACTCATTTGTTCCAAATTATAAGACGTTTTGACATTTTTATATTCAAAGCTTTTACTATATATCTAGGTGCATAGCAAAGCCATGGATCTAAAAAAGCCAAAAGTCTTAAAATTTAGAAAGGAGGAAGTAAGATGCATATAGCATCTGATTTCATTTTCTTGCAGTTAATTATTATAGAGATATTCTTATTTTCCAAATAAAAATCCTAAATTAAATTTCAGTGTCTAATTGATTAACGGAGGCATAGGTGCCCCGACGTTCGGCGCCCGCAACGTGTCCGGACACAATTCCAAGTACTAGCGAACCGAATTGAACCGTGGCCTAGCTCCCAGTAACAGGCCCACCGCAGCCCGCCCCTATCCACCTTCGCCCTGACCCCGTCTACCTTCGCCCCACCCCACGCGCGCAGTCCAAACCCATCTCTGCGCCCGCCGGTCGCCCCTGACCCCTCCTCTCTCTCCGCACGGGTGAAACTCAAAAGCCGGGATGAGCAGATGAGGATGAGGACGCCCCCAGCGCCCCGACCGTAGCTCCCCTGTCCGCGGGCCCCCAGCGCCCCCGTCCATTGGGCCTGTAGTGCGCGTCGTGTGCCCCGTCTGCCGGCCCCGGCCGCCTCAGCCAAACAACATAAAACACTTGCAACATAAGACTAAAAATAGATGAAACATTTAGAAACATGCTTTTACAACATGTGTGTGAAACACATAAAACATCAAAAATAAAACAATTCTTGCAACATGCAACATGAAAACACTTGTTCAATAAGACTAAAACATTTGGAACATACCGTTGCAACATATGCAACATCTAAATCAAAACGATTACAACATACATCCGGAAATAGATGAAATATTTTGAACGAACGCTTGCAACATGCCTCCTGAAAACACTTGCAACATATGCAACATGTGCAACATCCCTCGATCTACTTTTGCAACATCATGATGAAACAGTTGCAACATATATCTAAATCGTCTGAAACACTTGAAATATACATATGCAACATAGGGGAGGGGAAGGCCGGGCCGGTTGATTCCGGCCGTCGGGGTCGGAGCCTTCGGCGAGACGCGGTGCGTGAGCACCACCAGCACCGTCCACGCTAGTGGGTGCCCTTGGCTCGATCGGGAAAGACCTGAGGCGCCGCGGCACATGCGCCCCAGCAGCCATGGCGGGGTCAGCGGCATGCACGATGGCGATAGGAGATAGACAGACGAACGAATGGCGAGGGAGTGAGCGGCACAAGTGTCTGGGACGGGCGCGTGGCGCGGCCGGCGATGGGCATGGCATGGCAGCCGACGAGCGCAAGTGGGGGAAGGGGCGTGGACAATGAGTGGCCACGCTGCTTCGGGGCCTAGCGGATAAGCACAAAGGAGTGGGGGCGAGCGGATAAGCACGAAGGAGTGGGGACGAGCGGATATGCATGAGGGAGTGGGGATTTTGTATTTTGTTTGGGTCCCACTCCTGCGGAGCACGGGAGTCACGGACGGATGCCCGAGTTGGATCATTATCGTCTGTTTAAGTATAGAAAGTCGTATAGCCTTTTGATATCACATGGCGTGCCACTAGCCATGCCACTACGCTGACTGTGTCGGCTCTTTATTTTCAACCTTTTCCCTTTCTATATATAGGGAAAAAATGTGAAATGTGCATATAGTCCTTTAATTTGCACCACCAATACACATGAGGGCGCTTTTGTTTGTGTTCCTAATATAAAGAGATATGTTGTACCGGTAGTTTTCCTCCAAAAGAAAGAGAAGTTGTTGTCCTTGTAGCCAAGCATGAGTTTATTTTAGTTTCCATCATTAACAATATGCTGTTGAAAGTACACAATTCCCTTATTAATCTCTAATTTATTGATTTCTAAGGATCAATCCAAGCTAAGATTTTGTCCTTGGTCCTGGCTCCTCTATACATTGTAAGCAAGAGCTATTTTTATCTCTCGTCGTAAAATGAACTAGGAGCCGATAAAGCTATTATGGTCTTGTTTGAAACGGCTCCAAACGACTCCTACTTGCATTGCTACAACATACAGAGGAACCATAGCTAAAGCCGGTGAAACCTAAATTAGTGGTTTCATCATCTCCTAATTCATTTTACTAGGAGAGATAAAAAAAAGAGGGACATTGATATAGTGTACGGAGGAGCTAGAGCCGAAGCTGGCTAGAGCTCCACCAAACAGGGTCTTCTTCTTTTTCTTTTTCTTTTTTTGCTTCAATGGATTCGGCTCCTCATGCTATACCAAGGAGCTAGAGCCGTTTAGAGCCATACCAAATGGGGTTCAAGTGTCAAAATTAATTTTTAAAGAGAAACATGAGCTTTCATGGCAGCAGTAAAATTAACTTTACAGGTAATTCTATTGCTCATTTTAACTAGAGAGCTAGTGCTGTCAAATATGGCCCCATACACTTGCGTTGCTTTTACCTGCACACTATTACGCAAAATAAAAATGAACGCGGGAACAGAGGGTTCCCTACACGCAGCCATGGACCACGGCACCAACCTGTGCATGCCGGTGTCCGAGAAAATGCTCAGCCGGTGGCGTGTAGAGGCCGTTGCGCGTGGTGGCTCTGGTGTAATAACGTAAGTGTCGCGCTTTTGGGGATCACTGTGCGTTAGTACAAATCTCCAAACCCCTGCGGTCAAGCTTAGCTATGATTAAAGGTAAAAAGGAGGAGGATTGTGATGGTAATTAACTACACCAACGAGAAAACGCGTTCTCTACTGTTGCAGTATCTGTAGTGTGTCTATACCACGGAGTCAACAGTCTAGTGAAGATGGATCAGCATGGATGCAGGATGAAAGAAAGTGATACAGACGACATATTTATTTATCCGCTCTCTTTAGAGAAGTTTCCATGCTGCTTCGTTCTGCCTTGGATGTGGATCTATTGACATGATGATGAGACGAAAGAGATATATATATATATACATATTTTTAGAGAAGTTTCCATGCTGCTTCGTTCTGCCTTGGATGTGGCAAGATATATATATATATATATATATATATATATATATATATATATATATATATATATATATATGATCTTTCATACTGGCCCGGAGACGGAGATGGACCGCGCTGGTTAGCAGTTGGGTGCACTGGAGTTGTCACTTGTGTCATCTTTAATTTAGTGCATATATAGGAATCCAGGAGCCTACCTATCAGATAGCAGAGTGTAAAGATGTGTACAACTAGGCTAGGTCGGATATAAGAAACTATCGACAGAATATCATCGACAGTCCTCCGAGGGGTATCCCATGAAGGTAGATTGATCGGCAGAGGTGCGCGTAATCAAGAACAAAAGGCAACAGAGACACAAGAGTTAGACAGATTCGGACCGTCTACACGACGTAATACCCTACTCTTATAGTTTGTTGATTTGTATTAACTATCATATGATATTGCGTGTGATCAGATGTGGGATGGGCTATGCCGACTAGGGGACCCCTGCCCCTCCTTATATACTTTGGAGGGGTAGGGTTACAAGGAAAGTATCTTAGTCGATTACATGGCAAGTATTAGATTACAATATCTGTAGTATCCAATCAAATCTTCTAGATGTCTTGCAGTGTATGCCGAGCAATGTCGTGCGCCGCAAGTCTTGAATCTTGTGGGCTGGACCGTCCCTGACCGTGCGGGCCATG
Organism: Miscanthus lutarioriparius; assembly: GCA_904845875.1. Lineage (NCBI taxonomy): Eukaryota > Viridiplantae > Streptophyta > Magnoliopsida > Poales > Poaceae > Miscanthus > Miscanthus lutarioriparius. The sequence continues at coordinate 74,627,876 of CAJGYO010000011.1, forward strand.
TCCCTTACCGTGGGTACCTAGGGTTATACCCTCCACAACTAGTCCCCGAGCGCCTTGTATCCTTTGAGCAGCATTGTCTTGAACAAGTCCGACCAGTTTGACGTAAAGCCGACTAGTTTAACTGGTGATCCGAGCAGTGGAAGTCGAAGCCGACCAGCTTAACTAGTGACCTGGGCGGTGAAAATCAAAGCCGACCAGTTTAACTGGTGACCTGGGCGGTGAAAATCAAAGCCGACCAGTTTAACTGGTGACCTGGGCGGTGAAAGTCAATGCCGACAATGCCGACCAGTTTAACTGGTTAGGAGACCTCGGACTTAGCCAAGTAAGGCTTGCCAGAAGGATGTAAGGGGCTCAAGATAAAATTTGAAAATTCTTCCCCTTAAGAGAAGTGTAGACACTTAGAGACCCGCCAATAAGGAGGGTAAATCAAGAAATAAGCACTACATTCACTACTAGGTGAAGTGTAGCCACTTAGTCCCCGAGCCTAGCAGTAGACGAAGTAGCCACGTGATGCCAGGGTCCAAGTAGTAGTCTTCAGGTGCTGGCCCAGTTCCCAATGTCGCTGGAAACCAGTGTAGAAATAAATACAGTCATCGCGTAGTCCCCGAGCCTCTTGGAAGATTGCGAAGATATCTTGTAGCAAGTTTAGAGAAAATAAGTATGGAAGCTTGCCAAGAGTGAAAAGATGTGCTTAGCACTGGATTGCTGCGATAGATGTTCAACACCTTGATCCGGACAGCATGGAACACCTTGATAGCACACATAACATGCAGCGTCGGCAAAACATAGTACGCCAGCAAGCGAATCGACAAACGAGACGTAGCAAAATCCAATCACCAAAGTGAAAGCTCTAGTTTGGTTTTGGTGAATTGATGAAACCCTAAGTGCTAACCTAGTTCATCAAGTGATCATGAGATAGGTAGCACACTTCAAGTAGAGAAGCAAATGAAGATCATAACATGACAATGGTGATAGCATGGAGATGATCAAGGGCTTACACTTGAAGAGAAGAAAGAGAAAAAACAAAAGCTCAAGGCAAAGAGTGAAAACCATAGGAGCTATTTTGTTTTGGTGATCAAGACGGTGAGAGAGTGTGATCACATTTAGGTTTCCGACCACTATTACGATGATCATCTTGTCGAATCCACGGAAGCGTCAAAGTGCCACTAGATGCTGAGAAACTCATTGCATATGCATTTAGGATCTAGTGGAGTGGTAATATGATAATATTTGTGAAAATATATGAACACATGTGCACATCGGCAATGGTGGTTGAGATGGGTTTGGGTCCCTCTCTCCCTCGATTGGTGAAAGCTCTAGATTGGTTTTGGTTAATTCGGGAAAATGAAATGTCTATTTTCTAACCTAGCGGATCAAGATGATTCTTGGTGGTAGGTACACTTGAGCAAGTGATGAAGCAAGACGAAGAGTTGATAATGGTTGATCGAAATGATGATCAAATGCTTGAACTTGAAAAGAAGAAAGAGAAAAACAAAAGGCTCAAGGCAAAGGTATATAAAATGTAGGAGCCATTTTTTTTAGTGATCAAGACACTTAGTGAGTGTGATCACATTTAGGATAGATAGCCGTCAAGGTGGAGGAGGACGCGTCCGATCGAAAAAATCATGCCTCGGGTTATCAAAGTGCCACTAGATGCTCTAACTCATTGCATATGCATTTAGGATCTAGTGGAGTGCTAACGTCCGGTCATGCCCGGAGCTTTGTGAAAATATGCTAACACATGTGCATAAGGTGTTTGCGGGGTTGAGATGGGTTTGGGTCCCTCTCTCCCCCCGATGACCGCTGAGTGGCGGATTCACGTGGAAAAATGAAATGTCTATTTTCCGACGCCGGATGCAAAATTCTTGGTGGTTGGCACATTTTGAGCAAGGGTGAAGAAGTTAGAGTTGAAATGGAGTTTTGGTGAATGAAGGGTATGGCGGCTCTATTTGATGGGGGCTCTATTTATAGCCCCATGGCGGCTCGGGGATAACTCTTGCACATTAAGTGAGTTGAGCATAGCAAGCTTGTGAGCTTGTAGTCAAGGTGGAAAGACGACTCCCACTCATCTACATCATTGATTCATCATCATAGTGAGATTGGGAGTGATCCAAGTGCATTGCTTGAGTGATTGCAAAAACATGCACTTGGTGATTGTGTTGAAATTGCGGATTTCTCTTGTTACTCTTGGTGGTTGCCGCCACCTAGTCGGCTTGGAGCAGCAAGGATCGTTGAGTGGAGGAGGTGATTGTCTCCAACTCCGATCGTGGTGATTCCAGAGGGTTCTTGACCTTTCCCGAGGCGGAGCGCCAAAAGGTACTCTAGTAAATTGCTTGTGGCTTGTGTGATCCTCATCTTGTGTTGGTTGTGTGGCTCTATTTGAGGGGGGCTCTATTTATGATGCCAATGGCCGGCTCAAGGAACCTCAAGCAGTGAATCATTGACAGGACTAGCTTGTCGGCAAGCCAAGCCCTGAACTCATCTAAAAATCATTGTGTTCATCATTGATTCCGAGGTGATTGAGAATCATTGTTATTCATCTTGAGTGATTGATTGGTGGCATTCATCTACACGTGTTGTATAACCCTCTTGATCTTGTTTCTCTCTTTGGTTGCCACCACCTAAACTAGTTGACAAGCGGTGAAGGATGTAGCTAGTTGTGAGAGTTTGCATGCTTGGTGATTGTGTGGCTCTTTAGTTAGCCTTTGAGAGCACACTAAGGTAACTCTAGTGTCATTGCTCTTGTGTGAATTACACTATCTAAACTAGAATTCTGGTAGGTGGCTTGCATCGTTTTTAGTAGGTTTGTGAGAAACAATCTTCGCCTCATAACCACTAACCATTTGGTTAACACAATTGGAGAAGCGTGTTTATTAGGCTATTGAACCCCGGGAGAAAATTAGGTTGTCTCTTGTCATTCGGAGTCCCGGTGATTAGTTGGTGACTATTCACGAAGAATTGGTTCATCGAGGAGTCTCCGGTATAATCGTCTCACTTACTCATTTACATTTAATCCAAACTAGATATAGCAAGTCTCTTTAGTGTAATTAGAATTGAGCTTGCCTTGTGCTTGAGTAGCCCATACTAGTGGAGCTCTTTAGTGTAGCTTTTGTGAGAGCTCTTAGTGAGTAGTGGTCAAGATAGATTGGTTGCAAATGAGATCATTGCCGATAGGTGGTGTTGGACCCAAACGATGATCATCTTGTTAGTAGAGCGTAAGCTTTGTTGCATTTAGCTATTTGAAACAACTAATAGAATGGGTAAGTTGATATTGTAAAATATTTGAAACGGAGGCTATTCACAATGGTGATGAAATAGCATATTAGGACCTTTCAGTTGGTGTGAACACTTAGTGTTATTCTGAAGATGTATTTTTATTTAATATAAACCGTCGACTAGTTAGTGTGTAGCTGAGTCTTCAGTCTTAGCTAGCCTGTTAACCATAACGCGGAGCGCAGAGCCCCTATGCGTGTAGGAAGAGCAGGACGTCACTAAGGAGGCGCTGCCAACCACCCCAAACGCAGAAGGCAGGCGCTCGTGCAGGTGTAGGGAGAAGCCGGAGACAGGGCTATCTCTGGAAACATCCGAGCATCAACATGACTGTTCGGGGTTTACCTTAGACTTAGTTGTATGTCATCTTTAAGGTGGTATACATGAAAGAAAATCGTTTGGAGAGCAAACATGGAGAAAACAGCTCGGAGAAACATCATGGAGATATATGAAGGTTAGAGAATATTTAGAAAAATGTTAAAGCGTGACTTAGCTTTAAACAGAACATCTAGTCGATGGCGTATTGCGTTATCTGGTCGGCGAATTTGTTCCTCAGGGCATCCTGATGGATGGTGGCCGTAACCCCTGTAGTTTCCCGATCGGCCTCCGATAGATCAGAACCGGAGGGCGGTTGGCGCCGAACCAGAGTAGTCAGAGCCGATTCCGTGAGGGAGAGGCAGTTCGGCGAGCTTCTGGCCGACCTGATCGATGGATGCGATCAGATCGTCATTGCCGACCTGCTTCCTCGAGTAGCGGGACAACAGGCGGCGAGTTGTTGGTGAAGATGACCTCAGAAGCGGTTCCGGGATCAGATCTGCTGTTGCAAGCATTGGTGTGGTCGACGTAAAATCGATCTGCACCAGCTTGATGATCTCTCCATCTCTGTCGGCATTGATGACCCAGGAGATCGATCCGGCCATAAAGATCTGGCCAGGCTTTGGAGAGGACGAAGAGCCTGAAAAGTGTACCATCTTGTTCGTTATGGAAACAGCACGCACACCCCTACCTGACACGCCAACTGTCGACAGAATATCGTCGGCAGTCCTCCGAGGGGTATTCCACGAAGGTATATTGATCGGCAGATGTGCGCGTAATCAATAACAAGAAGGCAACAGAGACACAGGAGCGGCCGTCTGCACGACGTAATACCCTACTTATGTGGTTTGTTGGTTTGTATTTGCTATCGTATGATATTGCGTGTGATCTGATGTGGGATGGGGCATGCCGACTAGGGGACCCCTACCCCTCCTTATATACTTTGGAGGGATAGGGTTATAAGAAAAGTATCTTAGTCGGTTACATGATAAGTATTAGATTACAATATCTGTAGTATCCGATCAAATCTTCTAGATGTCTTACAGTATACGTCGAGCAATGCCGTGCGCCGTAAGTGTTGAATCTTTTAGGCTGGACTGTCCCTAACCGTGCAAACATGTCTCTTACCATGAGTACCTAGGTTATATCCCCACAGAAACAATTCCGCTTTGCGAGAACCGGAAGAATCATCTCCTAAAGATATTTTCAGTGAGCGATTCGGAACCGGAACGATTCAGTCGTTCTTACATATGTACACGAAACAGCAAGAGGCTGGTTTCACATATATTCTCATCCTATCGCTTCCTACTTGTCTTTTCTCTCAGTTAATCCTTTTTTATACAATAAGTTAAAATAGGTTATATTTAAATTGTCTAATCATTGTCCAAAAAGTTAGATTTTTTTAAAGCGTGTTTTTATTTATATGATTAGCTAAATGGTTTTATAAAGTGATTCTAATTCATCATCCTAAATGTGTTCTTGAGGTAATCTAGTCTGAAATGTTTTGGACGAGGCTAAATGGAGCCCTACCAAATGCTCCCTAAGACCCTGTGGAGTAGCTCCCAGAGTAGGTTCTGGACGAGGCTAACCAAACGTATCGGGAGGTGTCGCGACACATGTGAACTCCTAGATTTCCCGTTGTCTAGATCTTCAGGCGGATGGGAGAGCTGAAAATACCAACTTCTTCTGGCTCGCTCTTGCTCTCATGGGCCTACGTGTCCGAAAAATGATTTTATATAATGAATCTGATTCATCATCTGAGATAATCTGGACCTGAAATGCCTCTGCGAGAATCTAGAGCCTACCGAATGCACCCTAAGTCCTCGAGGAGTAGCTCCCGAAGTAAGTTTTGGATGAGGCTAGCCAAACGTGTCGAGAGGTGCCGCTACACGTGTGAAGTCCCAGTTTTCCCGCTGTCTAGAACTATAGGCGAGAAGGGGAGCTTAAAATACCAAATTCTTCTAGATCCCTCTCGCTCCCATAGGCCTATGTATCGGCGAAGGCCAGCTTAAGGATGGTGGACAATGATGGGGAGGAGGGGTGTGGCCTACTGGCCGCCGGTGTCGGGGCACACGTGGCCACCGATGTAGGGAGGAGGAGCGCAGCCTATGATTGCACGGAGGAGGGGCGGACGCTGCCGCCTGCATCGGGGCTGAGAGGGGTGATGCGCCACTGTTGGAGTCAGGGCTGAGAGGGGCGTAGCCCGCATGTGTCGGTGTCGGGGAGGAGGGACAACATGTAGCGACCACCGTCGCGAAGAGGGATGGCGCGAGGGCAGATGGGCGTGACCGGCAGGCCACATGTGTGGAGGCAGAGTAGGCTAGCGAGACGTGTTCATGGTGGCAGACGCGCGACGGGTGGTGGAGGAGAAAGGTAGAGGAGAAGAAGAGAAGAGGAATGGACGATTCATAATTAAATAACACTCACATGGACACAATGACAAGTGGGATCACGAGTCAAAATTGAGGAGTTGTTTTACTGATTGTTTTTATAACGAGAGAAGCCACAACTAAAGAAATTTGTCCACCAAGTTAGAGCCCGAGCAGTTTTAAGCTTTACCAAACGGACCCTTTTTTTATGAATATTACCAAACGGCCCCTTAACCATATGGTTTGGAATATTCACTTTATCACCACCGTATGGAACGTCGAGCTGACGGTGATTATGAGCACGTTCACAAACGATGACAAAAACCAGTGGTGATGAGGTAGTAGTTAATCCGGTGGTGATAAAGATGTCCATTTACACTTTGGTCAAGAAAACAAACCCAACTTTATGAATTCAATTGCATTTTTATGCAGCAACGGGCAACAATGAACTGTTAATCTTATGCAAGAACAAAGCAAGAAATACTCCCTCTATCCCTAAATATCTGTCATTTTCGTTTCTCGAGAAACAACTTTGATTAAATATATTAAAAATATTAATATTTATGGTAAATAATTAATATTATTGGAAAAATATTTGAATCTAGCTTTTTAATAAATTTATTTAGAGATATAAATATCACATATATTTTCTACAAATTAAATTAAACTTACAACACGCACACCAACGACGATAGTTATTTAGGAGATCAGCAGTGGTCTTTCAATTATTCCGTAGTAGTTTAAAATACCAGAGTCAAATGCTAGCGTGTTGTGTCCCCTGTGACAGGGCACGATGACAGGTGTCAGACCTACCTTCCACATGTTATAGGGGTACTGCTGTTTTGTTTTATTTTGTTTGAGGGGATGCTGTTTTGTTTTGTAGTACAACGTCAAAGGTTTTCTTTCTACCTGGGTTGGGCAGGTGATGCCTGGCGTGAGCAGAGTAGGTTTATTTTTTAAATCAGTTGTGTAGCATCGATAGATCACGATCTCCGTAAAATACTATCGAAAGTTTGCGTCCTTGTAAAATATCATCAAAAGATTGAACCGTGAACTGAAAATAGCATTCCGTTAAAATAAAGCGACAGAAGTGACGGAACTGAAAGTAGCCTCCGTCACACAGTCACGCCCTTACGGGTTGTTCTCGTGGACGTTCGCCGCGAACATGAACGGCTCCTACGGCACCACCGGCACCACATGCCGCAGCGCCCGTGCTTGCGCACATCCTTGCCGTCCCGGCTCTCGCCCCGCTCCGTCCTGCCCCACGCCGACGCCTCTCCCCCATCCGGATCTGTGTGCTTATAACCTGCGTGGGATAGAGGAGGAGGAGGGCCCCTGCAGTGGGACGTCCTCAACCTCATCAAGCGACATCAAGGCGCTTGGTAGCTACGCCCTCGTCTCTCGCCGATTCCACGCGCCCGTGCTGCTCGTCAACTCCGTCTTCGTCCGCGTCGACTGCGTCATCCCGACGACCCGCCGCCCTCCTCCTCCTCCTCCGCTGTACTGGGCTCCCAGCCGCACCAGGCGCTATCTGCGGGCGCGGCGCGTCCGTGCACATCGCGCGCGTCCTGGTCGGCGGCATCGCCACGCGCTCGGCCAGATCCTGTCCCCCGCCGCGGCGGGCGTCTCCTGGTGCTCCGAGCCACTGTCCGCGCCCGTCACGGACGTCTCGCACCAGTCCACCACTCGCGCTCGAGGTGCTCCGCTCAGCTGTGGCACCTCCACATAGAGTTGGCACTAACGATGGCGTGCTCCTAAAGTGGAAGGCCGACTTCGGCTCCACCCTCAGCAGCTATGTCATCCTCGGCGCCTCGTCGGTCTTGTCCAAGCCGCCGACAGGGCCATGGTCCGGCGGTGGCAAAGGCGATGCGCTGCTTCTGGCCACCGGAACCTGCTGTTGGATGTGTGCTTCTTCAACTCGATAAGGATGCGTGCTTCTGGCCGCTGGAACTTGCTAGCGCTGGTGCAGCGGTTCTACAAGCCCACATCCTGGCGCGTGCTCCTATAGTCCTATCTAGCAAGGATGTGCGGAAGCACAACCTACAGGGCGCTGCACGTGGTGGCGGGGTGCCACAAGAGCTGTCCTGTTCGCAGTGAGCATCCGTGACAACATCGCGTACGGGCACGACAGAGGCTTCCGTCACTCCCGTGACTTCATTTTAACAGAATGCTACTCTCAGTGCACGGTTCAATCTTTCCGTGGTGTTTTACGGAGCGCTAAACTTTCGGTGGTATTTTACGGAGATCACAATCTTTGATGCTACACAATCAATTTTCCCTTTTTTTGAGCAACATGTGAGCGGAGTAGGTACGCATATATATATATATATGGAGAGTATATTCAGTAGCCAGCTACAAAATAAGTTATTCTGTAGCCACCTCCATTTACGATAATTTTATATACTAATTTACGATAATGTCAATACATATTTACGATAGTTGGGTTACTATAACACATGAGGATATTTACCATAACGTTATAGTAAACCAATTAGTAAAGAGTTACTATAATCTCATAAATTAACATAGTAATTATCGTAACTCAAAGTGACTATAGAATAAATTATTTTATAGTCGGCTATAGAACAGTATATATATATATATATATATATATATATATATATATATATATATATATATATATATATATATATATGGTGTATTTTCTATACTCCCGGAAGTAATTAATCCCTACCTATCTGTACTACAGCGACGCCAACACCGCTGGCCATAACGGGTCCGCATGTGTTCAATCGGATCCAATTAAGCATGTGGCTAACCGGTAGAGGTAATTAAGGAATCAAATAAAATAATATTATCTACTACTTTGTTGCCGTGATTCTCGGTTTGGTACTGCGTCTCAGTCGCTAGAGTATGTACGCATCCTCAAACGTGTTTTAAGTATATGCGTGTGGAGAAGAGTATATACACATACATATTCATACTTTTTGAAGGAGTATATACGCGTACTTTTTTTCTTGAAAGGTGTATTTATTCATACTTTTTTAAATGGAGTATGTACGCATGCTTTTTTAGATGGATTACATTTTAAAACAAAGTTAGTATATTTACATACTTACACGTACGAATATGGCCATATACCTAAATGTAATAGTATGCGTGTACACAATTCAGGTTTGAGTATCATTATATACCAAGTTTCACATGCGAGTATGACCAGATACAAGGTTCAGATTTGAGTATCATTGTATACCAAGTTGTGGATGAAGTAGCACTGTATACTTTTCTTCCATTTTTAAACAATCCAAATAGACATACGAGAAAAAAAAATACAAACTTTCAATAACCAAATCTGAGCATACTTTTGTGACAAGGGAGTATATGTATATACTTTTCTCGTGAAAATTACACCAATGTAATACTCATATGCTGAAATCAAATCATCAGTAATAAAATCCAAAGATAATTGAACCAGATCCAAATCAGAAGCACAGTAATTTAGCAAATGAAACATAGAAACTCAATTTTTGGAGTCATCAGACCAATCAGAGCAGGAGCAGGTCGACGGCCCCTAGCCGGGAGCCACGTAGGACCGTGACGTGCTGCAATGATCTCTAGAGAGATTGCATGCCACCATTGGAGGAGGTTCACTCACTGCTATAAATGCAGATGACGTATTCAGTGCAAGTGCCAATCGGCAGCCATGCACATAAAAAAGTGCGTGCATTTCTAGCCAGATGGACCGACTTGGTTTGACGTCACTGCTGGCGCAAATATATACACTTGCACAGTGCTGCTTGCGAAGATAAACCAACGCTATTAGCTAAAGATCAGCCTCCCATTTGGAAAAGGATCAGCCACTAAAAAAGTTTCAAAATGCCTTCACCACTAGAAAAGTTGTGATGTCTTACGCGTCCTTATTTCACCTTTTTACCCTTTTACGCCACAACGGTCATGTTTGGGTGTAACGGCTCCTAACTCAAGGACCAAATATCCCTTTTGCCCTCGAATAGATTTGACATGGGAAAAAAATCCTTCTTAACTTTGCCATTGGCCACCATTGACACACTTAATTTGTTGCTTGTTGCGTCCTCTGGACAACTATTTTGACAATTTTTTCAATAATAATGAGAATCATCTATCGAACTCACAGAAAATAGAAACATGCTGACAAAAATTTGCCAAAGCCAAATCTCAATTTCTAATTTCAAGAACTACATAGCACGATTGGTTGTCTGGCCCGGTTCACAAAATGATCTTGTATATTCTGATATTCACTACTACCCCCGATCCATTCCACAAAGGATGTAATTCTGGATTTGCCCTCACATCATACAAGATCATTAACATTTGACTACAAATAGATATATAGTTAAAGCATCTCAAGTTTGACCAAATCCATAGAAAATATCATTAACATTTGACTCTAATTAACTAAATATAATATAAAAATGTATCTCATGACCAATCTAATCTAATGTTACTTATCTAGTAGGATAGTTATTAATATTTTTTTGTATAAATTTTGTCCAAAGTATACTTGCTTTGGCTGGGGATAAAGTTAGAATTGCATATGACTAGAGTAGTTGAAGAAAAATATAATAGGGGGGTTGACTTTGCAGATTGCAAATGTCGTCGGTATTGTTCATTTCATGCCATGCCAAGCAGTGATGATGGTAGGGAGTAGTGATTCATAACCACCACCGGCAGTCAAGCGGTTGTTAGCTCAGAATTTATGGATGAAGAAACCTGGTCTCGCAGCCAATGGGAGTGTATTAAATGGAATGAAATTTGCATGCTGGCCACCTAAACCTCATGCCTGCAGCAGCCTGCCTTGTGAACTTGTCCGACTCCTGCCGTCCATCCGTCAATGAAGGCATGGCACTGGCATTGGGCATTGGCACAGATTCCTCTCAACTTCAGCAGCAGATATATGAATAGGATGCCTCCTCAGCCTGGACCCACTGCAACTCAATCTCTAGGAATCATTTCATTTTCGGCTTTCTGTTTTACTTTTTGGCTCCAGAAAATCCTCTCATTTGTCTGCACCAGCAACACATCGTAGATCGTACGTTAGATATTTGTTTAGTTTCGAGGTATATCCATCGTAGGCCCTTGAACTTATCGCGTGGTGCCACTTAGGTCCTCAAACTCTTAAATCGGACTTCTACGGCACCCTAATGTTGTTTAAATATGCCACTTAGGTCCATAACTCATCGGATCAAGCTTTTTGCCGATGTGGCGTGGACAGAGCGCGCATGAGCCGCGCGTGAGCCTAGTTTGAGACGTGCAAATAAGCAGAGAGGCCCCCCAGTTCTTTTCATTTCCTCCATTTCCCCTTCCTTCACCTCTTCCCTTCTCTGTCTGTCTCTCTGCCCAAACTCCAAGCCGACGCCGCTGCCGCCGATGCCTTGTGGATCTACTCCATGGCGCCACCAGGGAGCTCATCGTGCTCCAATAGGCGTGCGGGCGGCCTTCCCCTCATCCTGTGCACCGAATGCAGCGGTCGAATGGTGGTGAGGCGCGTTTCTACGCAGCCATGGAGTGCAGAGAAGGTATTCTACTGTTGCCCAGACCATAAGGTGAGTTAGGGTTTGATGATTCAAATCTTTGGCACTTGGATTGCTATGTCCTTGTTGCAATTGAGTTTGATTTGGTTATTTTGGCAGAGGGATGGCAGCGGGTGTCCATTTTTCTACTGGGAAGCAGACTACATCAAGCACATCTTAAAGATATTGAAGGAGAATCAAACATACGTCCCTATGCTGGCCTGATGGACAATGCAGTGGCCAACAAAGCTCAAGGAAATCAAGGGAAGGACCAAGACGTAGTTCATTTGCTGAATGTGATGTGTGTTCTCTGTGTGTGTATAGTGTTGGCACTTGTGTTCGTTGTGGTTGTTCAATTGTGCAAATAAACTCAGTCACAACTGTGTAAGAGTACTCATTGTGTAATGTGAACATCAGAAGCAATGGAAACCATCCTTTTTATCTCAATTTTCCATCTATTTCATAGTTCACCTGATAGCAGTAATAGCATCCATGTGCACATACAATGTTTTGGTCAGTGATTCATGTGATGATCTAAACAAAAGACTATTGCCACCATCTCAAACAATGTTCTAGGGCCATGATAAGCTTTACAAAAGATTGTACAGCACAATCTAAAGCCTTATGCTGGTGCTGAACAAAAGCACAGGAGGACTACACTAAAGCACAGAAGGACTTGTCATCTTCTACTACTTGTCTATAGACTTTGGAGATGAGGTGTTCTTCTTCTGCTGACCTTTGGACTTGTCACCCTGCTTGGCACTTCTCTTAGATCCTGTTGACCTCCCCAGCTTTGATGCAGTTGTAGGTGGCAGTGGTCTTGTGGTTGGCAGGTTTGTTCCAATAAATGCAGAGGCTGGCATGGGTTCCTATTGCCTCACCATGCTGCTGGTCTGTGAAGACTGAGAAAACAAGTGTTTGTTAAAGAGGCCTCTTTGTTAAATGTGAAAATAGTAGTTGTTAAAGCATAGTGTCGTACCTCTTCTTCTAGCTGTGAAAGCATAGTGTTTGTTAACTGTGACTGTAGTGGTGTGTTGGTTTCTGGAAAATGAATGGCAACCTGCAAGCATAGACAGTTAGGTGTGCAAGCATAGTGTAAAATTGGTGTATTGTGAGTAAAATATTTGGTCAGTCCATACTACCTGTGTAATCACTGGTTCTTCATCTAAGTTGTCATCCATTTGCTGTGTAGGGTCCTCTTCTTGTGCTTCTTCCATAGTTTTCCTCAGAGGCTGCAGTTTGGGCCTTATTCCTGACTTCCTTAACTGACAGCCTGCTCTGTTGTGGCCTTGATCCCCACAGTAGCTACAAGTCATTTGCATTCCATGCTTTGACATTTTTGTTCCACTAGTTCCTTCTAATTCCACTGGTTCTTTCTTTCTATTCTTAGGAGGTCTGCGCACCTTCTTTTCGTACAGAGGAGGAAGCACAATAGGAAGTCCTTGGACCTTCTCCCAAATGGACTTGTTAGCACATGGATAGATCTTGGGACCATATGCAATCAGAAATCTTACTGAAGTATAGCAGTCATGGACCATTGTTTCAGTGGGTATCCTTTCATGCCTTAGGCAAGAAATGGCATGTGAACAAGGTATACCAGTGAGATCCCACCTTCTACAGTCACATTGTTTCAGCCCAATGTTAACTACTAACTGATACTGCCTATCCTGCACCTGAAATATACCATGTCCAGAAGGTGCTGCAAAACAAGTGTTGGCAAACTCTGAATTCTTCTAAACTTTCTTCCTAATCTTCGGGCAGATTGGTCCCTGCCACACTTGTCCAACCTCTTTCTCCTTGCTGTAGTACCTACTCATCAGTTGGCCCTTGATGTGCTCCAACATACCGAGAATTGGTATTTCTCTAGCATCCAAGATATAGTTGTTGAAAACCTCACAGCTATTGTTCAAAAGTATGTCACACTTGCTGTAAGTGCTAAAAAATGCCCTCACCCAAGTGTTTGGAACCATCCTTTCTAGCCACTCATATGCCTTCTAGTTTAGTGCCCTCATTTTTTCCATGTTTCTATTCCATTGATCCACAGTGGTGGACCTAGCACATTTCCAAAGTTGTATCTTCATGTTCTCACCTTTGAAGTGCTGCTGGAAGTTGTTGTACAAATGTCTAACACAGAATCTATGCTCAGCTTCAGGGAATACTTTGCTGCATGCTGGAATGAGACCCTGCACACAGTGAAAAATTGAATTAGGTCTAGAACATCAGGTAAATAACAATAAGATTTACTATAACAGCAATGAATCATCAAGTTCTCACCTTTTGTTTGTCTGTCATAAGTGTCCATGGATATGTGTTTTCAATGCCAAGGTCTGCCTTCAAAGTTTCTAAGAACCATTTCCAAGTTGCTAGTTACTCAACTTCAACAATTGTTAGAGCTATTGGATAAATACAATCATTAGGATCAATATCTACAGCTATCAGCATTATCCCCCCATATTTGGTTTTCAAGTGACATCCATCCAAACATATTAAAGGTCTACAACCCTCATGGAAACCCCTCTTGCAAGCATCAAGTGACATATAAAGTAAGGTAAAAAGATTACCATTAAGGTTCAGAAACAATGTGCTCCATAGATTGGTCCTTCTTGCGGTGTAGGTTTGATTCTCCTTCGGACTGGGCTCCACATGTGCCATTGTCGCCTTCCTTCAACTTCTTTAAGATGTGCTTGATGTAGTATGCTTCCTAGTAGAAAAATGGACACCCGCTGCCATCCCTCTGCCAAAATAACCAAATCAAACTCAATTGCAACAAGGACACAGCAATCCAAGTGCCAAAGATTTGAATCATCAAACCCTAATTCACCTTATGGTCTGGGCAACAGTAGAATACCTTCCCTGCACTCCATGGCTGCATGGAAACGCGCCTCACCACCATTCGACCGCCGCATTCGGTGCACAGAATGAGGGGAAGGCCGTCCGCACGCCTATTGGAGCACGACGAGCTCCCTAGTGGAGCCATGGAGTAGATTCACAAGGCGGCGGTGGCTTGGAGTTCGGGCAGAGAGACAGACAGAGAAGGGAAGAGGTGAAGGAAGGGGAAATGGAGGAAATAAAAAAAACTGGGGGGCCTCTCTGCTTATTTGCACGCCCCAAACCAGGCTCACGCGCGGCTCACGTGTGCTCTGTCCACGCCACGTCGGCAAAAAACTTGATCCGATGAGTTATGGACCTAAGTGACATACTTAAACAACATTAGGGTGCCAGAAGTCCGATTTGAGAGTTTGGGACCTAAGTGGCACCACGCGACAAGTTCAAGGGCCTACGATGCATATACCTCTTTAGTTTTTGTATAGGCCCTGATAAAGCAAACCTGACCAATCACCAAGAACAGTGCCTCTCAAGGACAAGATTGCAAGCGACAGCTGCCCCTCTTCGCTTCTCTTATAATCCATCTTTTTTCACCTTATTTTTTTAGCCGGAACAGTATTTTTCTCTCACAACAAATCGGAACAGTATTTCGGCTTGTTTTTTTACGAAGCGAACGGGGCCTTATCTCATTCATTCTAGAGCACCTAGTGCTTTCTCCATTTATTTCAATTTCAATTCGAGCACTGGTTTATGCATCTCTTTATATTGGAGAAAGGTGCAATTGATCGTATGTATGCAGCAATAAATCTCTCCCTGAACACCTCACCATACAATAATTTATCTCATAAATCATCATTCACCTTTAATTTAACCCTTTTTTTAGCTGCATGGTCGACATTCATCTTTAGTCCTAGCAAGTAGTAACCAATGAACAAGGGTCTAGCATTGTACTCTTGTCAAATGCGGGCACACATCATACTCAAAATGAGACAGCATGCTTATGATGCAATTAGGAACATGTCGTTATCTGTCTCAAATCCTGGCAGATCAAAAAAAAAAAAAAGCAAACCCACTCGTAAAACAATGAAGAAAAAGATCAGTGTCACAATACTATATTGAACAAAAAGATCAAAGTGCCACAATACTGCTAATGCTGTTGGAGTTGGGCCAACACTAGCTCTAGTACTTGTGTACAGTTTTCTTCCCTGACTAGGATGCCACTCCAGGTTGGACCATCGATATAAAAGCTTCGGCAGGTACAGCTAACAAGTAGCACACATTTTAGTACCTGAATCCTATGGCATCCATTTAACAGGAAAAAAGAAATATGTACCGATGATTAAGTAGCCCATCCTATCGAAAGAACACAAATCCCAAAAGCAACCATCAACTGTCATGGCTTCTCAATCAAATAGATGTTAATAATAAGTTACAACATATATGGGTGAGGAAAACTGATATGGTCCTCGACACATAGGTCAAAATCTCTAACAAGAATCTGAGGCAGCATAACCATCCTTCACCTCTCAAAAAGCATAACCATTTCGCAGTGCGGCGTGTGAGGGAACAGATCGACAGCCATTGCCCTCTTGGGGATAAAAGGTTCAGAGTTGGGCATCGACTTCGTCCTCTGCCGAGCAAGACCAGCGCTGCTCATAGATCGCCACCCTCGGTTGCCTTTGTTCTTCTCTTGTTTCTCAGATGTTGGGGTGCAAAGCTCAATCGCATTAGCGACTAGACTCTCAGGGTTGCAGGAAATGTACCTGTGATACAAGAAAAGAAAAACAAGCAGTGAATTTCACAACTGTAACAGACTAATCCATGACACTGTTGTATGTTTGTTTAAACTCTACACTAGGATCTGCCCCTGATCTTCAGAACGGAACCACCCGACATCACTAACTCAATTACAATTCAGTTCAGCATCAGCAAACACTTCACTGCATATGCTCCCAGTAACTTCTAGCTTAAAGAGAAGTAAGAAAATCTACTGTGTCCAACTAAGACAGTATGGTACAATGCAAGTATGTGAAATACGTACACTAGACGTCGAATACGTGGATGCGTCCTCAATGCCTTGATCACCTATAAAGATGCTCAGAATGTGAGTATGATCCACCATGAAGGTTAGTACCTTAGTAAGATGCAGAATATAAACTATAACATAGTGCAAGTAAATCCAGTAAATCATTGTGCTACCCCCACAAGTGCTTTGGTTTGCTAATAGGTTTTGCCTATACAAATGGGAAGATGTTTGGCAAATAATAAGGTTCAGTATTCAAATGATAATTAAGGAACAGGGTCAGAGCATATAGAGGATTGAACTAAGATAGCTGCCAGCCCTTTGATTAAATACAGGTGGCAAGCACCAGCTCATTACACTGTAACAGCAGGAAAATAACAACAAGCAGACTTTCAGGAATTCACTACAATCAATCATAAGAAGGCTGAAATTTACTTACAGTAGGGTGAAGGCCAACACGTGGAGGGTCTACAATAGCAACGACATTCTTAAACTGGCATGCATTAGCAGCAAGGACATTGTCGTTTGGATTGGAAGAACCATCCTGGCATGCCTTGCCTTGCTCCAAACAATTATCCGATGATGTCTCAATGGGTTTATCATTGATCAACGATGCTTCTCCACAATTCTGTTCACCAGAAGCCACATTGTATTCATCATGACTGCAATCAACCACTTTGTTCACCCCATCCACCTCCTCGTCGCTTGCACAGGTAGGATGATCAACTGACGTGTCCATAGGCTGCTGACCTTCACCATTGTCATTTCTCTGCTTTGAGCTATCTATATTTTCACCATCACAATTTGTGCAGTCAATCGTATTGCTTGTATCATTGATTTCAGGATTACTTTCAGAAGCTGCAGCCTGCTGCTGTGGTGAACCAAGATATTCTGTGAGAAGGGGCCCCATCACATCTTCGGCCTGTTTAATCCCAACACATGAGCTTAAATGAGATTATTTCAGTATGCAGATAGATCAGGAAGTCAATGGAACTGAACAGGATGACATTATGGTAGTTTTTAGAGGAAGACAAGATAGCAGTTAAGACTGAGACAATGTGGTATCAGTGTCATGTAGTGAATATGAGCCTTACCTTACCACAGACAAAGCGACAATTTTTTATCCCATTGATAAGAGCATTTCTGTGAGCATCTGAAACTGCTGATTCATTCATCTCAATCCCAACAACCTGGCAAAATTAGTAACTAGATTTGAGGAAGATTCTTCCAAAGAAACAGAGACCTCTAACAAGAATCTAAATGATTTAACAATGGTTCAAGCTGTAGCTGTGTGTTATACTAGATATAGACAACAAATTGTGTAAAAGAAATCACCATTCCAACACGATGTGCTAAGGTCAGGCCAATAGTTCCAGTCCCACAACACACATCAAAAAGTAATGTGTCTGAATTGAGATTAGCCCAATCACCAGCAAGGGTATACAATCTTTCCGCAGCAAGAGTATTAACCTGTGTAATTGTCTCATTAAAACATTTGTTTATAACCATAAAAGGCAATTAGCAATAACTTTCTGTTTCAGCTACTGACCTGGAAAAAAGCTGTTGGTGATATAGAGAACTTTAAGTTGCTTATGTGATCATGGATTCTTGTTTTATCTTCTGCTGTGCCATCCAACTGATCTCCCTTTGGTACCAATAGCGGGATCAGTGGGCAATCAGTAGGTGCAGCATTTGATATCCCTTTATGATCCTGCATGCATAAGTTGGTTCCATTATTCTTTAATTAATTATTTCATGTACAACATAGACAGCCAACTTTTCAACATAAACTGAAAGTAACATCACTAAGGGATTGTTTGATCTCAAGTTTTACCACAATTTTTGGAGCTTAACGACATAAAATCTGGTTTGGTTAGCAAAGATAAAGATCAAGATATTCAAAAAAAAAAAAAAAAAAAAACTAGCACATAGTATGAGTTCTATGACATATCAACTTTTGCTTTTTTCATGAATCAGTTTCCAATCTAAATTTTCTCCACTGCTGAACAAATCATCCAAACAGAATGCTCTGTAAACTTATCCAAAAGAATAGTAACTTAAAATCAGTTTTCCTGAAATCAAATGAAGCCTATTTTCTAAAAATGTTATTTCTAAATCAACATGGTCCAAATAGCCACTAAAAAACAAATGAATAATGAGCCCAGTGCCGCAGTGTTAGGCATGACTATATAAATTAGTATTATATAAAGACAAAAGTCCAGTTCAAAGCTACAAGCTTAGTGCTCCCAGCAAAATGTTAAACAAAATTCCTGACAACCATGACAAAGTAAGTCATTAACACCTATGGGCTATAGCTTTTACTGGACAGCACACAATACACTTTACAAGCAAAAAAAGAAATGAAGTTAATAAGAACAGCCACAAATCATAGTTCTGAAGAAGCTGGGAAAACTTACTTGTACTACAAAAGTTGTCAGTGGCAAGGGAGGTGAGCATGTTGCTGCTCCTTGTATCAGGGCAGCAGACAGCTTGTCAAACTCTTCTTTCATAAGAGCTTCATCAACACCTGTTGAACACACCTGAAATTACAGTCAAAGTTTGATAGGGTGTCAGCGGCCAGCCACTAGGAATGTTTAGGGTGTTTGGTTTGAGGAATCAAACCATACTAGATGAGGTGGTGCACCATGAGTTCATTCCTCATACTAGTATTAATTATTGGCTTGTGAGGAATGAGGTGATGATGGATCAACCTATTCCATTTCACAAACCAAATAAAAAGTGAGGAGTGAGGAGATAATGGACTAACTCATTCCTCAAACCAAACACACTATTTATGACTCATTGAGGTTGACACTACAAGTGAAGTTTTACTCTAAACAACCTGCACAATAAGCATGACTTCTGATATTTGTGATTCTGCATTCTGTGAAACAACAGCTTCAGATGGACATCTTCCCTCACGAACCTAAAACAATCCCAGTGTAAAAAAGTTAATTCTATAGTAGTCTTAGTTCTAAATCCCAGTATAAACATAAAATAGAAGTATCTAGCTATGGATTGAGAAGTTAGAGAGCATACTGTGAATTGGCGCCAAAACCCAGAGTTGTCAATCCTGCTCCACAAAGGGAAGCTTGATGATTGAAGAAAATCTTGGAACATCTGAGCATATTTGCAGGCAATTTCTGAGACATTTGGACAGTTCACAGGTTCCTCGACAGCAGTCACACCTTCCCTAGAATTATGTTGTACCAGTCATTATTAATGGAATTAAGAGCAGTGAAAAAAATGAGAAAGAGAAACCAACCTGAAATTTCCGAGCATAAATCCTACCGTCTTTTTGCCGTCTAAGGAATATCCTACAGAGAACTCACACTTGTTACGGTATCCATTAACAACTGGGGACTCCAAAATGCCTTCAAGCTTGCAAGGAAGACCACCTGGGTAATTGAACAGACCGTTACTTAGCTAAAAGGAGTAGAGTACAGAAGGCCATTACCAAGAGGCAAAGCACAAAAGGTCATTGCAAAGGCCATAATAAGTGCATCCTGTTAAGCTGAAAAAGCAAATTTTTCAGACCCCCCATGTTCAGAAGCCAGAACAATGAGAAGAGCATGTTCCAAATATTTGAGATAAATTACAGAGTGGTCGAAAACAGATTTATATATGTTTCAGGTAAGTGAAACATATTAGAATTTGTCTGCATTTGTAAAGAGTTGGATTGCATGCCACTTATGTTCACTTTTGACCAAAAGAAAAGGCATGTCTGACACACATTTTACACTCAGCAGTCAGCACCATGTCTCATATGTCTTTGCCTAGAGATTCTAACAGCTTGTCTGCTATTGATGTGAATCATTAAAGCATGGAAGGGTTAGTCTCCTGAATATCGAGCCAACTGCACCTTTTTCGAGCTTTTTTGAAAATTGGCATAACTTATTTATCATAGTCTCCTGAATTGTTTGAGACCCAACTTCATGCTGAGCTTAACGAGCCGAGCCGAAGTCGAAAGTTATTCAAAATTAAGTCATTTTCATTTTAAAAGAAAAATGAGTCCAATCGGAGGACTTTTGAAACGAGCCACCGAGCCAGCTCAACAAGCTTTTTGAGGCTTCCATGACCCGAGTCATTAGGGTCATGGAAGCCTCAAAAAATAGAAGCAGTGCTTACGTGGAAGAGTCTTCAACAGTAATATGTGCTATAATCATCTTAGGGTAGTGAAAATATATATATAACAAAAACATTGGACAAGAAGTTGTTCCATTGGCCTCTGTTTCAAAGGCGTCACCTAGGCGTCCAACCGGACACAGCTCACCTTGGGTGTCTAGTTAAGGCGTACCCAGCTCACCTTGGGTCGCCTTGTTGACTTTGAAACCATGCCATCAGCACATACACATATGGCATAACTATTTGCATTTGCTGATTAATACTTCTGTTTTGACTGGAGATTGCATTATTACTTATCAGCAATAATAAGTAAGAATTAGTAGCATGCATGTCCCTTAACACTAGATTTAACTCCTCCGTGGATGAAGATTGTTTCAGTTTACTCACAATCCCGCATGGCTTATATCAAAATATGCATTACATTTCAATCATTCTGCCAAAAAAAAGCCAACATAAAGCATGGCATACAATTATCTTCATCCATATATAGTTGTCTAAAAGAATCTGCACGGGGATCATAAGGGGCAGAGCTAGCGTTAAATATGGCTAGAGCTAAAACAAGCTATGAGTGCAATTGTATTTGATGAGCGGTGGTAAAAAGTACTAGTAAAGAAATCTTTTTGAAACACAAAGGAGAATATAAACTATATGACAATGATTGATGCTGGATCAACCCATCACCGTCCACACAAGAGCTTATCACAATTACTGAGAATACCATGTGAAATTGTAACACAATAAGCTTGGAAGGTTACCAATTTCCTTTGATTTAAAAACCCAATCAGGAAGGGGAATGGCAGGTGGGCAAGCTTTCCTAGCATTGCGAGTCTACAATAGATTAGAACAGTAAAAGAGAGATTAGCAATTTCTGTAAAACCATTGTTTATCAGTGTTTAGAACAGTACAAGGACATGAAATTGGCCTTACAAGTTTCTTCAGTATCTGTGCCATCGATTGTTTTTTGTGTTCTAGCTGATCAATGTAAGTCATATGGGCAAGGGGAGTAACTGCATCACGGGCACTTCTTTTACTTGATGAATCCGATTCAGGCGCAGGTGTTTCCTCTGCAGTAGTAGGACTACTGCCATTTTCTGTTGCTGTTCCAGTATTGGATACAGGTGCTTCAACATGCGCTTTTTATGGGACCTACGATTGGCATCTACTATCTTTATTTCCTTTCCACCAGAAGGGTTCTCCTTAAGGACCTAACCAATTCAAGAGGTAAAAGTCAATGTTCCTTGCCTTGCCTAGACACCCAAGCAAATAGACAATATGTAGAGAGGGACAATTACCTGAACAGCATTTGTTAGTTGTTCAACACTCTGAAAAGTCACAAAACCAACTGTCATTCCCTTCTTCTTCTTTGCTGTTGCAAACGAGATTTCCTGCAGCACCATCATTTGACTTGTAACAGTTAGGTTGGCAACTCAGCATAAACTAACAGGATTCGCGAATGCATATCCTTATTCCTTTTTGAAAGGAAAAGGGGGAAATTGGCTGCTTGAGACTCCGAATGTGTTGGTGTTGATATTTTAACTACACTTACCAATACGAATCACATATAAGCTGCCTAAAACACTCATACACCATGATTGGTGTTGATATTTTAACTACACGTACCAATACGAATCGCACTTAAGCTGCCTAAAACACTCATACACCATGATCGGTGTTGATATTTTAACTACAAGTACCAATACGAATCACACTTAATAAGATGCCTAAAACACTCATACACCATGATCACTTAGATGCCTCTGCTGGACAGAATCAGTATTGGTTCAGGCTTCAATGTATTAAGCAAACTTCTCGAGCACTGGCATTAAATTAAATAAGTTCTAGTTGTTGATGCTGCCGGGCAATGCGTAGTACTAGATTTAACAGTACGAGACACTGTCCAATAAAACCAAGAACAAGAAGGAACTGAGCACTAGTACTACTTGCCTGCTCCTGGAGGAAGGACTTGAGCCTATCAGCCGTCCACCCCCTGGAGAGCCCGACGAGGCACTTGTCGAGCGACTGCTCATCCACCGTGACCTCCTCCTCGGCCTCCTCCTGGGCCTCCGCGGCGACCTTGAGGAGCTTCTTGGCGTGGTCGGAGGTGGGGTCCCAGGTGCCGTCGGGCCGCGGGCGGAGCTCCTCCTCGGTGTGCGCGTAGCGGCAGGACTCCCCGTGGCTGCACCCTTCGGCGCCGGCGCCGGCGCCGCCGCGCCGGCGGAAGAAGGAGCACAGGCTCGTCTTCCACATCGGGTGCCGGGCGACGCCGCTGCCGGCCGCATCCTCAACGCTGCCGGTGGAGGCGGGGGCGGATGGAGCGTCTTCGGTGGACGCATCCAGCGAACCCTCCTCCCTCTTACGCTTCTCTCCGGCGAGTTCCGGCTGCTGCGGCGGAGGTGTCAGGACGTCCTCCATGGCGGCGGCGGGCGGCTGTGTGCGCGGATCGGAGGGTTGCAGTTGCAGCGTGCAACGAAAGAAATTGTCGTCTTGGGCCTTTTGTGATAATGGGCCGGTAGTTGTTCGTTTTCTCATCTGGGCCTTCTCTGTTCTGGGCCATCTGTTCTTCTCTCTCATCTGAGAAATGAAACAGATTTTCTAAATGTCAACCTAACAATTTTTCATTGGTTTAATATGTTCTTTCAGTTTTATAATTATTATTAAGACTACTAATACTTCATTATTTTTGTGTATTAGAGTTTAATTTGCAGCAAAGGCAGTGTCATCAGTTTTGTTTTGTCAGTAAAGGTGCAATGTTCAATTCAGTTCTTATACAAAAAAAACTTCAGTTCAGTTCTATGCTGAAAAAGAATCATATATATCTATCACTTGGGTATGGAACATCCCTCCATTTTTTTTAAGTATAGGCATATTAGGTTCTGGAATTGACCATCAATCAACTACTCTAACAATACATCATCAATTATTTCAAAATTTGTTTGTATTAGAAGATATGTGGAATGTGAATCTACTGAAATAACTTTCATGTACTAAACATGAATACTGTGAGGACGCTCTAATTAAATAAAATTAAAAAATTGTTACCACCTGATCAATCCTAGCTTAACCTAATTAACCTAGCCACCTTAGAGCTACACTATCCATGTTATCTACTACGCGCAGAAGTAGAATAGTTTGCACATGAGTAATACAGTCCACACCAAAGTTTTTATCACATAGATGATAGTTAGGTTGCAGCACAAGCCTTGCACACTCAGTTCACACCAAGATTCACATCGTAGCGGAACTGAAGAAGTTTACATAATATGATAGTTTTCACAAGATAAAATTTTATGGGCCATGCAACCACCCATGAGAGCAAGGCTAATAATACAGCCGGCTTAGTAATTGTAAGGTTCTTTACAGCCTTCTATTAGCCCACCCATATGGTAGTGGGCTCTTCACTGTTAATACATGGCCCACATGTCTCTCTCACATAGTTTCTTGGTTCTTGTGCCCAAACCGGCTGTAAGCTTACAGACCGCTTCTTCTCTCTCTCCTTCTTTCTCTCCTCCATCTCAGCATTTAGTCAGCTTACAGCCTATTATTATACTTGGTCTGAGCTAACCATCGAAGGTGGGGGCACGGAAATACTCATACACTAGCATTTACTCACACGCAACCACTATTTAATAATAGCACAGTAAGTAGGGGAGTACTACGCCGGGTTTATCCAAACTACCAAAATATGCACATGGCTTTAGCAAGGAAAGCAAGTTAAGTTGCATAAAAATGGTTGTGCATGAAGTAAAGTGAGCATAATTAAGTATACTCTCAAGTATGCATATATGAAGTCATATTAACACGTTATGACATTAACATGCATAACTTGTGACTAGTAGGTGCATTAACATAGCGCAATGACATATGACTATTGAAAGTGCAATCAAGCCCTAATTGTTGGTTTTGGTGATAATGAACGCTCAATTAGAGGACTAATGAGATTTATCAAGATGACAAACAGAGAATTTAGAATCGAGGATGTCATACAAAACGGAGGAGCCCCAATTACAAATGTTGACGGCTTCAAACTCAAAGCAGGTTCATATTCTTTTATATTTCAAATTTGAGTATAGGAAAAGCCGCACTATAAAGGGGGACACAATGCTTAAGCCAACTTATGCTACCAAGTGCTCAATCTTACACTCAAGCATCCTCAAAAGTTCAGCCATGACAGCTTGCTCATCACTCTTTTATCTCTACTGTCAGGCTTGGTGCGACAGTGCAGCACTTGAGGCGTGGCTATGCTGCAGAGCGGCACTGCCGTGGGTAAGACATGGCACTGCCGTGACTTATCTGATAGTTGGGACCTTGCGATTAGATAGCAGATCAACTGATTCTCTAACTCAAAAGAGCACTTGGTTCATGTTTTGGTCAGCGGTTGTGTTTTTTACTCTTGGAGCTTGCTCCTAGCCGGCTAGAGCATCATCCGTGGAGCTTGCTAACGTGTATGGCAGTCCCGGGAGGTTTATAACCATCTCTTGAAGGTAGTAAACTCACCCATCACCTCAAGAGTTAACCCTCTTGACTTGAGAACGAGAAAGGGTTGCAAAGCCCTAAGCCTTAGTGGCTAACCTCAATAATGTGGACTTAGGCAAGCCTTGGTGGCGAGCTAAACCACGAGATAAATCCTTGTATCACCTTGTGCTTGATTTACTTCACTTGCATTTCAAATTATTGTTGAGTTGATTTCTAGGGTTTGTGGCCGATCTACTTGTGTATGTTGTTCCTACCATTTCTAGCTGTTGATCTGTAAACTACATATCTGCAGGAGCCTCAGTAATTTCTCTTATCTAAGTTTCCATACTCAGATTTTGAATTGTGTCTCGAAGTTGTCTACAGGTGCGGTAGTGCCGCTGTTCTGGCCCGGCAGTGTCGCAGAGCAGCAGTGCCATGGGCGCAGAGCGGCAGTGCCATGGGGTGGAATTTAATATTTGCTTAAGTTTGTTTTAACAGGCCTATTCATCCTCCTCTAGGTTAACCAGAGATCCTACAAGTGGTATCAGAGCAGGTTACCTCGTGTACGCTTCACTACGTGAGGTATAGAGCCCGAAGAAGGATCCAGTGGTGTGAAGCCCATAGATGTCGATCCGGAGGACACGAGCTTGCACGAGCTCAGTGCCTCTATAGTGAGCAACACCACGCTCCCATAGTTAGAGGCTACCGATGTCAAGAAAACTCTAAATGAAGAAGAAAGAAAGAAAAGAAAGGCAACAAGAAAAGCAAAATGAGAAGCAAGAGAAAAAAAGAAGAAGGAGAAGCAAAGGTTAAAAGACAAGAAGCAAAGAAAAGAAGAAAGAAAGCTCAAGAGAGAAGCAAGAAGAAAAAGAAGAGAAGCTAGGAAGAAGAAGGCAACCAATGCATCGTTAAGTGACATTTCAAGTAGTTCCAAAGATGGAGATGATGATGAGTCCTACCAAGTGTCCAAAGGAGGCAAGGAGAAGAAGAAAGGAAAGGGCAAAGCGGACTCCAACAACAAATATGCCGCCGTATCCTTTAACTATTCTTCTATACCTATGACTAACCATGATCGAAGGTCTTTCATCAATGTACCCGCTGACAAGTTACCTCATTTTGATGGGACTAACTTTGCCAAGTGGAAGCACTTGATAAGAGCCTATCTTATAGGTCTTCACCCTAGCATTTGGGAGGTAGTTTGCAATAGATTTGAGCCATCGGTTGATCCCAAGAATCCAACACTAGATGAAATAAGAATTATTCATCTAAATGGTCAAGCCACAAGTGTGTTGCTTAGTGCTTTGGATGGTGATGAATACAATTGAGTGATTGGTGTTGATGTTGTCAAGCAAATATAGGACACTTTATACCTTGCACATGAAGGGGTTGACAAAGTGATGAAGGCAAGAATTGATTTGTTGATGGCCAAGCTCAACCAGTTTGTGATCTTAGATGGAGAAGGGCCACAAGAGATGTTTGATAGGTTGATGACCATGGTGGACAAGATTAGAGGCTATGGTGGTGATGAGCTAGATGATCACAAGGTAGTGAAGATTATGTTGGAAGCTTATTCACCTAGAAATAAGACCTTTGTCACTCTAATTAGAGACAAGAAAAAGTTTGAGTACTTCACACCAAATGATGTACTTAGGAGGATCTTGACCTTTGACGTGCAAAGAGAAACATCAAATGAGAGGAAGAAGCTTGGTGAGTTGCAAGCAAAATTAGATGGCATAAAAATCAAGGGTGTAGCTCTCAAGGCCAACAAATCAAGCAAGCAAGGCTCTACTAGCAAGTCCAAGATCAAAGATCAACAAGCAAGCCTAAAGCAAGCAAGCAAGTCCAAGAGCAAGTAGAGACTACATCATCCTCAAGTGAAGATGAAAAAGATGATGAACATTATGAGAAGGTTGATGATGTTGCTCTCTTTATGAAGAGATTTTAAAAAGGTCTAAAGAAGCAAGGATACAAGGTAGTGAAGAGAAAGTTTCCAAACAAAAAGAAGAGGACATGCTACAATTGTGGTAGCACCGATCATTTCATTGCCAAGTGTCCATATGAGATCAAAGACAACAAGTACAAGAAGGACAAGACAGAGGACAAGACCGACCATAGAAAAAGAAAAGAAGTACATGGGATAAGCTCACATTGGGCATGAATGGGACTCAACTAAAGAGAGCACAAGTGAAGAGGATGAGAAAGTTGTAATCATTGCTATCCACAAGTCATCCCTTACACCAAGACTCTTCAACAACATGTTCGATGATGACTACTACTCCCCTCACATTTGTCTCATGGCAAATGATAAGAAGGTAAAATCAAAAGCCAAACCAAACCTCCTAGTGATATTTCTAGTAGTGATATTAGTGATAGCTCTAGTGACGATAGATCAAGTGATGAAGAAATTGACCAAATAACTAAAAACTTGGATGGAAAGACCAAATTATTCATCACTAAGTTAATGGAGGATTTAGAGAGTTCCAATCCGAGCTAGAATCTAGAGAGGAAACTCTTATCCAACAAGAGAATCTCTACATTGCTAGCAAGGAAGCTCTTGAATTAAAGAGAAGTGAGGTGGAATCCTTGTGTAAGGCTTTGGCCAAAAGAGTAATAGGACCATGCTATCACAAAGAAAGCAAATAATGCTCTCAAGAAAAAGTATTGTGACTTAGATGAAAAGCACAAAGAACTTGAGCTACAATATAGCATTCTTTGAGATAGCAACTCACATCCCTCTAAGGCAAAGGAAACCTCTACTCCCCCCACTAGTCAAGGTTGTGGAAAATGTTATAATCTTGATTTGAATGTTTATTCCACTAACCTTGCCAATATGGAGGCTATGAGAAAGGATATTGCTAGGCTCAATGAGATCATTGAAAAAGGGTGCATGGATGGCAAGGCCCAAACCAATGACAAGAAGAAGGATGAACCAAAAGGGCCACAATACAAGAAAGGAAGGTATCCCTCAATCAAGCATGGGATCGCCCACACAAAAGGAGCCAAAACAAATAGAAGAAAGATAGTGAATGGCTGTGAGTGTGTGCAGTTTGAGAGGAAGGGCAGAACTAGCGTAGAGCAGACTGCACAGACCGCGGTAGTGCAGCGTCCTCAAACGGCAGTGCCGCGCCCCATAAAAATGGAAGGCTACCAGTTCTGTTCCTGATCGGACTAAGCCCATAAAGAAGGTGTTTTAGCAGAAATGGGTTTCTTAGAAGCCAAAGGAATCAATATGGGGCACTAAGAACATGTTTGCTTATCAACCAAAGGCTCATGCACCTCGACAAAGCTTGACAGCGTGTTTTGTATTGAAGAACAACAGCAGTGGTCAAGTGGTTGCAAAACATATCAGAAAAGAAACCAACATATATAGGAATACTTCTATTTGGGTTCCAAAGTTTCTTGTGACTAACATACAAGGCCCCAAGTCAAGTTGGTGACCTAAATTTAACAACTAAACTTGTTTTGTAGGCATACTCCTCCGGTGGATTAAGTTGGGTGCTTGATAGCGGATGTACAAATCATATGACCAGAGAGAGAAGTATGTTCTCATCATATTCTCCGATGACGTACTCAAATGAAAATATTATCTTTGGAGATAATTCAAAGGGGGTGTGATTGGTCTTGGTAAAGTTACTATAACCCTTGAGCATTCAATTACAAATGTTTTACATGTTGATTCATTGAGTTATAATTTATTGTCCGTTTCTCAATTATGTAAGATGGGCTATAATTATCTCTTTACGGATAAGGGTGTGGAATTCTTTAGAATGGATGATTCCTCTATTGTCTTTACGGGTCGATTAAAGAATAAGCTTTACCTAGTTAATTTCAATAAAAGTAAAGCTAAGCTTGAGACTTGTTTATTGGCAAAATCTAGCATGTGTTAGCTTTGGCATCGCCGACTAGCCCATGTTGGGATGAGAAAGTTGGCCAAACTTCTAAAAGATGAACACATCCTTGGACTAACAAATGTTTATTTTGAGAAAGATAGGATTTGTAGCGCTTGTCAAGCCAGAAAGCAAGTTGGCGTACCTCACCCACTGAAGCGCATCATGACCACCGAACAACCATTGAGTTAGTTCACATGGATCTCTTTGGACCGGTCGCCTACCTAAGTCTCGGGGGTAACAAATATGGTCTTATTATTGTTGATGATTATTCCTGTTTTACTTGGGTATTCTTTTTGTATGATAAATGCCAAGTTTAAGAGAAAGTAAAGATATTTGTTAGAAGAGCACAAAGGGAGTTTGGTCTCTTAATCAAAAAAGTGAAAAGTGACAATAGAACTGAATTCAAGAATACTCTTGTTGAAGAGTTTCTTGATGAAGAGGGCATCAAGTATGAGTTTTAACTCCATACATCCCTCAACAAAATGGTATAGTAGAGATAAAAAACCAAACACTCATTGACATTTCAAAGACAATGCTAAATGAATACAAGACGCTGGACCTATTTTGGTGTGACGCCGTCAACACCGCTTGCCATGCCATCAACCACCTCTACCTACACAAGAGGTTGAAGAAAACTTCATATGAGCTTCTAACCGGTAACAAACCTAAGGTGTCTTACTTTATAGTGTTTGGGTGTTAGTGTTTCATACTTAATAAGAAACCCAAACCTCTAAGTTTGCACCTAAAGTTGATGAAGATTTTCTTCTTGGTTATGGATCAAATGAGCATGCCTACCGTGTCTTCCACAAAACCTCCGGGAGAGTTGAGATTATGGTAGATGTGACATTTGATGAATTAATGGATCTCAAGTAGAGCAAGTTGATTCAAGTGTTGTAGAAAAGGAGGATCTACCATGTGAGGCAATCAAGTAATTGGCTATTAGTGATATTAGACCACAAGAAGATGAAGCCACCGAGGTGGAGGTTTCTCAAGTTGCTGCTGCACCAATTTTTGCTGATGTACCTGATGCTGAACAGCAGTAGACCCCTAATGCAACTCCTGCATGTGGCAGTGCCACGCCTACCCAGTCAGCAGCAGCTGATTCGACTCCAGCTCATGGACAGAACCTACAACCAATCTTTTGTCAGGGGTCTTCGAAAAGGGGTAACAACTGAAAGGTCCTAATGCCTAGAGGGGGTGAATAGCCTAATAAAAATTTCTACAACAACACTTAACAAATTGGTTAGACAACTATGACGCGAAACAAGGGTTGCGCTAGCCTACTCAAAATGCAAGCCACCTACCACAATTCTAGTTTAGATAGTATCTTTTCACACAATAGTTATGACACTACCCTATGTTAGTGTGCTCTCAAAAGCTAACTACACTAAAGAGCTTGACAACTAGTTTGCGGTAAAGTAAAGAGAGTGATCAAGAAGGTTATACCGCCGTGTAGATGAAGGAACCAATCAATCACAAGAGTGAATAACAATGAAGACCAAACACCTCGAAATCAAAGGATGAACACAATGATTTTTTTAGCGAGGTTCACTTACTTGCTGGCAAGCTACTCCTCGTTGTGGCGATTCACTCACTTGGAGGTTCATGCACTAATTGGCATCACACGCCAAACCCTCAATAGGGTGCCGCACAACCAACACAAGATGAGGATCACACAAGCCACGAGCAATCCACTATAGTGCCTTTTGGCTCTCCGCCGAGAAAAGGTCAAGAACCCCTCACAATCACCATGATCGGAGCCGAAGACAATCACCAACCTCCGCTCAACGATCCTCGCTGCTCCAAGCCGTCTAGGTGGCGGCAACCACCAAGAGTAACAAGCGAATCCCACAGCAAAACACGAACACCAAATGCCTCTAGATGCAAACACTCAAGCAATGCACTTGGATTCTCTCCCAATCTCACAAAGATGATGAATCAACGATGGAGATGAGTGGGAGGGCTTTGGCTAAGCTCACAAGGTTGCTATGTCAATGTAAATGGCCAAGAGAATGAGCTTGAGCCGGCCATGGGGCTTAAATAGAAGCCCCCACGAAATAGAGCCGGTGTACCCCTTCACTGGGTACAGCGCGGGGTGACCGGACGCACCGGTCGGATCGACCGGACGCTAGCCCTCAACGTCCGGTCACGTGATACATGCCACGTGTCCCCAGCTTCAAATACTATTTGTCAGATTTCAACGATCGTCACCTGACCGGACACTACGCATAAACTGACTAGATGCTCAGCCTCCAGCGTCAGGTCATTTCCAGTAAGGTTCCAGAAATGGATTTCTTTGAACGTACGTGTCCGGTCATGCCTGACCGGACCCTGCCAGCGTCCGGTCACCCAGTGACTTTCCTCTACGCCGTCTGACAACATGACCGAACCCTGACCCTCAGCGTCTGGTCTATCCATGACCCAGCGTTCGGTCATTTACTGACGCTGGCGTCTTCACTGCTACACATGGCCGGACGCACCGGTCTCCTAGAGGTCCAGCATCCGGTCACTGTATAGCCAGCGACACTAACTCCTTTTCACCTCTAACTTCTTCACCCTTGCTCAAATGTGCCAACCACTAAGTGTAACACCTTGTGCACATGTGTTAGCATATTTTCACAAACATTTTCAAGGGTGTTAGCATTCCACTAGATCCTAAATGCATATGTAATGAGTTAGAGCATCTAGTGGCACTTTGATAACCGCATTCCGATACGAGTTGCACCCCTCTTAATAGTACGGCTATCAAACCTAAATGTGATCACACTCTCTAAGTGTCTTGATCACCAAAACAAAATAGCTCCTACAAATTATACCTTTGCCTTGAGCTTTTTGTTTTTCTCTTTCTTCTTTCCAAGTCGAAGCACTTGATCATCACCATGCCATCATCATCATCATGCTATGATCTTCATTTGCTTCACCACTTGGAGTGTGCTACCTATCTCATGATCACTTGATAAACTAGGTTAGCACTTAGGGTTTCATCAATTCACCAAAACCAAACTAGAGCTTTCAATCTCCCCCTTTTTGTAATTGATGACAACCCTTATACAAAGATATGAATTAAAATTGAATTGAATTCATATTGCTTGTCCAAGCATATTTACCATGTGTAAAAGAATATGGACAAGTTTCATGAATCCCATATGGTAGCAATTGCTCCCCCTACATATGTGCTAAGAGTTTGGATTGTAGCTTGCACATATGCTTAGATAGGAAATATAGGAGTCAATGTCTACCAAATGATGCTAAGGTATAAAAGATGGACCTTTAAAGCGTGATACCAATCGGAGTGCACCATTATACCATCCTTAGCACCATGGTTAGCTTGATACCATTTGAACATTTGATAGATAGATACCACTTGTAAAAACTTTATAAATGATACCACTTGAAAATCTTATTTGAAATAGATATCACTTGGTAATACTTGGAAATGATACCACTTGTGAATAAAACTATGCATGCTAGATTTTCATTTTATTATTCAAGTTTACAACTATCATTCATCACACAAGCATGGATATTTAAATTAAAAACTTGTGTTATGCAAGCAAACATATGAAATGCATATTCAAATGCACCATACAAGTTCATGAGGTTGCTCCCCCTACTTGTGTGCTTAAAAATTTTAATTGATCTCTTTCCTTTGTCATATCTCTCCTCCTAAATATTCCCCTATCACTCATATCTTTATTTCTTCTCTCCCCCTTTATTGTCTTGTCTTTTCACTATCTTTGTATACTATTTCTCCCCCTTGTACTAATATCTTTGTTTCTGTAACAACCCAAAAATCCACACACCAAAAATCACAACTACAAAATTTTTCTTCAAAACTTCCATGTGTTGATGAGTGTCATGTATAGAAACCCAACCTAAGAGATGCATTAGGTCTAACCCCAACCCAAGACAACACATAAGCATGGCATGCCATATGTTAATCATGTTTATTTAAATACTGACAAAAGAAACATAGCATACATTGTTAACTAAAATGGTGATTTGGAATCTTGTCTGTTCTATGTAAAGCCTAACAACTCCTTTAAAGAAATACACCATAAAGTAATTAATACTCAAACCAAAGAATAAAGGATTAAAGAGAAAACTAATTCTATTTTTGTATAACAAAACCACACCTATTTTTATTATACAAAATAGCTAAATAAATTCCTAATATTTATATAAGAATGTTGTGGGCCTCATATTTAAAACTCCAATGAATTTGGTGCACCAATTTGAAATTCAAACCAAATTTGAATTCAAACAATGGAGAAGAAAAACAAAACATAAAAAGAAAAGAAGAAAAAGCCTCATAGCCTAGCTTCACGCGCAGGTCGGCCCAACCCGCGCGACCAAACTACCGGCCCAGCCCTCCACTTCTCCCCCTCCGCTGGCCCACGCGTGGCTGCAAGCAGGCCTGGCCTGACCGTGCGCGGCCCACGCAGCCAGCCCGTGCGTCGCCCACGCCCGCGCGCCTCCTCGCTTTCCTTGCTGTCGCTGCCGCTGGACCCCACCCGTCAGCCTTCCTGTTCATCTTCTCCGCCCACGCCTCAACTGCCTGCGCGACCAGAGGCGAACAGCGCTGGCAGGAGCGGGCCAGGGGGTCACACCTGGGGCATGGCCCTGTTCCCTTGGCGCCGTGCCCACACAACCACGCGCGGGCCATTGGATGCAGTGCACGCGCCTCCACCGCTCGATCACCGTCCGCCATTGGTGCCGTGGAGCTCGGCTATAAAAGCCCCGGCCTCGGGAGCCCCTAAGCTCTCTCATCACCCCGCCGCCACTTTGTGGCCGTCCACAACACACCCGAGCCAAGAGAGAAGAGGGGGAAGAGGAAGAAGAAGGGGGAGCGCCGAAGCCGCGCGACGTCGCCGGTGTCACCGGAGCAGAGGACGACGCCCTGATCAAGCATGTCGACGATGCGCTACACTGCACTGCGTTGCTTTCGGAGCTACATGGCTACAACCCGCCACTACGTCACCATCCTATCTTCCACGACACCAAAGGTGAGCCCCGGTTTTCCCCTGCTCGCCGCCGGACCTCGCTATGTCGGCCATGGCGCTCCACACCGGGAGCACGTAGGCCAAGGCTGTCTCCGGCCTCTGGGTACACACGCACTCACGCGCACATCCACGACCACGCCAAGATCGCCCCACCAGTGCCCCGTAGTGCTCCTGTGTGCCTCACCGTCGCCACCATGCCGCCGTGGACGCCATGGAGCCCCTACCGGCCACATAAGAACCCGAGCCCTGCCTTGAGCCCTGGACGCCCTCGCCGTGCTCCCATGGACCCACTGAAGCTCTTATCCACCCAGCCGAGCCACTAGGGAGCCTACATACGCGACTTCATCACCGGCGAGCACCGCCGAGCCACCGACCACCATGGCCAACGCCCTGGAAAGCCCCGACAGCCACCTAGATCCCACCAACGTGTTGCCGTGGCTTGGGGAAGCTTTCCCCCACCTTAATTGGGTGCCAGCGCCACCGTAGGACCACACCAGTGAGCACATCACCGGTGGGAGCATTCCGGGGATAGAAGCAGAGTCCTTCCCTCGCCGGCCGCATGCGCCTGCACCCGGTACACGTAGACCACAGAGAGAAG
Source organism: Miscanthus lutarioriparius (assembly GCA_904845875.1). NCBI lineage: Eukaryota > Viridiplantae > Streptophyta > Magnoliopsida > Poales > Poaceae > Miscanthus > Miscanthus lutarioriparius. Next base: position 74,662,257 of record CAJGYO010000011.1, read on the forward strand.
AAAGGAAGGGTGGACGCGGTTCACCAGATGGAGACGCGGCCCACCATAGACCAGCGCTTGCGCCCACCATGGACCATGCCTGTGCACCAAGCCCAGTGGAGGCCCACAACTATGACGTGGCAGCGCCACAGCTTGCCACGTGTCCGGCCCGACCCGGCCCAGACCGGCCCAACCCGAGCCCGCTAGAGCCCGTTGAGACCCAGTCCGAGTTGACCGTTGACCGGTCAACGTTAACACTTGACCTGGCCCCACATGTCAGTGTCACAAAGACTTCAGACCCACCTGTCAACAAATGACGTCATGACGACGTCACGCGGGTCCCACCTGTCAGTAACAACACAGCCAAGGTGATGTCATGCTGACGTCACGATGACATCAGCTGCTGACGTCAGCAGTCCTGGCCCCACACGTCAGTGGCCCTGACTGTTGACCGTTGACTCGCCCGTTGACTTAACGTTGACTTTGACCGGACCCACATGTCAGTGACCCAAGAGCCTCTAGCCCCACCTGTCGGAATGGATGACGTTGCTGACATCATGCTGACGTCAGCTGGACCCCACCTGTCAGCTCGGAACTGAGATGCTGACGTCAGCATGCCACGTGGACCAGTCACAGCATGACACGTGTCAGCCCAGGATTAATTCAGCCTTTTTTCCATTTTCAGAGAAATATGAAACTAGGACCAAAATTCATCTAAAATCGAGCTCTACGCAATGAACCCATGTTTGAGTGCATTTGGCTCTTTTGAATTTTTATTGCTTCTTTATGCTATTCTATAGACGTCGCTAACGCGACTATAATGCGATCGTTTGTAGACTCGAAGGAGAACCGGACGGACGAGGATCATGAGCATCGTGAGGAATACGAAGACGACTACACTGAAGGTGCCACATCCCACCCAATCTCGTAGCACCTATTACGCATGGCTAAAATAGAAATGCTAGTGCTTTATTTTATTGTTATGATCACACTATGATAGGACTTGCATGGTAGTATGCTTTCTTGATGACCTTTACATTGATGCTACCTTACCCCTGCTCACCCTGCTGTTAGGCTAGTCACGCGCTTGCTACTATATTTCATTGCTTATTACTTCTACTACGCTTGCACTACATTGATGCATGGTAGAAACTGGTGTTATCTGGACTATGGGGAGAGTGCTGCGTGTGTGACTTGGGTGCGTGGAGGGTGAGGGTTGTGTCGACCAAGTTGGAGTATACGACGAGCCTAGGGCAAGTCTTGCCGTGGGGTGCAACCTGGGCACCCCTGGAATAGATACCTGTGGTGGGTAAATGGTATATGAGGTGGCCCTGGGTGTGAACCTATGATGGGAGGAGCCTAGGGTGGAGGTGCTGTGGTGGCACGGTAAATGAAAACCCTGATGAAGACATTCTAGCTTGGTCATCCCTAAGGACTTACTAGTACTCAGATTCACCGGGAAGCCTTACGTACCATTCGCCCTATATGGTGCGGGACGGCCGAACTACTGGGTAGGATATTGCCACTACTGCTAGGTTGATAGCGGACAGTGTGAGGGAGGTACGGGGCGCGGAGGATTTCCCCCACACCCTTCCAAGACTTCATGGAGACCTTGTGGACCCGGCTCATGACTCACAGTTTCAGCCACCCTAGACTAGACTTAGGGTGTACCAGGGCTGAATGGTAGAGTGGCATTATCCTAGGCTAGCAAGCGGCCAGAATCAGCCCAGTTGACGACGGTCAGCGAGGAAGGCGGATCTTGTGGTTATGTAAAACCTCTACAGAGTGTATGGTTGATCGATCGATACATATGCTGACTTGTCGGCTATGGACCTTTCTTGGGTTTCGCTTAAACTAGATAGTGAGATGAGTCCTTCTTTTCTCCCCCTGGAGTGAGTGATCAGACATAGCCAGGGGCTACAGGCCTTGAGACAGTGCCGAGAGGGAGTTGGCCTGTCGACTGAGCGATGGTATGGTTGTGGTATGGTGATGGTGTGGAGATGATGGTATATCGATCCCAGGATTGAAAACTGGCTCTAGAATGGGAATGGGGTGGAATGGGTGTGGGAATGGTGTTAAAACTTGACCAACTATTATTATGTACTTGATAAGCTAATACATAGGAAACCCCAGCCTTATAGGTTCCTTTTGATTATATCCAACTTGCATCCAATTTCCACAAAGCAATGCTCATAGGGTGGGAGTGGCCAGTACAAATCGTACTAATAAATTTTGGCACACAGGTTCTGCAGAGGAGTATAGCTCTGAGGAGTTTGATGGTTGAGGGGTTCGTTCCTACACTCGAGTTTGGCGATCTTATCTTCAAGCTGTTCTGAATGAATGCTACTTTTGATTCCGCCAATGCGGTGATGTAATAATTTATGTAATTCCGCACTATTTGTACTCTGATATTATCGTTGTATGGATGTGATATTCGATTGGAATTTGGGTAATATGATCTACAATGGTCTTATTACACTTTGACTCTATGGATTTCCCTTCGTGGAAATCAGGTCACCTCAGTTGATATCAGAGCCATACTTGACCATAGGACGAAACTCTCAGAAATAGACGATAGAATAGGACGTGAACTGCCCCTCTTTCGGTTATATACCGACCTTGCATTTACTTTTATGCAAGGCTTATCTATTTATTGACCTGCTAACACTTGATTCCTTAAAACATGCAGATGGCAACGAACATCGAATGGCCGCCTCTAGGACCGCTACCTCTGGACCACGCCAAGCTTACCTTCGACCTACGTGAGCTCGGGGGTTTTGCACAGACCCTCTGCCGAGTTCTCGTCATGTTAGGAGTCCCTAACGAGCTTGTCAAGGTCACCTGTATCGGGAAGTCAGCTCAGGAAGGAGGAATCGAAGGACCAATTGTCACCTCAGTCGAGTTCCCAGCTAGCACTACCTTACCTTCTGTCCCAGCTTACACCGAGTTGACTATAGAGGACACAGTTGAGGAGGGACTGTGAGCTGTCTCACACAAGGCACTTTGCAGAGTGATGAGGGACCACTATGAGCACCTGAAGACGACAGAGTTCCATCTACTTCCCCAGGCCCTCGACCTCAGCCTTACCCCTAGTGAGCAGAGTTTCGTAGCCGGCAGAGTTATCTTTGCAAAGGAGGATAGATGCCTTCGTGTCTCAGCTATCCACCTACTAGAGCAGGACAGGTACGTGACCCAGCTTGAGCACAAGAGATGTCAGGACTGGGCCCTTCTATGGGAGTACCCGGAGCGAGACTCGCAGGGAGCATAGGAGCGAGCTAGTCTGCTCGAGATAGTTGCTAAGCTACAGGACGAGCTCAACCGTCATGAAGAAGTCCACAGAGCCGAGGTCGCTGACTTACAGGACAAAGCAGACGACCTAGGTAATAGGAACTGCTACCTCAACAGCAAGGTCTTGGAGTTACAGAGAGAGTTGGATGACAAGAAGGCCGAGTTCAACTGCAGAGGAGACAGAGAGAGGTCCAAGGGGATTGATATGCTGAAAATCCAATCTCGGAACAAGACCATGACCCAGGAGCTAGAGGAGTTTAGGAAGAAGGACGTTCGTAACCAGGGTCACCTGATCGAGGCACTTAGGCAGAACGAGTACCTACAGGACAAGTGTGAGAGGACCTGGCAGGCTTGGCAGAAGTCTGACAATAAGTGCCTCAGGGAGATGAAGGGTATGTGGGATTAGCTACCCAAGGAGATTCGCAGCAAGACAAAGCCAAGGATAGAGGAGTTTGAGTTAGCCCCGACTCGCCTCAACCAAGACGCCTGCCCTACCCTACCTGGAGCCAAGCCTACTGAGGAGCTCGCCGAGGCCTTGAAGTACGTGTCCCGACTTCACAATTCTGATGAGGAGATCAAGATCGAGAACAGTCGTATCCTAGCTGCGGTGTATGAGTTAGAGTAGATGACCCTGCGTGGTCATGAGTCATGTCAGTGGCTTCCATAAGTTGTACCCCATGATGTACCCCTTATGAGATGTATTATGAGATATTATGCGCAGTACGATTCTCGCACGTCTTCAAGTGTAGCTACTGGAGATGATGCTATGTAATAAAACCCATGTAATGAATGTTTTGGATCTTATTGCATCTTATGGATCTTATTACTTCTTTGTAATGAGTGTTGGATAGTATAAATGTTTTTCTTTAAATCATCAAAATCATGTAATCATATTGAATCATGAGCACTTATGGCACAAGCACTAAAATTCCTATGATCCGTGTTGCAGATGCCGAACCGCCGATCTGCTCGCCTAATGAACCATGGACGTGCACCCATCCTCGAACCAGCTAAACCAAACGGGGGCCGTGGTGGCAACAACCGTGGCCGTGGTCGTGGCCGTGGACGTAAAGGGATACCCTTCAACCTAGAGAATACCCCGTCGCCTGTTGAGGAGAACATTCTGCCACCACCACCAAACCTGGCAGAAGTGATGGCGCAGCAGACCCAGCTTCTTGTAGCCCTTGTTGATGGAGCAAACCATCGCCAGGGAGGTCAGCAGAATGACTTCCAAAGGAAGCTGGAAGGATTTCTGAAGCTGAGGCCACCTACCTATGATGGCACCGACCCTGACCCGCTTGTAGCCGATGACTGGCTCAAGGAGATGGAGATGAAGCTTGACCTCACCACTTTCACCGACGATGAGTGTGTTGGAGAAGCCACACACTAGCTCACAGGTGCAGCACGTGCCTAGTGGGACAGTTTCAGTGATTCCCATGAGGACCCTGCCAACATCTCATGGGATGAGTTTGCCGAAGCATTTACTGAGTATCACATTCCCAAGGGTATCATGGAGGCCAAAGACGAGGAGTTCCACAACATCAAGATGGGAAAGGACAAGGTGACCGAGTACACTACTCATTTCACCAACCTTCTGCGCTATGCACCTTCCTATGTTGTGAACTCTGAGAAGTAGAAGCTGTACTATTACCGCAAGGGACTTAACCCGCACATCAAGCTGAAGTTTGGCGGTATTGAGAGTAACACGTTGCGTGCTCTGGTGGATCGCTGCATCCAGATTGAGAAGGACCGTGCTGAAGCTAGAGAAGAGTACATGGAGAGGAGGCGTAAGCCTAAGGAGTCTTTCCATGGCCGTGATCGCAAGAGGTTCCGCAGAGATGCACCATCCAGGGAACGCTCATGCCACAATAGGGATGACAACCCTAGATCGAGTAGGGGTAGTGGAGGCTACACCACCAAATACTCCTGCCCTACTCAGGATCGTTATACCCGGGACCGTTATGCTTAGGACCGCAACACTTAGGACCGATCCAACCGTCCCTGCTCTGTGAATGAACGCCCAGCACAGAACCGCTCCGCACTAGGCACTGGAAACTGGAAGGCACCCGTGCCAACCCCTACAGGCGGTGCGCCTTTCACCTGCTTCGCTTGTGGCCAACTGGGTCACAAAGCCGCTGAGTGCCCTCAGAACTCAGCTGCTCAGAAGTCTCAGTTTAAGGGATCTGCTACCCGTGGACGTCTCAACCATCTAGACGCCGAGGAAGCACAGGCTGCCCCTGACGTTGTGTACGATATGTTTTTAGTTAATGGCAATATTGCATCAGTTCTATTTGAGTCTAGAGCAACTTGTTCATACATATCATCCAAGTTTGCATGAGAGCATGACCTGCCTGTAACCCCACGTGAAAAGCCTATCATCACCAGCTCACCTTTAGGAGATCTAAAATGCACCCATATCTGTAAGGAAGTGAGTCTTACCATTGAGGGTCTTACTTTTAAAGCCAACCTAACCCTGTTACCTTCCACTAACCTAGATGCCATCTTAGGCATGGATTGGTTAACCATTCACCGAGGTATCATATCATGTTCACCTAGATACGTCCAAGTGACCCACCCATCAGGCCAAGTCATTAGATGTGAACCCCAGTCCGAAAAGTCCACCTCTATCCTATGTGCCCTTGAAGCAAGTTCAGAATCACAAAAAGAGGAGAAGACAGTTCATGATGTGCCTATGGTCAGAGACTATCCCGATGTATTCCCTGAAGAATTACCGGGTATGCCACCAGACCGTGATGTAGAGTTCATCATTGATCTTTTACCGGGAACAGGACCCATTGCCAAGAGACCCTATCGCATGTCAATTGATGAACTAGCCGAGCTCAAGAAATAGCTTGATGAGCTCATCTCAAAGGGATATATCAGACCCAGTGCTTCACCCTAGGGATCCCCTGTTCTGTTTGTTAAGAAGAAGGATGGCTCAATGAGAATGTGCATTGATTACCGGAACTTGAACACAGTCACCATCAAGAACAAGTACCCCCTGCCAAGGATTGATGATTTACTTGATCAGCTTCGAGGTGCCAAGTATTTCTCCAAGATTGATCTCAGATCTGGCTATCATCAGATGAAGATTCGAGAGAGTGACATCCTGAAGACAGCTTTCGTGACTAGGTATGGACAGTTTGAGTTCATTGTGGTATCCTTTGGACTCATGAATGCTCCCACATACTTCATGAACATGATGAATAAGGTTTTCATGGATGATCTGGATAAGTTCATGGTAGTATTCATTGATGACATCCTTGTTTATTCACCCACCGCCGAAGAACACGAACATCATCTGAGAACTGTACTTGAGAAACTAGCCCAATATCAGCTCTACGCAAAGTTCAGCAAATGTGAGTTTTGGCTATAGGAAGTTGCCTTCCTAGGCCATGTACTATTAGCTGAAGGTGTTGTAGTTGACCCAGCTAAGATTGAGGCTGTGAAAGAATGGGAACAACTCCGTAATGTGACAGAAGTCAGAAGTTTCTTGGGATTGGCTGGATATTATCGCCGATTCATCGAGAACTTTTCCAAGATAGCCCGTCCGATGACCAACCTTCTAAAGAAGACTAAGGAGTTTGAATGGACACCCAAGTGCGAGCGAAGCTTCCAAGAATTGAAACAGAAGCTTACCACAACTCCTGTGCTAGCATTGCCTAATATCAGCAAGGATTTCGTGGTCTATTGTGATGCATCCCACCAAGGACTTGGCAGTGTATTGATGCAAGGAGGAAGAGTGATAGCTTATGCATCTCGACAATTGAAAGAACACGAGAACCGTTACCCTACTCATGATCTTGAGTTAGCAGCAGTTGTGCATGCCTTGAAGATCTAGAGGCACTACTTGATAGGCAACAAGTGTGATATCTACACCGATCACAAGAGCTTGAAGTACTTTTTCACTCAGGAAGATCTGAATATGAGGCAACGCCGATGGCTAGAGTTGATCAAGGACTATGACCTGGAAATCCACTATCACCTAGGAAAAGCTAATGTAGTCATAGATGCTCTCAGTCGCAAGAGTTACTGTCACACCTTGATCACTGAATCCGTACCACCTGAGCTCAAGGAGGAGATTGATGGTTTCCAACTAGAAATACTACCACATGGCTTGTTGAATGAGCTCCGCATACAGTATGATCTCACAGATCATATCCGTCAAGCCCAGAAAAACTGTGAAGAGATCGAATATCTCCGTGGTCTGATGAAACTAGGCTACAAGACCAACCACCAGGAAGATGAACAAGGAACCATATGGTTCAAGAACAGAATCTGTGTTCCATCCGACCCAGTGCTACGAGAGGAAATTCTGTTAGAAGCTCATGATTCTAAGTACTGTATTCACCCTGGAGGTTCAAAGATGTATCAAGACTTGAAGAAACACTTTTGGTGGAAAGGCATGAAGACAGACATTACGGGACATGTGGCACGATGTGACACCTGTAATAGAGTCAAGGCTGAACATCAAAGGCCTGCAGGTTTGCTAAAGCCTCTTGACATTCCCGAGTGGAAATGGGAGAGCATATCCATGGATTTCATAGTTGGATTGCCCCGTTCACAGAAAGGCAATGATTCCATCTGGGTGATTGTTGATCGTTTGACCAAGATTGCTCACTTCGTACCAGTTAAGACCAAGACTAATGCAGAAAAATTAGCGGATCTATATGTTGAGCATATTCTCAGACTGCATGGAGCTCCCTCTAGTATTGTATCTGATCGTGGTCCTCAGTTTGTGTCCTGATTCTGGGAAGCTTTGCACAAGTCCATTGGAACCAAACTTGATTTCATTATCGCTTGCCACCCACAGACAGATGGACAGATAGAACGAGTAAATCAGATCTTAGAGGACATGCTTTGCGCTAGTGTACTGAATTATGGCTCTGATTGGGAGAAATGCTTACCCTATGCAGAGTTCTCTTACAACAACAGCTACCAAGCTAGTATCAAGATGTCGCCGTTTGAAGCTCTGTATGGCAGACCTTGTAAGATACCTTTGATGTGGTCTCAACCGGGTGAAAGATCGTTCTTTGATTCCGCTAAGATTCAAGATGCAGAAGAAGGAGTTGCTCAAGTGAAGGAGAATTTGAGGATTGCTCAAAGTCAATCCAAGAGCTATGCTGATAAAAGGAGAAGAGAACTTGAGTTCAATGTGGGAGACTTCGTCTATCTCAAGGTATCCCCGCTACGTGGGACTGTCAGATTCCATGTGAAAGGAAAGCTTGCCCCTAGATTTATTGGCCCATACAAGATTTGCAAGAGGATTGGAAAGCTTGCCTACAAACTTGAGCTACTTGAGGAATTGGCGGGTGTACATCCCGTATTCCATGTCTCATAGCTACGCAAGTGTTTGAGAGTGCCCGATGAAGTGGTTCCAACTGATACACTTGACATTCAAGATACACTTGAGTATAAATAACATCCTATCAGAATTCTGGGCAGAGATACCAAAGAGACCCAAAGCAAGACTATTCCTATGTGCAAGATCCAATAGAGTAATCACACTGAGAGAGAAGTAACATGGGAGAAAGAGTCTGACCTCCGGCTACGATATCCTTACCTCTTCGAAGAGTATGTTATGCTTTAATCTCGGGGACGAGATTCTATTAAGGGGGTAGGACTGTAACAACCCAAAAATCCACACACCAAAAATCACAACTACAAAATTTTTCTTCAAAACTTCCATGTGTTGATGAGTGTCATGTATAGAAACCCAACCTAAGAGATGCATTAGGTCTAACCCCAACCCAAGACAACACATAAGCATGGCATGCCATATGTTAATCATGTTTATTTAAATACCGACAAAAGAAACATAGCATACATTGTTAACTAAAATGGTGATTTGGAATCTTGTCTGTTCTATGTAAAGCCTAGCAACTCCTTTAAAGAAATACACCATAAAGTAATTAATACTCAAACCAAAGAATAAAGGATTAAAGAGAAAACTAATTCTATTTTTGTATAACAAAACCACACCTATTTTTGTTATACAAAATAGCTAAATAAAGTCCTAATATTTATATAAGAATGTTGTGGGCCTCATATCTAGAACTCCAATAAATTAGGTGCACCAATTTGGAATTCAAATTTCAAACCAAATTTGAATTCAAACAATAGAGAAGAAAAACAAAACAGAAAAAGAAAAGAAGAAAAAGCATCACAGCCCAGCTTCACGCGCAGGTCGGCCCAACCCGCGCGACCAAACTACCGGCCCAGCCCTCCACTTCTTCCCCTCTGCTGGCCCACGCGTGGCTGCAAGCAGGCCTGGCCTGACCGCGCGCGGCCCACGCAGCCAGCCCGCGCGTCGCCCACGCCCGCGCGCCTTCCCGCTTACCTTGCTGCTGCTGCCGCTGGACCCCACCCGTTAGCCTTCCTGTTCATCTTCTCCGCCCACGCCTCAACTACTCGCGCGACTGGAGGCCGACAATGCTGGCAGGAGTAGGCTAGGGGGTCACGCCTAGGGCATGGCCCTGTTCCCTTGGTGCCGCGCCCACACAACCACGCGCGGGCTGTTGGATGCAGTGCACGCGCCTCCACCACTCGATCACCGTCCGCCATGGGTGCCGTGGAGCACCGCTATAAAAGCCCCAGCCCCAGGAGCCCCTAAGCTCTCTCATCGCCCTGCCGCCACTTTGTGGCCGTCCACAGCACACCCGAGCCAAGAGAGAAGAGGGGGAAGAGGAAGAAGAAGGGGGAGCGCCGAAGCCGCGCGACGTCGCCGGTGTCGCCGGAGCGGAGGACGATGCCCTGATCAAGCACGGCGACGCTGTGCTACACTACACTGCGCTGCTTCCGGAGCTACATGGCCGCAACCCGCCACTACGTCACCATCCTATCTTCCACGACACCAAAGGTGAGCCTCGGTTTTCCCCTGCTCGCCGCCGGACCTCGCTGTGTCGGCCATGGCGCTCCACACCGGGAGCGCGTAGGCCAAGGCCGTCTCCGGCCTCTGGGTACACACACACTCACGCACACATCCACGACCATGCCGTCGTGGACGCCGTGGAGCCCCTACCGGCCACATGAGAACCCGAGCCCCGCTTTGAGCCCTGGACGCCCTCGCCGTGCTCCCATGGACCCACTGAAGCTCTTATCCACCCAGCCGAGCCACCAGGGAGCCTACACGCGCGACTTCATCACCGGCGAGCACCGTCGAGCCGCCGACCACCGTGGCCAACGCCCTAGAAAGCCCCGACAGCCACCTAGATCCCACCAACGTGTTGTCGTGGCCTGGGGAAGCTTTCCCCCACCTTAATTGGGTGCCAGCGCCGCTGTAGGACCACACCGGTGAGCACATCACTGGTGGGAGCATGCCGGGGATGGAAGCAGAGTCCTTCCCTCGCCGGCCGCACGCGCCTGCACCCGGTACACGTAGACCACAGAGAGAAGAAAGGAAGGGTGGACGTGGTTCACCGGATGGAGACGCGGTCCACCATAGACTAGCGCTTGCGCCCACCATGGACCATGCCTATGCACCAACCCCAGTGGAGGCCCACGGCTACGACGTGGCAGCGCCATAGCTTGCCACGTGTCCGGCCCGACCCGGCCCAGACCGGCCCAACCCGAGCCCGCCAGAGCCCGTTGAGACCCAGTCCGAGTTGACCGTTGATCGGTCAACGTTAACGGTTGACCTGGCCCCACATGTCAGTGTCACAAAGACTCCGGACCCACCTGTCAACAAATGACGTCATGACGACGTCACGCGGGTCCCACCTGTCAGTAACAACACAGCCAAGGTGATGTCATGCTGACGTCACGATGACATCAGCTGCTGACGTCAGCAGCCCTGGCCCCACACGTCAGTGACCCTGACCGTTGACTCACCCGTTGACTTGACGTTGACTTTGACCGGACCCACATGTTAGTGACCCAAGAGCCTCTAGCCCCACCTGTCGGAATGGATGACGTTGCTGACGTCATGCTGACGTCAGCTGGACCCCACCTGTCAGCTCGGAACCGAGATGCTGACTGACGTCAGCATGCCACGTGGACCAGTCACAGCATGACATGTGTCAGCCCAGGATTAATTCAGCCTTTTTTCCATTTTCAGAGATGATTTAATCTTTGGAAATTCATAACTAATTCATACGACCTCAGAAAAATATGAAACTAGGACCAAAATTCATCTAAAATCGAGCTCTACACAATGAACCCATGTTTGAGTGCATTTGGCTCTTTTGAATTTTTATTGCTTCTTTGTGCTATTCTATAGACGTCGCTAACGTGACTATAATGCGATCGTTTGCAGACTCAGAGGAGAACCGAATGAACGAGGATCATGAGTACCGTGAGGAATACGGAGATGACAACACTAAAGGTGCCACATCCCACCCAGCACCTATTACGCATGGCTAAAATAGAAATGCTAGTGCTTTATTTTATTGTTATGATCACACTATGATAGGACTTGCATGGTAGTATGCTTTCTTGATGACCTTTACCTTGACGCAACCTTACCCCTGCTCACCCTGCTGTTAGGCTAGTCACACGCTTGCTACTATATTTCATTGCTTATTACTTCTACTATGCTTGCACTACATTGATGCGTGGTAGAAACTGGTGTTATCTGGACTATGGGGAAAGTGCTACGTGTGTGACTTGGGTGCGTGGAGGGTGAGGGTTGTGTCAACCAAGTTGGAGTATACGACGAGCTTGGGGCAAGTCTTGCCGTGGGGTGCTACCTGGGCACCCCTGGAATGGATACCTATGGTGGGTAAATGGTATATGAGGTGGCCCTGGATGTGAACCTGTGATGGGAGGAGCCTAGGGTGGAGGTGCTGTGGTGGCACGGTAAATGGAAACCATGATGAAGACATTCTGGCTTGGTCATCCCTAAGGACTTACTAGTACTCAGATTCACCGGGAAGCCTTACGTACCACTCGCCCTATATGGTGCGGGACGGCCGGACTACTGGGTAGGATATTGCCACTACTGCTAGGTTGATAGCGGACAGTGTGAGGGAGGTACGGGGCATGGAGGATTTCCCCCACACCCTTCTGAGACTTCATGGAGACCTTGTGGACCCGGCTCATGACTCACAGTTTTAGCCACCCTAGACTAGACTTGGGGTGTACCAGGGCTGAATGGTAGAGTGGCATTATCCTAGGCTAGCAAGCGGCCAGAATCAGCCCAGTTGATGACAGTCAGCGAGGAAGGTGGATCTTGTGGTTATGTAAAACCTCTGCAAAGTGTATGGTTGATCGATCGATACATATGCTGACTTGTCGGCTATGCACCTTTCCTGGGTTTCGCTTAAACTAGATAGTGAGATGAGTCCTTCTTTTCTCCCCCTGGAGTGAGTGATCGGACGTAGCAAGGGGCTACGGGCCTTGAGACAGTGCCGAGAGGGAGTTGGCCTATCGACTGAGCGATGGTATGGTTGTGGTATGGTGATGGTGTGGAGATGATGGTATATCGATCCCAGGATCGAAACCTGGCTCTAGAATGGGAATGGGGTGGAATGGGTGTTTGAATGGTGTTAAAACTTGACCAACTATTATTATGTACTTGATAAGCTAATACATATGAAACCCCAGCCTTATAGGTTCCTTTTGATTATATCCAACTTGCATCCAATTTCCACAAAGCAATGCTCATAGGGTGGGAGTAGCCAGTACAAATTGTATTGATAAATTTTAGCACACAGGTTCTGCTGAGGAGTATAGCTCTGAGGAGTTTGACGGTTGAGGGGTTTGTTCCTACGCTCGAGTTTGGCGATCTTATCTTCAAGCTGTTCTGAATGAATGCTACTTTTGATTCCGCCAATGCGGTGATGTAATAATTTATGTAATTCCGCACTATTTGTACTCTGATATTATCGTTGTATGGATGTGATATTCGACTGGAATTTGGGTAATATGATCTACAACGGTCTTATTACACTTCGACTCTGTGGATTTTCCTTCGCGGAAATTAGGTCGCCTCAGTTTCTCTCCCCTTTGTCATCAATAACCACAAAAGTTTAAATTATAGATAGGTTGAGATTATCAATGTCAATCAATAGGGTGAGGATCATATTTCCAAATTTGGTCCAATCTAGATCATTTGCAAAAGATATTTAACTCGGTTTGATCTAAGGTCAAGCTTCTTCACACCTCCAAATAAGGGTTATCTTGTGCCATGTTGAGTTAAACACTTAGAGCTTATTTTCTAGATCAAACACTTGGTTTACAAGCCCACAAACATGTCATATGCTATCACTAGATCAAGTCAAACATAGAAGCAATAGTGATACCATATAAACATCAAATTCATTTGATTTTCTTGAATGAGCCTAATAAAATGAAGAAATGACTAGATGCACTAAACGTGTCCTTAGCAAGGATGTATGTCATGCCAATCAACTTTTACCTTAGATTGCTCGAAGGAGAGGCATGCCATATAAGTGGAGATGCATCATCACATATTTGAGAAATTCAATATGTTCAACTCATTCCTTAGCTTGCAAAACCTTTTCTCATCCAATGGCTTGGTGAATATATCGGCAAGTTGATCTTCGGTGCCTATACTCTCAATGGAAATGTCCCATTTTTTTGTTGGTGATCTCTTATGAAATGGTGGCGGACATCAATATGCTTTGTTCTTGCATGTTGAAATGGATTGTTGGTTAGCTTAATAGCACTCTCATTGTCACATAGCAATGGCACTTTCTTGAACTTGATTCCAAAGTCACTCAAAGTGGTCTTCATCCAAAGTACTTGTGCACAACAACTACCGGTGGATATGTATTCGGCTTTGACGGTTGATAATGCAGCACTATTTTGCTTCTTTGATGACCATGAAACAAGTGATCTTCCCAACAATTGACATATGCCCGAGGTGCTCTTCCTTTCAACCTTGCATCCCGCATAATCCGAGTCAGAATAACCAACTAGCTCAAACTTAGCTCCTTTGGGATATCACAAACCAACATTTGGTGTATGCTTCAAGTACCTCAATATTCTTTTTGTAGCCTTCAAATGACTTTCTCTTGGTGAGGCTTGAAATCTTGCACACATGTATACACTAAACATGACATCCGGCCTTGATGCGGTCACATAGAGTAGGCTTCCAATCATAGACCGATACAATTTTTGATCCACCATGTTGCCACTTGCATCACTTTCCAAGTTACCATTTGTTCCCATTAGTGTGCTAATGACTTTGCTATCACTCATGCCAAACTTCTTGATCATGTCCTTGATATACTTGCCTTGACTCATAAAAGTACCATTCTACAATTGCTTGATTTGAAGACCAAGGAAGTAACTTAACTCTCCAATCATGGACATCTCAAACTCATTAGCCATCATCTTTCCAAACTCATCACAAAAATCTTGATTGGTTGATCCAAATATGATGTCATCAACATAGATTTGCAATACAAATAGATTTTTTCTAATCTTCTTGATGAAAAGAGTGGTATAAACTTTGTCCATCATGAACCCTTTAGAGAGTAGGAAGTCCCTCAATCTCTCATACCATGCTCTAGGTGCTTGCTTCAAGCCATACAATGCTTTCTTCAACTTGTATATATGGTTGGTCTTCTTATCATCTTCAAAACCGAGAGGTTACTCAACATATACTTCTTCATTGATGTAGCCATTGAGGAATGCACTCTTAACATCCATTTGATAGAGCTTGATGTTGTCGGCACAAGCATAGGCTAGCAAGATTCTAATTGCTTCCAATCTAGCAATCGGGGCATATGTTTCTCCAAAGTCAAGACCTTCAACTTGTGTATAGCCTTGTGCTACCAATCTTGCTTTGTTCCTTACTACTATCCCATCTTGATCTTGCTTGTTTCTAAAGACCCATTTGGTTCCAATCACATTGTGTCCCTTTGGTCTTTCTACTAATTCCCAAACTTGATTTCTTGTGAAGTTATCCAATTCTTCATGCATAGCATTCACCCAATCAACATCCTTCAATGCTTCATCTATCTTCTTTGGTTCAATGGATGACACAAATGAGAAATGCTCACAAAATGAAGCCAATCTTGATCTTGTTTGAACACCTCTTGAAATATCACCAATGATAGTGTCCAATGGATGATCTCTTGCAACATTAGTTGGTTGGAGAATTGGAACATGATTGCTTGCATTTTCATGATCATTGGGTTGAGATGATGTACTAGCCACTTGATCTTGTTCATTGTCATGAGAGCCACTTGCACTAGCTTAATTTGTATCATCTTGCACATTTGAGTTAGAGAGCACTTGCACTTGATCATCTTCATCATCATTCACTTGCCTATGCCTCAATTTACCAATATCCATATTCTTCATGGCATTTGAAAGTTGAATGTCTCTAACATCTTCCAAATTCTCATTCGCTTCTTGTGAACCCTTAGTTTCATCAAATTCAACATCATGAACTTCTTCAAGAGTACCACTATCCAAATTCTAGACTTTATAAGCTTTACTTATAGTGGAATAACCAAGTAGGAATCCTTCATCACATTTCTTGTCAAACTTGCCCAATCTAGTGCCTTTCTTCAAAATATAGCATTTGCAACAAAAACCCGAAAATATGTAATGTTGGGCTTTCTACCATTCAAGAGCTCATATGGTGTCTTCTCTTTAATCAGTGACAATAGAGGTGGTTGCTACAATAGAAAGCCGTGTTGATAGCTTCGGCCCAAAAGGATTAACTCACTTTGTACTCACTAAGCATAGACATTACCATATCAATGAGTGTTCTATTCTTTCTCTCAACAAGGCCATTTGACTGGGGTGTGTACTTGGCCGAGAATTGATGTCTAATTCCAAATTCATCACATAACTCATCAATTCTAGTGTTCTTAAACTCACTACCATTGTTACTTCTAACTCTCTTGATGGTTGTTTCAAACTCATTGTGAATGCCCTTGACAAATGTTTTGAATGTTGCAAACACATCACTTTTATCCACTAGAAAGAATACCCATGTGTATCTAGTATAATCATCCATTATCACAAAGCCATATTTGTTACCACCAATGCTAGTGTATTGTGTTGGCCCAAACAAATCAATGTGTAATAACTCAAATGCTTTACTAGTGCTCATCATGCTTTTCTTGGGATGGGTGTTTCCAACTTGTTTTCTAGCTTGACAAGAGCTACAAAGCTTATCCTTTTCAAACACAACATCTTTTCAAGCCTCTAACCAAATCATGCTTAACCAATCTATTCAATTGTTTCATTCCAACATGACCAAGCCTTCTATGCCATAACCAACCCATACTAGACTTAGTGAACAAGCATGTAGATAATCTAGCTTCACTAGCATTGAAATCAACCAAGTATAGATTCTCATATCTAAAGCCTTTGAAGATCAAATTAGAGCCATCCACACTTATGATCTCTACATCATCTACCCAAAATATGCATTTGAATCCAAGATCACACAATTGAGCCACGGATAGCAAATTGAAGTTCAAGCTCCCTACTAGCAATACATTGGATATGCTCATGTCATTGGATATTGCAATCTTACCAAGCCCTTTGACCTTGCCTTTTCCATTGTCACCAAATGTGATACTATCATAATCATCATTGCCATTGGTGTTGATTGAGTTGAACATTCTTGCATCTCCGGTCATATGTTGAGTGCACCCACTATCAAGAACCCAATGTCTTTCTCCAGCTTTGTAATTGACCTACAAAAGAAGATCAATCCCTTTTAGGTACCCAAACTTGCTTGGGTCCTTGAAGGTTAGTCACTAAGCTCTTTGGTACCCAAATGGCTTTCTTCTTTGAGCCCATCCATGGTTTACCAATGAACTTAGCATTCACACCATTTGTACCCTTAGTAAGCATATAGCATGAATCAAGCTTAAGGGATGATACATTAGCATTTTTGCTCTTATTAGTGCATTCGTGCTCTTTATGACCTACTTGCTTGCAACTAATGCAACATCGACCATTGTTCTTCACAAAACTAGTCTTGTGAGGAGCAAATGCTGCCTTGTCTTTCTTGGGGGTATAGCCCAATCCCTTTTTGTAGAGAGAAGCTCTTTGGCTACCCAAGCACATAAGTAAGCGGTCCTCACCACCATAGGCCTTAGCCAAAGTGTGAGTGAGCTTGTTAACCTCCTTCTTGAGATTCTCATTCTCAACCACTAGTGAGGCATCACAAGTGAGACCATCACCACTAGATGAGGTGGAAGTGGAAGTACTACAAGAAGGGTTAGTAGAAGGAACAATGATAGGCATAGATAGTGATTCATCAATTATATCACAAGTTAAACCTACATCACAAGTATCAACATGCTTTTTTTATTTTGCTCATCAAGCAAAGAGGAATGAGCCTTTTCAAGCTTTTTGTGAGCTTTGCCAAGCTTCTCATTGGCTTCCTCTAGCCTCTCATGAGATGCATTGAGCTCATCAAAGGCTTGCTTAAGAGCTTTTAGTTCCTTACGCAAGCTTTTGCATTCCATTCTCTTGATGTCAAACTATTCTCTAGCATCTTCTAGCATGTCAATCAATTCATCCTTAGTAGGTTCATCATCATCACTATCACTATCATTTTCATTTTCATTATCACCATCATGTTCTTCATCACTTTTATCATTACAAGTTTGTACCTTAGTGGCCTTAGCCATGAAGCATGATGAAGAGTCGAAGAGAGAAGGCTTCTCATTGATAGCAATGCTTGCTAGAACCTTCTTCTTGGTGGTCTTGTTATCATCACTATCGTCATCATCATCACTTGAGGAAGCATCACTATCCCAAGTGACCACATATGAACCACCCTTCTTCTTCTTGAAGGTCATCTTGTTCTTCTCTTTCTTTTCCTTCTTGTCCTTCTTTGTGTTCTTCTTGTTGTTATCATCATTGTCGCTATTGTATGGACATTGAGTAACAAGATGATCTTTGCTTCCACACTTGAAGCACCTTCTTAACTCTTCTTTGTTCTTGGATGAAGACTTCTTTCTTCTAGCACGGTACCCTTTCTTCATCATGAACTTGCCAAATTTCTTGACAAAGAGAGCCATCTTCTCATCATCCATCTCATCAAATGAACTATCATCTTCACTTGATGTTTCTTACTTTGCCTTGCCCTTAGATGATGTGGCCTTGAATGCCACACTCTTCTTCTTCTCATCCTTCTTCTCATCTTTCTTCTCCTTCTTTTCTTCCTTCTCATCATCATCTCTATATATATCATCGGTCATTATGTCTCCCAACACTTGGTTTGGTGTCATGGTATCCAAACCACTCCTCACTAGGATAGTGACCAATGTACCAAATCTTAAAGGCAAACATCTCAAGAACTTGTGGGAGAAGTCCTTGTCCTTTACCTCTTCTCCAAGTGCTTTGAGATCATTGACAAGCACTTGAAGCCTATAGAACATCTTCAGCACACTCTCATCCTTCTTCATCTTGAAGCTTGCAAACTTCTCTTTGAGAATGTATGCTTTTGCACCCTTCACGGCTTGAGTGCCCTCAAATGATTCTTCAAACTTCTTCTAAGCCTCATGAGCCATCTCAATATTCTTGATTTGCTCAAATGTTCTCTCATCAATTGCATCATGAATGGCACTTACAGCAATATCATTGTTTTGGAGAAGCACCTCTTTGGCCACGGTGGGATTCTCCGGATCTTCAATCTCAATTTTGGTTTCTACCACCTTCCACACTCTTCTATTGATTGACTTGATATGTGTGGTCATCTTTGATTTCCAATAGGGATAGTTAGAGCCATCAAATTGGGGTGGCTTCTTTGTGTTGTTGATTTGAGCCATTTTTACACCGAAGGTTGTTAAGCCTCAAATCACGGTGACCTCGGCTCTGATACCACTTGAAAGGTCCTAATGGCTAGAGGGGGGTGAATAACCTAATAAAATTTTTACAACAACACTTAACAAATTGGTTAGACAACTACGAGGCGAAACAAGGGTTGCGCTAGCCTACTCAAAATGCAAGCCACCTACCACAATTCTAGTTTAGATAGTATCTTTTCACACAATAGTTATGACACTACCCTATGTTAGTGTGCTCTCAAAAGCTAACTAAAGAGCCACACCAACCAACCAACCAAGCTCTCACAACTAACTACACTAAAGAGCTTGACAACTAGTTTGTGGTAAAGTAAAGAGAGTGATCAAGAAGGTTATACCGCCGTGTAGATGAAAGAACCAATCAATCACAAGAGTGAATAACAATGAAGACCAAACACCTCAGAATCAAAGGATGAACACAATGATTTTTTTACCGAGGTTCACTTGCTTGTTGGCAAGCTACTCCTCGTTGTGGCGATTCACTCACTTGGAGGTTCACGCGCTTATTGGCATCACACGCCAAACCCTCAATAGGGTGCCGCACAACCAACACAAGATGAGGATCACACAAGCCACGAGCAATCCACTAGAGTACCTTTTGGCTCTCCACCGGGGAAAGGTCAAGAACCCCTCACAATCACCACAATCGAAGCCGGAGACAATCACCAACCTCCGCTCGACGATCCTCGTTGCTCCAAGCCATCTAGGTGGCGGCAACCACCAAGAGGAACAAAGCGAATCCCATAGCGAAACACGAACACCAAGTGCCTCTAGATGCAAACACTCAAGCAATACACTTGGATTCTCTCCCAATCTCACAAAGATGATGAATCAATGATGGAGATGAGTGGGAGGGCTTTGGATAAGCTCACAAGGTTGCTATGTCAATGTAAATGGCCAAGAGAGTGAGCTTGAGCCAGCCATGGGGCTTAAAAAGAAGCCCCCACAAAATAGAGCCGTTGTACCCCTTCACTGGGTACAGCACGGGGTGACCGGACGCACCGGTCGGATCGACCGGACGCTGGCCCTCAGCGTCCGGTCACGTGATACATGTCACGTGTCCCCAGCTTCAAATACTATTTGTCAGATTTCAACGGACATCTCCTGACCGGACACTGTGCACAAACTGACTGGATGCTCAGCCTCCAGCATCCGGTCATTTCCAGTAAGGTTCCAGAAACGAATTTCTTCGACCGGACGTGTCCGGTCATGCCTGACCGGACCCTACTAGCGTTCGGTCACCCAGTGACTTTCCTCTACGCCGTCTGACAACATGACCGGACCCTGACCCTCAGCGTCCGGTCTGTCCATGACCCAACGTTCGGTCATTTACCGACACTGGCGTCTTCACTACTACACATGGCCAGACGCGCCGATCTCCCAGAGGTCTAGCATCCAGTAACTGTATAGCCAGCGACACTAACTCCTTTTCACCTCTAACTTCTTCACCCTTGCTCAAATGTGCCAACCACCAAGTGTAACACCTTGTGCACATGTGTTAGCATATTTTCACAAACATTTTCAAGGGTGTTAGCATTCCACTAGATCCTAAATGCATATTTAACGAGTTAGAGCATCTAGTGGCACTTTGATAACCGCATTCCGATACGAGTTTCACCCCTCTTAATAGTATGGCTATCAAACCTAAATGTTATCACACTCTCTAAGTGTCTTGATCACCAAAACAAAATAGCTCCTACAAATTATACATTTGCCTTGAGCTTTTTGTTTTTCTCTTTCTTCTTTTCAAGTCGAAGCACTTGATCATCACCATGCCATCATCATCATCATGCTATGATCTTCATTTGCTTCACCACTTGGAGTGTGCTACTTATCTCATGATCACTTGATAAACTAGGTTAGCACTTAAGGTTTCATTAATTCACTAAAACCAAACTAGAGCTTTCAACAACTCAATCATATTTAGCAAACTTTTGTCAGTTTTACTCCTTTGTTTCCTCTTTGGAGCCTCTTAAGGTAGAACAAGCACTTGGAGACCCTGATTGAATCATGGCCATACAAGAAGAGCTCAACAACTTCGAAAGTGGACCTTGATGGAAAGACCCAATACCAATGTCATTGGCACCAAACGGGTATTCCCCAACAAGCAAGATGAGAATGGCGTGGTGACAAGGAACAAGGTAAGATTGGTTGCTCAAGGCTTCACTCAAGTAGAGGGCTTGGACTTTGAAGAAACATATACACGGTGGCATGGCTTGAAGCAATCCAAATGCTTCTAGCTTATGCCGCTCATCACAACTTCAAGCTATATCAAATGGACGTGAAGAGTGCATTCCTCAATGGCCTATTCAAGAACTTGTCTATGTTGAGCAACCATCGGACTTTCAAGATCCCAAGTTCTCCAACCATGTCTACAAACTCCAAAAGGCGATCTATGGGCTTAAGCAAGCACCAAAAGCATGGTATGAATGCCTTAAGGAATTCTTGCTTAAACAAGGCTTTAAAATAGGTAAAGTTGATCCTACCCTTTTCACTCGCAAAGTTGGTAAAGATATCTTTGTGTGCCAAATATATGTCGATGACATAATATTTGGTAGTACTAATCATACTTTTTGTGAGGAATTTATTAGGATCATGACCAAGAGATTTGATATGTCCATGATGGGTGAATTAAAGTTCTTTCTCGAATTTCAAATCAAGCAAGTGAAGGATGGAACTTTTATTAGCCAAACGAAGTACACCCATGATATGCTCAAGAAGTTTGACATGGTGAATGCCAAGCCTATCAAAACTCCCATGCCAACAAATGGACATCTAGATCTCAATGATGAAGGAAAAGCCATAGATACCAAGGTATATCACTCCATGATTGGCTCTCTACTTTATTTGTGCGCATATAGGCCCGATATTATGCTTAGTGTGTGCATGTGTGCTAGATTTCAAGTTAACCTGAAAGAGTGTCACTTAGTGGCTGTTAAGAGAATCTTGAGATATTTAGTACACACTCCTCACCTTGGCTTGTGGTATCCTAAGGGCTCTAAGTTTGATCTACTTGTGTATTCAGATTTCGATTTCGCCGGTTGCAAAGTAGATCGAAAAAGCACTTTGGGGACATGTCAATTCCTTGGACGGTCCCTAGTGTCTTGAAGTTCTAAGAAGCAAAATTGTGTAGCTCTTTCCACCACTAAGGCCGAGTATGTTGCAGCCGCTGCATGTTGTGCTCAACTACTTTGGATGAGACAAACCCTTCAAGATTTTAGATGTCGCTTTACCAAAATCCCATTATTGTGTGACAATAAAAGTGCCATAAAGCTTGCAAACAATCCCATAA
The DNA here is from genome assembly GCA_904845875.1 of Miscanthus lutarioriparius. Taxonomy (NCBI): domain Eukaryota; kingdom Viridiplantae; phylum Streptophyta; class Magnoliopsida; order Poales; family Poaceae; genus Miscanthus; species Miscanthus lutarioriparius. The sequence goes on from CAJGYO010000011.1 coordinate 74,684,565, forward strand.
GCCACTCATGAACTAAGCACATAGACATTCGACATCATTTCTTGAGAGACCACGAAACCAAAGGAGATATCGAAATTCGCCATGTGAGCACCAAAAAGCAACTAGCCGATATCTTCATTAAGCCTCTCGATGAGTCAAGGTTTTGTGCTTTGTGTAGTGAGCTAAATATACTAGATTCTTGTAACGTGGTTTGAACTATAGCACACCTTGATTGATCAACTAGCATGAATAGGCAAAATGAATTACAAAAACTTAAATACTATGTTTTAAAATGATCTATCAAATGGCAACGAGTATAATATGATCATTGCTTGTATCGATTATCTGTTGCTAATCATAATATGCTTGGGATATATGTCCATATCCTATATGTGTAGAGCTATTTGGTTAGTATCTAATTCTCACTGTTCTGGGGAGTGCAGCTGTGTCGCGTTTGCCTTGCGGTAATGCCGCACTTTGAATTCCAGGTGGAATTCGGCCCACAATAGCCAGTTACTGCGGGGCCCATTTTTTCTTTCTTATCCAAATCGGCCCTAGGTAACTCTCTCTCCCCCCATTCACCCGACGTGCCACTCTCTGTCTCAACCGCGCATCCGCATCGCCCTGCCATCGTCGTGCCTTCTTAGCCGTGCTCCGGCGGTGCCGCGCCGGCTGCTGGCCTTCTTCTGCGACACCAGCGATCGCTGAGACTCTTGGGCGAAGTCATTTCTTTCCTTTCCTCCACAAATCTACGAGAACCAAGGTATAACCCTAGAACCATACTGATCTATGTAATGAAGGTGTTTTGGTTTTGGATGTCGACTTCTGATGGTAGTGCGGATGAATTGGAAATAGATTTGATGATTAAGTTGAATCAATATAGAGACTCATTGATGGAGTGAAATCTATCCTCATGGCAGTGCTGCATGTTGGGCGCGGCAGTGCCACAGGCTACAGCTGAAGTGTTCACAAATTGCAGCATCATTTCATCCATGATTCTCTACATTGATTGGATTTAGTCACCAAATCTTAACTACTCCACTCACTCTACTATCTTTCAAATCCTTAGCCTAACTCCATGTTTTTGATAGAACTATGGTGTTTGAAAATGTGACATGGGCTAGGAGTTAGATTATGAAATGGGTTAAGTAGATAAGAAGAAGCAGAATGCAGCCTTGGTGAAACAACTGGTGTGGTAGTGCTGCTCCTAGGCGTGGCAATGCCACACGCCTGGTGACAGTGCCATACCAGCTGCTTCCCTTGCTTGCATTTTTACTCTTCTTGATTACTTAATGTGTTTTATAAGCTAACTTCTACCTCCCATTGAAGCAGTTTCTTATTTCATTCTATTGTTGTGCATAGATGGCTTCCAGTGGAGATGATGACCGGAGGGGGGAGAGGAAGATGACTGAACCTCATGACAAGCCTATGTCTCACCGTGGTCATGGTAGGACAATAGCTAGCAGCAGCAGTACAGTAGCGAGAGGTGATGCCAGAAAAAGGGGGAGGAGGGATCAGTTGATCTAGGAGGAGGAGAACTTGGAGAGGGCTAGCCACACCATTCCTCCTGGTGCTTGCACAGCTACTCCTCCTCATCTAGAGGAATTTGATAGAGCATATATCACTGAGTACCCTGAAGACATGATCATGAGGCGTCCTGTTGATACCCGTGCACATTCAGTGATCAACTATGCGGGAAAGCAGAGAATGGTGGAAGAAGCTCGTGAGAACAATCCATATGAGCAGCCAAAAGATCTGGGGGTTGACTATAGATTTTGGAATGAGTTTCATTCCAACTTTTATGCCTCAGTGATCTTCAATTCCAAAAAGTTCAAGATTGTCAAGATGTAGTATGTTGACTGGGATGAGATGAAGGAGAAGAATGAGCCTGAATTCAACAAGGTAATCAAGGCTTGTGAGCACTTTGGTCTCACTGACATCATGAGCTTTCAACACAATTGGAATGAGGAAGTGTTAGCCTAGTTCTATGCGACCTTCTACTATGACATGTATGCAGATGAGATATATTGGATGACTGAGGTGCGACACTATCGCATTGACTTTGTGACCTTCAACAGGATTCTTTGTTTTAGTGAGGAGGACCGGGGTTTCACATACATTCATGATGAGCCTAGAGCTGAGATTAGAGACATTGCTTACATGTGGATTAACAGGAGAAGTGCAGATGGCAAGGTTAGTGGCTTGCAAAGCTACTACTGCATTCTAAACAACCTGATCAGGCACACAATAAATCCCAAGGATGGAGCAGCTTCAGACCTTAATGGGTATGTGAGAAATCTGCTTGCTAGGTTTGCTCCTGGAGGCGACAGATTCAATGTCCCTCATTTCATGTGGCGTGAGCTGAGGATTGCCATGGATGATGGGAGAAAGGGGCTACCTTATGCTCCTTATCTCATGTTCATGATTGAGAGGGTCACCGGTTGCAAGTTTGACAAAGATGGTCTCCACACCGTCTACAAGATTAAGAAGACCCAAGTCTCATGTGCTAGCAAGGCAATGAGACGCTCACCTTCAGTTGAGGACGTGCCCGAATCCTCCTACTCTAGGTCTCGCAAGGGCATGAAGATGGAGAAGTTTAGAAAATGGATCAAGGCCATTTTTACCACTTGCACCTATGCAGCAAGGACCACCTATGAGGACCGGTTGGAGAACCATGAGGCCAACTGGGAGGCTAGAGAGCGAGCAGGGCTGCCACCCCTTCCTCTAGCTGAGTCACCGCCGAGGTTTGATGACCTCCCTAGCCTTTCCAACATAGATTTAGAGGATGAGGAGAAGGAGGAGCAGCAGGAGCAGTAGGAGTTCGACTATCAGTCGACTTTGGGATCGACCTTGGAGTCTTTGAGGACCACCAGACGCACTCACCACACTTCGACCACCCACCACTAAGGGAGGGTGGTGGTGTCCTCCTCCGACGATGATGATGATGATGTTGGTGCTGGTGTTGTTGTAGGTGGTGGTAGGGCTACTGGTGGAGATGATGTTGACTGGGAGGTGTCGATGCTAAAAATCCGACGTCGGGAACACAGTGATCAATGTCGGCGAGAGGCCCATGCAAAGCAAATCCTAAGCTTTCTCTCTGGGCTTTAGAAGGGCACCACTAGACCGGATGGTCATGACCTCGGTGGGCGTGCTAGTCAATTTGACCTGCAATTAACAAAGGAGCAAGATTGATCAGTAATTTAAGGTGGAGCATGTCGCTCGTTTATCTAGATAGTTCCAAATGTGCGGCCAAGTGGCCAGTGAGACAGGGCTATTAACTAGAGAGTTGATATCTAGCATGTTCATGATGTATGATAAATAAAACAAGTGTATCGGTAATCATCAGTTACTCAATTATATAGATCTAACCTGCCGATCATCATAAAAGTATGCAAAAGATGTAAAAAGATAGGTGTGAAAGTATATGATTTGATTGAGAAACATACTAGCTTTTAATCAAGACAAAAACAAGTAAAGAGCATGTAAACAACCAAGATATATTCTCAAAAGACAGGCTATCGGCTAAATAGCTGATTCCAGTGAAAGAAGGGTCATATCATGTAACCACTCAACCATTAAACGTGTATAAACCCATACGCCTATCAGATCTAATCTACTATCTTTATCGGTGGGGTCAAACCTAACCGATACAACCATAATAAGGATAACAGGTTAAACCTTCAAAGCATATAGATCTATAAACGCTTAACGAGATCATGGGAACACGCTATGATCGTGAGAGCTCAGGCGATCGGCTAAATAGCCGATGCAGACATAGCATGCAGCCAAAGACTATGCTTGGCCATAAGCAAGGCTTACCACCTAATGATTTCCAATCTATGATGCTATTAGTGGGGGTCAGACCTAACCGATGCAGCCATAAAAGCACTTCTAGACTGGATCTTGTCAACTAGCAAGCCTTACCTACGGCTAAACATGCCTTTAACCACACGCTATCTTCGATCAAGATTAGAACATAATGGCTAGACTAGCAAGAACCATCGTCAAAGCGGGATGTAAACAATGTAGTGCAACGAGATGACGATTCAAAAAGAAATACAAAGCCGATCTATCTCAATCTTAACTGGGCAGGGGATTCATATCAAAATTTGTACGAGATCAGACTTAACCGAGGGTAGCCGTGTAGATTTTGATAAGAATCGAGGATAACTATCAGCAATTGTAAGAGATCAGACTTAACAGAGGGTATCCTTATAATCAACTGACGATACCTAGCTTATACAAAGCTTGCAAGAGGTCAGACCTAACCGATGTCGCCTTACAAATAAGGTATAAGTCATGACGAATAGATAAACTGGAGGTCGGACCTAATCGATGCAGCCCTACTCATCGAAGAACTCATCGAGATCTACTCTACTCCTACTCCTAAGGGGTGGCGTGAGCCAAAAAAGTAAAGGTACTGATTTATGTTGATCGTTGGAGATGTCTATTACAATGGCTGAGGTTCAATATTTATACCTAAGGCTAAACTACGAATCCTGGTCCAACAAGACTGTGACAGAACCACCCAATTTATACAAGATTAAGTATGACTGTCCCCGTTTAACACATTGACACGCGCATACCGTCACTTACATAAACCCGATAGTCCGTCGAGTACCACGAAGGCCTCGATAAATCAACTTCACAACCAAGATCGTACTTGATTAAGCAAATACATATCACATACATAGAGTTTGTAGCAGAAATAATATTATAATAGGGTCACAAGTAATTAATACAAGTTTAGTTTCAAATCCAATAGGTTAAAACAACATAACTTGAAATGATTACCAAATCAAAATTTTGAATCATATTGCTAGCTCTGATGACACCCTCCAACAAAAGCATAGATGAGAAGCAAATACAGAATAGCCGAGCCCACCGGCACTTAGTCACCACCTTTAGTAGACATAGCACTTCATCTACAACAGGGTGGGATAAACCCTAAGTACTCAATTGTACTCAACAAGTCTTACCCGACAGGAGAAAAATAAAGACTCCAAGGATATGCATAGTTTATTTGGTGGAGCTAGTTGGATAGCATAATCTTTTGTAAAGGAGCTTACTATGTAAGTCCTTACTTTTAATATTTTAGCATCAAGTTCAGTGAAGCCAGTTATAGCTAAGTTTGCATCTATCTTGTAACAATTATTTGATTAATAAGTATCACAGTAGTAACCATATTCAATTATCATGGTCAACGGAACCATCATGTTTCATCAGTTACTACGACTGCCGGACAATGACCAAGTTTCTCACTAACTAGGAGAGATGGCGATTTGAATCGATTACATCTAGCTGGGCAATCCCAAACACACACCCGTACGAGCTTGCATTAGCTCGCGTGGGTCACCGTTCACTCCATTCGGCGGTGAGTCTGGACCGTTTTGCAAAACTCATGATCCTGTATCATCACATGAATTGCTCGAAGCTTGAAGCCCATAGCAAACATGGTCTTGGACTAGTCCCCTTCCTTCAGGCTCCCCTCCCAACAATGCTAATGGTCCAATATACTCAGCCCAAATGAGCTAATCGGCTTCACGGTCAACTATAACTTAGGCCCTTGTTATGTGTTTGGTACCTTCAATCTCAACCAAGGTCCGCAATGAAGCGGTCCTTAAATGACATAGACGGGATCAAAGAATACATGCCTAGCTGGCATCAACAACAACCATATAGCACCGAATCCCATCCGGTCTCCAGTTATCCATTATTACATGGTTCTTTTCCACGATAGCAAATATAGCCAATCGTGTCGGAGTAGCCACCTATACCTCGCAGGCAATAGGAATCACCCTGATTTCTACTGATCTAAGCATAGCTAAGCATAGAGCGACCTATACATACTAGTAAGGATACATGTATATATATTGTAGACAAGGTAAGACATGCAACAACGGGTTTCAATTCAACTCCTATACTTAATACACAATACAAAATATAAACTCAAGTGTATTTTAAAAGGGAGGTAGGAGGCTTAGAATGCTCCAGGGCTTGCCTGGGTTTGAAGCACAATGTAAGTTAGTTAGCTTCATCTTCAGGACATGATCAACCATCATCTTTATCTTCTAGACTTGGTCACCGTTACACCATTCTCGAGATCAACTTCGTAGTTCATCACTCGATTCATCATCCGTTATCGCACCTAAATGATATACATGGATGTAATGCGTGTTTGAGTGAAACATACATAACACAAATGTTTAGAAACACGGAGCACAAGCATCATGTCACTAGGGTAAACTAGGATTTTAATCATTCGTGGTATAATTCCCATTCTAATTGGAACCTACTCGCAAGTTGGTTATTAACAACACAACACAATTGCATACTACCATAATATGCTAAGCATGATGGAATGCGTAAACATGATACATGATGAGCTATACAGGTGTGTATAAGGACTCAAACAAAATTAAACATCTTGAGTACAACTTTCCTTCACGATAAGAACTAGGGCTTATATTATCAAAAGCATGAAGCCATTATCATTTCAAAACAACTCTTATAATTTAATTATAAGGAATAGTAACTCTCTGTATTTGAATTATAAAGAAATACATGTTCATCATGAAAGTAAATAAGCTGACAGGGATCAGTAGGTGTTTAACATTCTTGTTAATTCACATTTATCTTAGAGAAATCATAAAAACCAAGCAAACAAATAATTAAGTCATTTTAACATTTATAAAGCATAAGAAAGGTATAAACATACTTAAATCAATTAAGTTGACTTGATCAAAATAGCATGAAACTCTTTGTAGAGGCATAAACTAACATAATTAATACTCACAAAAAGTTTCATTATTTTTGGGCTTATATTTTTTGCTACACTAATTATGCAACAAAACTCAATTAGATTAATTATTGCATTTTCGAGCACACAAAAAATATTGTTTTATGGTAACAATTATTTTTATCACATAGAGCACATTATCACAAAGCCAACAAAACAAGTTTCACATTTTTAGCATTTTTATACATTTAGTTATGCATTTTACAAGAATCAGCACATTTATAAGAATTAATAAAACACTAAAAAAGAAAAAGGCTTTAGGCCCAAAGTGGCCCAGCTCGGCCCAATGGCGTGAGTAGGTGTGGCCTGGCGATTTTGCAAAAAGGCCCTCGTGTTTTTACAAAATCACAATTAAGCCCAAACAACTATTTGTTTCCCTCTGTTCCTTCTCACTTAACACCCCACCCTTCTCTCTATTTACTTTTTCTGGTCCTTTGCTCATCACAGAGCAGAGCACCGATGGGAAATCGGCCCTAGCTCATCGGTGGTGAGGTTGTCGGCGACGAGGCCGACACCTACATGCTCATGGTCAACCAGTGCATCGATCTAGGGTGATGGTTGGGCGAGTTAGGGTTCCTGGCGAGCTCGACCGTGGTTATGGCAGCTTGGCAGCGCAGAGTGCGGTGGTGTAGTGGCGGACTCGCTGCTCCGGCGCTTGGCCGGCCTAATTAGGGTTAGGGTTAGCTCAATGGAGCTCAACGCGACTCAGTCGCTCCCACAGACAAAGTAAAGACGGTGCAGATGCGGCTGCCGACGGTGAAGGCGAAAGCGGCAGCGTTAAACTAGCGGCAAGGGCGCAACGATCCGACGTGTCTTGTGGATCAATAGTGAAATGAGCGAGCGGATGAGCATCACAGGTCACGGTGAAACTAACACAAGATAAAGGAGAACGAGATATCAACCCAAGACAACTGGCCACGGTGAGATGGCCACGGCGGCGCTCGGTGGACGGCCGCGATGGGGACCGGCACTGAGGATGACTCCGACGGAGAGAGGTGGTGCGACAGGGCTCAATAAATGTGCAAGGACTAGGTGCATCTAGTTGCAAGAGGAATTGGACAGAGGTGGCGTAGCCACGATGAATTTGGTCAACGAAAGGAAGGTGGTCGGTGGTGGAAAGAGAAGAAAGAAAAAAAGACAGTCGATGGCTTGGTTTTTAAACGGCAACGATGAAGCGGGAGAGGACGCCAGCGTCTTCTGGAGTCGGCCATGCGATCGATGTCACGGCCACACGTGTAGGCGCGTCGTGAAGGCACGGCGGACAACGCATGGCGGTGACGTAGCTAAACAGCTCTCCTCCTGGCGACACTGTAGCAACCTGACAGGGCATCTTTCTTGCTCTCTATCTCTCAATCCAATTGTCCTTAGTTCAAAATCTCTTACTAATAGTTGTAGAGCCACGCGATATCTTCAACATTGCTTTAGGGGTAACAGCAAAAACTCAATAGTTCAAAAGATGTAGAATTTTGAAAATAGGTACTTGAAACTAAAAACTGAATTTTGTTTCAGAGTTTTGAAAACAATTTTTGATTGGCTATTTGTAGGTAATTATTTAATGGCCAAATAACTTTCAAACACCACAACCAAATAGCTTAATATCACAGTACAAACATCACACCAATTCATAGGATCAAAGTTGCACTAATTTTATTTATAAAAATTGATTTAATAATTCATCAAAATTTGAATTTCATAACTGGTATCCAGGGACTTAGTCAAAATGGCTAAGTTTGAAAATCAGTGTTGAATACAAACTTTGACCTCAAATTTAAACATGTTTGACTTGGAAACACAAACAAACTCTAATTCTATATTAAAGAACATACTTTGTACTCCAAAGTTTATTTTAACAAAATTTTATTTGTTTAAGAAATTTTCATTCCATAAAATCACAAAGATCCTTAATCAACATTATCGCTAACATTTCATGGCCTCACAAAACAAAACATATGTAACAAGTATATATACTATAATTGAAACATGAAATGCATAAACATGACACAAGCTTGATGATTAACATGATCAAGGTTTCGTTAATTCAAATGCAAGGGACATGTTTAACAATATTCATGCACATTTTGAAAAGTTTACAAGTCAACCAAAAGAAGTTTGCTTCTGCCTTTCAAAAGAATTTTGAGTTAGGTCTCAAATGAAAAAGTTTGACTCCACCTCTATCACCACTTGCAAAGTGTTAAACTAAAGCTCAAAATCATTCTCTGACTTGTTTAGATTAGACTTAATCCACTACTTAACTTTAAGCTGACACCTAGGGTGTCACAAAGACCGGGTACAAAACTTGGAAAAGAAGACAAAAACTTTCCTAAATTATGATAACTTGGACTCTAACCTTTCCTTTCTATGGAGCCCGACGTGTCTTTCGCTTCGAATCTTTGTCGCTCCTGCCAATGGGCTCATCCCCTTAACGACGTCATCTTGCTAGCTGACCTAGCGATTTGGTTAGCCAACTTGCCCGAATATTTTAGCTCTCCTCAATAATTTCTTGTTCTCAGGGACCCCGTCTCGAACCAAATTTTGGTGTCAATAGGAGGGCATCCAAGAAGATGAGGAGTGAGCTAGTTGATATTTCTTCTTTTCGTCTCTTTTTAGTGCTTTATGCCAAAGTGGGAGAAAATTAGAGGGGTCAATTTCTTTTCGACGCCATGGTGGTAGTTGCTGCAGTTGGAGCTTCATGTCTATGTGATGAGAGTAGTTGTTAGGTGTGAGTTTGAGAGCCGATCAAAACTCTATTTGTGTAATAATTGCTACCTAAGTACTCTATATGTATCGGATGTGGACATGTATCATTTCTATGCTGTAGCTTGTCATATATCTGTGCTAGATTGTTCTTTATTTCTTATATAATCTGCTATGTGGTGCTTGATTTGATCTGTGTTGTTGCAGCAAGTGCGGTAGTGCTGCACCTCTGGCCCGGCAGTGCCGCTCTACGGCAGTTCTGCGGCTAAGGAGCGGCAGTGCTGCACCTAGCTGTCTCAGCAAACCTTTCTGTGCATGAACTGTCATTTGCATCACGATTATATACTTGACATAGTGTGCTGCACCCCATGGGAGCATGGATATAGGGGAGCCCTATCACTTTCACTAAAAATGTGAATCTTGGCCTATTATACCAAATTGAAAATTCAATTCTCCATTCACATATTTAGGGGAAGGTTCTACACCCATGGCTCGAAAAATCTCTGATTTAATTCATATCTTTTGTAAGCTCTAATTGGGTTGTCATCAATCACCAAAAAGAAGGAGATTGAAAGTGCAATCAAGTCCTAATTGTGGGTTTTGGTGATAATGAACGCTCAATTAGAGGACTAATGAGATTTATCAAGATGACAAACAGGGAATTTAGAATCAAGGATGTCATACAAAACGGAGGAGCTCCAATTACAAATGTTGACGGCTTCAAACTCAAAGAAGGTTCATATTCTTTTATATTTTGAATTTGAGTATAGAAAAAGCCATACTATAAAGGGAACACAATGCTTAAGCCAACTTGTGCTACCAAGTGCTTAATCTTACACTCAAGCCTCCTCAAAAGTTCAGCCATGACAACTTGCTCAACACTCTTTTATCTCTGCTGTCAGGCTTGGTGCGGCAGTGCCGCACTTGAGGTGCGTCTATGCTGCAAAGTGGCACTGTCACGGGTAAGATGTGGCACTACCGTGACTTATCTGACAGGTGGGACCTGGGGAGGTATTTATACCTCTTCTCTTCCCTCAAAACGGTCTTCTTCCTCACTCAGCTTTCCAGACTGACGCCTTTTGGCTTAGCTCTTGTTCTATCTCCTCCATTGGTGCCCAAAAGCTCTCAAGCTTTCCCTTGTGATTTCTCCATCAATCCTTGAGAGAAAAATGTGCCAAACTCGATTAGACAACAGATCCACTGATTTTCCAACTTAAAAGAGCACTTGGTTCACGTTTTGATTGACGGTTGTGTTTGTTACTCTTAGAGCTTGCTCCTAGCCGTCTAGAGCATCGCCCGTGGAGCTTGCCAACGTGTATGGCAGTCCTCGGAGGTTTGTAATCATCTCTTGAAGGTAGTAAACTCACCCCTCATCTCAAGAGTTAACCCTCTTGACTTGAGAACGAGAAAGGGTTGCAAAGCCCTAAACCTTAGTGGATAACCTCAACAACGTGGACTTAGGCAAGCCTTGGTGGTGAGCTAAACCACGAGATAAATCATTGTATCACCTTTGTGCCTGATTTACTTTACTTGCATTTCAAATTGTTGTTGAGTTGATTTCTAGGGTTTGTGGTCGATCTACTTATGTTTGTTGTTCCTACCACTTTTAGCTGTCGATCTGTAAACTACATACCTGCAAGAGCCTTAGTAATTTCTCTTATCTAAGTTTCATACTTAGATTTTAAATTATGTCTCAAAGTTGTCTGCAGGTGCGGTAGTGCCGCTGTTCTGGCCCGGTAGTGACGCAGAGTGACAGTGCCGCGGGGTGGAATTTAACATTTGCTTAAGTTTGTTTTGACAAGCCTATTTATCCCCTCTAGGCTAATCAGAGATACTACAACTATTGTATATGGGATACTAGTTTAATAGTATCATTTGAGTGACAGAGGCAACTACAAAATTTTGATTCACATATAGACAAAAATGGTAAAATGGACATCTACCATTACCCTTATTTTTGTACACCATTTTCTGCTCCCACAGCCGCCCACGTCACCGCTTCTCCCAGCCCCTTCGATTTGCCATCCACGTTCCGCACATCGCCCTATCCAGCGAAGCTTCCAGCATCTAGGCAAGCCCCTGCTCTCCTACGGAAAGAGGGGAAAAAGCTCAGGTATTCCGCAACCCATGGCCTCGTGCTGCGCTTCTGCTTCTACCTCCATCATTGCAGCCATGTCGAGCGCGGCCCGTGGATCCGCCGCACTCCGCTTCTCCCTACCTCTCTCCCTCGCGCCTCCCCATGCCTCCAGCACCTGCTCCGCCTCCCCCTCTGCCGCACCTGCCTCCACTCACGCGTGTCCGTCCAAGGTCAGGCTGCGTCACGACGCCGAAGCCCGCCCACCCTCCCTCCCCTCCGGCATGGTGTGCCAACCTGTGTCGTCAACCTAACGACGCACGGGAGGCCTACCACAGCCGAGGCAGCTCGCGTCGGTCTATGCGATCGGAGCCCAGCGCGTTGCCAAATCTGGTGCCTCCGCGGCTGCGGCTGGATCCGTTCGTGCGCCGTTGGCCCCACCAACGGTGCGAGCTCGCCTCACCTTTGCCACCTCTGCCTGGCTCCCCTTCCTCTCCATATCCCTCCCCCTCCCCCTCCTAGATCCGAGAGGTAGCACGCCGCGGCCGACGGCCCCACCAACGGTGATAAATGTATGGAGTTGTTTCCAACTTTTCAGACTTCTGGGTCATGCTTATGTTCAATTTCAGACTACCTATATGCATGTTTTTATTGATGGAGAGTTAGGATAAATAATTGTTGGATGGTGGTATTTTCTCTTGGTACCGAAAAATGAAGATTGAATGTGCCATGTAAACTGAGAGTTACAAACCACCATATATTCCTTACTGACTTACATATATGGATGAAAACACACGTCCTAACCTGATCTCTGTGAGCGCAAGATAATTAGTGTGACAAGCCGCTTCGCTTTAGGTGGTATGTACTGCAACAAAAGTTAGGATGAGGAAAGCAACGGCCTGCCCAACTCACTCGCCATAACCCATATATTTCTAACCAGCTTTTTAGCGTGATGCTAGATGTGTCGAGCTCTCGTGATTCGTGAACACCAAAAGAAAAAGATGACAATGCTTAGGTGACAGCGAGATGTTCAGCCTGTTCATTTCATCGTAAAGGATCGTGGATTATTTACTACTGACTGGTTTGGTATGAGAGAAAAATACTCAGCCTGTTTGGGAGACCGTATTGGATCGTGAATTATTTACTGCTGGTTGGTTTGTGTAGGAGAAAAACACTGTTTTTGGCTGGAAATTTACGATCATACGATCAAGCGAACAGGCTTAGTTAACGTGCAAATTATGCAACCCCCGGTCGTCACGGAGTCAGCACTTTGCAGCAGCTCCTCAAAAGGCAAAAAAAGTACTACTATTGTATACTGTCTTCGTCCAATGATAGTAATCATATTTTGTAAATGGGAAAGTCAAATTTTTATCATCAATTATTTAAATTACATAGAAGTTTATTTAGAATATAAAACTGGTATATCAATAGATTTTTGTATTCAAACTGACTCTGCAATGATATTTATGTTTTGTTATGGTCAAAATTTATTGTGTTTGGCTTTTTATTGATCAAAATATACATATGACATGTACTTATACGACAACCTTTGGAGTTCACTAGCTTTATACTTTGTAGAACACGAACACTAACTTAGTTAGGACTTATTTGAATCCGTTAGTAGCTAATAGTTAATTAACTAATAGCTCTTAGCTAACAACTAGCTAGGTTGGTCTAACTAATGAGATACTCCCTCCGTCCAGAAAAAAAAAACAATTTTAGCTTTGAACCTAGATATGACGTGTGTCCAGATTCAGAGCTAGAATTATATTTTTTTAGACAGAGGGAGTAGTCATTAGCATATTCAACTAATAATTAGCTACTTTATTAGTTGTACCTGTTTGAATTCAACCTAGCTAATTGTTAATAACTGACTATTAGCTCGATGGATCCATTCTTGATTAATCCACCAGGATAAGTCTAGATGCTACCATTAGGAACTAAAGATGTGTTTGCTTAACTTCTAGACAATCTATGAATGTTTCCAAATGTTCGATTTTGGATGTCCGGTGTATAGATTATTGTCTAACGATGAAGCTGCATAAGAGGCTCTAAATCAAATAAACCTAACACTCTCGTGCATATGCTTTGCAATTCTCTTTTTTTATTAAGCGTTTATCTTAACATTCATGCATTGTTTGTTTGAGCCTAAGAGCAAGGTTAATAATATAGCCGACTGCTAACTGTATGAATTATTGCAGCCTACCTCTCAGCCCACCCATAGTAGTAATATCTTCACTGTTAATACGTGGCCTACTTTCTCTCTCACGGAGTTTATTGATTCTGTGCCCAAGCCGACTATAAACTTACAATCCACTTCTTTTCACTCTCCTCCTCCCTTATTCTTCTCTACCTTAGCGTTTAATCTGCTTGCAGCCGCTTATTATACTTGCTCTAACAATGGTTTGGTTGGTGGCCTGTTTGACTCACGTTGCCCCAAGGAAAGCAAGACATTACTAGCAGTTGATTAATGGTGGACGGGCCCACATACAAAAATCAAGCGAGGGAAGTTAGCGAAATAGACAAGGTGAGGCTGGAACGGAGACGGAGAACGGACGCTTCTCCTCCCTCGCTTTCCGGTGTTGGGCGTGCATCGGCATTCTGTGACTGGTGGACTGAAGGCAAGGGAAGGAGAAGGGAAGGGAAGCTTTGGGTGGGAGAGGAGAGGAGGGGGAAGCCTAGCAGCAACAGTAGGCAGTAGCAGGGTTGACCGGAGGGGGAGTGGAGAGTAACCCCCAACAACCCCACCTCCTCCTCCCCTCCCCTCCCCTTCTTTCTTATTGCCATTTGCCACCACTCCACGTCTCCACCAAACAAGGCAACAAGGGAGAAGTAGATCTGCATCTGCGAGAGGAGGCAGCGGCGGTGGTGATGATGGAGAGCCAGCCGCTGCAGGACCCGACGGACACGGCTCCGGCCCCCGGATCTGCGGAGCCAGCCGGAGCTCCGCCTGCCGTCGTAAGCGCCTTCCTTCCTCTGCCTTCATTTCTTGCACTTCTTGCTTGCTCGCCATTGCTTCGTCTGGGTTTCTGATTCAGCTCACTGCTTGTCCACCGAATCCGGATCTTGTCGTTTTTGCAGACCCCCGGCAAGGGGTTCACGCGCACCTGCAAGGGCCTCGTCGTCGTGCTCATCGGAGGATACGTGCTGCTCCAGCTCCTCCCCTCGTCACTCAACTACCTCGCCATCATCCCCTCCAAGTACGTGCCTCTGCCCACGACGCTCAAAAGAGACAGCTTTTCCCGGCAGAGTGGTGGTGGCTCCCCAGGACATTCCTTTGACTTGTGTCTGCGCCTTGCAGGACAATCCCCTATGTATGGACTGTCTTCACTGCTGGTTACATCGAGCAAGTCCTCCCAGGGTGAGCTCAATTTCTCTCGATTTGCTGCCCCCTATGTTTATTTGATTCAAAGTTTGAGTTATGCATAGTTAGGCCCTACGTTTAAGAAATGTCAACGGTTAAATTGTTTACCTTTTCCATTTACAATGCATACTTCTTGAAAATATTATACCAGGCAGTAATAATGTTAAAAGAGCAAAAGAAATCAGGATAGCACTTTCACAATGAAATCTTCAAAGTTTATCTTCATATTGAGATAATCTTTTGCAAAACTAAAGATTGAACCATAGACATATTAAATTCAGGCTCAACAACAAACAACTTCTTTGCTTGTGTCTTCGATGAGTTGCATTCCAGACCCCTGGCATTGTAGCCTGCACCTCGAGAATAAAATAGATGAATACTACCAGAACAGGATTACTTTGGGAAAACGCATAGTACTTCCTCCGTCCCAGAAAGGGTTGAATGAGGTATCATGAGAGTTAAAAGTGGAGTAATTAATTCTTATGATGATTAGTAGAAGAAATTTGCAGCAGCAAATCAACAAGGATTGAATGGGGGTGCAGAGAGAGAACTAAGATAGCCATGTGGACTTACTTGGAAGGAACAGCTACATGTTTGCAACATGCAAGCTACCTGCTTCAGGTTTGCCAAGTATATGGAAAGAAGTATTTGGGAGCCCATTTTTTTAGGGGGTGGGGGCTGTGCTATTGCTGAACATGATCTTCCTAGTGCATCGCCCTGTTGTAAGAACCCCCAAAATTAAATGTTTAAGCTGAAGCAAACATATGCTGTTAAAGTTCGCTCGTCGCTTTGGTATAGTAAAATTGCCATGTGGTTGCACCATATTATGCTCCAAAATTTGAGAGACAAGGAGTGGCATTTCTCTGACAGCATAAAGTAGTCTCCTTTGTTATGTTCTTAATGATAACAAACAGAATTTTTGCTTTTACAGGCCATTGGCAGTTCTCTTGGTCTTCTCTTTTGTGGAAAGGACATTGAACCAGCTTGGGGCCGCAAGGAATTCTTGAAGTTCATTATTTTGATCAACTCCATCTGTGGCATTCTTGCTTTCTGCTTTGCTATTGGCCTCTACTACGTCACCGGAAAGGAGAGCTTCCTGTAAGTTTTAATCCATCATTCAGTCTATCAGATGTGCCTATTACTAATTACTCATTATCTGGCACTGCTCTTAGTTCTGTTTAATGCTCTTATTTCCCATGCCTTCGTCGAGTGTCAAGATGGTCAATTGATGTGCTCGTGTTGACATCTGCTTCTAATGAATATAAGGTCTGCCAGTAAGAACTGCAGAATAACTAGCTGATATCAAACAGCTACTCTTCTAGTCACTAATTAAAAATCTTTGGAGTTTAGACACATTGATACCAAACGATCATTGTTAGTTGTTTTTGCGTCATTCGAGTTGCTAGGTTACATGGTCACATACTACTTTCTGAGAAAATAAGGTTACTGTCTGAGCACATTACCTGACCCTTATGCCATGACATGCAGTGTCACACCACTTTCTGGTTTCCACGGTTGCCTTGCTGGCTTCCTTGTGGCCCTGAAGCAGCTCTTACCAAACCTTGAGCTTCCTATGTGCTTTTTCTGGAAAATAAAGGCAAAGGTATACCAAATAGCCATTTCTAAGCCGGCAAAATATTTAGTTCAAACCATATCTTCGGTGCAATCGTGAAAACCCTTTGCAAAATCATACTTAGGAGTTTTCAAAAAATTTGAAACTATGCACACCAATAGTGCATCTGTAGATGTGCATTGTCACAAAATTTGAGATTCAAACTCATTTTGCAAAAATTCATATGAAAATAACAAATTTCATTTGGGAATTTTGTCCTCTAGTGCATATGCAAATGAAATTTGTTATTTTCATATGAATTTTTGCAAAACGAGTTTGAACCTCAAATTTTGTGACAATGCACATCTACATATGCACTATAGGTGTGCATAGTTTCAATTTTTTTAAAAACTCCTAAGTATGGTTTTAATGGGGTTTTCATGGATTGCACCGAAGATGTGGTTTGCACTGAATATTTTGCCATTCTAAGCCTACAGCTATACTATACTTATTGTACCAGTGTACTTATTCCGCAGACACTTACAAGCTTGTTGATGCTGAGTCATCTTATCTCTTTGTTTCTCTCTTGCTACTGCAGTGGATGCCATTCTTTGTTGTATGTTTCTCAAGTATCATGGCCTTCATTGTGCCTGATTCCATTAACTTCCTGCCAACTTTGGTGTCTGGGATGTATGTTAGTTGGCTTTACCTGAGATACTTCCAAAGGAACCCACTGACTGGACTTAAGGGTGATCCAAGTGATGACTTCTCCTTCCCCAGTTTATTCCCAGCTGCCATGAGGTACTTTGAATCTTCTGTTATTTTTTCCTTTTACATCAGCAAACACTCACTACTGATCTCACTTTTGATATCATTCGATGCTCTTGTTTTCCCTGCAGACCAGTTACAGACCCTGTGGCCAACCTGTTTGATAGGATGTTGTGTGCAAGGTCAAGGCCTTCGGAAGTGGCTCTCCCAATTTCAGATCCTACCAAGGCTTCAAGAAGAAGGTATAAAAGTTCACTTTTAGTTAGAATTTAGATAAGGTGGTATTGTTGTGCTATACCAGCCGGTCATATTTGCTGCTGGCGCTTGGCTTTGGTTGCGATGGTAATTCTTAAAGGCTTGATTGAGGCATCTAGAGTTCTAGACGCCATTCAACTCCAAGTGCTAATAATAGAGCTAGCACCACAAAAGTTGTGTTAAACTACTGTGCAAAGGCAGCTAGAGACTGAAACCGTGTTACTGAAATGTTTGGAATCTCAGAAACAAATCTTTATATTGCTTATTAAGAGCTGACTAATTCCATCTCAATCATTTCAGGGAGCGCGGCGAGAGGGTTCTTGAGGAAAGGCTGGCGGCCGACAGTGCTGGTGACACAGAAGCCGTGCCCCACGGCCATGGCACCGCGGAAGACTGAGAACTCTCTCGCGACCATCAGCACCCTTTATACGAGTCATGCTCATTCTGCCCATGGCTTTACTCCCTCCTCCAGCGTCGTAGCTCCCCAGATTTGTCTTCTGGAGATGGAGAGCCATTCAGTTTACAGCGAACCAATAATATGATGTTCTTTTTTATTGTTTCTCTGTTTGCGAAGATTTATTGGTTAAATTCTGTAGTAGTCGATTGTTATATCACAGTGAAAGAAGAAGAAAAGAGTGGTGGGCATTTGCAGCGAGATGTTGAGGTTCCGTAGTAGTGATGATGCATTTGCAGCCGATTGTTTGTTACTGGTCAGATTCTGTAGTAGTCATATACTCTACTCATATATAGAAAGAAGAATGGCTTTGTCAGTATCAGATGTTGAGATAATCGTTTTTCTAGTAACGTGATTTGAGTGGACAATAGGTTTTTTCACACATAAGAATAGGGCTGATGCCCTGAATTTGTGGCCTTGCGACAATAAGGAGAATGGTTTGTCGCCTCCTTTATTGAGCAACGTGCATGTGCAGCCTGTTCGGTTGGCGGGTTCGTGAAGTACTGCTGGCTGGTTTGTGTGAGAGAAAAATACAAAATGTTGTTCTAAGTTGGAAATTTACGATCGTTTACCCCACGCCATAGGCAAACGAACGGGCTGGCGCTGGCGTGCTGTGCTGCTGTCCTCGCTTTGCACAGATCTTTCTGTGTCTGTCGACGGAAGTCTGGCAGGGCAGGCAGAGGCAGCCGCGACACTTCCGGGCGGTTTCGGCGTGCTCGGATCGGATCATCAGCCAGGCGCGCCGGCATGAGCCAATGAATAAATCCAATTTTACTAATAATTATTATCTTCTCTAGATCAATGGTAGATTAAAATCAGAAATGAAAGTACCTACTGAAGCGTACTACTAGTGGTATTTTTCAACCACCGTAACAAAGCTCCAAAAACTAATATCCTTTCTGTGCAAATAAAGGCTGTGTAAATTATCTGCATGCTTCATAATAGACTGTCGATGAAAATTTCGTCTATGTAGAAAATATGTTACACGGTCTAGAAAACCAAAAGGTGATAACCAATTTCTACTATGCCGCCGATTCTTGTAAACAAATACTGGTAGTAGATTTTTGTTCTTGGAAAATTAAAATACTGTGGATTCTCTGTCGGTTGCCCGCCATGCTTGCTGCTATCAGTAGCAGGTAAGGACGGTGGGAGGTCTGTTTGAAACCAATTTGGAAAATCTGGCAGGCAAAGAAAGAAAGAAAGAAAGAACTCATTTGTACTTCATGGCAAGCGGGGGGCCGGAGGCCATGAAGGTGCAGTCAGGAGACGGAGAAGAAGAACAGGGGAATATAATAGTTCCGACTTCCGAGGACAGCTTCATTCAGAATATATAGCAGAATTCAATTACAAATTTGTTCATATTCCTTTCATTCCCCTCAGCTATGTGATCCAGGATGGGCCGGCGTATCGCGGGTTGGGCCTGCGGTCCCTCTTGGGCCGTGTCGCGGGCGCAGGGGTCGGCGAGCCTGACGCAGATGCCGCAGCGGCGGTCTCGAGGTTGCTGAGAGAGCAGGACGGCGCGAAGCGGCAAGGACCTTAGGTGCTCCGCCAACTCGTACCGGGCCTGTGCACCCGCGATGCTTGTGGGTGCAGGACACCATGGCGCCGCGCACCATGCGGTCCATCTCGGGGCATGGCATTCGGATGGAGGAGACGGCGTCGGTGCACACCTCGACGTGGCTGGCGCTGCAGTCCTCGCACACGACGTGCCCGGCGTCGCACTGCATGCAGTGCAACCCAAAACCACCAAGGCAAGTGCCAAGAATCAGATGTATATATTTGATATTTCCCTCCCACAAATCGAGCAGAGCAGCAGCAGCAGCAACTGACCTTGAACGTAGGTGGTTTCAGGATTTGGGAGCAGGACGCACAGTCGAAGAGGGACGCGTCCATCATCACCATCTGCTGCGAGTGCGAGTGCGGCTGCTCCATTTGCAGCGGGGAAGAAGACATGTCGACGGGGAGTCGTCCCAAGACGATGGCTCTCTCATCTCCGTCTCCCTCGCCGCCGCCTGCGGCTTCCACCGGCTTCAACCTGCTGGGTGGCTTCTTGATGGAGACCTTGGACGACTTCTTGCGGGGAACCTTCCACTTGTTGGTGGAAAGCTTCCACAGTGACTTGCTGAGTGGCAGCGCGGCTGGTTCTCTCTCTCTCCGGCTGCTGCGGCTGCGTTTTGGTCTATGGCAGGGAAAGGGGTATCGACTATCGAGTGAAGCTGTGAAGGAACGGTGAACGCCTTCCCCCCTCTCTCTATCTCTCTTAGGCCTTGTTTAGTTGCACCAATTTTGCATCTCCAAAATTTGCACAGTGTAAGATTCTTCATCACATCATATCACATCAAATCTTTGACACATGTATGGAGTATTAAATGTTGACGAAATCAAAAACTAATTACAAGTTTTGTTTTACGATACAACGCCTGCCTGCGTTGACAATTAGTACAAATAAAAACAAAACGACACTGTTGCTACAGTGTTGCTACAGTGTTTCGGGCGCAGATTCTGGGCAACTAAACACGGCCTTATTGGCTATCAATCAATGCAGCTTTTGACTTGCACAAGAAGCCTCACAGGCCTGCCTGCCTGCCTGCCAACCCGCCCGCTGTCAACTTGCTGCACACGAAAACCTGCCTGCCTGATCGAGTGCTGCCAGTCGGCCAACGGCCCGGCCCGGCCCGGGCCAAGCACGGACCGCAGGGGGTTGGGCTGGGGCCATGCCCCTCCGGGTCTCGTGCCTGGTCTTCGGCCCAAGCACGGCCCTATGAGCCGAAATCCGTGCCGTGCAGGCCCGCTAAGCATGGCCAAATCCGCGAGCCGTGCCTGTCCACAGCCCGGTACCCTTAAAACATATCAAACTGCTTCTCTCATCCAACACTTCTCCATTTTCACGATCACATTTCACAATTCATTCATATTTCAGTATTTCACATTCATAAGTAGGGATGAAAACGGATCGGATACGAACGGATATCACTCATATTATATTTGTTTTCATATTTCTGTTCGGATTCGGATTCGGACACGGATAACGTTCGGATACATATTGAATCACGGACAATTCGGATACGAATAATATATCGAATACGGTATGAATCGGATTTCGGATACAAATATCTATTCGGATATTGAGTACAAACATAGATATATATATATAGATTCTAAGCAAACCATTACACCACTCTCTCGAAAAGCCATCTAGATTAAAAGAAAGACTAAAGAAGTAAAGCAACAAATAAGATAAAGAAATGAGATGATACATCATACATCAAACATCATATAAGCACCAATCTTCGGCATGGTGAGTAAAAATAGCCACAGACATTGCTTCATGGGTCTCATGGAGTCATGGTCATGGATTCAAGATCTACAATCCTTATATAGGCCATTTTTCATTTTGAGAAAGTTTGAATAAATGTAGTTCAAATTTCACAAGTGTGTGACATAGTTTTAGAAAACCATATGAGATTTAAGAATTTGTGACTAGT
Organism: Miscanthus lutarioriparius; assembly: GCA_904845875.1. Taxonomy (NCBI): domain Eukaryota; kingdom Viridiplantae; phylum Streptophyta; class Magnoliopsida; order Poales; family Poaceae; genus Miscanthus; species Miscanthus lutarioriparius. Next base: position 74,705,989 of record CAJGYO010000011.1, read on the forward strand.
GTTTGATAAAACTTTCTCAAATGGGAAAATGAGCTATGTAACAAGATATATCTTGCTGAGATGATCAAACTTGGTATTCAGAGTTTTTCATCTGAGGTCATTTAGTGTCTCATTTGAGCAAGTTTGACCAAGTCAAAATTGGTCAAATGAAAAACAACACTGACTCTAGTATTATGAACTCTAAATGACTTCAAATTGAAAATTTTGAATACCAAGTTTGTTCAACTCATCAAGATCTACATTTTTGTTTTGGTCAACTTTCCATTTGAGATAGTTTGGACGGTTCAAATTTGTCATTTTAAATTTCGATGCTTACAAACTAGTTTTGGACCCTAGATTATCTCAAATTGAAAAAGTTTTGAATACCAAGTTTGTTCAGATCATCAAGATCTACAATCCTTATATAGGCTATTTTTTCATTTGAGAAAGTTTGAACAAAATGTAGTTCAAATTTCACAAGTGTGTGACATAGTATGAAAGTCTATATGAGATTCAAGAATTTGTGACTAGTGTTTGATAAAACTTTTCAAATGGGAAAATGAGCTATATAACAATTGTATATCTTGCTGAGATGATCAAACTTGGTATTCAGAGTTTTTTCATCTGAGGTCATTTAGTGTCTCATTTGAGCAAGTTTGACCAAGTCAAATTTGGTCAAATGAAAAAAAACAACACTTTGACTCTAGTATTATGAACTCTAAATGACTTCAAATTGAAAAGTTTTGAATACCAAGTTTGTTCAACTCATCAAGATATACAATTTTGTTTTGGTAAACTTTCCATTTGAGATAGTTTGATGGTTCAAATTTATGATTTTTAAATTTCAACGTTTACAAACTAGTTTCGGAACCCTAGATTGTCTCAAATTGAAAAGTTTTGAATACCAAATTTGTTCATCTCATCAAGATATACAATGTTAAGATTATTTTTTCATTTGAGAAAGTTTGAACAAAATATAGTTCAAATTTCACACAAGACTTTCCAACCATTTTCCTAGTGTTTGATCTCAAATGAGAAGACTATGAAAACTTTCTCAAATTATGTAACAATTGTAGATCTTGCTGAGATGATCAAACTTGGTATTCAGAGTTTTTCATCTGAGGTCATTTATTGTCTCATTTGAGCAAGTTTGACCAAGTCAAATTTGGTCAAATAAAAACAACACTTTGACTCTAGTATTATGAACTCTAAATGACTTCAAATTGAAAAGTTTTGAATACCAAGTTTGTTCAACTCATCAAGATCTACAATTGTTGTTTTGGTCAACTTTCCATTTGAGATAGTTTGATGGTTCAAATTTGTGATTTTTAAATTTTGAATAAATATCCGGATAATATCCGTTTTTAAATATCCGGATATATCCGAACTTATCCGGATTATCCGATATCCCGGATATCGATGATATTACATCCGTATTTGATGAGCCAAGATATCGTTTTAGTATTGAGAAAAAAAACGGATATCCGAGTAACTATCCAGATAAGTGTTCATATTTGTTCGGTCGAACGGACGGTCGAATAAATATCCGTACCGTTTTCATCCATATTCATAAGTAATAAACTGATCATAGATTCTAAATTCGAACAAAAGCCACCAAAGTAGACAAGGGAATTAAGATAATTGAGTTGTTTGTGCAATGTTGCCTCATTAAAAACCTTTCTAAGTAGAACTCACTTTTGTGAGAAACCCTACAAAGGAAAAAGAGTACAACACAACTCTTAATTAAGTTTTAAACCATTGTTCACCAGTATCAGTCACATCACAGATACAAAGATAACAGATCACTTGTAGGATCTCTGGTTGGCCTAAAGGGGTGAATAGGCCTATCAAAACAAACACTCAAACTTTTATCAAATTCACCCCCTTGATCGCTTGCGAAGTGACCACTTAAGTCAATGCAACTTTGCCACACCCATGCACAACTTTGAGTCATAATTCAAAATCAGTGAACGAAAACTTAGATCGGAGAAATTTCTCAGCCTACTGCAGGTATGATAGTCACAGATCAAGAGCTAGAAGTTAAAGGAACACCACACACAAGTAGATCGACTAGAAACCCTAGAAATCACCTCAACCAACAATACAAAATGCAAGTAATGTAAATCAAGCACAAGTGACGTAATGATTTATCCCGTGGTTCGGCTCGCCACCAAGGCTTGTCTACCTCCACGTTGTTAAGATTAGCCACTAAGGCTTAGAGCTTTCCAACCATTCCTCGTTCTCAAGTTAAGAGGCTTAACTCTTGAGATGAAGAGTGAGTTTACTAGCTTCGAGAGATGGTTACAAATCTTTTGAGGCTACCACACAAGTTGGCAAGCTCCATGGACGACGCTCTAGCCGGCTAGGAGCCAAGCTCCAAGAGTAACAAACACAACCGCCGACCAAAACGTGAACCAAGTGCTCTTTTTGAGTTGAAAAATCAATGAAGCTGCACTCTAATCGAGTTTTGGACCATTTTCTCTCAAGAATTGATGGGAAAATCAATGGAGTTGCTTGAGGGCTCAAGGTCACTAATGGAGTAAGAGAGAGAGGCTCCTTTCTGTTTTAGACGAGCTGGAGTGAGGAAGAAGAGGCAGAGCGTCGTCGGAGGAAGGTGAATGATATAAATACCCTCAAGCATAATCACTTAAGATCTAGATGGGACGGATAAGGAGACGGAGCTTTCCACGAAGACAACAAGGGTAAGAGTGAAGTGTAGACTGTCTTGGCTATGAATCTGAGGATGCATGTGTATGTTTGAGCACTTAGATAGAAGAAGATAGAAGAAGAGGGTTAGGGTTAGGATTAGGATTTTACCTGCGCAGTCGAAGCCCGATGCCGGAGAAGACGACGGCCACCCAGAGAACACGACACACCGGTTAGCAAGGACGGCGAGCGGTGGAGGCGGGACAGACGGGGACAACGAACTCACATAATCACCGAGATCTAGATGGGAGATAGGGAGACGGAGAAGGGAGAGGCAGCGAGGGAAGGGATCAGGGGAGGTCGCCGGCAGCAGGCGGTTCGAGGTCACTAGAGTCGGGGTCGACGAGGTTGGACAAACGAGCTAGGTCTCAGGCAAGAGCAAGAGCGAGGCGAGAGCGAGGCGAGCGGTGGGGAGGAAATGATTTAGGGTTAGGGTTGAGGAGGGAGAGCGCCGCGGCCGTCGCTTATATATGCGGGGGGTGAGGCGTTGTGGGGCTGGGCCGCCTAGCCGCTGCGCTGGGCCGCTTCGCCGCTGGGGAGGAGGTCTCGGGACGCTGCCGGACCGACCCCTATAAACCGGGCCGTGCCGTGCCAGCCCGCGGGCCTGAGTAGCGGCCCAGAGCATGGCCTGCTGCCCCGTGCCAGGCCAGCCCGAGCCCGATGACCCTCGGGCCGTGCTGTGCTTGAGCCGGGCCAAAATTGCGGGCCTCTTACCGGGCCGCCGGGCCTCGGGCTGCATGGGCATTTTTAGCTGCCAGTGCGGCAGTGCAAGCCCGCAAGCCGTGACACTGCGTGCTACCATGTCTCAGCGCTGGGCCGCTGGCCGGCTGGACAGACCGAGCAAGGGGGGCCACGGTTCCAAAGGCTAGCTAGCTGGAGACTAGCCGCGCACAAGTACTAGGGGGCGTTTGGTTTCATGCACTAGCCCTCAGCCATGCTCTGCGGGTGCGAGAACAAACGCAGACTCTGCTCGTGCAAGGAGCCCCTGCGGCCAGGCTCTGAAGAAACGCAAAAACCGGTTGTTTCTACCGGGCCAAGCTCACGTGGTGTGGGTAATTAACCATCTAATGATATTATTAGTGCATTATTAGCACATATTAAATGGTATTAACCTATTCCGATTAAAATAAATGTACTCCTTATAGGCAGTTTTTCTTGCTTTTAGGATTGTACTCGTCTGTATTGACCAACTGCAAAAACATCTATTGGATTTCGTTTGAAATCTATCCAAGTTTATGTGTTTGGTTTTGCTTCATGATGATCCTTGCTCTAACCCTTGTGTCTCTGGAGACATATCCATGCTCACTTGGATCTAGTACTAAAATTCTAACAAAATGTGGATCAACACATAGTTTTTAAAAAGCAATATCCAATAATATAGTGTGCATTATTGTTTGCCAATTTTGTAGGCACAGCTAGCCAAAGACACCATCTTCTTTTACTGACAAATGCAGATTTTGACCTGTGCAATTGAGATGAAAACTATATGCCGTATTCCTCGTCTCAGTGAAGCAGTGGTAATGGGCAAGTAGGAGACGAAGATGAAGACATGAATGTATTCCGAGATAATCTTGCTAATGCTTTATTTACAATGCATATGTGAATATAAGTGGATATTTGTATGAACTTTAAATGTTGGTGTTGGGTTTTGTGGACTCGAAAATTATAAGAGTATATATGTGCATGTATTTTGGACGGACAGTGTGTATTTTGGACAGACATACGAGTATATAAGTGGTCAGCATGCTTGTGTGACCGTTTCATGTACAAGTGCAGGATATATAAAAAAGGACAATGTTGAGAGATATTTTAGGAAATGGTTTTCAATTCTAGAATCCACAACCATAATCTAAAAATCCAAATAGAGAGAGATTTTTATTATTCAGACCCTACCACTACCATAGCTTACTGCAGCACCCCGGTCACCCCGACCAACGACAGCCCGTCAGCCCCTGCCATTAGTAGCCCAGCTATCCATCCACTGCAAGCCTACTGCTACAGCGATCGGCATAGACGTCCTTCTAGCACGGTAGCAGGCAAAAAAAAAAAGGCTGCTAACTTGAGGCACCGTCAAAACTGGTAGCTGAGTAGGACAAGACCCGCGAAAAAAATTGCTTCTACCTCTGGACCCAAAAACATAGCTATAATAAGTTGCGTGACAATTAAAATACTTTATGTTTCATCAAGTTTCTACTTTCTAGCAAATAGTATTTACATTTTTTTGCTCCAAATTAATGTATTATGAAAATACATTTCATAATTAATCTAATGGTGTTTATGTGATATTATAAATATTTATATTATTTTATCTAGAATTGATCAGACTTTATATACTAAAAACATGTCCCTGTTCTCGAATTGCATTTTCTGAGGGACGGAGAGAGTAATAAAAAACTAGCATACTATGGTGACGGTCGTCGTTGCAACGATCTGCAGTTGAACGATTAATCAATCGCCGGAGCTCACATTTTTACCATGGGGATTGGTTACTGAGCTTTTATTGAAATGAGCAAAAGCTTTTACCATGGGGACTGGTTTAACCGGGGATACCATAGCCATCAATGTGACGGATTTGAGTCCAAGGGCGGCGACGGCAGGAGAAGCGGCGACCATGAGCACCTCCCCTGTCTTGTTGTGCTGCGGCGGGCTCCGCCAGAAGCCGGCTCCAAAGAGGCTGGCCCAGACGACCACCGCCGATCCGTCGCCTCGGCGAGCTCATCGCGCCTGGCCACACCGTAGACCAGTAGCGGAAGTCCGTGGTGTCCCCGTTGACAGCATAAATTTTCAGTTAGAATAATACTTTTTTTTTCATATCAAACCAATCAACGGTAAATAATGCACGATCGTGTCCCTGTCCTTGGTCGCCGCCGCGGTGACGGTGAGGGCCCTAGAGCCTAGAGGAGAGGAGGCGGCGTCTGAAAAGTCGATCGGTGACCCGGGTCCGTTGCCGTGCCCGTGCCAGGGAGACAGTAGACCCGATGAGCCGACAGGCGACAGGGGATGGTTCTCGGCTCCCGCACTGCAGGCGATTGGACCTGTCCGAACGTCCCTTGCACCTCTGCTGTTTTGGCTCTGCCAAAAAAAAAAAACACTGCTGCTGTTCTGGCGTGCGTCGAGACATGAGGTGTCGCGGCAAGAGGTTGAAGAAAGCATTCAGATATCGACTTCTCTAAAAAAAAACTACAGTATGATCCAGAGATAGGGCAACATTCATTACCAGTGCTACATATCAACGCAACCCACGCTAACGAAGTCACTGAAGAGGGATGCAAGTAGGCTTGATCCGCTGATTGGAGGCAAGCCCGTAATTGAGATTATAGCGTGTGATTAGATGAGCAATGTCTTAATTTGTATGATGATACAAGTGTAGTAAGTTAGATCTCCATGACCAGGTTGGATATATATATAGATTTGAGTTGCAATAATATCACTGTTCTCGCTCCTTGTATTTATTTGGTCAGCAATCAGCACAGCGTGCAAATCAGTTGTTACACATACATACCATGTTTTTCTCCAGGATGTATATGCAGTTTGCCATGATAATTGCTCTTCAGTGCTAGTAATTCTTACCCTTTCCAAATTTTGATCGTTCATTTGTGTTACTCCTTAGATAGTTGCACATAACAACTAATAATATTTTTGCAGGCCTGAAACCTGCCTTCAGTATGGTTGTACCGAGAGCTGCACTCAGAATGGATTTATGTTGCTTTTTATTTATACTCTGAGAGAGCACAGCATATAATTTTCCACGGCTAACATTTCTATACAGTTAGTATCATTCTACCAGAAAATGTCAGCACTTGGCCATGAAAAGAAAGGCCCATGCTTGTATTGAAACTGATGAAGTAATGCGCAGGAGATTTAAAATTCTGCAAATACACCTTTTGGTTTTGGGGCTAAGAAATAAGAAATGAATAGAAAATGCATTTCTGTTCCTCTGAAATACAACAGCTCAATATATCCTACGATAAATAAGTTCTACGGATCATCATACGGCAACAAGAAATTTAGCACTTGTACAGGATCATCACATAAGAGCAAGAAATGCAGCAATTGAAGATAAGGCCACTCATGCTTTTACTGAAACTCCTGAAATAATCTGTAACTAAGCAGAAGATTTAAAACTTTGTATATATCGCCTTTTGGCTTGTGAACTCAAAAACAAAAAGAAAGAATACAGACAACATGAACATATACAATGCACGGCTTTGCAGCAAGATGGCTGGCTTGATTGTTGATGCTGCACTAATTTTCATCCTAAAAATATTTCCCAAAAAGTTCGACTATAACAACAGAAATTCTGCATGAGGTTGCGCAGAACCTGAAGCCTCCTCTTCTCAAGAGATGCTTCTCCAATGTAGTCAACCCGGGATTCCTCTGCACTATCGCAGCCAAAGCTTCATAGCTTAATTTCTACAGTATATGCCTGAAAAACAGTACCAGCAATTAGATCTAGCTGAGATAAGAAAAATATTAGGCATGATGTGGACTTATTCACAAGTGGAAAGGATAAAGACGATGAATGCAGACAAAAAGAAATTTGGACGACACTCCCAATCAATCACGTTAGCAGATCTGCTAGAGATTATTGGATGCTTTTGAAATGGGTATCAATATCTGAATTATTTATGTTTTGGAAAAGAAGTTGGGCTAATCTATTTCACACTTTCAGTTACACAAATGAAAGGCATAGATGATATGACACAAATGTTTTCAACCTAACAAAGAGGATACACAGAGTAAAAGTTGGCTGTAATCAACCATATGTGTTCAAGGGTAGATCATCAAAGTTGAAATGTGTCGCAATCATAAGCCAATTAATTTAATACAGTGTGTGTTGAGATGCCACACGCTGTGATTTTGTGGAGCAGATGTCACTGAAATACTAAAGACAAGTGAAAGGGGACTGAATATATATATATGCTAGCGTCAAGTTGAAGAATGTAAGAAATGGGTACCAACTAAGAACCCATCCATATGTAGAGAACCAAAGCAGATTTCAGAAAGGTACAAACAAAACAAACCTGTCAAAGGAGTCAGTGCTTTGATGAACATAGCTGGTGATACTATTTAAGAGGAATGATCACATCCAGATTCGTCGCAACTCGCCATCCTTTGGGATAGGCAAGATTCTCAGATCCAAATGGCACATGCCAGTTCATTATTTGAGAGCAGTCAGCGGGTATGCCTTCCATCTGGCTTTCATCCTCCACTAGTTGCTCTATGAACGTGGTTACCTGCAAAGTAACAACCATATATCTCAGATGCGGTACATATGCAGAAAGGCATTCACCCTGTTCGCTTGGGCTTGTAAACAAAGTCCAAACAAAGTATGCAGAAAAGCTGCCCATTCAGGAGGTCGCCATGTGTTTGATGGCTAATCAGCAATTTGAAAGTCTTATTTTATTCCACTGCAGCCATTTTATAATGGTGAAATTAAACATATCCGGCATTGCATAACAGTCAGAGAGTAGATCAGTCGTCTATGTTATGTAAGTACTTTGCAAAATGGATAAGAGTACCTAGTATCCAAGAGCAGTAGGAACATAGGAATATACGAACTCAGCAGTCAGAATATCAGAAAACAGAAACAGCAAACTTACTTGAAAACCTTCTTTCACTGTGTCCGGATGCCGGATTGAATTCCATGCCAAATGGGACCGGAGTTTGGGGTCCCAGAGCATGGTGCTGTTGAACGCGAAACCCGACATAGCAACATGAAATCTACGGAGCTTGCTGACATGCTCACTTGTGTGCCACCCCACAACTTGGTTCTGTTTACACACAGGGCCTTCCAGCACCACACCATCCTTTCTGTTTTCAGAGATCACTGGCACAGGCCATGTGCCGAACCTCCTAATCATGAGAGGAGTTTGCATTAAGTCAGCAGCAGGATTTATATATATGAAGCATCCAATTTTCTCAACAAACATTGAATATCATATTTCACTGCTGCAGGGTCTAATGTTGGCATGTTACTAGTATTTTTTTTTTTGGAGTATAAAACCAACATTCTTGAGCTGAAAGGTAATTAATAAATACTAGAATGAATTACCAGTGATGAACTCCTACAAAGCAAAACAGTGAAGCTACTGAATCTGTCTGAGACAAGAAAAATGGTAAGAACTTTTGAGTCCTATGTTCAGTATATAAGCAGCAGTATTCGCAATTCCTTAGATAGATAGAAAAGAAAAGGTACCAATTTTTCAGTCGATTCAGACAGCATAACAGGAAAAGGTGGCCCTTTCACTAGAATTAGACAGCAAGCAAACTCCCTTTGCTGCCTCCCCTTTGCAATCGGATAGAATTCCAGAGGCTGAATGAAATCTTGTTGGATAAGGGCAACCGCAAATCAAGGTACTCGTAAATATTGTACTAGCTAGTACGAAACCATTCATCATCAAAGATGGGACCTTTAATTTGACAGGTGATGCGGTAACTGATTGAATGCGGAGGGAAGAGGCGAGAATTGATTAATGGCGGCGGGGCGGATAGAGAGAAAATGAGCAAGCAAGGAAGCACTAGCAGTACCTGACTTGGCGCAGGCGTTTGAAGAGGTCGAGGGAGTAGACGCCCTCCTCGTCGGCGAAATAGACAATGGCGTCGAGGCGGTGGTTCTCGATGAGCTCGAGCGCGGCATTCATCTGGTGCGGTCGGAAGCGGAGCGCGCCGTCGTCGGAGTCGGAGGCGTTGAGCTTGTCGCAGCAGCCGACGTAGCGGTGCAGGACGGTGGTCCCCCTTAGCGCGGCGGCGGCCTCGGGCGTGGGCTTGCCGGCCTCGACGACGAGCCAGAGCAGGGGCGGGTCGACGAGGCGCAGCGTGTGGCCCATCCGGCTGAGGTAGTATGCCTGCGCGGCGCGCGCGCGCGTGGGCGTGACGACAACCAGCAGCTTGTTCCTGTCGGCGTCGGAGGATTCGTCGTCGTCGTGGAGGCGGACGATGGGGAGCTGGTGGTGGGGGAGGAGGACGGCGGTTGGGTTGGGGGAGGACGGGCGGAGGTGCGGGGTCTGGTGGGGGAGGTGGGAGAGGAAGTGGAGCAGGCCGAGGAAGGAGCCGAGCAGGAAGAAGGCCGCGAACCGCGGCAGCGGGCGGCGGGTGAAAAAGAGGAACGGGTGCGGGTAGCCGCCGTGGTGGTGGGTCCGGGGGGAGGAGGAGGAGGAGGAGGAGTGGCGGAGCGGCGAGGAGGGCGGGGAGGAGGTGACGAACGGGTGGTGGTGCCGCAGCAGGTGCTGCTTCGCCGGCGAGTGCGGCCGGCGGATCGACGCCATTATTGTTGTTCGTTGCCGGCTGGCGGATGAGGGGTCCGAGGGAGGGAAGAAGGAAGGAAGGAAGGAAGTCGAGAGGAGCTGAGCTGGGTGATGCCGCTGCCCTGGTGGAAGGGGAATAAGAATCAGCAACAAGGAGTAGAAGTAGGGAGGGAGGGAGGAATAATCATGGCGCGAATGGCGGGGGGATGGATGGATGTTGAAGTCAGCAGCAGGACCGGTGGTGGTGAGCAGAGAGGGAGGTTCGGTCGGGGTTGGTGGCGTGGGGTAGGGGGGGGTTGAGAGAGATGCGAGGAGCCGAGGAGGAAGGGGAAGAGGTTTGCTGCCGTCGCCCGAGGTCGGAGGTGGCCGTGGACCAGACCAAGAAAAACAAAACCTGGGAGGGAGTTGACCATTTTTATTTTTATTTGCAGTACTACTAAATAAATACTAGTATATTTTATTTTGTACGAGTAATAACCCGAATATATAAATGGACGCGTATTGTATGCATGCATGGGGTGGCGGCTGCTGCTCCGTCTGATCCAAGTGTGACCAAGTACAAAGCCGCGGCGACAGCTCCGTAGCAACCGTGTTTAGGTAGGGCGGTGCGGCGACAGCAAATGTTGACTTCCAACATCAAGCCGGGTGGCCTCACACGAATATTTCTATGGCCAAAATATTTACGCGTAAGGAGTATTAATTGCACTACCACTTAAGTTTTCGAAATGTTTGCACGGTGGAAGCATAAAAACTCCAACAAAACTCAGCACAACTTCACTCCAAGTTTGTACAAGTGCCACTGGGAAAAAACATATCAATACTAGAACAGCAGCATATTTACTACGATTGCAATTTTGTTTATCTAAATTACCATCTCTTCTTAATATATGATCACACCTCTTTTTACATAATAAAACTCATATCTTTAGGAGAGGCTCCAATCTTCAAATATAACTTGATGTTGTTCAGGCCTAAATTATCTTATTACTATTATTAAATATGCCAACTGTCCTAAACTCAATTTTCGATGGGCTCTCCTAGTTGCGTGGCAAGCCTGTTTTAATGCGATACATGAGCCTTGCATGCAGAATGACACATTGATGAATCTTTCGGTCCTGTTAATTAAAAAGTGTCTCTCCGTTCTCCAATGAGGAGCCCAAAATAATTTAGTTCTTTACTTTACAATATCGAGGAGAAAACTAGTGGAACGGGTTCTCAAGCCCAAGTGTAGCGGCTGAGCCTAATAGGAATACAAAGTACACTATGTCACACTATACGAATCCTCTTCCTCCCCATTCTCCTATCTTGTCTTGGTATTTGCGATATCAATCCCAATAAATTTCATGTAGTTTTTCTTCTTTAAATTTGGTTTTTGTAGAGGACATCTTAGAAGACCGAGCTTATTGTACTCACTCCATATCGTAATTAGAAGTCGTTTAGGACATGAGTGTGATTACCAATGAGTCATTAACATGGTATTTTTCCCTGTCTGCCCCTATTAAATACGCCTGCGGGTGTATTATATATGAGAACGAATCAGAGTTGGAGTGGCTAGCGCAGTGCTGTTAGTGCCCTAAGGTCCCAGGTTCGATTCCTGGTGAGCGCACATATTTTTGGATTTCGCTATTTTGCATGGCGATTTTGCATGCTACTGTGCGGAACGAGTCCGCCGTGCGCGCTCGCGCTTTGCTTCCAGTTTTGTCCGCGGCGAGCAGCACGATGACCTCGTCCGGCTCCTGCGAATCAGTATGACAGACAATGAGTTGGCGGACGTCCTCGCTCATGGCGACCTCCTCCGACTCTAGCCCGATGTCCTCCATGGCGAGCACCTCCGACTCGGCCGACGCCATCCAGCGGCGACAAGCACCAGCGTCGCCCGGTCTCCATAGACTCAAGCGCAAGCGAACCGACGATACTAAACCCTAGCCTAATCCACAAAGTAGCTAGCGGCGCGTCTTGTGGGCGGTCTGCGTCTTGAGGCGATCTCTTCAATCGAGAGTCCACGATTAATGACAAGGAGACCATGCGAGCGGGCAGCCATGCGAGCAGGCGGCGGCGTGTAGCTGTGGGGTGTCGCGTCCAAAATCGCCTCGTTATCGTGAACGACTTCTTTTTGCCGCGAGCGGCCGGCCTCGAACGACACCTAAATACGATATGGAGGGAGTATTCTTCTCTTTGCTAAAGGGCCTCTAGTTCAACCGGTTAGAGCGTCACGCACTCCTTAGGTCTTGGGTTCGATTAAACCCTAAGGTCCTGTGTTCGATTCTGGTGGCGCATATTTTTGGATTTCGCTATTTTGCATGGCGATTTTGCAGAGCGTCGAGGAACGAGTCCGAAGCGCGCGCTTTGCTTCGATTTTGTCGCGGGCGAAGCAAAGACGATGACCTCGTCGCTGCGAATCAATGACGGACGGCAGCTGGTTGGCGCGTCCTCGCGACCTCCTCCGACTCTAGCCCGATGTCCTCCATGGCGAGCTCTTCAATCGAGGAGCCATCCGCGGCGACAAGCACAAGGAGACGGTCTCCATAGAGACGAAACGCAGCGATACTAAACCCTAGCGCCGGAATCCACAAAGCGTGGGGAGATAAAGTAAGGCGTGCGGACAGCGGGCGGCGTCTTTGTGGGCGATCGCGTCCAAGGCGATCTCTCAATCGAGGAGTCCACGATTAATGACAAGGAGACCATGCGAACGGGCAAAGGCTACGTGGGGTAATCGCGTCCAAAATCGCCCTCGTTATCGTGAACGACTTCTTTTGCCGCAATCGGCCTGGCCTCCAGAACGACACCTAAATACGATATGGAGGGAGTATTCTTCTCTTTGCCAAAGGGCCTCTAGTTCAACTGGTTAGAGCGTCACAGCGGCACTCCTTAGGTCTTGGGTTCGACTCTCCGTGGGAGCGAATTTTAGGCTGGAGTTAAAAAAATCCCCTCGTCTGTCCCACGTCAAAGCACATGTATAAGGAACGGCCCTGTTCTCACAGGAATACAGTGCCGCTGTGTATGGATGTGGCAGGGGTTCGGAGGTTTTCTGGACCTGCGTGAGAAGGTTCTTCTTCTTAATGCAATGCCCGGAGTGGCTTTCCCCTCGCAGGTCCAGTTTTTTTTATTTTTTATTCTCCCCCCCCATCTTTAATGTTATTGTCAAATCAGCAAAGTTATGTCCTATCGTGCCACTATATGAAGGGCCTGTTCGTTTCTCTTATCCGTCTTTTTCAGTCGGAACAGTGTTTCGGCTTGTTTTTTCAGCGAAATGAACGAGGCCGAAATGTTTTGTGTGGAATTTTAAAAATAACCTATGCATCTGTTGAATTAAAAAAATGATGCTTGATACAACGACTTCCAAAATGTTTCTTTGGAAAATGATTTTAGGTAAAATCGTACACTAGTTGAATGATTTTGTTTTTGCAAAAGAAAAATAAGACTCTTTTGATTTTTTTTTGTCGATCCCATACGAGGACCTAGAGATCTTCAAATCTAATCTTGTAATGTTCCAAATAGATGGTAAAATCAAGCACAATCCATGTTGTTAGTATCTAGCATCATAGATTTTGTAGTCTTTAAATAGTTCTTTTTCAAAAATGCTATATTTGAGTATTTGATTAAGATGTTTAACTCCAAAATGTTCTCCAAGAATCTAGGGAAAAACATCTAAATTAGTATTTTGTCATGTAATTTTTCAGCATACAAGCTCAAATGAAATCTAAAGTTCTCTAACAAAGTGCATAACGTGATAAAATACAAATTTTCGGACCATGAATTTACATGTTTTTGGACTCTATGAAAGGTTTTGGGCTAAACACATTAACCCAAAACTCAAATATAGCATTATATTTTCAAGCTACAAATCTATGATGCCAGATACAACTAAAATGACTCGTGTTTGATTTTAACATCTATTTATACAAATTTTTAGAACCCCTAGTAGGTCATTCGTATCAAATCGAGAAACTATATTACAAAAAGCTAATATGCCTTCCAAAAGCCATTTATGGGAAAAAAACGAATTTAAAAGTTGTATAAGAATATTAATTTCCTCTATATAAAACTAACAGTATAATTTATTTTTATTTTTCTTCTACAAAGATGAAATCATTTTACTGGTGTACGGTTTCATCTAAAGTTGTTTTTCTATAGGAACCGATGTTTGGAAATCGCCGCACCAGGGGACGACATCAAATTGTTTTTTTAGAGTTCTTTATTTTTGAAGGGAAGGGGGATTATATTAAACTCGGTACCATAAATCCCTAAATTACACATGAATTTTTTTTGAAATGAAAATATATAATATTATATCCAGATCCTTGCATCGTCTTCTTCTCCGATGGTTTCCCACAAACGCAGGAGCCAAAGTGTAGTCTTTATGCCAAATTCAACGACCAACCCAAAACATTGGACATGCCGCAAGATCCAACACTCTATGTCGTGCATATTGCTGTAATTTTTTTTAAAAAAAATCGGTAGATCACTCTCCGAAACGGCAAGACACTAGCTACTCTTTGTCTGAATAACCAGATGGTCTTTTTTGTAATATGAAAGGAGAGAAAAAAAAAGGTGTGTAAAAGAGATTACGCCCAAGAGAAAAAGATGATAGCTATATGCACAAATCGCTCAGCAGGTGGAAACGGAATGATATACAGAAAGGCTAGACAGTTAGCTGTACTCCAAAGTCCAAAGTCCGATCCAAAGGTGAGGCCCATGCAGGCCCCTCAGCTCCGTTTTTTTTTTTTGGAACGGGCTCGTCATTCGTTTTCCTGCATGATATGATCAGGAAACATAGAAAACTCTTCTAAAAAAAGGAAACATAGAAAAAAAAAAGCTACAGAATTGCTTAAAAAAAGATAAAAGGTACAGAAAAATAGGGAACCGGAAAGCAGATTGACCAGGGTACGATAAAAAAGTAATACTAAGTACCATTAACTTAATTACAAAATATATTTTCATTGTAAACCTAGTAAAAGACTTAAATGTTACTAACACTGTATACATAGTTGCATCCTTTTTAGTATGAACGAAGGAAGTAATTGTCTAAGATGACTAAACCATGCTTTATCTAAACGATAATGATTCTTCACGGGAGTCTGTCCCGTGACTCCGTCCGGACGCGGCTTGACCTACGTAGGACCGGCTCCCATCTCTCTAAAAAAAACCCACTCCGCTCATCCTCCAGCCCCCTTCCCTCACCGTGGCTTTCGTTCCATCGGACGCGACGCGCCTCTGCTTGAGCAGCGTCCCCGCCCCTACACACACCGCGCCCTCCCGTGTCATGCCCCTGGCCGTGCGCGTCCCCCGGCTGCATTGCGCTCCATCCCTCGCCGCGCCTCCATCCTTCTCCGGCGCCAACTCATGCAAGACCGGCGGCCTTCCATCCACTGTCGCGCCCCACTCTGAGATCAGGAGTGGTGAGACCTAGAACAGCGAGATCCGAGCGCCTCCATCCTTCTCCAGCACCAGCTCGTGCAAGACCGGCAGCCTTCCATCCACTGTTGCGCCCCGCTCCGAGATCTGGAGTGGCGAGATCCGAGTTCCTCCATCCTTCTCCGGCGCTAGCTCGTGCAAGACTGATGGCCTTCCATCCACTGTCGCGCCCCACTCCGAGATCCAGAGCTACGAGATCCGATTTCCTCCATCCTTCTCCCGTGCCAGCTCTTTCAAGACCGGCGGCCTTCCCCCCTCTCTCTCCACACCGACGAACCTCCATTCGCCCAAGCAGGAAGAAGATGTTGCGCTGATTCAGCATGCTGCAAGGGTATATTTCAAGTGTTTCATACGCATGTTGCAGTGTTTCATCTGGACGTTGCAAGTGTTTCATATGCATGTTGTAAGTGTTTCAGGTGTTTTCATATGCATGTTGCAGGTGTTTCATATGGTTGTTGCAAATGTTTTATTTGAATGTTGCAAAAGTATATCGGGGGGATGTTGCATGTGTTGCAATGGATACAAATATATGTTGGAAGTGTATATTTCCAATGTTTCAGCTATTCCAGATGTATGTTGCAACTGTTTTATTTGGATGTTGCAAAGTAGATCTGGATGTTCCATGTGTTACAATGGCTTTACATGCATGTTGCAAATTTATGTTCTAAATATTTCATTTGTTTTCAGACGCATGTTGCAATTGTTTTCCTTTGAATGTTGCAAAACTAGTTTTGAAGGTTGCAAAAGTACATATGCTTTTCAAATTCCCGCGTGCGCGTGCAAAATAGAGCGAGCGGAACCGCGTTCGCGCGTGGAAAGGAGCTGGCGGGACGGTCCCACATGGCCCCCACGCGCGTGCATGGGAGTGGGCGGGCGGATCTGCCGTGTGTCCGAGTGAACGGGGCGGAGCAGGGAGCTACGTCCGGACGTCCCATCCGGCCGTCCGGGCGCTAGGCGTTCCGTTATCTAAAGAAATACAACAATTGTTTTGGTTAGGTTGCCAGATTCAGATCTCCTCCTTGCAACATTTAGCGCCAATAGGCGGCTAAACTTATAACCATCCAATCAACCAACTATATAGTGACGAAATGAGAGCAAATTAGAGGGGGTGCTCTTGCCTTATGGGTGCATTTGGAACAGGCTATATATAGTGAAAAATAGGCATCATCATTATTTTAATATTTTTAGCTTCGCCATGCAACCATGTCTTCCATGAAATTTCATAAATGATAAGAGTCTGTTTGGTTGAGTTGTGAAAAAGCTATTGTGAATTGTGAGCTATTAAAAACTGCTATGAGATATGTGCTATAAAAATTGTAAGCAGTTTAGTTAAAACAACTGCGAAACCTACTTCCTCTCTTTATCTCCGTTGAAACTGTTATAAAATGTCTCTCTATTTCCACCAATTTGAAAAAACAGAAATTTAAAAGTCTAAAGCAAGATTCAATGTTGCAAAAATTATACTATGCAAAAACAGCTACTTCTAGAAGAGCACCTTGTAGTTCTGCCCGTTTGATTGATGTTCTACGTTTTGGCACAACATGAATGTTATGAAATCGACTTATTAACGGTTCTCGATGGAGTAATAACAACAACATAAGAATTTGTTTTTTTCCCGCAAATCTCGATGTAACAATCCCCAGAAAATTCCCAGTGAGCAGTGACTCACGATGCGTATAGAAAGATACTACACCATCTAACAAACAAACCAGATCAGGCCAAACCAAACCATACCAGAACGAACTGAACCTGACAAGCTAACTTGATGGTGAGACGAATTCGCTTCCGCCAAAGCCAAACACGTACGCACTTGACACTGACAGCAGCTGGCGATCGGCCTTTTCTTCTTCCTAACTGAATTTGCCAACCTTTTCTCGCCATCCGTCAAACTGCATGCGCCACACTGCTATATCATTAGGCCATTGTGTCCTGCCAACACATTTGTCCTGCTGTGGTACCACACCAGTATAGAACACAAGAACCGAAAAGAAGAGGTATCTACAGTGACGATGGAACTCTCTTCTTTGCCGTTAGTGA
This sequence comes from Miscanthus lutarioriparius, assembly GCA_904845875.1. Taxonomy (NCBI): domain Eukaryota; kingdom Viridiplantae; phylum Streptophyta; class Magnoliopsida; order Poales; family Poaceae; genus Miscanthus; species Miscanthus lutarioriparius. The sequence goes on from CAJGYO010000011.1 coordinate 74,723,373, forward strand.
TCGATGCTCTTATGGCCGTAGGAGCAATCCCAGCTGATGACCTTTTTTTTAATTAGTTTCTTCTTTTGAGCATGCACTTTTGATTACTACCTCCGAACCGTCCCAAAAAAGAATATTGTATAGTTTTGTTTTGAAGTCAAATAAACTATTTAAGTTGCACCAAGTTTATGGTTAAGATTATCAATATTTATAACTACTAACATTATAAAAAAAATATACTTCAACATGGTGTATCTAACGATATTTATTTTGGGGTAATGATGTAAATGTTGATATTTTTAAATATGCTTTATCAAGTTTAAGATGGTTTGGTTGTTAAGGAGAAGACTAGGATGACATGCTTTTTTGATGGAGGGAGTAACTTAAAAGTCAATTTGTTTCTGTGATAGAACCGCCCAATTTATACAAGATCAAGTACGGCTGTCCCCGCTAACACGTTGACACGCACCTACTTTCACTAATATAAACCCAGTAGTCCGCCGAGTGTCCCGAAAGACCTCGGTAAATCAACATCACAACCAAGATCGCGTGATTAAGCAAATACACATCACATACGCAGAGTTGCAGCGGAAATAATATTATAATTGGGTTCACAAATAATAGTACAAGTTTGGGTTTTAAAACCGATTAGAGAAAACAACATAGCTTTCAAATGATTACATTAATATAAGTTCCAAATACATTGCTAGCATAAGTGACATCCTCAGACAAAAGCATATAGATGAGAAGTAAGTATAGAATCACCGAGCCCACCGGCGGTTAGCCACCATCATCAACAGGTCGAGAACATCACCTGCAATAAAGTGGGATAAACCCTGAGTACTCGAATGTACTCAGCCAGACTTACCCGTCTTAAACCAAAATAAAGCGACACCAAGGATTATGCAAGACTTTCTTTAGTGGACTAGCTGACTCGTTTGCAAAAGCATAAGCTATCATGAAGAAACCATTTTAAGTACTTTGCATCATCTTTATTATGACCTATCCATCTAGGTAAGCACCTGTACTATAGCAATCACTTGATTAACCAATAACATCCAGTTACCAATTTAGATTCAGCATATCCCATATCATCCAGATAATCATCATTGTTCCATAATAATTACTACGATGCCGTAACTCGAGTTAAGTGCTCACTATCCAGGAGCGATGATGATTCGAATCGATTCCTAACCAGCTAGTGATTTATTCCTTACACAAACCTCACTCACCCGCTAAAGTGAGGTATCGGTCACCGAGTCAACTATCCAGGAATCTCGAGTTTGCCAGGAACCACATGTACCCGGGGGCCGACCGACTGCTCTTTGGTCTTATCTTGGCGCTTCGTGTCCTACCACACTGCTCCGCAGACAAGGTGTCATGCGGCAATCTACTCGGCCTGAATAATCTCCCAGCTTCGCGGTCGAAAGGTGCTTTATTCGACCAGCTAAATGTAAGGCATGCGTTCAACATGACTCGAGGCCCAACAACGGTCGGTCCTTAATCGACACAGACGGAAACTAACAGCACCCCAGAACCCTATCTGGTTGCCTCCAACTCTTCTGTCCGGTCTCCAATTATCCATCACACATGGTTACTTCCAGGATATCATTCTTTCCATAGCTAAATTCTTCCAGTAACCACCTATAATGTAGGTGACCGGATATCACCGATCGCTACCGGTCTAAGCAAGGCTAAGCAGTTATTTGATCCCGACCTAACAAGGTAATAAGGTAATAAGGTAGGCAAGGATAGTAATAAATGCATCAATGGTTTCAATCAACTCCTACAACTTAATGCAACAATATATAACTCATATATAGAAAGAATTGCTTTTATAAAGTAGGAGACTTAGAATGCTCCGGGGCTTGCCTAGGATCCGACACAAGTCAGTTCAGTTAGCTTGCACCGTCCTGGTGATGTCTCAGGTCCTAGCACTCGCTTAGTCCTTCCATTTTCGGGATAGATCCTCCATACACCGTCTTCGGGTTCGGCTCCAACATCACGTTCTTCACGTGGTTCATCTAGCGCACCTAGATGAGATGCAAGATGCATGTGTATGAATATGATGAATGGTAACACAAGATGCATTACATAAGCATTCAAGACAAACCAGTTATTCACCCCAATCATAAAGTCAAGGCTGCAAACAGCAGCAGCTAATTTTACTCATAACAGGAGTTGTACTAATCCAAAAGACATGCAACAAGACAATCTGGAAAGCTTATGAAATTTTCTACAATTCATCTTTAATCATCTTAGCATGATTCTTAAGTTAACTAAGTCAAATATACCCATTTACAGAAACGGGTCCACAATTGACAGAAAGCAGTCATTTCTGAAACCCAACTTTAAACAGGCATAACTCACAAACCACAAGGCCAAATACCACCAACTTTTAACAAAAGCTAGATACATGAATTATCTACAACTTTGTTATTCTCATATTAAGATGATTTTACAGTTAGAAGGGTCAACTAATCCAATAATTGCATCTCTATTCAAAACATAGATAGAAACTGATATGCCACTTTAAACAGCTATAAATGGAGTTATACATGTACTATAAATGTGATTCTAGACTTTTTAGAAAGCTTAGAAAATTCTAAACAACTTTGTTATAAACACCTAAAGCTAATTATACTATTAAGAAGGCCCCACAGTAAGAACAAGGAAACCCTCTCTGGTTTTGGGCAGAAACAACCACATAGATTTAAGCAAGTATAACTCAAGATCTACTTAGTAAAAAATCATGATATTTAACTTTTTGGAAAGCTTAAGAAAAGTACCACAACTCATGTATTTTCACCAAGTCATGATTCATAACTTAACTGAGCCAATTAATTCAAACATGCAGAACTGTTCAGAGTAGAAGCAAAGCAATATAGGGCATCTGTTATTTTTATAACTCTTAAACTATAAATCCTAAACTCTTGAAATTTTTATCAGACAACAACAATCACCTTAGTAGCACTCCACAAAAATTTCACATTTATTTGAGCATAAAAACTGCAGTTATGAAAAAGATAAGACATGGCAAGTAACAGGAACCTAGCTGCATAGATCTATTTTTACAGCAAAATATTTAAACTAAAACATGCCCTATTATAGATCTAGTGCATAGAGAATTTCACAAGGATTCCAAAAAGTTCCCATTTACTATTTTACGATTTTTCTACAAATTACTACGAATTTTCAAAGTGGAGCATTCAAATCTGCCAAAAATCAAAAGAAAATGAATCTAAATCTTGCACTTGGATCCCTGAAGTTTCCACAAATAAAACCCGAATGAACAGATCCTTTACTGCACTATTCATATGAGTCACAGATTCACAAACGATCCCTCCCTTTCTTCAAATTTATGCCTGAAGTCCTTCACGCGGTCAAAACAGAGGAGCCCACCGGGCTTGCTGTTGCCGGCCGGAGGAAGCTCGTCGGCGGTGATGGGGTGGCGGCGCAGCATCAGGGGGTCCACGCGTATCCACTGAGGCGCTCAGCTTGGCCGGAGACGACCCAAGGTGGCTCACCACCACGACGCCACCGCATTGCATGACGGCAATGGCGCTGATGATGGCGGCGATCTGCAGGAGCGAAGCCGGCGAAACAGCTCGATAGGAAGGTGCGGTGCGAATGGAGGAAGGAGTAGGCGAGGTTGGTGGGGCCTGAGGAAAAGCCAGAGCTGAAACGGGGTGGCCATGGAGCTTCGGCGGCGGCGGCCATGGTGGGCGAGCTCTGGCACGAGCGCACGACACCGAGAGCGAGCAAGAGCGCAGAGGAAAGGCCGAGGGAGTGAGGGCGAGTCGTGGTGGTGCTCCATTACATCGAGTGAGGCGCGGGGCACGCGGCAGAGAGCAAAGGCGCATGGCAACCACGTCCACAACACACGTCGTTCACTGAGGCGAAAATCCGAACAGGTGGCGGGCGACGGTGAGGGTGATGTGGGGAGTCGACTTCGGCCGTCTCGGGTGCGAATTGGACATTGGGCCTAAAACGAAGTTTGAAGCTCGCGAACTACTCTTCATTTTTCATTTAGAGACCAAGGTCATTAGAGCTCTTCAACAGTGGGTAATTAAGCCACAAATTGCTAGTGTCAGCGTATTGACAGCGACAAGCAAACGTTCAAATTGATGGTGAAAACGAGGTCAAACTGGTGCCATCTTTTTACATGCCCTTCTCCATGAACTTAGCTCCAACTTTCATTTTGGGGTCAAGTCAAGTTACTTAACGAAATTTGGAGAACGCGAGACGTCAATGCCGATGGCGATGAATTTCTAGACTTAGAATATTTCTAAGTGCTGAAATCAGCAGTAAATTCGATCTTGTGACCTCGATTTGACTTACTTCCAAGATGATCTAGCTCTTCGTCCAAAAACAAAGTTTGTTCTACATAATATGGACTACAACTTTCATTTAATGTCCAACCTCAAAACTGGTATAGATCCTGTTGTTCTACTTTGACCAAAGTAGGATCACGATGAAGCTTAAATTATCCTTTTTGATCCATTGGAGCATTTTCTTGGCATTTTCCCAACATGAATCTTTCATGACTTTTGTTGTAGAGTTTATCTAGAGTCATTTGGGTATGGTTGCAAGATTTGGTTGACGATCGAGAATTCCATTCACATTATAAAATAATTCAAGCAAGGACATAACTCGTCATTTCATGTGACTTCTTGATTCCAAACTTCACGAAACTTTTCCATGGATCAATATAGATGGGTATTGATGTGAGACACATGAAGATATTCCAATAACACCAGCCAAGCATATATCTTGAAAAGGGCCTATATGCAAAGCAAGGGTGCAATATCCAAGTTTAGGTTGTGGCTCATTTCCATAGGTTTGACCTTGACATCTTCATCATCACTTAATATGCCATGTTTGAGCTCAAACCCATTGCTTAACTGGTGGCAAACACCTAGGGTGTTACAGCTTCTTTCCCTGGCCTTTTGATTAGTATAAGTAGCTCCTAAACAGTTTAGTCACTTTTAATAACTCCAAAGTTACTAGAGAAGACTAAAGCCCTTTTAGTAGTTTTAATCATAGTGTTTGTTTGAAAAGTTACTAAAGTAACTAAAAGCTACTAAATTTAGTAGCTACTAGACGAACCAAACAAACCCTAAGTTCGTCAAATTGTACCTTAAGAGGAGAATCGAGATGCATGCAAAATACTTTTGAAGCAGGGTACCGTGCAACTAACTCCACAACACTAGATGTTTTTTTTTGTTGTTGTTGTTTTTGCGAATTACACAAGTAGCGTGATTTGAAAACAAATTTCTGCCTTGCTGAAAAGATGATGAAACCCCCAATCATTTTCACATTTTTTTCATTTCGGAGAAATTAAAATCTACTTAATGGATTAGGCTATTTGACTTGGAATTTGACATTCCATAACATTCCTAAGTTCACAAATAAGCATATCTCAAATTCATAGTCTGGGAGATGGAAATAGATTTTATAGATCACTATGCTATAATTCTACTCTTCAACTTATAGCACACTCTTCAACTCACTTTTCTACAATAGAAATGCAACATATAAGTATGTCCCCCTGTGTCCAACAATAAATATACAAATATATTTCATATACAACTATATTAGCTTAATTAATCTATATCTAAAATATAATTATTAGAATAAATTCAATTACAGGGATACAAACGGGCCCTTAAAGTAAATGAAAACGAAAGCGGGTGTATTGTATCGATCCTTGCTGGTGTGAAGTGTGATGATGCAGCTGTATATAAAATTTCAATCTGAAGAACAAGGCTTTGCTTTTGTCTTGCGCTTGCAGTAGCGAGCAGCACACGGGAACTGAGACCCAACATCAGGCCTGCTGTTACTTGTCAACAACAAATAAATAGTAAAAAAAGAAATCAGGCCTGCTGGCTGGCCCATATAAGCCATCCAGAGAACACTGTCACATGTACGGCGTCTGTATAAACTACTACTACTAGTACAAAATGTATGTATTATTACCTCATCTGACTTGAGACGATTTATATTTTCTTATTAACAAGAAACAAACAATGTGTTATATATGTGTGAGCCATCAGTCAGCTCGGCTGGCTGGTGGCAGCCCACTCATGAAAGCACTGTTAGGTTTATTTTTCAGTCATGTCCACTTAGTGAATAGTGCTTCCAGATAGAACAGTATTTTTTCTCACAACAATCATAGTCCAAATAGTATTTTGACTTATTTTTCAGTCCTGCCAAACAGGCCCGTTAGGCAGATCCCTGAGATACAGCAGTACCCATTTATAAAGCAGCCGACCAAAACCCAAACTGGTCATGATCAGCCGCCTAAATTAAATTAAATATCATCCACAAATCCCAACCGCATCCCCAGTGAGATTTAGCGATAATAATCAGAATATGATCCTCTGCTAACCAAATCTCACATGTGCTTGCAATGCATGTTGATTACTGCTAACAAATCTCACACACATGCATGGTGGCATCTGCTTATCGGCTGGCTAATAATTAGTCTCAGTCTGAACATGCAAGCAGCTAATACCTGTGCACGTACGACGTCACCATCACGTACGACGTCACCAAATCGGCGTATATGGCATCACCCAGAGGATTCAAACCAGACCAAATCACACAGCAGAATATATGGGACCAAGGCCAACTTCAGAGGATTCAGACTCGCTTGGGCCAAACACAAACCACTAGTCGTCTCCTTTTCCATTGCATGCCTTGGTTGGTTCCAAGTCAGTCAGTCACTCAACAGATGGACGGACAGACAGACAACTGAGAGCAACGGCAGGCGGCCGTCCTTTCTTCCTAACAGGCTAACAGAATTGGCCAACCTTTTTCTCATCTTGGCTATGTCAAACCGTGCTGCGGTGCAATATGCATAATTTTAGCATAATCATGTTCTCCTAGTTCCTAGAAGAAACACACAGCAATGGCAGCGTTCACGAAAAACACACAGCAATGGCGGAGAAAAAAGCGGCTGGCACGGTGGATTTGCCACTACCAGACTCTAATGGCCAGTAGCACCATCTCTCAAGTCTGAACTCTTTCTTTGAACATCACGCAAAAGATTTGTGTGCTTTTGATTAAGTGAGTCTCTAGCTGACTTTGGACGCAATACAAGACACTTTGGACGCGCGTAGTACAAGAAATCAGGTCGATCTCGGATGATTCATTATGCACCAAGAAACATTAAACCAGACAGGCTACCTAACCTCTGTTTGTTTTGGATTTTGCCCCCGTCTCCACAGCCTTCTGTATCTCTGACGTAAAGTTCATCGTCAACAGATGGAAAGATACCACGGTTCTCTCCCCCCCTTTAATTTGTGTCTTGATTAATTTTACTTTTTGTTTCCTGATTGTTTTAGTTATTCAACTAAATCAAGTGTTGTGTTTTATTCCAACGCTTACTTCCTAAACGCAAATCGGAGTACCGTAGTAAGGCCCAGATGCAAACCTAGAAATGCTCGGATTATTACAGGCGACATTACACCTGAACCTATTTCACATGCTGCTACAACTCCCCCCATTGCAGGTGCTGTTCATTTTGCAACCTTGCAGACTTATGTTCCCAGGATTTTTTTTTGATGCCTCTGTTGACTTACAAAATCCTACTTCAAGCAATCATACTGAAATTTGAGTTATCATTCTCACTCAACCTGCTAGGAGTATTCTCCATGCTTCTTCTTTTTTCCACGTAGCAATTGCTCAGGTCTTGGAACCCTTAGAGGTCAAAGCTCACGCCCTCCTTTTTGGGGTAGAGCTGGCTACTGCACTCGATCTTCACGACACGACTTTGTGCACTGACAATCAGGTGCTGGCCTCCATCTTGCTTGTTAGATCGCAACGCACTCATCTTAGACATTGGTCGAAGTGTCCTATCATTGCTGAAGGGAAGGACATCAATCAAACAGGAAGCTTCTCTGTAATCAAGGTGTATAAGATTTTGATTCTCTTGCTAAAAAGGGAAGATGAGCAAGCATCCCGAATTCATATCTTTTCTCTCGCTAGGCACTTGCTCATTCTCCAACCTGTAATGTCAAGCATGTGCTAGGAAACTTTGATTAGGGTAACATGACCCCCCATCTCTGTAACCTGTTTGTAATGCTATGAAAGTTTAAAATTTCAACAACAAAAAAAAAGAAGTGCCAAAAATGGTGATGATAGTTGGGACGCTTTTCGAGCCTTCCAAATATGGAGGAAGACAGATGTAAAGAAGGTCAAGAGGGCTGTCAAAAGGGCCCTACTTGACTGGGCTATGTATGACAAAGGACTTGAGAAATCTGGCAAGGCATATCATGAGTACTGTTTGTGATACCTTGTCCACCAGAAAGGAAGGACTTCCACAAGACCTTTTGTCAGGATGCTGTGAACGCATTAGCTAATTTGCAGAACTCATTCAGCCTATTCGCTGATTGGTTTCTGAGCTGATAAGCCCGGCTGGTGTTGATTTGTTGTGAGAGGAAAACACTGTTGACTGGCTGATAAGCACTGGCTGAAACCATCCAGCGTAAAAAGGCTGATTGTATGGACATCAAAAGATAAGATGTTCTGTGCCATGAAAGTGGAATCAATGCTGTTGAGGTGGATGCCGCCGTCAGAGTCTGTTGGCAGCGATCATTCAGACTACGAATATGAATATGGATGACAATGGCCGTGTTTATATATTTCTTCATGGTGCGTTAGAACTTGGTATGTTGTGTTCAGCGACCTTAGGTACTTGCATTAATCGGAAGACTACTCTGACATTCAGTGTCAGGATGACATGTTAGGTTTGGGCACAGTTTCCAACATGTGATCTTTGTAGTGTTACTGAGCAATTCGACTCATCTCTCTGTGTAAGTAAAATTTATGCCCAGATATTGTTTGTGATGTGCACCATTACAGTTGAAACTGTGCCAACGCTAGCTCTGAAGCCTGGAAGCTGGTTGTAATGATCACTATTACAGATAGTGATGGAATGCCACCAGACTGATCACAAAGAGCAGCATCTCCAGCTGACCTTTGGCACAAGATTTGCAGCCTTTTTTTTTAACAGAATTTCCACCTAACTTTCTATGCAATCCAAGAAACAGGCATGGGGGACTCACTAGTCGTTATGCACCAACAAAAAACACAGACATGCTACCCAACCTTAGTTACTTTCCCTTCTCCACAGGTCTGTTTTTTAAATAAAGCCTATTAAGTTCTAATGAAGAGGTGCATCAAATGCTTCCAAAGAGTGTAGCTTATCATCCAGCTCCACGACACCAGAGTTAGGTGCAGTGATTTGGAACTTGCTACAACTGATAGTGCACCAAAACTGGAAGGTAAGCATCGACACAGACACAAGACATGAAGCTACTGCTAAAGCATTTTGCTTCCTCTATCTATTAATCAGTTATTCAGTTCCTTAAATTCAAAGAGTCAAGGTAAAACAAGATCACTAGTAGAACGTATAAATACTGTAAAATTGCCATATCCGCACAATACAGGGCAATGGGAGGAGCAAAGATAAAGAAGCACATGATTTCAGAGGGAACAGATCTATTGCAAATGATAGCAAAAACAACATCATCTGTCGTCCTAACTATGCATACATAAAGCCTACTTCTCTTTATCAGAAACCTCATTGAAAGACAGGTCAAGGTATTCTGCTAGGCTCAATCCTGATGTTGATTTAATTTGGCCTTGAGCAGGTGTTTCCTTCTTTTTGCGCAGTGATTCTGGAAGCCAGGACTTGTTGGAGTCATACTCAGCCCTAGGTATTAGTATGTTGCCAACAGCAGGTTGCAAGTCCAACCAAGGGTCATCAAGCATTGACTTGTTGAAGTAACTCCGGCCTTGCCTGCCAGGATGGTTCTGGAAACCGACACCACCCCTCCCCCCTCTCCCCCTTGAACCTGGGCTGCCAAAGTAGTTGGGCTCCCTGCCACGTCCATAAGATGAGTGTGGGCCACCTCTTGGTCCATAATTCATTGGGCTACCACCTCGGCTGGGATTCGGGTGCCTGAACCCAGAGTTTGGTGAATTTGAATAAAAACCTCGACCTCGAGGAGCAGAATGTGAGCCCCAATGAGGTGGAGCGCGAGGAGGAGCTCCTTGGTATCCTGACATTGGATCCTGGAACTGCATAGGACTTCGCCATGGACTGCTCCCTGGTGCATCTTGTGGCATCGGGGATGGAGAGTGAACTTGTGATGGTATATGCTGCTGATAGTTGCTGCCATAGTTCCCTGGTCGAGAGTTAGAAACATTGGTCAAGGTGACATTCTACAGTAGTTATGACATCACAGATGGAACTGAAAAGGAATTGGTAGGTTAAGCATGCAGCAAACAGAAGAACTAAACAAGATTGCCATGCTAAGCACAAGAGAACAAATAGATGATAGCAATCCTTACATGTTAATAATGGAACCAGACACCCAAAATAGTTTGCATCCTCACTGGACACTAGTATATACATAAGTAATTTTTTTTTGCGCATAATATATACATAAGTAATGAAAACACTTTAGACTTCAGATCATTAACCCAAAAATTGTACTCTAAGTTTCTTTAATCAATCATATTCCTTAACCAGTTAGAACCTAGCTTGTATGCCACTACTGGGTTTTCTTAACCGCAATATATAATTCTCACTGGCATCCTTGTTTCTCTGGTTAACCGAATTCCAGCTACTGAAGTGTTATAAGAAACATGCCAAAATCCCTATAAAGTTTCAATCTTACAAATATCACTAAACTGGAATCCTAGAATATCATTCTTTCTATGGAGAACTAGATACCACATCCTTTTTATGCCATTGCTACCTAACAAACTACTTTCTGACAAACAAATTTTACAGAGTAATAAGCAAAAGCGCAAAAGAAAAGTTACAAGCTGATCGGATCATCTTAAACATGCAACATCAGCATGTTGGAAATTCGATATGCTCGAAGGAAAGAAAAGTTACAAGCTGACCTGATCATCTTAAACATGCAACATCAGCATATTGGAAATTCGATATGCTCAAAAGATGCTTAGATTTAACTAAGAGACATCACAGAGTAGCTTTAGAACAGAAGCGAGCCTTTTTCAATTCAACTGTAACACTCATAGAGAAGTTAAATCTGAATGCGGCTCCATTCAAGAAAAATCATGTATGTACCATTCTAATAGAACACATAGAAACCCTTATGGCGTTAAGCACAAGCTCGGCCACTGCCAACAGAACACATAGGCCGAATGCCCAGCTATAGAAGAACACTATTAAGCTGCATTATCTTTTTTTTTCTCTGCCTATAGGATGATGCCTGTTTTATACTTGCAGCAGGGAGGGTTTTTGTTAAGGTTTAGATTCAATTGAGTATGGCGAGGTGTAATTACGGCTTCCTACTACAATACTAGAAATCAGAAAGAGGGTTTTGTTAATGTTTAGATTCAATCATGAGTATGGAAAGACTGAATTGTGCAGGATATGCAACCCTAATCCGACAACCGACATTAGCAGGGAGAAGAGGAAGGAAAAGAGTAGCATAAGCTAGTAGGTGCGTGTAGGGTAGTACGGACCGTAAGCCGGCGGAGGCGGGGCGTAGCAGGCGGGAGGGCCCTTGCGCTTGTGGGACCAGGTGGGATTTGTTGCGCCGCCGGAGTGGGAGGAAGTGAAGGCGGCGGCGGGGTTGGTGTAGTAGTCGAACCGCTGGGGCGGGGGCGGGCACACGGATGCGGCCTGGTCCCCCGGGAGGTCAGGGTCTGGGAGGAGGCTCCCCGCGGGCGCCGGGGGAGGAGCCCCCGCCGGCGACGCGTTTGCGGCGGAGCGGAGGGCTAGGAGGCGCTCCCGGCGCTGAGAGGAGGACTCCTCCGCTTCGTGCTCGCCGCTGTCCATGCCGATTCTGGTCGATCCCTGTTTGCCGATAAGTCGATCCGGATTGGAGTTAGAAATGAGTTATAAGCATTAAAGGTCATTGAAAAAGGATGACTTATAAGAGAGAGGGTGAACAAACTTAAATGGGTGACTTAACCCTACAAAATAAGTCACTTTTTTCACTTTTTAACTTATAAGTCCACAAAAGAAAGTAGATAGCAAAAGTCATTATTAAAGTTAGATACTTACATATGGAAAACCCTACAACTTTTAGGGATTCCACAAAAGAATCATCGAGAAGAGCTTAAATGTCATCACATTGACTTTTGCTATCTACTTTCTCTGTCCCTTCAGAAAAAAAGTCTCACTTTTTGAGAAATCAAAGAATGTAAATTTTTATTAATATTTATGATGTGTAATAAATATTACTAGATTAATTATGAAATATATTTTTATAATAAAGCTAATTGAATGTTCAAATGTAGATAATGACTTTTATAAATCTAGTCAAAATTAAAATTATCTGACTCCTCGATGCTTTCATTCTTTTTACCATGAAAAGGGTACATATAACTTTTACTACAACATGATGAATAAGCTAACCTAGCACTTGAACCAAATTAGCTTGGCCTCTCATGACTACATCGGAAAATAGGCGAAATCGTAGATGGGTGTGCGTATGGTGCGTGGTTTTTGCAACATGTCGGGTTCATAAAATCGGGGTCCCTCATGGACTAGCTTCCCAGCAAAGGCTCGGCCCAGCAAGCGACATTGCGAACGGCACGCAACTCATGGGCCGGCCCAAAAAACCTAAACGACAGGTCGAAAGGGCGATCCAAATCTCCAACCGGAAGGCCTGGCCGAGGAGGAACGACGTTCACTTCTGACTCCGGCCCGCCTCTCCGACTGGAAGAAGAACATCGCTCGCTTCCGACTCCAGCCCGCCTCTCCGACCAGAAGGCCTGGCCAAAACACCACTTCCGACTCCAACACGCGTCTCCGACCGGGGATGTGCCGAATCCCTGCTTACAGCTCATCTCCGATTGGCGCAATCAGAGCCGACTGGGACCAACCGACCGGGGATGCCCGTTCGGTAAGGATCAGGAAACGGACGGAGAAAGTAAGGCATGGCACTCAAGTCAACCGCAATACCAAGGATCGTACCCTGTGCACCTACAGGACAATACCCTGCAACCTTCCTGGCATGACAGAACCCAAGCAGTGTTGTAGGCGCCGACATTTTCCTACAATGTTGTGGGCACCATCAACTCTCATACCAGACAAACACGGTAAGGCTCTATCGATGTTTCACCACCGATAGCCTGCCACGGGGTCCCCGGGCACTTTGTTCGAGCTTCAGCGTATGTGGAACTCGATGGTGAACGCAAGAGACAGTCGATTTATCCTGGTTCGGGCCCTCGACCATGATCGAGTAATAGCCCTACGTCCAGTCGACGTTAGCCTTGCATTGGATTGATTGTGAAGTATTGTGTTGTCTCGTCTTTAGGAACCTTGCCCTCCTTTATATAGTTAAGAGGTCAGAATCCTAGTCTGTTTACAATAAGAGTTTCTAGTATGAATTACAGAGTAATACTATTACTAAGATTACATGGGAAGAATCCTAGTTAGACTAGATCTTCTCCCTCCTTGCGGGGTATCCCGTGGGTCTCGCACCGACAAGTCTCCGAGCACTTCATGGTTGAGCTCTGGAAGCCTCGTCTTATTCTTTCAGGTCTTGCCGAGCAGGATCAAGCGTCGGCCGAGTGCTTTCTTGAGCGAAACCGTGTAGCGCTTCGTGAGATCTTCGCGTGGTGTGTACCTTTTTGAAGAAAAAAATACTCCCATTTGGGTGTAGCCCCAGAGCCTCATGCTATTTGGCACAAGGAGCTGGAGGGTCTTCTCTTGAAATTGCTCTGATTCTTCGTCGAAGGGCTCCTGAGCATATATCCGGGTTCTTTATCAAAAAGAGCTCGAATATAGTTAGGTCCGGGTTCTTCTTGTCGTTAGGCCTTGAAGTGGTATGTCTTGAAGAAGTCTTTTTGGTGATGTGCGCTTTTTTGAAGAAAAAAGTGCACTCACTGAGTGTAGCCCTCGAGCCTCTTGCTATTTGGAACAAAAAGTTGGAGGGTCTTGAATCTTATGTTGAAGTGGTCTGTCTTGAAGAAGTCTTCTGGGTGATGTGCGCTTTTTCAAAGAAAAAAGTGCACTCACTGAGTGTAGCCCCCCGAGCCTCTTGCTATTTGGAACAAAGAGTTGAAGGGTCTTGATTCTGAGTTGTTCAAGTTACTAAAAACCTCTTCTGTTGCAGCCCCCGAGCATATACCCGGGTTCTTTTATCCGAAAAGAACTCGGATATAGGATCTTGGCATGTTCTCTGGTAGTCTGTTGTTGTCAGATGTAGTTGTATGATGGTGGTTGATAGTAAATGCTGTTTGTTCACGAGTTGTACAGTGTTGGTATATTCTTCCGAATATGCTCGTTCTTGAGTACTGCTCCTTCACGCCTGAGTCCTCTTTTATTGAATTATGTCTTTTCACTATGTCCTTTGTTAGGTTTGTTTCGTTGGTGCTCCCGGTCCATGTGCACCGCTTCTTTTGCCTATAAATATCCTTCTTGTGTGTTGTTTTGATTCATCGAGCATTTTGTTGCGTGGTCTTAAATCTCCGTAGTCATGAATACGATAGTTTGTGAAGTAGAGCAGTCCCGGGCGTATTTTGCAGTTTTTGTGTATCTTGTCATAGCTGGAGGGAGTCTTGTGATAGGGATTGGAGGTAGACTAATCCCGCAGCAGCATTGTACTTGGAAGTACGTGGCGGTAGTCGGTGGGAGTCTTGTGATGTGGGATACATTCCTTCATCTGGCAGTTCTGGGTTGATCCTCGTCGCCTACCCTGGGACTGTCCGGTGCAGATCAACACCATATCCAGCATCACATCGGACTTGGGTAGACAGATGCCTGCCGACCTTCTCTGCTCCATGTTGTCCCGCTGTGCTGCTGATTTCTGCCTTGGATGCACTGCGTCCGTCCTTTGAAGAAAACAGTATAGCCGAGTGCGGTTTGTTCTACCGAGTAGCAATTTGGAACACGTAGTCGTTCCAGATCCTAGCTGTGTCTGGGTTCCTCTTTGCTACCTTGCTTGTCGTAGTACTGAGTTCGTTGGGTCTTGTAAGATGTGTAATCTTCTAGTTTTTGAAATCATTTATAATGGAAAGAATCTTGTCTTCTGAGTTGTCATTCTTTATTCTGCTGATGTCCCAGTGGTTTATGAGATTTCTGAGTTCTTTCTATAAGGACCGGGTTGTTGCATTCCTTGTGAGGTAACCCTTCGTTGCTTCATGGTTGATGAGTTGTTTTTGTAGCAATATGATAACTCTGTCGTGGTGTTGGATGGATAAGTCTGGAATCTGCCCGTTGAACTGTACCGTTGTGTGGATTTGTACCGTTCGTCATTTTAGCTATGTTAGTAAATGGACTGTTACGCTCTCATGCCGTGTTTAAACGGGCCAGGTGGGCCGCGTTTTACTGCTGTAAAATCTATTTAAGGGCCTTTCTTCTTCTTTTTCTTTACTGCCCTGCTTTTGCCTTGAAACCCTAGTCTTCAAAACTCCACCGCCGCCATTGTCACCGTCATCTGAGCACCGTCACCTAAACATTACCTTTCCTTAGTGCTTTTATTGCTTTCGCTAGTATATGGGTAGCAAGAAAACAACGAGCAAGTCCCAGGCAGCCTTTGTGGACGAGGAGGCATCACTTTCTGTGATTGAGAATCAAGAGTTCATTGCCATGAGGGCTACTCAGAAAATCTAGCCGGCTCCGACTACGACTGAGGATCAGTTGTGTGAGCTCGTTAGCGATGGTCTGATCCAGAGTAAGGATATTGCTAATTGGAAAGCTCCGAGCGAGCATCGGGTCCCAACTCCAGGTCCTGGTGAGATTGTTCTTTTTGTCTCCTTTATCCGTGCTGGACTCTGCCTTCCTGCTTCTGCTTTTCTTCACCGATTTCTTAGCTATTTTGGGATTAGCCTGAATCATCTTGCTCCCAATGCTGTCCTTCATCTTTCTGTTTTCGTTCACCTTTGTGAAACTTTACTTGGAATTCCTCCTTCTCTTTCTCTCTTTCATTATTTCTTTCGTCTAAAGCCACAACCCCGCCGCGATGGCACCAATGTTCTTGGTGGCTGTGGGATTCAGTTTCACTAGGGTCTTAAGAGCAAATTCTTTGACTATGACCTGGTTGATTCTGTGAGGGATTGGCATGCCGACTGATTTTATGCCATCAAGTTGATTCCTCTTCTTTCCGTTCATTCTGGATCTGGTCCCTTGGTTAATGACCGATGGGAAAAGAACCCCTTAATGACGGATGAGAGCCAAGCGATCAAGCCATTGCTTGAGAGGATATGTACTCTAAAACAACAGGGCTTGACTGGCTTTGGTATCATCTCGAGTTTTCTTCGCCGCCGTGTTCAACCTCTAAAGGAGCGAGATAACTTTGGTTTTGAGTACTCTAGGGCTGAGGATCCTTCTCGTATGGTCCCTGCCCTTGAGTTGACTAACGAGGAGGTGCTCGAGCGCCTTCAGAAGATGTTGAAAGGAGTAAGTGTCGTCCCGCATGCTATCGTAGAGTATTGTGCTATGAACCTGCCTCCTGCTGTGAGTTGTTTTTTCTTGTGCGGGTACTTTTTGAATTTTCTTTCCTGTCTCCACTTCTTGCTTAATCTTTCTTGTTTGGTTGTTTTACTCTTTTATAGGAATTGGGGCGTAACTTCGTTGATCCGATCCCCCTTGATGTCTGTCCTGCCATAGTGGAGACTGGGGATAGTCTTGCTGGGGCTTCTTTAACCAGTAAGTTTCAAACCACCACAATGTTTCCTGGTGTTTCTTCCACGGTTTCTGATGTATATGTGGAGTATGTTCCTTGTCCAGTTCCTCGAGGTCCTCGTAGTGTTGGGAAAAGGGGGCGAGCTGAAGGTTCTTCTTCTGGTTTGTCCGCTGCCAAGAAGTCTCGCTAGTTGAGTACTTGTCCAGGTACTCCAGTTGTAGGTAGCGTGCTCCTAGGTCAGCATATTAATACGTTTTATCTTTTTGTGGTTTGTTTGTGCCTTGAACCAAGTACTTTTTCTCCTTTTTTAGATGGCGCTATGGCTGCCTTGCTTGAGAGTGAGGAAGATGAGGACGATGATGCGCCCCTTGTTCCGCGTCAGTGAGTTGTTTCTCTATTTTTCTGTTGTTGAACACCTCTTCTTGTTCTAACTTTGGACTTGTCCTCTTGTAGTAAGCGGCCGTCGAGCTTGAGTTCTTCTGGGGCTCCGGTATCGGCCGCGCCGCTCCTGTCACAGAGCGGTGTTGACATTTTTGCTGCCATAGTTCCTCCTATAAGGTCTTCTTTTGGTTTCATGAAGAAGAAGATAGCTGAGTGAGTGATTCCTCGTTATGTTTCTTTACTTCTGTTTTCCCTTTTCCTGACTCATATTCTTATCATCGAGTTTCTTTATCATCTTGCAAACCCTTGCCTTCCCTTAATCCTCCGCCGACTTCTTGTCGGTCCTCTGATGTGCCTCTGTGTGCTGAGTCTAGGGACTTGGCATGTACGGTCAATGAGGTGGCTGTGAGGGAGACAGGGTTCCTTGATGATCACGCTGCTGCTGACTCGGTGGCTCCGGAAGTGACCATGGCTACGACGGTGGGTTCTTCTGAGGAGGTAGCCGGGGCTTCCCAAGATATGGCCCTGGCCTTGCCTTCTTCGCATCGCGCGGCTTCTCCCTCTACTCCTCTTGGTACCGGTGCTCGGCGCTTGAATGATGATGTGTTGTAGTAGTTTGATGCCACTCATCGTTTGTCAGAGCTGACTGCTGCCTGGAGAACCCTTGCAACTTCTTTTGGGGAAAAGCTCTAGGTAAGTTTTTCTGAAGTTCTTTCTTTGGATGTTTGTCTTTGTCTTGTTCTTATGCCCTTTCTCTCTCTCTCTCTCTCTCTCTCTTTTTGTTCAGTCTTTTTCGGGAATCATACCAACTTCTTTTTCTCATCTGAAACCAAGAAAAAGTTGTCTTCTGAGGTAAGTTCCCTAAAAGCAGAGCTTGATCTCTGTCGGGCCGAGCTGGATACCGAGCGTCAAATGCACCAAAAGGAGGAAAAGGCTCTCCATGCTCGAGTGGTGGAGGTAGAGAAATAGAGAGATGCTATAGTGGAGGCCATGAAGAATGAGTGCAATGGTATTGCAGGTTCTTCTTGTTTCCTTTTGTATTCTAATTTCCCTTTCTGCTGACTTGTTTTTTGGTGCTTGTTCTAGCTCTCCAAGTTGAAAAACAGAAGCTCTCGGAGGGTATTGAGGAAATGAAGATAACTGTTCACAATAGTCACAACAGGGCTGAGGAGGTAATTACTCGCGCTGAAGAAGAACTCGCGCTTGCCAAGTTGATTAGGCGTGGAGCTGACAGGGATCTTGTGCAGGTCCAAAAGACTGTTGAAGACTTGACTGGTAAGTTGGCGACGGCTACCGAGAACTGGAATGCTTTGTGGAAATCCTTTCGGTCAGTAGCCGGTCTTCTCCGGACTTCAGCGGATGATGGTCAATCTTGGGCTCAGTTTATTCCCCAAGTGTCGACCCGTTTCCAGGAGTTCGTGAAGAGGTGCGCCCAACTGTGTACCAGAAATGTTCTTGCCCAGGTCCGGGTTCTTTCTCCGGAGTTTCCTTTGTCCAAGGATGCTGATGAAGCCAAGAGTCAAGAATATCTGGATGCTATTGAGAAGGTGGAGCCTGAGGTTGAAGATTTAGCCAGGAGGATTGTTGATAATCTTAACATTGATATTTCTTCTCCTGATGACAATGCTTGATGTAATTGACCTTTGTACTCCAGTTTCTTTAATAGAACACTATACTTCTTTTTAAATGAAGATTGAATGAAGATTCTTTATTTTTTGTTGATGTCTTCTTTGCTTGTATTTCTTCGTCTTGTAGACAACCCGGTTTAGGTAGATCGTTGTTTTGACAAACTTTCTTGATCTATTGAGTGCTTTTCTGGCTCTCGTTTGTGCCGTGTAAACAACTCGGTATATGTAGATCGTTATCTTGACAGACTTTCTTGATTTGTCGAGTGCTTGTCTGGCTTTCGTCTGTGACTTGTAAACAACTTGGTATAGATCGTTGTCTTGACAAACTTTGTGTTCTTGTTAGTACTGAAAAGACTTAGAACCGGTGATCTTAAGTATCTTCAGCTTCTTCTTTTCGAGCTTTTTTGCTTAACTCGAGATGTGATCAGTATCTGATCCTTTCCCTGGTTGCAAAAACATCATAGGATCGATAATCCCCCGAGCACTTCATGGCTGAGTTCTGGAAGCCTCGTCTTGTTCCTTCAGGTCCCACCGAGTAGGTACAAGCGTCGTCTGAGTGCTTTCCTGAGCGAAACCGTGTAGTGCTTCTTGAGATCTTCTAAGTGATGTGCGCTTTTTTGAAGAGAAAATTACATCCATCTGAGTGTAGCCCCCGAGCCTCTTACTATTTGGAACAAGGAGCTGGAGGGTCTTGTCTTGAAATTACTCTGATTTATGCTCAGGCTTAATTTCAGTCGTTTTGCTTTTTTGTTCTGGTGTTAGCTTATTAGCTACCCTCATCGGCGGGCTCAAGCATCTTTTCAGCTCTTTTGCTCTCAGCCGGTATGCTCAGGCATATTTTTAGCCATTTTGCTTTTTGGTTCGAGTGTTAGCTTATTAGCTATCCTCATTGGTGGGCTCAAGCATCTTTTCAGCTCTGTTGCTTTTGGCCGGTATGCTCAGGCGTATTTTCAGCCATTTTACTTTTTTGGTTCGGGTGTTAGCTTGTTAGCTACCCTCATCGGTAGGCTCAAGCATCTTTTCAGCTCTTTTGCTCTCGGCCGGTATGCTCAGGCGTATTTTCAGCCATTTTGCTTTTTGGTTCGGGTGTTAGCTTATTAGCTACACTCATCGGCGGGCTCAAGCATATTTTCAGCTCTTTTGCTCTCGGCCGGTATGCTTATTGGAAACAACTCGGGGAAAGCCATAATAAGACATATGTTGTTGAAAAACCATCTTTATTGATCGCGAACGTTGATAAGCCATAATAATACATATGTCGTCGAGGAACACCATCTTTGTTGATCACGAACATTGATCTCTTGTGGCTTGTATATATATTGTTCCTTGAGTTGTTTTCATGCGTAGAATCTTCTTAGCTAGCTAATGTGCCATGTATTGTTGACTGCTTTTCCATCTTCAGTTATCAACTTGTACGTGCTTGGTCCGGTGACTTTTGTGACGATAAAAGGACCTTCCCATGGACTGAGTAGTTTATGGCGTCTGTCAGTTTTTTGTATTCTTCTTAGTACTAGGTCTCCGATTTGCAGTGATCGAGGCTGGGTATTCTTGTTGTAGTGGCGTCTTAATCCTTGGAGATATCTTACTGATTGAAGGGTAGCGTTTACTCTGACTTCTTCTATACTGTCGAGTTCTAATCTTCGGATGCGTTCTGCTTCTCCTTGGTCATATTCTTCTATCCTTGGTGACGTCCAGATCAAGTCGGCAGGTAGTACGGCTTCTGATCCGTAAACTAGGAAGAAAGGTGAGTATTCGTTGGCTCTGCTTGTTTGAGTTCGTAGCCCCCATATGACCTTGTGTAATTCTTCAATCCATTTTGATCCATAATCCACTAGTTCTTCATACAATCTTAGTTTTAATCCAGCTAGTATGAGTCCATTAGCCCTTTCTACCTGTCTGTTGGCCACTGGATGTGCGACCGACGCGTAGTCTATGCTGAAACCGCAATCCTGTGCCCAACTTTTGAATTCTGTAGCTGTGAAGGGAGATGCTAGATCTGTGATGATTCGATTGGGCATGCCGAAGCGGTGTATAATGTCTTGGATGAACTCGACTGCTTTGGCTATGCTATATTTTGCGAGTGGTTTGTATTCAATCCACTTGGTGAACTTGTCAATTGCTATGAAGATGTACTCGAAACCGCCTTTTGCTTTCTTGAGAGGTCCTACTTGATCTAGCCCCCAGCAAGAGAAAGGCCAAGCGGGTGGGATGTAGGTGAGATTATGTGCTAGCACATGAGCTTGTCTTGCGAACATTTGACAACCTTTGCATTTTCTGACAAGTTCTTCTGCGTCTTTCAAAGCGGTTGGCTAGTAGAACCCGGTGCAGAATGCCTTGCCGACCAGTGTTCTTGAGGCGGCATGATTTCCACAACAACCTGAGTGTATTTCGTCTAGGATCTCTTTGCCATCTTCAAATGAGACACATTTTAGGAGTACTCCTGATGACACAGCTCTTCTGTAGAGCTTGTCCCCTACTAGGATGTAGTTCTTGCTTCTGCGAACAACTCGGGTAGCTTCCTCTTTCTCTGCTGGCAACTTATTCTCGGGTTGTTTGATAGAGGGAGCTGATAACTCCTCTATGAATACACCGGGTGGGACCTTCGCCCTATCCGATCCGAGCTTGGCGAGGACGTCTGCCGCAATATTAGAATCACGCAGGACATGTAGAATTTCTAATCCTTGAAAATGTTTTTTGAGCTTTCGTATTTCAGCACAGTAAGCGCCCATATTTTCTTTTGTGCAGTCCCAATCTTTGTTGACTTAATTGATGACTACTGCCGAATCGCCGTATACAAGTAAACGCTTGATTCCGAGGGTAATTACCACTCGTAGCCCGTGGATGAGGGCTTCATATTCTGCTTCATTGTTTGTAGCTTGCCATAATATCGGAAGGACATACTTTAGTTGTTTTCCATCTAGAGAAATGAGGAGAACGCCTGCACCGGCTCCGCCTAGCTTGAGTGATCCATCAAAGTATATCTTCTAATGATCAAGGATGGTATTTGACATAGGTTGTTGAATTTCTGTCCACTCGGCAACAAAATCAGCCAGGGCTTGAGATTTAATTGCCTTCCGTGGGGTGAAATCGATATTGAGAGCACTAAGTTCAACTGCCCACTTAGATATGCGCCCTGTTGCGTCTCTATTGTGTAGGATGTCTTCGAGTGGGAAATCTGTCACCACGGTAATCTTGTGGCTTTCAAAATAGTGGTAAAGCTTGCGTGAAGTGATCAGGAGGGCGTAGAGTAGTTTTTGCACATGCGGGTACCGGATTTTTATTTTGACAGTACTTCGCTGATGTAGTATACGGGGCATTGTACTTTATATACACGCCCTTCTTCTTCTCTTTCTATGACAATCGCTGTGCTGATCACAGTAGAAGTTGCCGCAATGTATAGCATCATGTCTTCGTATTTCTTTGAAGGTGTGAGAATGGGCGAGGAGGTGAGGTATGCCTTGAGCTTCTTGAAGGCTTCGTTGGCTTCTTCTGTCCACTCGAACTTGTCTGTCTTCTTTAGCAGTTTAAAGAAAGGTAACCCTTTTTCGCCGAGTCTTGATATGAAACGATTGAGGGCCGCCATGCAGCCTGTTAGTTTCTGCACATCTTTGACACTTCGAGGAGGGCCCATCTCTGTTATGGCTCAAATTTGCTTAGTGTTTGCTTCGATTCCACGATGACTGACCAAGAATCCGAGTAGTTGTCCTGAAGAAACTCCGAATACACACTTGTTTGGGTTCAATTTCCACCTTCATCTTTTCAGGTTTTTGAAGGTTTGCTTCAAGTCTTCAATTAGTGTGTCCGGGTTCTTTGTCTTTACTACTACATCATCCACGTATGCCTCTACGTTTTCACCGATCTGATCACCAAGGCACGTTTGGATAGCTCTTTGGTAAGTGGCTCCAGCATTCTTGAGTCCAAATGACATGGTTTTGTAGCAGTAGGCACCGAATGGAGTGATGAAAGATGTATTGCTCTGGTCTTGTTCCTTTAATGCGATCTGGTGGTATCCTAAATAGCAATCGAGAAAGGATAATAGGGCAGATCCTGCTGTTGAATCAACTATCTAATCAATGCGTGGTAGCCCGAACGGATCTTTTGGGCAGTGTTTGTTGAGGTCTGTGTAGTCGACACACATACGCCACTCGTCCGTATTCTTTTTCTGTACTAGAACTATGTTTGCTAGCCAATCTGGATGAAGGATCTCTCTGATGAACCCGGCTGCCATTAGCTTTGTGATTTCTTTTTTAATTGCTGCTTTCTTGTCGGGTGAGAATCGTTGTAGTTGTTGCTTCACAGGCTTGGAGCCTTCATTGATATCAATTCTGTGCTCAACCAACTCTCTTGGGACACCTGGCATGTCGGCCGGCTTCCAAGCAAAGATATCTTTGTTGTCCCGAAGAAAGTTGGTGAGCGCGAGTTCCTATTTTGCGGAGAGGTGGGTGCTGATGGTTGCCATTTTGGAGGGATCACCGGTGCCCAGGTCGCTTTGCTTGATGTCGACTTCTTTTGGTGGTGCGAGGATGCTGGGTTTTTTAGCTTGTATCTCTAGTTCTTCTGAGCTTATTTCTGCTGCAATAGTGGCTATTTCTTTTCTACCATCGGTGGCTTGTGCTTTTGCTGCAATTTAGATTGCCTGAACATCGTAGTTAAAAGCACGCTTCAAATCACTTCGAAGAGAAAGAACACCGTTAGGCCCTGGCATCTTAAGCAACAGGTACGGATAATGTGGTATCACCATGAGTTTTGCTAGTGTTGGGCGCCCGAGGATTGCGTGATATGATGAATTGAAGTCTACAACTTCAAACTTGATGAACTCTGTACGGTAGTTCGAGGGAGTTCCAAAAGTAACCGGTAGAGTGATTTGTCCAAGTGGCATCGCTGCCTTGCCGGGTACTATGCCATAAAAAGGGGTGCTCGTTGGTGTAATCATCCCAGCGAGTTGAAGTCCCATCTTCCTTAGCGTTTCTAAAAAAATGATGTTGAGTCTAGCTCCTCCATCAATTAGTACTTTTGTGACAGTCATACCGGCAATAGTTGGATCTAGAACCAGTGGGTAATGGCATGCGTTTCCTACGCTAGTCCATTGGTCTTCTCTTGAGAACTAGATTGGATACTGTGACCAATTAAGATATCTTGGAGTAGCCGGTTCTGCTGCCATGATGATTCGTAGAGCTAGATTTTCTTGATGTTTTCTTCTAGAATCTAGGACCCCGGCAAAGATCATTGCTACTGTCCCCCTGGATTTTTGAAATCCCTTGTCTTTGTGGTTGTCTTCATCTTTTTTTGATTGTCTTCTTTTGTGTTTCCCTTACTATCTTTTCTTATGTATCATTCATTGAAGGTGAAACAATTTCCGATGGTGTGATTTCCTTTAGGGTGCAAGATGCACTGCATGTTTTCAATGTCATCATATCTTTTGGGTTTGGAAAACTTCCTTGATTTGTCAGCCACCGCTATGGTGTTGTCTGATCCACGCTTCCTTTCCTGATGTCTGTTGTTTCGATGATTTTGCTTGTCTAGGGTTGTCTTGGTTGTTTCTATCCGGGAACCTTTCTCGTGTCTTCTCCTCTATAGTAATCATCTTTTCTACTGTTCGTCTGAATTCTTCATTGTTTCTCGGGTTTTCTTTGCAGAAGTCTTGAAATTGCCACCTAGCCATGATTCCGTGAGAGAAAGCTTCGATTACTTCTCGTTCGGTGATGTCATGTACTTGAGCACGTAGTTCGCCAAATCATCGATAGTAATTTTTGAGACTTTCACCTCCTTTTTGCTTGAGTCCTTTTAACTCTACGTGGGTGATTGGGTGTGTAATGATACCCGCGAAATTTTCATAGAAAGCTCTTTGCAAGTCCTCCCAATTTCTGATTGATCCTGGATTCAATTTGTCGAACCATTGAAGGGGCATGGTTTTTAGGGCCATGGGAAAGAACAAGGTCTTGATATCATCATAGCCGTTCAATCGATTCATAGTAAATTATGATTTGGTCTTGCCATCATAGTTAGAGTGGTTCTTGGCTTGAACTTGTGAGGTAGTCGTATTGAAGCAAGTCTGTTTGCAAAATAGGAATCTATCGTGCGTTCGATAGGTGCGATTCCGCACCCCTTCTTGCCAACCTGTCTTCTTGGAATTGTTTGACCTTTCTTGGTTGTTCGATTCGGTCGTTTTGACTATGGTTTCTTCTACTTTCTCTGTTATGACCTCCACTTGGTCCAAGTCTTTCGAAAGCGGACTTCCTTTGATTTTGATCTTTCTGCTCATGAGATGTTGACCTGGCAGGTAGTCTTGAGCGGGTCCTTCCATCGTGTGTCCTTAGGACTATTGTCCGGAGAAAGTCCCGGAGATGTTCTTGTTTTTCACTGGGATGTGAGGTCGCTCTGAGTTCTTCTAGTGCTTCTTGGATCTTGTCGTAGGGTGTATTCGCCGCTCATCCTTCTTCGACCTCTCGCTCTGATTTTCTTCTATTGTACTCAGCCAGATCTGACTCATATATGATCCAAGCTTCCTTGTGCGCTGCCTAGCATGGCGTTGGCGTCCTTGTTTCAATTTGTTCTTTCTTTCTCTGGCTTGTTTTTGAGTCTTGTTCTCACCATCGTGCCCCTGGGCAAAGGGTGATATGTTGGACTCAGATTCATCCGATGACCTGATGTCGGGCGCTTTTAGGGGGACCAATGGTGATCGAGGATGGTGAACCATGAATACTTCTCGTGCATGAATTGTTCCGCTATCGGCATTGGTTTCCACACTATCGGAGTAGTTGATAACTTTAGTAGAGGATTCAAGGTCGCAGATCGAGTCTCCTTCTTGGTATGGTAGAATTGTTGTTGTTGTAGTGCCGACTAGTCGAGTATCGCTATCTTTAGGAACAGAACCGGCTAGTGGACGATGTAGTCTTGAGATGTTATAGTTAGTACGAGAGCTTCCTGAGCTCCTTTCAGTGGCATTCTGAGCACTGGATTGAGGGACCCTTCGAGCCATGCCTGATAAGATTTTGCCATATTGTAGAGTCCAAACGGAAAAGGATCTGACTTCTTGAAAAGATTCTGAGTGTAATCCAAGTTGTATTCTTGATATGCCGAGGCCATGTTCTAGAGCCCCATCGGAAAAGAACTCGGTTTCTCGAAAGAACTCGGGTAAGACTCCATCTCGGATGTAGAGCTTGAGTTCGAGTTGGATGCGCAAAGCCACGAAATCTAAGTTGAATCGGACGTCACGAGCTGCGCGAATCTTTCGGTGAGCTGATCTGTCGTAGTCGCTAAAATAGAAAAGTCTTCATGGTGAACCGAATCTTCGAGGAGATGGCTTTGGAGCTTGCCATCATCGCCTGCCTCGCAGATCCGTGAACCAAAGATGAAGGTTGATCCCGTTGAGAAGATCATGTTGTCAAGGTCTATCGAGCTCTTAGATGCAAATTCGCCAAAAGCCCCTACCTAGCATGCCAGCTGTCGATGTTTCACCACCGATAGCCTACCACAGGGGTCCCCGGGGCAGTTTGTTCGGGCTTCAGCGTATGCGGAACTCGACGGTGAACGCAAGAGACAGTCAATTTATCTTGGTTCGGGCCCTCGACCGTGATCGAGTAATAGCCCTACGTCCAGTCGACGTTAGCCTTGCGTTGGATTGATTGTGAAGTATTGTGTCGTCTCATCTCTAGGAACCCTACCCTCCTTTATATAGTCAGGAGGTCAGAATCCTAGTCGGTTTACAATGAGAGTTCCTAGTAGGATTACAGAGTAATACTATTACTAAGATTACATGGGAAGAATCCTAGTTAGACTAGATCTTCTCCCTTCCTTGCGGGGTATCCCGTGGGTCCCGCACCGACAGGCTCCTTCCACATGCATCTGGGCATCAACAGTGTTGTGGGCGTCGGCATTTACCATACCAGACGAACATGGTAAAACCCCCTACATGCCTCTGGGCATCAACGGTATGGCAGGCACCGAAGTTTGCCATACCAGAAGAAGAAGACGCAACCTCCTAGCTACATCTGACATTAAACAGTATTGTGGACGCCTACCATTATCTGGTACCCGCCGGCGTGGGCAACAAGACTTAGTAGCATATGTATTCTCTCTCACACACTTGTAATGTCATCCCCTTCATCTGTAAAAGGGGATGCCCCCTCTCCTAACGTTGGGATTGATCAAGTTCACTAACACACAACAACAGAACCACTAGGTTCAAACCTCGAGCACACGCTCAAACACTTAGCACATAGCGGAGCTCCCGTTACTCTTGGCCCTTCATACCAGAGTCCGACCGGACCTCTTGTGCCCTCCAACTTTCTCCCTTCCGTTTGTAACCCCACAGCAAACTTCGAGCACCTAGGCTCAGGAATAAAGTCAGCGACTGACTCAAACTAGACGTAGGGCACATTGCCTGAACTAGTATAAACCCTGTGTCATTGAGTGCTAGGCCACCTCCGATCACAACGTACAACAAAACTACAAATATTTACGTGTTGGTCACTTTCTGCACCGATAGTTGGCGTCGTCCTTAGGGAAGACGTTGTACGTTCACACTTTTTGGTCATCGGATGACCCACTTTTCCGCCACTGTCACCATGGCGGGCTCAAGCGATACGACTCGCTTCGGCTCACTAGAGTTTTCTGCACTCCCACCTGTGGGGATGTGGGTTCTGCCTATCTTCAAGCCATCCCAGGCCTTCCTCTTTGGAAGCCTGGACTTCATCGCCGATCGGCTCAGCGTACTACACCTCCATGAGGAGGCACTTGTTCCAGCGCCCGTCGGAGAGGCGCCCTCCATCGGCTCTGGAATGCATGACGACTTCAACGACGAGGTGCCTGCGCTTCATTCTGAGTAAACTCTCTACTCAAACCCCGCTGTGAGTAATGTGCATACTGTTATTTACTCTCTATTTACTATCTCCCGCCGATTATCCGGAGGGACCGTATTGTCCGCACCGCAAACACCGTACGACCGGTTCCCCAGTGGCCTCACGTCCCCCGTGGACGCGTACACTCGGGGGCTCTGAAGGACGCTGGCGCCGCCCCCTCTCACATCCGAATTCATGGGAATGGCGAGCTATGCTTCCACCACTTTCCATGAACTCCTAGATGATGAGGTTGAGAGCGACGGCTCCAACATCGGCGATGTGGCACCTGACCACCATCCATCCGGGAGTGTGCTATGGCGGACGCTCCGGGATAGCCGCCGGTGGTTGCGGAGTCTTTGCAGACTCACACCCCTCTGGACCCGCGTGCAGGGGCCCTCGCGCTCGTACAAGATCACACCGAGGAGCTACGACAATGGTAGTAGAACCAGCCACCGCCTGCGCCGGCTTGCTCGGTGCAGCACGTTGCGCCCCATGCGTGTGACCTAGCGAACGGCGCCTAGGGTCGCACCCGTCAGGTTTAGCGTGACATCATGAACGAGGGGAATGACCCCCTACAGTTCGCTCGGGCTAGCCAGAACATCGCCGCTGTGGCAATGCTTTTGTGTGGTGTTCCCGAGCCCACCAACCCCTAGGAGCGGGTGGTCTACCGAAACCTCCGGGTGCTGGTGGAAGCCACCGCCATTCACCAGGCAGAAAGCTCCGCATCGTGACTCCGACTCACGCCCTCTCTCCCCACTGGGGGAGTGGGGACGCACCAGACGGATCGCTCCATCCTCTCAACGCTATAGCCGGCAAGCATGGCTCGGGAGACCATGGCTGCGCCGCAGTCTGACCTAGCGCCTGCTCCATACCGATGACCGGTACACGAATGGCTCGGTCCACACCGAGACACTCGCAGCGTCATCAGCAACCGGCATCAAGCCCAGTATGATGATGACGTCCTTCGGGCGGTGGCAAGGGCAGGCGACATGGGCCCTGGCCGGACCATAGAGGGGAGCGGTGAAACGCGCCTGTGGGGGTATGGCCCCCGATATCCACAAGACAAGACATGGGCCGCACCATCAGAGGTGGCCCAGCCCACAAGATCAAGGCATGCACGGCGCTGCTCGGCGTGCACCGCAATCTATTGTATAGTACCAAATAAAATATTTTCCTTGTAACCCTATCCTTCTAGAGTATATAAGGAGAGGCAGGGGTCCCCTAGTGGACATCTCAATGCAATACATCAGAACACATGATGTAGGTATTATGTCATACTAACGGCCGAACCTGTCTAAATCTTGTGCCTTGGTGCTTGTATTACCATCTCGCTCCTGATCTCACTCACCTCTACGACAAATCTACCATCGTGGGATACCCCTCGGTGGACTACCGAGCATCTTTTGTTGACAGTTGGTGCGCTAGGTAGAGGTGTGTGCTTGATCTATGGTGGGCCAGATGGGATCTCAAGATCGACGCCGCTCGTGGCAACCTGACTTCCTACGGAGGCGTCCTTCAGTAGCCCAACAGGCTCGACATGCGGCGCTTGCATCACCTCCCGACGACATCGGTACACGCCATAGGAACGGTACTCCTACTCCAGCAAACCTATCAACGAGCGCGACTACTACAGACTACATGGACTCGGACGATGCATGTACCACGCAAGCTACTTGGCTTCGTATGTGTATTCATGTATGTGCGTGAGCCGCATACACACGTACAGCGACATGCAAGCCAAACCAATCTTAGTTTCTTGCATGTATACGTACATCATACAAGCACGGCAACTACACCTCTATGCATGATTCGTCGATCTGACTCAACACGAGGTCCTGCAGCAACGACAACAACTAGGAAGATGACCAAGAACTACTCGCTCCGACCACCTGCCGCGTCGCAACGATGATCGCCGCGAAGAACGGCGCCGTGACAACCGCGACCGCCTCCATGACGACAGCTCGAGCGCCTGGCAATTTCGTCAACGCCGACCAGATAACGCCATACGCTGCCGACCAAACATTCTGTCTAAAGCTAAGTCACGCTTTAATATTTTTCTAAATATTCTCCAATCTTCGTATATCGCCCTAATGTTTCTCTAGGCTGTTTTCTCCATATTTGCTCTCCAAATGATTTTCCGAACACCCAAACAATCATGTTGATGCTCGGACGCCTACAGAGATGGCCCTATGTCTGGCTCCTCCCTACACGTGCTACGGGCTCCACGCTCTGCGATATGGGTGGTCGGCTGCGGTTCCTTGGTCACGCATATTCCTCCTACACGTGCATAGGCTCCATGCTCGACGTTATGGTTAATAGGCTAGCTAGGGCTGGAGACTCAGCTACACACTAACTGTTTGGTTGGTTTGTATTAAATATAAATACATCTTCACGACCACTGATCATCGAGCTGCATACGCTATTTCATCGCCATTGCTGATTTTTCTCTAGAGTTCATATATTTTTACATAATGTACTACCCATTCTACATATTTTTATTGCCGGATCATCGTCCAGCTGATCGGACCATCTGGTGCTCAGACTTCTCCACCGATCAACTGGTCGGACCGCTTGGTTCATGGACTTCATCGCCGACTAGTTGATCGGACTGTTCGCCGGTCGCTTCTACTCAATGCTCACTTCGCCGCCGACCAGTTGACCAGACTATTCGTCGCTCGTGCTTCATCGCTAGCTACGCCGGTTACTCCTCGGCGCTCGGATTCTTCGTGCTTAAGGACTAAGTGGGCACACTTCACCGCACGGATGTCGCTAGCTACACCGGTGCTCGGACATCACCACCTACGCTGGGGACTCCTCGGTGCTTAGACATCGCCAGCTACGCCGGGGACTCCTCGGTGCTCGAACATTGCCAGCTACGCTAGGGACTCCTCGGTGCTCGGACATCACCGCCTGTGCCAAGGACTCCTCGGTGCTCGGACATCGCTAGCTACGCCGGGAACTCCTCGCTGCTCGGACGTCGCCAGCCGTGATGAGAACTGCTCAGTGCTCGAACATCGCCGCCTACACCAGGGACTCCTCGGTGCTCGGACATCGCTAGCTACGCCGAGAACTCCTCGGTGCTCAGACATCGCCGCCTACGCCAGGGACTCCTCGGTGCTCGAACATCACCAGCTATACCGGGGGCTCCTCGGTGCTCGGACATCGCCAGCTGCGCCGGGAACTCCTCGGTGCTCAGACATCGCTGCCTACGCCGAGGACTCCTCGGTGCTCGGACATCGCCAGCTACGCCGGGGACTCCTCGATGCTCAGACATCGCCCTTGGTGGTCAGATCTTGCTATGTCTCATCGGTGTGCTATCAAGCTGCTCCATGCTATTCGGATCAGGGTGCTAATCTTGGGCAGCACGTCTGAGGTCTTGATATGCTCATGTCGGATGACGTCGACAAAGCTTTTAGACTTCTTTTTCTTTGACCCTGCTACAAGATTCATTCTTCATCTTCCAGTAGGCTCAGGGACTAAGTGGGCACACTTCACCTTGCGGTGAATGTGCGCTTTTCTCATCTCGAGGCTATGCCTGGGGACTGACTGCCTGCTCGGCTGGTCTTCTAGTTTCTGACCCTGGCACCACATGACTACATCACCTACTGTTAGACTCAGGGACTAGTTGTGGGGGTATGGACCCCGGTATCCATAAGACAAGACATGGGCCGCACCATCAGAGGTGGCCCAGTCCACAAGATCAAGGCATGCACGGCGCTGCTCAGCGTGTACCACAAGCTATTGTATATTACCAAATAGGATACTTTCCTTGTAACCCTACCCCTTCAGAGTATATAAGTAGAGGCAGGGGTCCCCTAGTGGACATCTCAATGCAACACATCAGAACACAGGATGTAGGTATTACATCATACTGACGGCCGAACCTATCTAAATCTTGTGTCTTGGTGCTTGTATTACCATCTCGCTCACCTCTATGACAAATCTACCATCATGGGATACCCCTCGGTGGACTGCCAAGCATCTTTTGTTAACAGCGCCCTAGGCATGGTCACCGGCCAAATGATCGGAGTCTCAGCCCGGAGGGCCCAGGACCATGGGCCTTTGGCTGGCGTATTCGGAGAGCGCCGTTCCCATAGCGCTTCCGACCACCCACCAACATCGCCAAGTACACCGGGGAGACAAACCTTGGTATTTAGCTCAAAGATTTCTGGCTTGCCTGCTTAGCTAGAGGGGTGGATGATGACCTTTTCATAATTCAATATCTCCCCATCTATGTGGGGGAACACATTCGAGGCGTGGCTTGAATTCCTCCCGCACGACAGCATCCGTGACTGGGCGGACCTCAAGAGGGTCTTCGTCGGAAATTTCCAGGGGATGTATGTCCGCCCTAGTAACTCATGAGACCTCAAGAGCTATCAGTAGGAGCCCAACGAGTCCCTTCAAGATTACATCCCAGGTTCTCCCAATGATGCAACTCCCTCCCTGATGTCGTCGACGTGGACGTCATTAGCACATTCCTCTCTGAGACAACTTGTGAGTCCCTGATCCACAAGCTTGGCTACCTGAAGCCCCATAGCACCCGCGACCTGCTCGACGTCTCCACTAACCACAGCTCTAGTGAGGAGGCGGTTGGAGCGGTCTTCAACGAAGGTCAGGACAAAGGCAAGGCCAAGCGCGAGAATCAAGACGAGGGCCCCTCCACGTAGAGGGGCAAGAAGAACAAAAAGGATCGACGTCGACCGGCCGACACCACGTTGGTCGCTGTGGCAGAACCTCCTAAATTATAGGGCCCACATGCACCTGTCACTGTCCAACGACCTTTGACATCTATGCATATGTTCCCGGTAACTTAAGAAGACTGTCGGGTGTTCTCGGGGAACCCTGAATCATCCACGATTTTCGAGCAGGATCACATTACAGAGTCATTGCAGTATTACAACAATTTATTCAAATAGATACATCAGAGTAAAAGTAGCGGAAGACTTACAATAACATAGTTTACAAGCCATTTGTTTCAAACCATACAACTAAGTTCGATAATAAAACAAACCAAAGTAGTGGAGTGGCATTATAATATATTACAAAACACACAACATAAGCTGCCCTGCCCAAGGGCCACACATTTAATTATCGTCATCGCACTGAACAACAGTCATGCAGCATGATCCAAAACAGATCTGCTCATGAGCCTCACCTGCAACAAGGGTCAACGAACCCTGAGTATAAAAGTACTCAACAAGATTTAACCGAAATAAGAATTTAAAAGAACGCAGGAATGCAGGCTCATGGGATTCAAGGTATGGCTTTAGCAATAATCAAGGTTCTTTTGCGTAAAAGCATTTTAACAAAATTCTTTATATCAACGTTTAAAACTTCATAAAGATCATATACAAAGCTGACACGATCCGTATTGAGATCATGAAACTTCGTAACCAACACCTTCTCATACCATCCTTAAGTTCCAATTATTAATTACTACGATGATGAACAGTGAGTTGAGTCTCCATAACCGAGGAGCAACGACGATTCGAACCGATTATAACCCAGCTGGGAATTCTAGACCACACGACATATGTAGGTCCCTGACTTATATATACCAACCTACCCTCGGATCCTCTAAAACAAGAACGGGTCCGCGCCACCCGAGAATACAGTACTCCACCAATCCAGCCCATTGCCATGTGGGTACACGTTATTCCCGCCATCTCTCCACTCCCAGTGCGCGAGTAGCCATTCTCATAATAGAATAACCAAGTTAAGGCTTACCGAAGTATGTGGTTAGTACTATAAAGTCTCACCTCATGCAATTCAACAACGAACGGACCTTAATCGACACAGGTGGAAAGAACCTGCTCACAAGACCTCCATGTCTTGTGGCTCACACACACCGAGTCCGCCCGGTCTAGATTTATTACTCCACATTCCCATATCACATGTTAATATATTTAACCAAAGCTCCATTTAAAACTTGCAGATGACAGGTAATCACCCGACTTTCACCGTTCTAAGCATAGCTAAGCAAAACTAGCATATACGAATTTAAAACTGGTAATATGGTAAATATAGAATAACAAGGTTGGTAAGGTACCAATTTGGTTTTCACTTGACTCCTAATCACTTAATGCAGTAAAAAGAAGCAAAAGCGAAATTGATTTGTAAAATACAAGGTAGGGTTGTATGCATCCGGGGCTTGCCTTCGTTGATGGAAAAGTCCGGGTCCGGAGTCGCTCCACCGATATCAACTCCAACCTCCACAGACGGATCAACCTCCTCAACTACTTGATTAACTACCACGTGCTCATCTTCGTTCACTACACGTAGTAACAATGCCATGCTTAACATGATGCGGATACAAAATATGATGCTCGATGATGGATGCAAAACTTAACAACTTGAATACAACATTCCTTCGCGGTACAGTTACAAGTTAAACCAACTAAACCATTTTCGCAACACACACAACAATTGCCAAGGATCATTACCAACTAATGACCCAAGGACATCACTTAATCAAAAACTCAAACAAAACCTAAATCACTAAAGGTTACTATTTGCTTTTATGAATTAATTAATTAATTAATAATTATGAAATAAATTAACTTGTTCCAATTGACCTCAAAATTTTTGTATATGTTCATCACATGATAACTAAGTGACAAAACAATTTTCATAATTTTTGGATACATAAATAAGTCTAGAAAAATCCTGGAAACTCATTTATTAATTAATTGAGCAATTTTTATCACATTCAAAAAGTACTGAAAATCAACATTTCATATTTTTCCTAAATAATACATATCACAGAGAAGTCACACAAAAATTGTCATAATTTTTGGAGCTTTAAATAAATCTACACAAAAAAGCAGACACTATTCACTTATTTTAGAAAAATAGAAAATCCATTTTGAACGCTGAGTCACTGACAACCGGGTCCCACTTGTCATCTTCAACCTCCGACGTTGACCACGGCAGTGACGGCTCTGACCGGCGATTCCTCGCCGACAGTGAGTCCAACGGCGGCGACCAAGGTACTAAAATGATCACCGAGACTAGCGCGATCGATTGGCGTCCCTATCATCTTGATCATGACGGCCCTATACTAGCTTGGCGGCGGCCATGGCGACGCGTGTGGCACGCAGCGGCGCTTCTGGCGGCGACGTGAAACCAATAGAGCTCAAACAAAGGATCCAGAAACACCGAGTAGCTCACCCGAACGTGTTGAAGCAAGGGAGCGAGGTCGAGAAACAACGGAGAGGCGTGGCGGCGACCACGGGTGATCACGGCGGAGCAAAGATCGTCGGTGAGGAAGAACCGCGATCGCAAAGTGATCAAAACTAGCAAGCAACACAGATTAAGCACCACAAAGATCGAGACGAAGCCGTAGGGTACACCGATCAAGGCCAACGGCTCACCGGAGTAGGGTAGGCCACGGTGAAAGCGGAATCTCGGGTGAGGTTGCTTACCGCGAGGAAGAAAAGCGATGAGCGGCGAGTTCACGGCGAAATCAGCGACTAGATCTAGGCATTGGTGGGTGCGCAAGGAACTAGCGGAGCTGGGACACGCATCGCTGCTGACGGCGCAGACGGCGGTTCGACGGCGAGGGCTCAATGGAGATAATGGCGGTGACGGCGGGAGAAAAGCGAGCAAGAGAAAAGAACGACGACGACGGCGCCTCGGTCCAAATAAGCGGCTCGAAACTTAAGGAAGCTTCGCTGTGGCCTTCATCAAGCGCAACATATGACGTCAAAAAGCGGCCACGACCGCGCTGGAAGCAAACCGAAGATCGCGGCGATGAGTTGGCTTCATGATTCTTCATTCATCGAAATTACAGAATTGCCATCTGCCAAAATTCCCAAATTACTCCCAAATTTTCATAACAACTCAAAATCTCCAAAAACAAAAGTTGTTCAAAATCAAAAGTTCTACCACTTTGCTTTTGAAACCATACCCAAATTCGGCCTACATTTTGAAATGAACTTTTGAATTTAAAGCGGGGATATTTAAGGAATTTCGCCTTTTTAAATAACTTCAAATTTTACTAAACAACTTGAAAAACTCCAAAAATAAACTTTGTACAAATCGACAAGCTCTACAACTTTGCTTTAAGACTCAACCCCAAAATGTGCTTTGATTTTGAAATAGATTTTCAGGGTCAGATATAAATATTAAAAATTAGGGTTTTCGGAATTTCAAATCAATACAACGATTTCAAACTTGATTCAAACAATACCAAGAAATACTTATAACATAAATGTAAACTTGTTTTAGTGAATGCATAACAAAATTTGCAACATGACCAATGCCTTGCAATGCATATGATGATATGTCCGGTTTTTAATATTTAAACACCCGAGGTGTTACCATCGCCATAGCTGATCGCGTGGGCAAGCAGCCCCAGCAGGGCCTGCCTGACCACTTCAACAAGCTCATGGATAGCCCATGCACCAACCATGCCTACCCCGTCAAACACCTCTACAAGGACTGTGAGCTCCTCAAACGTTTCCTATGATAGGCCGGCGAGCCAAAAGAAGGAGATGGCAAAGAGGCGGCAGCCAAGAAAGGAGGCGCGGCGTGCAAGGATGGGGATGGCTTCCTCGACCCTGAGGAATGCATCATGATCTTTGGTGGATCTGACGCCATCTGCTCCAAGCGCCAGCACAAGGTACGCTATAGGGAGGCATGCGCCGCCGAGACGGCCATCCCCTCCTTCCTTAGCTGGTCGGAATCTCCGATCACCGTCGATTAGAGGGACCATCCCTCCCACGTCGTGAGACTGGGACACTACCTGCTCGTCATTAACCCCATCGTTCGTAAGAAGTGCCTCACCATTGTGCTGATGGACGGAGGCAGTGGCCTCAACATCCTCTACATCGACACCCTCGACGCCATGCGCATCCCCCGGTCGGAACTCTGCCCAGCGAGCTCTCCCTTCCATGGGGTGATCCCGGGAGCATAGGCATACCCACTCGGGCAGATCGACCTGCCCATCACGTTTGGCAACCGAGCCAACTTCCGCTTGGAGGTCATCACCTTCAAAGTGATGGACTTCCTAGGGTCCAACCATACCATCTTAGGGCGGCCATGCTATGCCAAATTCATGGCAATCCCTAACTATGCCTACCTCAAGCTAAAGATACCGGGACCGAACAACGTCATCACCGTGAGCAGCGCCTTCTCGCACGCCTTCACGTGTGACCATGAGCATTTTGAGCTCACCACTGCGGTCATCAACTCGTCCGAGCTCCCACAGCTCGGGGAATCGTCGACCCCAGTAGTCCCGGACTGCAACAAACCAACCTCCTCGATGACCTTCCACCCACTCAAGGAAACTAAGGCGGTGGGGATTGACCCCACTGACCCAACCAAGACGGTGCAGATCGGGACCCAGCTCCTGACCAAATAGGAATGCGAGCTCGTCGACTTCCTGCGTGCCAATCGTGATGGAAGCCATCTAACATGCCGGACATACCGTGGGACATCATCGAGCACGCACTACGCCTCATCCCGGGCTCGAAGCCCGCTAAGTAACGCCTGTGTCACTTCGACGATAAGAGGCGCAGGGCCATAGGCGAAGAGATCGCCAAACTCTTGGTAGCTGGATTCATCAGAGAGGTTTTCCACTCTGATAGGCTTGCCAATCCCGTTCTTGTTAAAAAGAAGACCGGAAAATGAAGAATGTGTGTTGATTATACTGGCCTCAACAAAGCATGTCTGAAGGATCACTTTCCTTTGCCGCTCATAGACCAGATAGTTGACTCCACCTCGGGTTGCGAGATCCTCTCCTTTCTAGATGCCTACTCGGGCTATCACCAGATCACGATGAAAGAGTCCGATCAGCTCACAACCTCGTTCATCACCACATATGGTTCATACTACTACGTAACCATGCCTTTCGGCCTGAAGAACACTGGCGCCACCTACCAAAGGTGCATGCAACAATGCTTCACCAACCAAATCGACTCGCTTGATCAGCCTGATCAAGTCGAGCGGTCGAAACCAATAATCGTCGTCTATGTTGATGACATAGTGGTCAAAATGGCTCAAGCTTACGATCTGATCACAAACTTGGCCGCAACGTTCGCGAACTTCAGAAGGTTCAACATCAGATTGAATCTCGAGAAATGTGTTTTCGGGGTTTCGAAAGGAAAGTTGCTAGGAGACATTGTGTCCGAGCGTGGCATTGAGGCCAACCCCAAAAAGATCACGACCATCTCCAACATGGGCCCTATACACAACATCAAGGGCGTACAAAGGCTCACTAGCTCTCTAGCTACCCTGAGCCGATTCATCTCCTGGCTCGGCGAATGAGGGATGCCATTCTACAAGCTCCTCAAAAAGACGGACGCCTTTGTCTGGACTAAGGAAGCTTAGCAGGCTCTAGAGAGCCTCAAAGCGTCCTTGACATCGGCCCCAATTCTCGTCGCTCCCGAACAGGGAGAACCCCTCCTCCTCTACATCACGGCAAGCAACCATGTGGTGAGCTCCGCCTTGGTTGTCGAAAGGGAGGAGCTGGGACACCACCTTAAGGTCTAGCGGCCCGTGTACTTCATCGGGGAGGTACTCACCGACCCCAAGGTCCGGTACCCCTAGGTACACACCGTGTTGATGGCGACCCGGAAGCTCCTGCACTACTTCACCGACCACAAAGTCACGGTCGTCACTTCATACCCGCTCAGGGACATCGTCCACAACCATGACGCCGTGGGACGGATCTCCAAGTGGGCACTCAAACTCATGGGCCACGACATTAGGTATATCCCCCATACTGCTATTAAATCTTAGGGTCTTGTGGGTTTTGTCACCGAATGGACGGAGGTGCGGCTACCGACGCCAGACGTCACCCACAAGTACTGGACAATGTACTTTGATGGGTCCATAATGGCACCCGGCTTAGGGGCTGGAGTGGTTCTGATCTTCCTGAATAGGAGTAGGCTCCACTATGCCATCCGCCTCCATTTCTCGGCCTCAAACAATGCTGCAGAAGACGAGGCCCTCATCAATGGGCTGCGCATCGCCATCGAGCTCGGCGCTATGTGATTCTATGTCCGTGGTGACTCGGAGTTGGTCATTGACCAAGTCATGAAGGAGTCCTCCTGCAAAAGCCCCCTCATGGCAGCATACTACCAGGAGGTGTGAAGCTCGAGGACAAATTCTAGGAGATCGATCTACATCACGTCCCCTCAAAAGGACAATGATGACGCCGATTTTCTCACAAAATTGGCCACCAGGCGAGATCCATCTCGAGCGGGATCTTCATCAATGATCTCCATGAGCCATCCGCCCGTGTCCTGGAAGGTCCAATCCAGACACACGTTGATGCCAAGCCAGTGCCCGGGGGCTCCAACCCCAGTGCCTCCGTGACAACATCACCCGCTGACATCGCCGTGTTGGCACTCGATCAAACCAACTGGCGAGCGCCGCTACTCGCCTACCTCCTCGAGGAGGTTCTCCCACCCAAAAGGACTGAACCCGATGGATCGCTCAATGCGCCAAGACCTTTGTTGCACTCGGTGATGAACTCTACAAACGGAGTCCATCGGGGGTGCTCATGAAGTGGATCCCTACCAACCAGGGGAAGCAGCTCCTCCTCGAGGTCCATGCCGGGATCTACGGACATCACGTGGCCCCGAGGTCGCTGGTCGGAAAAGCCTTCACCAAGGTTTTTACTAGTCCACCACACTACGAGATGCAGAGGAGATCATCCGTAGGTGTGAGGGATGCCAATTCTATGCTCGGTAAACTCATTCACCGACACAGGAGCTTCAAACCATCCCCATCACCTAGCCATTTGCGGTCTGGGGCCTCGACATGGTAGGACCCCTCAAAAAGGGCCCGGGCGGCTTCACTCACCTACTCATAGTGGTCGACAAGTTCACCAAATGGATAGAGGCCAAGCCCATCACCAACATCCGCTTGGAAGAGGCGGTCAAATTCTTCCTTGACATCATCTACCGGTTCGGTGTTCCTAACCACATCATCACTGACCACGGGACTAACTTAACCGGGAAGAAGTTCCTAGACTTTAGTGATGGATACGGCATCAGGATCGACTAGGCCTCGGTCGAACATCCACGTACTAACGGTCAGGTCGAGCGTGCCAATGGCATGGTCCTCCAGGGACTTAAGCCACGCATCTTCGATTGACTCAACAAGTACACGGGTGATGGGTTGCAGAGGTCCCAATGATCCTCTAGAGCCTAAGAACGACCTCGAACCGATCCATAGGGTTCACACCCTTCTTCCTGGCCTACGGAGCTGAAGCAGTGCTGCCCTCCGACCTCGACCATGGCGCCCCAAGAGTGAAGGCTTTCGACCATGACCGAGCTATGGAGGCTCAGCAAGACACAGTCAACCTACTCGAGGAGGCCCATGAGACGACCGTCATCCACTCCGCTCGCTACCAGCAAACTCTTCGAGGTACCATGAAAGGAAGATCAGGGGGAGGATCCTCGAAGTCGGTGATCTCGTGCTTCGAAGGACCCAATCAATGAAGGAGAAATACAAACTCTGTCCATCATGGGAAGGACCCTATACGGTGACCGAGGTTATCCGACTAGGCGCCTATCGACTGAAGGATGACAATGGCAACGTTCTCACCAACACTTGGAACATTGAACAACTACGTCGTTTTCCCCCTAAATTCGGTCTTACCGCTTTTATTCAACACTTGCTCCTATAAAGCACCCCAGCCTGAACACTTTTAGCCCGGGTCACTTGGGGGCTCCACGAGGGTACAATACTAAATACTACCTCTCTTTTTTACTATCACATGGTAAAAACTTTTTGCTCGATCAAAAGTGCATTCCATTCCTTTGATTACCCTATGTGACATTGTTTTTACTCCCGACTGAGTGCACCCCACCACGACCTACAGTTACGAGCAGCCGAGCCTCGTGGGCCATACCTAAGTTCTCAAAAGTTGCAGCCTATGGAACAAACGGACAGGTGCGAAAAAGAAAGGATAAAAACAAAGCTATGCTAGAATAAAAAACAAAGAACGGATAGTGATTCTATCACAAAACATAACTGATGTATTCATTGATACAAAAAACTGTTCACACGGGGGCTCCCCCATGAACTTAATGATTACATTTGTTGACTACTTCTACTCCAAATACTACTATGGTCGCTCAGCGGCATCAGCTGATGCCAAAGGAGAGGCCATGGCACATGCTGTCGGACATAACCACCACCGCAAGGGCCCC
Organism: Miscanthus lutarioriparius; assembly: GCA_904845875.1. Taxonomy (NCBI): domain Eukaryota; kingdom Viridiplantae; phylum Streptophyta; class Magnoliopsida; order Poales; family Poaceae; genus Miscanthus; species Miscanthus lutarioriparius. The sequence continues at coordinate 74,763,992 of CAJGYO010000011.1, forward strand.
GCCCGATTTCGCTCCCTCAACTTTGGCGAGCGCGATGGGTACCTCAAGGGCCCCACTCGGTTCCGCTCCCTGGACTTCGACAAGAGCAACAGGTACCTCAAGGGCATCACACCCATAGATGCTCAGCAGAAGAGCATGGAGCCCTTGACTTTCTCATGCAGTCGAGGCAGCTCTTGGACAGGGACGCTACCCGTCGAAGTATGGTCACCATGGCTAGAGGATATCTCATTAAACTTTATGAACTAGCCAACCTGAGCAGCTGTAGGGGCAAAACCTCCCACCAGCGCAGTCCTAAGTGTCTTCCCCTCCGACAAGGCTTGCCCGAAGAAGATTCGTCGGAAGGAGTCCATGTTTGGCTCCATCCAGACGAAGGCCTCGTAGACGGTGACGAAGCTGGTGACATATGGCACCCTCCAGTGCACCACCTCCTTCGGCGGAACCAGCCCCTTCTTGGTGAAAGCGGCCAGCACCAACTCATCTACGTTGGGAGACCTCCAACTCAACATCACGCTCCGGAATCACGAACATGTCTGTGAGTTCTCCTTTCCTTCTCCCTTCCCCTATTTAAAGAAGAGGCAGAGCAGATGAGGAAAGGTGAGAGGATTGGGGTGAGAAACCCTCTCCCTTCCCCCATTCAATACGGAGGGGAAATGATGGGACACACCCTAACCGATGGGACACACCCTGCCCAACGAAACGGCGCCTGGTCAAACAGGACGTGGCCTGGATATGGCACACCACTACCGCATGCCGGGCATGAGAAACAAAGCACCACCATGCGCAGGTGGCCTCCGCCTTCCGAGGTGGGACTTGAAAGGCCCAACTACAGAATCTCCGCCCAGGAGAGACCATCGGGCTTCCTGAGTCGATCAGACGGCTCAGGCAAACGCCGAGAGATAGGTAAGAAGCAGAGGGACGCCCCATGTGGGCCATGCCGACTCTGTCATGAACAACGAGCGCGGATCCCGGTCAAACATTTCCGATTGGAGCTCCTCAAACCCCGTCACTCGAGTCATCAAGGTAACGTTACCAACCCTCACTATTTCTTTATATCATCATTCATACATCTATACACGCATTCATTCATTCCATACATCCAAGGCATCACATATGCGGTTAAATGCATCACAACGCTCCGTGTTGCGTCATGAAGCGATAGTTGCCTTATTCAACATGAGCAACGATAGACCGGGATTTAAAGGCCGGCCCACAAAGGGCTCGAGGTCGCCTCGCATCAAATAGAGCTAGGGGAGAAAACATAGATGAGCCCCGAGCGGCCCTCACCTAGTCTACCCGAAGCCATAGAATCTCAACCTTCTCGTTCGATCCTAAACCTCTACCGAACCCAAAGAATCTCCATCGAGGGGAGGCCAGTGGGTCACCCGGGTCGGTCTCTGGAATGACCCAGGCATCTACCGGGTTGCAAGTTAAGGAGCAGTGGAATGTCACATGAAGGCTATGCCGACCCCATCACGAACGATGGACCCGGATTTCACTCGATCATACCCATTAGCGAGCTCACCGAGCGCGTCACTCAAGCCCAAGCCCTCAAGGCAAGCGACGTTAGCTCAGCCCCTCATGTTGCAAGAAACCACGGACAGGGTAGCGCACAAAACTCAACCGACCCCTATCAAGCCCAACAGGGCTCAGGGGCTCAAGACACCTAAACTGCCTCGGCTGCGCCTAACGCATGCGCCCGACGCCAGGATCGGCGAGCTCCATCTCACCCGATCCCTAAAAATGCCTCGGATGCGCCCGACGCGAGGATCCATGATCTCCGTCTTGCTCGATCTCTAAACTACCTTGGCTGCGCTCGACGCGTGCGCCCGACGCCAGGATCCACGAGCTCTGTCTCGCCCGATCCCTAAACTGCCTCGGCTGCGCCCGACGCGTGCGCCCGACGCTAGGATCCATGAGCTCCATCTCGTCTGATCCCTAAACTGCCTCGGCTGCGCCCGATGCCAGGATCCGCGAACTCCGCCTCGCCGATCCCTAAACTACCTTGGTTGCACCCGACGTGTGCGCCAAAGGCCAGGATCCGCGAGCTCCGTCTCGCCTGATCCCTAAAACTGCCTCGGTTGTGCCCGATGCGTGTCGCCCGACGCCAAGATCCGCGAGCTTTATCTCGCCCGATCTCTAAACTGCCTCGATCCCTAAGCTGCCCACTGACAAAACCCCCCAGGCGATTCAGCCCGAATCATCCAAGGGCTCGGGGGCTACACCCACGGGTGCGCTCGCACGCACCCACTGACGAAACAAAATTTCCCCCGCTGGCAACATGAAAAACCCCCTAGATGATTCTTCCCGAATCACCCGGGGTCTCAGGGGCTACACCCGCGGGTGCACTCGTGCGCACCCACCGTCAAGACAAAAATCCCCCAAACGATTCTACCCGAATCATCCGGGGGCTCGGGGCTCCTGTCGGGTTCATAAAACCGGGGTCCCTCATGGACTGGCTTCCCAGCAAAGGCTCGGCCCAGCAGGCGACATTGTGAACAACACGCAACTCCTAGGCTGGTCCAAACAACCTAAATGACAGGCCGGAAGGGCGATCCAAATCTCCAACCAGAAGGCCTGGCCGAGGAGGAATGGCACCGCTTCCGACTCCAGCCCGCCTCTCCGACCGGAAGAAGAACAACGCTCGCTTCCGACTCTAGCCCGCCCGGATGGGCTCTCCGACTGGAAGGCTTGGCCAAAACACCACTTCCGACTCCAACCCGCGTCTTCGACCGGGGATGCATCGAACCCCTGCTTATAGCTCCTCTCCACTGGCGCAATCAGAGTAGACTGGGACCTACCGACCGGGGACGCCCGTTCGGTAAGGACCAAGAAACAGACGGAGAAAGTAAGGCAGGGCATTCAAGTCAATCGTAATACCAAGGACCGTACCCTGTGCACCTAAGGACAGTACCCTGTGACCTTCCTGGAATGATAGAACCCAAGCAATATTGTAGGCGCCGACATTTTCCCTACAGTGTTGTGGGCGCCATCAACTCCCATACCAGACAAACACGGTAAGACTCTCCCCACATACCTCTGGGCATCAACAGTGTTGTGGGCATCGACATTTACTGTACCAGGCAAATATGGTAAAACCCCCTACATGCCTGTGGGCATCAACAGTATGGCAGGCACCGACATCTGCCATACAGGAAGAAGACGACGCAACCTCCCATATGCATCTGACATTAAATAGTATTGTGGACGCCTACCATTATCTGGTATCCGCCGACGTGGGTAACAAGATTTAGTAGCATACGTATTCTCTCTCTCACACTTGTAAGGCCGTCCCCTTCATCTATAAAAGGGTATGCGCCCTCTCCCAACGTTGGGATTGATCGAGTTCACTAACACACAACAGCAAAACCACTAGGTTCAAACCTCGAGCACACGCTCAAACACTTAGCACATAGCGGAGCTCCCGTCACTCTCGGCCCTTCAGACCAGAGTCCGACCGGACCTCTTGTACCCCCATCTTTCTCCCTTCCATTTGTAACCCCACAGCAAACTTCGAGCACCTAGGCTCAGGAATAAAGTCACCGACCGACTCAAACTAGACATAGGGCACGTTGCCTGAACCAGTATAAACCATGTGTCTTTGAGTGTTAAGCCACCTTCGATCACAATGTACAACAAAACTACAAATATTTGCATGTTGGTCACTTTCTGCACCGACACAACATGACTGACTAACTGAATTACTATTTGGCGTGTGCGCGTTGGGACATGTAGCAGTGCATGGATGCGTAGCGCAAGTGGGAGTGGACGATTGAGCATTGAGTATGAAGAGCGTGTAGCGCACGGACGCCGAGGGAAGGGGGCACAAGTGGGAGTGTGTGTCAGATCCTATTTTGTGAAATATGCATATGGTACACAAACTTTAAAATGTAATATTTTTTTTCTAAAACATTTATTATTAATTCCGTTTGCACCATTACTTTTATTATGACGAGATCTACAAAAGTAGACCTATGTTGCATATGTTTCGAAATAATTTAATATGTGATTATAAGTTTTGCACATAGGAGTAAAAAATTTCAAATGTGGTAGTACAAAGTTCAAAAACTTGGAGTGCAAAGTTTTGAATTACAAAGTTCTATTTTAGGTGTACAAAGTTCATAGCGAACCAGTAGAAGTTCACAATGTGCTACTACAATAATAGAAAGGTACTAAAGTCGGAGTGTAATACAAAGTTTTGGATCTTGAGGTAGAATGTTTGAAATGAGCTAGTATAAAGTTCTTGAATTTAGATGCAGAGTTTTCAAATCCCAAAGTTTTGAACCTAGCATTATAAAGTTTATAACATGATAGTTCAAAGTAAGTTTTAAACCTAGCAATATAAAGTTTAGAATGTGATATTTCAAAGTTAATAAATTCAAAGTGTAAAGTTTTGAATCTAGTAGTATAAAGTTTATAATGTGATAGTTCAAAGTTAATAAATTCGAAGTGCAAAGCTTTGAACTTCAAAATTTTAGATCTAGAAGTATAGAAAGATTTCTAAATTCATAGCATAAAGTTTTGAATTATATCTACAAAGGTTTTTGATATCGGGTATGAAAGCTAAACAAGTAGGAAGTTTGAACTTGTGATTTCAAAGTTTGCAATATTCGAATAGAAAAGTTTGACCTATAAGGTAAAATGGATGTTGATTTTTTTATGGCTTAACAATACTGAGTAGGGGATGAGCACTAATAAGTAATAACAAATGACTTAGGGGAAGATTTCAAACTTCAGCTGGCATAAAGGGTGTGCTTTTTTGTGTCAAATAAAAAGGTGTTTTTCCTTAAAATAGGCATTCAGTCTGTTCGCTTGTTGGTTTCGGCCAGGGCTTATCAGCCATGGTACATTATTTTCCTCTTATAACAAACCAGCACCAGCCGAGTTTATCAGCCCAGAAATCAACCAGCGAACAGGCTGATTGTAGTAATCATTTAGTGTACTCATTTTGAATGTATGGAGCCAGGATTTATTGCCCAGAAGCCAGGCCTCAGGCCAAACAAGCTTTTAGTATAACAATATATGGTCTATTGCACCAGATCAAAAGATAAGCATTGAGAGCTCTTAGTATAACAATATATGGTCTATTGCACCAGATTAAAAGATAATCATTGATGTAAATCTGTAAGGGAATTGATTTAACCCGTTGTCAACATTTTTACATACATTGTAAATCTGTAAGGGAATTGATAATCATGGTTGTTTCAACGGGCCGTGCGTACTAGCAATGTCGTCGCTTCTTTCCGTTTCCTGCGGGCTGCCATGCGCTGTTCATCCTCTTCCTCCTCCATTGTTGTTGGTGCAGCGCTCCCGTCTGATGAAACCACATGGCCACCCGGCACCGGGTAAACCAGATGGTCGGTGGAGTCGTTGTCGACCATGCTTGTCGTTCCCGTTTCCAAAACCCAAGCCCTGTCGTCCGTGTTAAGGGTCCATGTGTAGACGGCAGTGGCATGCTGAGAGCACCCGCAGTGGGAGCAACGGCGGGGCGAGACGACGACCAGCTTCAGCTCGCCGCGAGTGTTGGTGCACACGAAGCATTGGTGCTCCGTCGCCCGTGCCTCCGCAGGGTAAGGCACGTACCGCAGCACGTTAGTCTGATGGAACACGTCGGAGAAGATGACGCCGCGGGAGAAGTCGATCCAGCACAGGACCCCGTCGCCGACGGGCACGACGGCCTGAGGCCTCCACTTGGCCAGGAGCAGGTCCCCGTCGCCACCGTGGGAGTGGACGACGAACGGCCGCTCGACACGCCATTCGCCGTTGCGAAACAGGAGGAGCTCCTTCTGCGCGGTGTCGTCGTTCGCCGCATCAGGCGGCATCTTGAGCTGAGCCACCATGAACTCGGCCTCGCCGTGGCACAGAAAGCCGGTGGCACGTACATCCAGCAATTTTGCTGAGTCCAACAATCCCCACCCCCACCACGAACCCGTTGGAGGGCGAGGTGGGAGAAGATGCAAGGACGGTGGCCGTGCGGGATCCGCGGCGCCCGCCGCGTTGGTGTAAACGAAGTAGTCCACCGCGGTGGGTGTCAAGTAGTGTTCTGTCGAAGTAATCAGCACGAGAACGGAGCCGCCGTGCACCGCGACGACGGTGGCATAGGCCGAGTCGATTGGCGCAACAATTCTGAATCCTAAGGCGGGCATTCTGGTTTCTGTGTCAGGCCTGAAGAGGCAGATGCGTGACAGCGCTGGGGACGACGGCTCGCGACGGACGGAGACGATGATGCGGTGGCCGCTGGAGGTGCTGGCTGTTAGAAATTTAGGCATTTTTATTATCAGTTTAATCCAGAAATATAACGTTAGTAGATTTGTGATGGCAAATATATACATGTGTATATTATTTCTTATGAACGCTACAACATGTATAGATGACACATAGATCGATACACTAAAAATACAAAATATAGTAATCATAGAGATTAGACTATATCCAGCGGAGGGTCCCATGCCAAGGGTATCAGAGGCTTCATTCGCACTAGTTGACATAGTGCATTGCTCGAAGTCGTGGACCACAGTCGATGCAGGAAGATGTTCGCAGTGCAGTCCCACGAACGGATCACCATGAAAAAGACACCTTGATGTTCCAGGGAGAAGACGGATCCAAGAGCGATCTCCAGCAGGAAGAAGATGGACGAACAGTCGCGGATCGCTCCCCAAAAACCTAATCGCCGCTCACCTCGTGTAGGATTCTTAGGCGGCTGAGGGTTCCGGAGGCACTGCTCTCCCGCTCCTCCGTACGCGCAGAGGTACGGGACGGAGAAGTCAGAAGGCTGCTGATCTATGGTTCTCTCGGGAGTGGTTGCGGGAAGACTAGATCTGGACTGACGGAAGATAGGATATATGGCTGCGACCGGGGAAGAAGATGAAGGCAGCGGAGAATTCCAGGAGACGGGAAGCAATTCGCCTCCACCATCAAGGAGCGAAACTTCCGTGATAATGTGGATTTAAGTGGCAAAAGACTGGTCACGCCCCGCTCGCTCGCCGCCCGCCCGCCCGCCTGCCAGGGCCTTCGGCCCGGCCCACGCCCACGCCCAAGCCCAAGGCCTGGCCGGCGGCGGTGGTGGCGGCGCGCGCACGCACGTGTGGCACGCCTTTATCCTTTTCTCAGCTTCTCAATTTAGATGAAGAATTTCCAACCATATAAGCTGTTGAGTCAGTGTTCAATCAAAATCTCGTATGGTATTAAGCCATACAACACTTAATGTTACGTACCATAGAGTTTTATTTGATTTATTAAATATCATATGGGTCAGGCCCATATTATATCCAACAATCTCCACCAAACTCTAGGGTTTGTAACAAAGTAGTTTTAGAACCACATTTCTTTTATATACCCGTATTTTGATGGAGACTGTTAAGTTGAACATCTATCTAGAACAATAGTTTCACTCAATCACAACTGAACAATGGACTAAGCCTTGAATTGATAATTTTATGTGAGTTGAATGTCACTAAAGTCCTTAGCTGATACTGGGTAGCAAAAGATGTCCCCTCTATTTGAAGCATATAAGTTATACTTCAGTGCCTTTCATGAGTATCTAGAGATCACCCAAATCTCATACTATGACCAGCAGTCTGACTCATATAGGTGTGTTCCTTAAAAGATGTTCTGTAGGACAACATCTTTGCTTTGACAAGCCACTTGGAACACATTAAGGCAAAAGCCAGCCTGCCTTACAAAAAGGAAAAGATATGCATCAGAAATGAGTCTTACTAAGCCCGTGTTTAGTTGCAAAAAAAACTTCCCAAAAAGTGCTACAGTAGCTATCACATCAAATCTTACGATACATGCATGGAGCATTAAATGTAGACGAAAAAAAACTAATTGCACAGTTTGGTTGGAAATTGCGAGACGAACGTTTTAAGCCTAATTAGTCCATGATTGAACACTAATTGCAAAAAAAACGAAAGTGCTACAGTAGCCAAATTCCAACTTTTCCCCCAACTAAACATGCCCTAAGGATCTTTCCTCACAACTTACTACTAGCTTGTTTCACCGTCCTATTTCATGGGATCTCCGATCACATAGAACATGTTACCACTATAGTAAATTTCAAGTGAGTCTCATACCCATCTCTCTCGATGCACTTTCTATCACATTGCGTGACAGACCCTTAGTGAACTGATCTGTCAGATTGTTAGATGTGTGGACATAGTCCAACGCTATTACTCCGGAGTTTCTCAATTTTCTGATAGATTTTAGTCGTCTCTTAACATGACTTGTGGACTTTATGTTATCCTTAGTACTGTTAACCTTTGTAATCACAGTCTGGTTATCGCAGTTCATAGAAATAGCCGGTATGGGTTTTTCAACAACAGGTAAATCCATAAAGAGATCACGAAGCCACTCAGCCTCGGATCCAACAGTGTCTAATGATGTGAGTTCTACTTTCATTGTAGACTTTGTTAAGATAGTCTGCTTACAAGACTTCCAGGAAACAGCGCCACCTCCAAGCGAAAACACATATCCACTTGTGGCATAAAGCTCATCAGCATCAGAAATCTAGTTGGCATCGCAATAGCCTTCCAGCACTTTCGGATGTCCGGTATAACAAATACCATAACTCATGGTCCCTTTTAGGTAGCGCATTACTCTCTCAAGAGCACGCCAGTGATCATCTCCCTGGTTTGACACAAACCGGCTCAGCTTGCACACAGCAAATGAGATGTCAGGCCTTGTTGCACTAGCAAGATACATGAGCGAACCAATGATCTGGGAATATCTCAACTGATCCCTTACTATTCTCTGATTTCTCCTCAATAGCACACTAGGGTCATAAGGTGTAGGAGCAGGTGCACAATCACTAAACCCAAAGCGACTTAGCACCTTTTCCACATAGTGGGTTTGTATCAGAGTTACCCCACCATCACCTTCTCTCAGAAGCTTGATATTAAGAATAACATCAGCCTCTCCCAAATCTTTCATCTCAAAATTTTTTAGATAGAAATTCCTTCACCTCCTCGATCACTTTGAGGCTAGATCCAAAGATTAGTATGTCATCAACATATAAGCACAAAATGACTCCTTCACCCTCACCATACCGATAGTACACACATTTATCCGCTTCATTCACAACAAAGCCAGCAGATGTTAAAGTTCTATCGAACTTCTCATGCCATTGCTTAGGAGCTTGTTTTAGGCCATATAATGACTTTAATAATTTACACACCTTGCCTTCTTGACCATTTACTACAAACCCATCGGTGATCCATATAGATCTCCTCCTCCAACTCTTCATTTAGGAAAACTATCTTAACGTCCATTTGATGAATGATGAGACCATAAGAGGCTGCCAGAGAAAGCAAAACTCGAATTGTGGTCAATCGAACAACCGGTGAATAAGTATCAAAGAAATCCTCACCTTCCTTTTGGGTATAATCCTTGGCCACAAGCCTTGCCTTGTACCTCTCAATAGTACCATCAGGCCTAAGCTTTTTCTTAAACACCCATTTGCACCCTATAGGTTTGCACCCATTGGGACGATCAACAATTTCCCAAGTTCCATTAGACATAACAGAATCCATCTCACTCCGTACTGCTTCCTTTCATAAGTCAGCATCAGGAGAGGAATATGCCTCTTCAATGGTCGTTGGTGTGTCATCCACAAGGTACACAATATAGTCATCATCAAAAGGCTTTGCAGTCCTCTGTCTCTTACTTTTTTTGGTGACTATAGTGTCATCCTCCTCAGGATTTTGCACATAGGGTTCCTCAATTTGTTCTATCAGAATAAAGTTTTCTTGCTCATGGGGAATTATAAATTCATGACCAGTTGTGTTAGGTGCATTTTTCATGGGAAACTCATTCTCAAAAAATGCAGCGTCTCTAGATTCCATGATTATATCAACAGCCATCTCAGGAACACTAGAGTTTATAATTAAAAATTTATAACCCGCGCTGTGAATAGCATAACCAAGAAAGACACCATCAATAGTCTTTGGTCTAAGCTTTCGCTTTTTGTTTATTGGCACATTCACCTTTGCCAAACAACCTCAAGTTTGTAGGTAAGAGAGATTTAATCTCTTTTTCTCCCATTCCTCGAATGGTGTAATTTCTTTGTTCTTTGTGGGTGTAAGGAAAATGGACCCTTGGCCCATTTACTTTGGATTTTGGTGTTTGATGACCAACACAACCAAATTGGACTAATGAATTTGCAAGTGTTTGTTTTGTAGTCCAATAGGGTGCAAGATGACTTATCATAATGATCTCGATGATCAACACCTCAAGCAAGACCTTAGAAGCACAAGAAAAGACCCAAGATGTCAAGCAAAGTCCAAGCATGAAGATAGGAACCAAGCCGTGCGCGCAAAGATCATAAAGAAACGACATGACATTAGACCGGACGCCTGGACCGGACGCTGAAAGCTTGACCGGAGCTGGACGGTGGCTCGGCAGACAAAGCGACCGGACGCAAGGACCGGTTGGCGAACCGGCCTTTCTCGTCTCTCTGTAAGGTTCCCATTGGACGTTGGCGGCAGTGTGAGATGAGTGGCGATCGGCGTCGGGATGGGATGATTGGGATCGCGTCGGTCGGGATCAGACGATTCAAAACGTCGATGAAATGCAATTTGAGTTCGACCCCAATACTTTCTCGGTGGGGCTTATAAATACAACCCCAACCGGCCATTTGAGTAGTGTGGAGCTGAGAAAACATATCAAGAGTGTTGATACACCATTTGAGTGATCTCCACATGCATAGTGCTTAGTGTTTTATTAGGTGATTTCTTCTCTTAGGTTGATTAGACCATCACTTATGCGCTTGCTCTAGGTGTTTGCCTAGTGTTTAAGTGAGGTTTGCATACCTCTTGCCACCCCGTGCTTGTGAGCACAAGTGTTGTACATCGGAGGGGCTTGAAGTCTTGCGAGATCACACCAACCGCGTTTGTGGTGTGGCCGCCCATGTGTGTCCGGAGGGAACAAGGCCCCATGCGTTTCGGTGAAAGCTTGATAGTGAAGTTTGGGGAGCATCCGGGAGAGGCTTGCTTGAAGGCACATCGGAGACCCACTCATGCGTGGGGAAGGCCCGAGGCTATCCACGGAGTTACCCACGGGAGCTTGGCCCTTGCGAGGGATTCCTTGCGAGAGGCTCCAACGAGGACTAGGGGAAGCTTGCGGCGCTTCTCGATACCTCTCAAAAAAATACCGGAGTCATCGATGGGAGTTTGCATATCTCTACCTTGCTCTTTAAGCTTCCGCATTTACATTGATCATATTATTATCATTTTGTAGAGAGATAGCAACACACTAGCAAAACCGTAGTTGCACATCTAGATAGATTATCTTTTGCATAGGTTTTGCTAGAAGTAGAAAAAGAGGCCATAGTTAAGAGTTGGTTTTTAAGTTGCCTAATTCACCCCCCCCTCTTAGGCGTCCACGTGTCCTTCAGTGGGCACTCTATTCAGGATATGACATGCTGTCAAAATAGCCTCACCCCACCGTTCCTTAGATAGTCCCGCAGTCTCCAACATGGCATTAACCAAATCAGTTAGAGTGTGGTTCTTTCTCTCTGCAATCCCATTGGACTGTGGTGAGTATGGTGGTGTCCTCTCATGAATAATTACATGCACCGCGCAAAACTCAGAAAATTCATTTGAGAAATATTCTCCCCCGCGATCGGACCGCAAACGCTTGATTTTCTTCTCAAGTTGATTTTCTACCTCAGCTATATAGACTTTAAAGTAATGCAACGCTTCATCTTTTGTTTTTAATAAATACACATAGCAAAATTTAGTGTAATCATCTATAAATGTCATGAAGTATCGTCTACCGCCTTTAGTCAATTCGCCATTCATTTCGCATAAATCAGAATGAACGAGTTCTAACGGTGTCAAGTTCCTCGCCTCAGCAGCCTTGTGAGGTTTGCACGGTTGCTTCGAATGCACACACACCTGGCACTTAGAATCTTTGACTAAGTTAAATTTCGGGATTAAATTCAGATTTGTAAGCCGCGTGAGACAGCCAAAATTAATGTGACAAAGTCGTGAATGCCATATATTCGACTCATCCGAAATAATAATATTGTTCACTACTTTATTACACATATCATCAAGCAAAGACAAGCGGAATAAGCCTCCGCAATCACAACCTTTTTCGACAAATGTTTCATGTCTCAACACAACACATTTATTGGACTCAAGCACAATTTTAAAGCCATTGCGACACATCTGAGAAGCGCTTTCTTGATGAAGGGGACATGCTGCACATTCTTTAATAGCACCGTCTTTCCCGAAGTAAACTTCAGAACGACCATACCAGCACCAAGAACATGCGCATGCGAACCGTTTCCCATCAGCAAGGCTCCAGTTCTGCCGGCCTGATAGGAAGTAAATAAAGAAACATCAGCACACACATGAATATTAGCACCGCTGTCCATCCACCACTCAGGTGAAAGACAAACTGAAAGAACAAAGGGTAAATAATTACCATACCCAGATATTCCTCCTCCAGTCTCGCTAATGACCACGTTTGCTGATTTCTTTTCTTGCTTTATTTGTGGTCTGGGCACGCACTTGCCCAATGTTCATCACTCCCACAAACAAAGCATCCTCCACCTTTCTTGTTGTTTTTCTTCTTAAACTATGCAGTCTGCTTAGGCTTTGCATTGTTGTTGTCTTGCATGTTCTTCTTCTTTTTATTACGAGATACAAATGAGTTTTTCTTCTGCACCATATTGACGGCGGAAGACTCAACTCCTTTTCCACGGTTGTCTTTTGCTCTCGCCCTCTCCTCAACATCAAGAGATCCAATAAGTCCAGCCACGCTAAACTCTTGTCTCTTGTGTTTTAGAGAAGTAGCAAAATCCCTCCAAAAAGATGGCAACTTAGCGATTATACCGCCGGTCACAAATTTATGTCGGGCAACAGACATGGGGAAAATGTTCTAGTTCCTTCGCTAGCGCCTGTATCTCATGAGCCTATTCGACCATAGAACGGTTTTTAACCATTTTGTAGTCATACAACTGCTCCATAAGGTATAGCTCACTGCCAGCATCAGAAACCCCAAACTTTACCTCAAGAGCATCCCATAACTCTTTGCCTGATGTGCAAGATATGTAGTTTTTCTCATACTTGGGATGAAGTGCACTAATCACGGCGCCTCAAAACAGGTTATCGGAAGCCAAGAACTTTTGCTCCTCCTCAGGAGTAAACTGTCCAGGCTTCCCCTATGCGGCATGATAGCAATTCATCGCAGTCAACCATAATACCATCTTTGCACGCCATATCATAAAATTCTTGCCATCAAAATTATTCGGCTTCAAAGCGCTAGCAAATCCACTCATAGAAAATTGTCTATTATTAGGTTTTTGGATTGTTAGAAATTTATGCATTTTTATTATTAGTTTAATCTAGAAATATAATGTCAGCAGGTTTGTGATGGCATATATGTGCATGTGTATATTATTTCTTATGAACGCTACAGCATGCATAGATGACACACAGATCAATACAGTAAAAATACAAAATACAGTAATCATAGAGATTAGACTGTACCCAGCGGAGGGTCCCATGCCGAGGGCATCGGAGGCTCCATTCGTACTAGTCGACATAGTGCGTTGCTTGAAGTCGCGAACCATAGTTGATGCAGGAAGGTGTTCGTAGTGCAGTCCCATGAACGGATCACCAAAAAGAAGACACCTTGATGTTCTAGGGAGAAGACGGATCCAAGAGCGATCTCCAGCAGGAAAAAGATGGACGAGCAGTCGCGGATCGCTCCCCAAAAACCTAATCGTTGCTCACCCCGTGAAGGATTCTCAGGCGGTCGAGGGTTCCGAAGGCATCTGCTCTCCCGCTCCTCTGTGTGCACAGAGGTACGGGACGGGGAAGTCAGAAGGTTGTTGATCTATGGTTCTCTCGGGAGTGGTTGCGGGAAGACTAGATCTAGACTGACGGAAGACAGGATATATGGCTGCGACCGGAGAAGGAGATGAAGGCAGCGGAGAATCTCAGGAGACAGAAAGCGAAAGCGGAAGGAACGGTAACTGACGCAGTCAATTCGCCTCCACCATCAAGGAGCGAAACTCCCGTGATAATGTGGATTTAAGTGGCAAAAGACTGGCCACGCCCGCCCGCTCGCTCGCCGCCGATTGCCTCACCTCGCCACTCCACACCCACGCCCACGCCCACGCCCACAGCCTCGGCCCGGCCCGCGCCCACGCCCACGCCCACGCCCACGGCCACGGCCACGGCCACGACCTCGGCCCGCGCCCACGCCCACGGCCGGCGGCGGCGGCGCGCGCGCGTGGCACACCTTTATCCTTTTCTCAGCTTCTCAATTTAGATGAAGAATTTTCAACCATATAAGCTGAGTCAGCGTTCAGTCAAAATCCCGTATGGTATTAAGCCATACAACACTTAATGTTACGTACCATAAAGTTTTATTTGATTTATTAAATATCATATGGGTCAGGCCCATATTATATCCAACACTGGCGGCAGCCATCGTCTTGGTGTCGCCGGTGTTGTTGCAGTCCTTGCCAGAACCTCCACCATAGGGTGTGAGCAGCATCCACTAAGGATACGCGGTGGCGGCGTGGGCGGCCGATGAACATACTCGAGGTACTTGCGATGGCAGGAGGGAACCCATTGCATGGGATGGGCCGTGGCACCGGCGCTGAAAGTTCTTCTCTTCCTAACGAGCAGATCGCAGCATCTCGTGTTTTTTTGCCTCTCGTGTTTTTTTGCCTACTAAAACTAAGATGGAGATTGGAGAATCTAAGATTTGTAAGATTTTTTTGACGAGTTCTTCGTCGACATTCGTTCGTGCACGTCCTCAATATATTTGTTTTCCTTCTTATTATCGGCAAGTCAATCATATATTTGTGCTGGGAATACGTATATATAGCAAGCATAGCCACTCCAACGATAATGGTAACGACGGTAATGCTCGGTTCAGGACGTCCGTTTGTCTGGATGGACCGACCCACGTGTTGTGTGATGATCAAGAAAAGAAAAGAGAGACGTATGTTATAGTCATAGGGCCCGCACTTTTCTTTTTTCGTGGTCAGCTCATGGGGTCACGTGTGCCCTGCCCTGGATCACCGCGCGATGGCCCTTTGGTCAATTCTCCACTTCACCTGTTTCTCAACTGCGCAAGCCCCCACCAGTTGGGACCCCGTCATGCGCGTGGGTCGCCTGTTAGTGCCGTCCATCTAGAGCGGGTATGCAGTAGCGTAGTGGCGAATGTTTTGTTCCTCTCGCATCGTCATGCTTGGGGCGTGCGTGCTTGAGCGCGCAGACCCAAGAAAGATGGGGAGTTCATGAGAGGAGCACAGGGCCCGCATCTGCATCCACCATTTGCTGCTCCCGGCGACCGTGGGCATCGAACTCTGTTTCATATGTATGTTTCATCCGGATGTTGCATGTGTTTTATCTAGATGTTGTATGTGTTGCAATGGCAATACACGTATGTTGCAAATGTATCTTCCAAATATTTCAACTCTTTCATCTGGATGTTGCATATTTTTATCTGGATGCTGCATATGTTTGCAGTGGCTATATGAGTATGTTGTAAGTGTATGTTAAATATTTCAACGGTTTCAGACGTATGTTGTAAGTGTTTTATCTCAATGTTGTATATGTTGCAATGGCTATACATATATATTGCAAGTGTATATTTTAATTTATTTCACCTTGTTTCAGTATGTTGCAGCAAGTGTGCTGCTCCCCACGTGCTCTGACTCGCGGGCACCCACGCGCTGCATGCACCTAGCTAGGGCTGCCTATCTCAGTTATGTGGGCTAGCTCTAATAGTTGGACATGCACGCAACCCAAACGGCTGAATACTCCCTAGTCAAAGTGCATGCTCGCATGCAGAGCTTCAGAGGTGGCTAGCACCCAAGGATGCAGAACTAGGCGCCCTGCACCACCAGGCGGGCCCCTCACGATGCAGCATGTAGCCAAGTCAACACATAGGTACCTGTGCTCCCCTCTTTCCTCTCGCATGTAGCTAGACGGGTCCCACGCATATGCTATAATTAGTGCAGATGTAAACAGGAAGAGCAGTATCTCTGTAGGGGGTACGGCCCCCGGTATCTACAAGATAAGACATGGGCCGCACCATCAGAGGTGGCCCAGCCCACAAGATCAAGGCGTGCACGGCGATGCTCGGCGTGCACCGTAAGATATTGTATAGTACCAAATAGGATATTTTCCTGGTAACCCTACCCCTCTAGAGTATATAAGGAGAGGCAGAGGTCCCCTAGTGGACACGATCCATACATCTCATATTCAATATAATACATCTAAGACACAGGACGTAGGGTATTACGTCGATCAGACGGCCCGAACCGTCTAAATCGCTGTCTCTGTGCCTTGTGTCACCATCCAGTTCCTGATCACGCACACATCCACCGATAAATCTACCATCGCGGGATACCCCTCGATAGACTGCCGAGCATCTTTTGTCGACAATCTCGGTCCTAGGCGTGGGCAGGCACGGAGCGCAGCAGTAGAGTAGGCGCGGGGCGCAGCAGCATGCGGGCGTCCGAACGCGCGTGTCCTTCCAGACGTCCGAGCGAGTGTTCATCCAGACGTTCGAGCGCTAGCATGGTTGTTCATGGGTAATGCTTGGTCTAATTTCCTATTCTGCTAAATATATATATATATGCATGCAAAATAATCTATATCTTTACCTTTATATTTAATATTAAGAAGCCAAAATTTATGTTTTATTTTTTCGTCTAGCCCATCTCTCAGCCCAACTATATTTATATCTAATATTAAAGAGTCAAAAATTTTCTTTATTTTTTCGTCTAGGCCATCTCTCAGCACAACTGCCCCGCTCACCCTGATGCTCCGTGCATAGTTCGCACGCATCCTCCTTGAGATTCAGCCCGACAGCTCCTCTGTTTATTTTATATGGGCACCATCACATGTTAGTATTTCTTCCGTCTTCCATCAGAAATCACGAATCAAGATCAAAATAGAAACCAAATTGAATCTTACATCGAAACTGCGAAAACCAAACTATGCAAGGAGGCCATATGGGCACCATCACATGTTAGTATTTCTTCCGTCTTCCATCAGAAATCAGGAATCAAGATCAAAATAGAAATCAAATTGAATCTTACATGGAAACTGCGAAAACCAAACTATGCAAGGATAGTGAGCATGGGTCGGATGAGAATAGAGCTCTGTCTTTTAGCACAAATATATACACAAGAGTACTTTTCAGCGAACGAATAATATTTTTCTCTCACAACAAATCAGCATAAGCCAAATTTTAGAAAACAAACAAGGCAGTCATATAATCCACCAAATAACTAAGGAATAAACAGTAGACATATGGCGCGTGTTCTTTACCCTGTTAGCTTATTGGTTTTAGTCAGACTTATTCAACCAGCCAATAGTGTTTTTCTTAAAAAACCAATCACCACCAACCAGACCAAACCAGCGAACATGGCCCTTATGTCCACGTGGAGCATCACCGAAATGCAATCGCCTCTGTCCGTATGTTGCCTCGCATGGACATGTCAGTCACATCGGAGCTCCATCATAAGCATCGTCGTTGTCATGCTGCACAAGTAAAGCAACATGCACATGAAAACATGGATGGACCGAAAAAAGAGAGGAAGTTAAAGACCAGCTAGCTAAAGTGAAAGCCCTACATTTCATTTTGGTAATTAAGACAACCAATGGACTGACCTCTACCCTAATTGTTGTGATTGAGATAGGTTATGTCCACACCAAAAGGTTAAGCGAGGATGACACTAATGTAGGTGTGCCGATTAGGATTTTTTCCTTCCCATCTCTCAAGATCAACACAATGATGAAAATAGAAAAACATTAAGGCACAAAGTAGGCAAACTATTCTTCATTCTCTGAAATTGATATTACAACATATACAATACAGAGTTTCCACATATATATAGTTGTGATAGAGCTCCCGCATATATATATATATATATATATATATATTTGTGACAAAACCAAAGAATTTAGTAATAACACATGTTCAAACGGACTAAAATTAAGATTTCTTCTACTCCTTTTCTTGTTGGAAAGAGTCTATTATTAATTGTTTATCTAGAACTTGTAGATGGTAGTCATGCCATCTATGAACGGTTTTATTTGTTTATCTATGTATATATGTTCCTAGAATGCTTTATGTTTTTATCTATGTGTATATCTCAAATGGTATATATTTCTAGAACGGTGTCCATCTCGAATGAATCTATTAAAAATTAAACAATAGAGGCGCTGTAAATATTATTTGTAGTGGTGGCTTTGGAGTAGAGCCGGACAAAATACTCGCGCCTCGCCAACTCGCTCGACTCGTGGCCGGCTCAGCTCAGCTCGGCTCGTTTTAACTTTTTCACGAGTTGAGCTGGAAGTCTAGCTCGCTATTTTAACGAGCCAGCTCGAGCCAGCACACTAGCTGCCCACGAGCTGAGAGCTGAGGCCTGTTAGCCCGTGACTATAAATCCAGAAGATGATGATGCTGACCTAAAAGTGTACACCTATTCTATTGATATGTAATCCTTATTTTCAGCTGTTTCATATGAATTTTGATTTTATAATTATTGTGGTACTTAAATGTTGATTTTATGGATTGTTTTTCAGGGAGAAGAGGATGATGCTGACATTGAATCTGTGAACTTTTCTAAGTTTATGGTGGTAAGCAACTAGTTAGTATGGTGGAACTATATGATCATGGATTGACTAGCTATGTTGCATGGTTGATACTTTTGATGAACCTGATATGTATTAATCATGTATGTTTGCATAATGGTGGACGTCACCTTCTGAAATTAATGTAGCATAAACATTTGTGTTCTATTTTTTTAAGTAGCTCGCGAGCTAAACGAGTTGAGCCGAGCTGTCTTGTTAGCCTAACGTGGCTTGATATCCAACACTACTTTGGAGCCTAGTCGCCTCTACAAATCCATTTACTAGAGACAGCTCAACGTACGTTTCTACGAATGATTTGTAGAGGTGGAAGAGTAACTCTCTATAGATGCATTACATTAAAAGACCGTAGTAGTGTAGTTATGATTTCATTTTTTTTAAAAAAAATATTACAATATTTATTTAAATGGTTGTCAATTTAGTTTAGAGAAAATATAAGAAATTTCTAAGGTTTTTAAAATTAGTTTTACATAGTTTTGTTGATGTGTTGCTTTCTAGTTGGTTATGTTTGATGTTTATGCATGTGAAAGTTTAAACATACGTTTAGACATCATCTAATCTTTTTGGGAATTTTTGTGGAACTTTTCCTCATCTTTAGAGAGCAAAACCTAATTTTTGGATGCTTCAAAATATTTGTGAAATGCATAGAAAGCAGGAAGAGAGAGAGAGAGAGCTACATACTATAAAGCCATTAGAAATATTATACTCATTCAGGACCTGTATATGGTTAGAAGCTTAAAAAAGCTGCAGGCTTAATAGACATTGTAGTACTCATTTTGGGTGCATGGAGCAAGGATTTATTTATTGCCCAGCAGCTAGGCCTCAGTCCAAACAAGCTCTCTTTGTATAACAAACAATATATGGCATATTGCAACAGATTAAAAAGATATAAGCATTGACGTAAATTTGTAAGGGAATTGGTTTAACCCGTTGTCAACAATTTTACGTACACTGTGACGTGGTTTGTCTTTTTCATTTCGCTAGTTAAGATGTTGCTGACTTGTTTCAGTCCTTTTGACAAGGTCAATCAAAATGTCGATATCAACAACTGTTGTGCGATATTTTTGAATCATCGGCAAATAATCCATCACATCAATTTTTTTTTTTGGTTTATTTAATAAATGGAAAAAATGTTGATTAGATAATATTTACCAAATAAGACGAAAGTGCTACTATTTATCGGGTTGAAATTTTTTTCAATCTAATCAAGGCCTTGAACCGGCAAATAATGCACTTTTTTTTTGTTTATTTATAAATAAAATGTTGCTTGCGGCGAAACACGGTTGCGGCAGAGTTTGACGAACGAGACGATGACGATCCATCCCAAATCCCAATCGGGTCGCCATCAATCTCTTGCAATGGTCTTCTTGGTAGGGTCGGCTCGGCAGGTACGACTGGATTTATGTGAGGTGTACCCGCCACGCCATCGTCGTCTTGCTCTGGCATTGCATCCCTGCCCTGCTCTGCCAGCCTTGTCGACTCCGCCCACCAACGCATTAAAATCAACCCCCATTCATTCTTCTTCATTCTTCCCTTCCTGCTGTCCTGCGTCTGCTCTGCTGCTACAGCGGCATCGGTATGGGCGGATCGAATTCCACGGGGAGGGGGTCGGGGTCCGCCCCGCGCGCCATGCCGCCGGTGGAGGAGGTGGACATCGCCGCCGTCAGGTACAAGCCGCCCACGCTGCAGGCGCCGCACCTCACCGGCTTCTCCCTCAGGGCCTTCCTCTGGCTCATGGAGTCGTCCCTGCTCGGACCACTCATCACCTCCGTCCTCAAGTCGCAGAACAACATGCCGCAGGCAGGTTCCCCCGTCCCCTCCTTATCCCCTTGCTCGCCTCGTCGACTCACCCCCATTCATTTTCATTCCTCGTAATAATTCTTTGTCTGCCGTGCCTCCTCTCTATGATTCATTCAGATGCTGCAGCAGACGGTGATCCCCGAGCGCCCCATGTACTACCCGGAGTTCCCACCGCAGGGTAGGATTAGGATTCTCGATTTCGTTTCCTGCTGCATGTTTTTTCTTCCACTGTTGGTTCACGCCTGCTCAGATTGACGGTTGACTTTACATTTCTTCTCACATGATTAACTTGACTTACACATAATACATTTAAAAAAAAAACTTGCACATACTAGTACTGCATTCTGAGCATCTAACCAAACCCCCACCATTTTGACATAAACCATCAGTAAAGCAAGGCTACTTCCCTTGGTCCACGCCAAGAGGTTTAGGCATTTAGAACAGAACCTTAAAACCTCACTTATGAAGCGCATGAAATTAGCTGAACACAGCTACCTGATGTTGAAACTGATGACATTTAACTTATTTTCTTTCATCGGTAGCAGCACGAGACAATCCTAATGGTATATGTTGATCTGCTAAGCAAAGTTCAGATTTACACAAAAGCAGAATATTACTAAAAAAGCTTTATAATACTGCTTTAGCAGATTTATAGGGGTTAGCTTCTGCTGTATGGATAATCATGATAATTCCTATACGAAAGTTCTACTTTTTATCCAAAACTATAATTCATTGGTGTCCTGGGGTTCGGGCATCCCCGTCAGCCAAAATACAGTTAACCCAAAATGCTGCAAAGTTTCAAAAATCACTCACAAAAATCATTTATGTAGTACATATAAGGTAAGTAAGCCTACAAAAGACCAATCTCAAATACATCCTTGATGTTGAGATTCAAAAAACACAAGTGTTACTGTCATTACATGATAAAAACATTGCCAGATTCACTTCTTGTCTATTTGTTTCTTGACATCTTGGACTAATCCGAAACTTCTTTGTTGCAGAAGCTATGATTAACTTTTTTGTGTACTACATACATGATTTTTTTTTACGAATTTTTGAAATATTGCAACATGATAAATTCAGTAATGGAGGCACCCCGCCATACCCCTGGATACTAAATCTGCAATATTTCTAAAAACCGCTCTACTCCATTGAACACTTCCTTCTTCCATGTAATCCGATGCTCCAAATCCCCTGGATGATCATTTCGATAATGCAGCTTTTGCCACAATTTCTGGGTTGGTCTATTCCTACAAGTGTCATCTTACTCACTGTGTATTGTCAATTCTGTGTTGCTGTCCCCAATTATTCAGACCCAGAGCCAGAAGTTGTGCTTGTAGATGAAGATAGGGACCTGGTGGAAAGAGTCCATGAAGCACTACAGTGCCTTCCGCAGTATGATCCGTCAATTCGTTGGACAACCGAGGAGAATCCCCCTTTCCTTTACTGGAAGATCCGTGACTTTGCACATGCATACCGCTCGGGGATCACGACTCCTTCAGCTGTAAGTGGATCATTGGACAGAATGTTGCTTACTTGCCCTCCCACATCTTAATTTGATGTTTCAACTCTCATCCATGGGATAGGTTGCCGAGTATGTTATTGCAGGCGTCGAAGAGTGGAACAACAAGAAGCCCCCAATGCCAATGTTGATCTATTTTAATGCAGATGATCTCAAGAAGCAAGCTGAGGCTTCCACAAAGAGATTTCAGCAAGGTTGGCCACAACTTAACCACCCATGTTCCTATTTGTTAATAGTTGACACTTTATGATTGTACAGATCTTCTTTTCTTTGAATTCAAATGGCTTCAAGTAGAAATTCCATTTTTAAAATCGCATCTGATATGTGTTGCTACTTTTGCCCAGGAAATCCGATATCCATTTTAGATGGGGTCTTTGTTGCCATTAAGGATGACATTGACTGCTTCCCGTATCCAACAAAGGGTTAGTTTAATTGACAGCTTCCATATTTTTCTGTGTCACTGTTCAAGAAGTACAATCCATATCATGTTTTCATTGGATGGCAGGTGCTACAACATTCTTTGACCAAATCCACACTGTGGAGAAAGATGCAGTCTGTGTGGCTCGGTTGCGGAAATGTGGAGTCATCTTTATCGGTAAAGCAAACATGCATGAACTAGGCCTTGGAGTAACTGGAAACAATCCAAATTATGGGTATGATCAATTGTTGCACAACTGCTCAGTCTGTTAAAAATGTTCACCCTTATGTACAATGTAGTTGTTTTTCTAGTAGAGGCCAAAGGATATATTCATATATGGCCACTTTGTCAAGTTATACATGGATAAAATAAATATTCTTCCTTTTTTTCTAGACATTCAGAATACAAGAGAATTTGACATATTTTCCTATATTATCTCACTTTTCTTAAAAATTGCTCAAAAAATGTTTCCTTACTACATCCTGGATGCAAACTCCATGACCTCGAGTAGAGCTTAGTTAAAATCAGAATTCTGGAATGCACATATACATGATATTCAGCACTGTCATCGATTGAAGAACCTTACTCTATAAAGTCACAAAAGAAAAAGGGCAATCCACAATTTGCCATTTATCAGAATGATCAGATATTTTCATCTGCCGTTTTGTTCTTCAGTTCTTCTTCTGTTATGTTTGTCACTTAATCTTCACTTTTCCTTAACTTCTCTTGCAGGACAGCAAGAAATCCACATTCGGTTGATAGATATACTGGTGGTTCTTCATCTGGTCCTGCTGCATTAGTATCATCAGGATTATGCTCAGCAGCAATTGGAACAGATGGTGGAGGTTTGTACATATAGAAGCCCAATATTAATTGTCACAGATTCTTATCTGTAGTCTGTCTCTGATTGGTACCTTTTACCTACAACAGGTTCAGTTAGAATTCCATCTGCACTTTGTGGTATTGTTGGTTTCAAGACAACATATGGGAGGACAGATATGACTGGGTAATAAAAACAAGTTCTATTGAATTGATTATTTACAAGAGTTATTCTTTTATCTGTCATATTTGTTATATATGCATTGGACTACCTTCCAAGATTACTAAAATAAGCTGCCCTAGTCACAAGCTAGCATCCACTGTGGTCTGAAACAGCTTATTGTTTTATTTTGCATGGTATTGTCCAAAAATCAACCAAGTTAGACTATTTAGTTGCTACATGCAATTATCTTATACTGAATCTCATTAAAAATCCTTCAAAGTCTTGCAATTTCTTGTTGTATGATTATATATCTTGTTTGCAGGGTACTTTGTGACTCTGGGACTGTTGAAGTTGCTTCTCCTCTTGTATCATCAGTTGAGGATGCTATACTAGTGTAAGCTACTTGGTGTGCTATATGATACCATGAGATCCCCTGCATAAGCCTGTTAAGTTTAGGTGTCTCATTGAGAAACTTAGAAGTTTTGCCAATGCTTCTTTTTGTGATACTGGGTAATGTTTGATTATCCTGTTGATAAAACTGGATATTTGTTAACTGTATTATATGGAATTTCAGGTATTCTGCAATAGCAGGCTCAAGACCTATGGATAAGCTTACCCTTAGACCAGTAAGATATTACTCCCTCCTTTTCAAATTATAAGACGTTTTAGCTTTTCTAGATACATTGCTTTTATTATGTATCTAGACGTAGTGTTATATACTTATATCTAAGTGCATATACAAAAGCTATGTATCTAGAAAAGCCAAAACGTCTTATAATTTGGAACAAAGGGAATACATTCTAATATTTCCTGCCTTTTAAATATCAAGAATGCTGGTATGCCTTTCATGTGCCGTGTATGCTGTCAGATTATACCAATCAGCCTTAGGCAGTTGCCTTTGAAATGATATCAGATTGAAATTTTTTGTTGTTTTCCATAGCTAGATAGCTTCTTTTTTTGCTAGATAACATTTTTTTTTGCTAGATAACCTTCTCTATTGTTCCCCAGAAATCCAGCATGACTTATAACTAAATAACATTTTTTTTGCTGAATATAGCACATTTGATTGAGCTCACAGCATCTGCATTTCTGTTTCTTTCCTCTTTGCAGTCGCCACTATGTGTCCCAAATTTATTGTCTCCAGAAAACAGCAATATCCTGGGATCAGTTAAAATAGGAAAATATACAGAGGTATGTTTGTTCACTTCAAACGTTAGTTTGGTATGTCCCTACCTATTCTCAAAAGAAATTTGCTTTTGTAGTGGTTTAATGATGTTTCTGATCATGAGATATCGAGTACATGTGACAATGCACTTAAACTTCTCTGCAGCGCTTTCGGATGTCAAGTAAGCCCATTCTATCTCAATGACTTAGACGTAACAATGCAGGATTAATGTTTCTTAGTTATAGATATAGAAGTTACAATAGATCATTTGCCTTCTTATATATATATAAAAAAATCAGTTAGACTTAAGATGGACAAACTCTTCTCAGAATAGAAGCATCTGTGTTATGATGTGGCTTTTGATGTATATAAGTAAGTTATGTTTAGATAAATCAATGCCATCAACTTCAACCTAGTGGCTATGACTATATGTTCATTGTGTTTGCAGTTCCTCTAATTCATAACTGATATTGAGCTGACCACATGGTATCTATTGTATATGCACATTCATCTCTTCTAACATCTCAACTAACAAGTCCTGATTTGCTTCTTTGAAGATAGAAGAGATAACATTACCAGAGCTTGAAGAGATGCGTACTGCCCATGTTGTCTCAATTGGCTCAGAGTCATTCTGTGACCTGAATCCTCATTACAAAGCAGGGTACCTATCTGTTTGATGGATACCATTTCCATAATGTTATCCCCAGTGTAGTTATGGCATTTCCTTCCAAGGGGAAACACTTCATGAAATTATTGGTCTGCAACATGCTGAAAATTTAAGTTATTTGTTAGAATGGGCTATCTTAAGCAAAATATTTTCTGTGCTGTACTATTGTTCTCATTCTCCTTGTCTCTTCCAGAAGGAAAACTGAGTTTACGCTGGATACTCGAACAAGTTTGGCACTTTTTGGGTCGTTCACTGCAACTGATTATGTGGCTTCTCAAAGTATAAGGTGAACATGAGCATGCTTAGAGGTTATGAATTCAATTTACGTTTTAAGCTTATCTTGATTTGTGCAATTGAACCTAAACTTTCAAGTATCTGTTAATGACCTACTATCGTAATAACTGTTTGTTTCTTTTTCCTATATTGTGCTAAACATGTGCTTAATGTACCTTTGATGGGGCTTATATAGGAGGAGGATAATGCATTATCACATGGAAGCTTTCAAGAAGGTTGATGTCATAGCAACTCCTACAACTGGGTAATAAATGCAGAAGTTTTTTTATCACATGAAAAATTTTACATTTTAAAAGTTTCTCGAAGTACCCTAAAAAAATCTAATGCTATTTTTCACATGACAAATCTATATAATGTTTTTTTTATATATATTAGTAGTCAAACCTGGCCAACACTCTCACGGTGCAACTGGTCAGCACAACACGCCAAAGAAGCGGTTTGCTGAGCCAGCCCGGGTTCGAGTCACGGCACCATCTTCTTAAGACGAAAATCAGGGGGACGTCTCTCCCCCTAGTCGAGTCTAGTAGTCAAACCTGAGGAAGTTTGATCTCTCAGCAATGGATTATAATGTAAAAGAGATCTTTGGAGTTATATCTTATCAGGAAATACATCAGTGTGCACGGGTGGAGCTTGGTTAGACCAAGCTGGCCCATGTCCCTCCTGCCCAATGTGTTCTCCACTATCTTATCTAAACAGTAACTTTGGTACTATTTGTAGGTGGTTAATGCTCAATTATATAGACTGCGCCCCTCTGCCTTCCCTCTTTGTTCCTTTAGTTAATTTCCGCCACTGTCAGTGGCATAGAAATAGTTAGATATGTAGTTGTAGCCTAAGTGAAGCACATAATTCTAGACAATATCCCTGAACTGATCTTTGTCAATATGCTTTTCAAATAGACAGGAATAAGTGACATATGTGATCTACAAGTATATATCTATGTTCCCTAAAACGATGGTGCACGGTGCACCTCAAATTATGCATGGTTATTCTACATCAAGAAGCTTTGTATTGCTGTAATAACTAAGCAACTGTGCTGTTTTCCAGCATTACTGCTCCAAAAATACCTCCAAGTGCTCTGAAGTCAGGAGAGTCAAATTATGTTGTGTCAGGTAAACTGTGAGCAGGATACTGTAATTTAGGCATCTTAATTAGATCTTTAATTTGTCAAAAAAGAGTTTATATGAATTTTAGTGGTTTCACAATGCTATTATGTTTGACGAAAAGATGCTGAAAACCAGATGTAAGATATGTGTTGTTTGGCAGGTAGTGTGTGTTGTTGTTTTTTACAACCAACTAATCAAGCAAGCTGGTACAAAAGAACACAAAATGGTTCCTTTTTTTGCTTGCTCGATAAACCATTAAGTTTGAAGAGAACAGAACTTGGGTGGTTTCATTAATTTCATTGTGTGTAGCAAATCATGCTTATTAGACTGGGAACTGGGAAGATTTGTTCACAATCTGTATTATTTTTAGGTGGTTTACTAAGAAAATTGTATGTTGTTTTTTGGTTTGATATAACCTATTTGATACTCAGTGTAAGTATGGTTGTTTGTTCTACAGAGATGACAACACACGCCTTTTCTAACATTGCTCTTGCTTGCAGCTTACTTGATGCGATTCATCATAGCAGGGAACCTTCTTGGTCTCCCAGCAATAACTGTGCCTGTAAGTGGTATCAATGTATCATACAAATACTTGTTTCATCTTCTAGTTACCTGTTGTGGTCTATATATACCGGAGCCTGACCATAATATTACCACTCGATATATATATACTGAAACCTTTTGTATTATTGATGTCAATAGCATTGCCATTGTTTCTGATAGACAACTTGGGAACTTGTATAAGAAAATCGATGAGTTTGGCTTAATATGGATCAGAGGCACAAAAGTTATACTTTGGTGACATGTCGCTCTCCTGTCAGGTTGGTCATGACAAGCAGGGCCTTCCTATAGGTCTGCAACTGATAGGCCGTCCATGGGGTGAGGCAAGCTTATTGAGGGTGGCTTCTGCAGTGGAGGTACTGGTCATATAGTCATGTCCACTAAGTTTAAGTTTGCTTTCCGTAGTTGTGGTTGCAACTTGCAAATCGTTTGCTTTCCGTAGTTGTGGTTGCAGCAGAGAATCTGGTCATATCCACATCCACTAAGTTTAAGTTTGCTTGCTGCCACTTGTCTTTTAACGCTGCTTGAAGAGCACCAAATGACCTGTTCTATACCTTGGGTACATACGGAGTACATGGTAACATGAAAAAGTTGATTTATAAGGTAGAGAAGTATTTAGTATTACAGTGTAAATAAAAAAAAGCTACACAACTTGTTTATGAAAAGGGAAATTTAGATTTAATTGGTAAGGGAATAAGCATGTTTTTTGCGGAAGCTTTTACTCTGGAGTATCTTGTGCTTGTAGAACTCTGGGGAATTAATAATAATTAAACATGTGAATGAAAAATAGTTCCCTCTGCTTGCAGGAGCTGTGTCTGAAGAAACGGAAGCGGCCCTCTGCGTTTTATGACATTTTGAAGGCCTGAAACGTCGTTGTACATAATTCCGGTGTCCTGTGATGGCATGGGTGTGAGGAAGGGTGGGTGAGAGTGGCTGAGAAGAGTTTCATCTTCTCAAGTTGTCTGTAGTACAAATACTGTCATAGTCACCATGATGGGGATGGCCGCAGATCACATCTGCTGTAATAAGCCTGATGTAGTTAGAGCTCAATGTGTATTTGGTATGGATATTTAGAGCTCAATGCACAAGCTGACGTGTGGATTCGACAAGGCGTGAATGTTTTATTTATTTATTTATAATACATGGTAGGCGTGAATGTTTGTTGTGACCTTTCTTCCTACCTGCTCTCTATCTTTTTTAAATTATAAAAAAAATGTTGATCCTGATCCTCCTTGTTAGGTTGGTTTTTGTTGTGAGAGAAAAACATCAGAAGAAGAATTGCTGGCTGGCTGAATCTCCAGAGGAGAACCAGCCCGGCTGGTTCATTGGAACCAGACCAGCGAACATATCACACTGCCTACGGAAGGCCGGAAGGGCACGGTTAAAGGACATGTTCGTTTCTCTTATAAGGGCTGTTTTCGGAACCGGTTTTTTTCCCCAACAAAGTTAAAGTATTTTAGTTTTGTTTTTTTCCGAAAGCGAACGGGGCTAAAATCGTGGGGTGATGGGCTTGTCCAAATGCGAACCAGCCACTTGTCCCGGCTTAGCTACCAACTCTGGATTCGTACGGGCGGCGTGGCCACCACCCCATTCCACAGAGCATACTGCGGCGGCTAGCTGGTGCCACCTCCACTTCCACCATTGATGGCCACGAGACTGGCTCTGCGGCTAGCTGGTGCCACCTCCACTTCCACCAGAAAAAAATACATGTTAAATTTGCCGAACAAGATTTTAAGACAAGCGAACGAGGCAACTATCGGTTCCATTTTCCTAAAGGCTCACCTCACTGATTGATATATGTCGCTGCAGCAAAGTCAAAGAGATTAAATGTTTATTTCTTGTGTTCGTCGCAAGGTTTATAGTTCCAAGTAGATATCATTCCTTTAGTTTGCGAAATTGACTTATCACGTATTTTGTTAGGAGAAAATGCATAAGTTATTCTTGAACTAATTTCTCCATCTTGAAAGAGGTGTAATTCTAGTTCTGTTCTTAGTTAAAGTATCCAAAGTTTGATCAGAATTAGAGGAAAAATATCAATATTTATGACACCAAATAGATATATCTTGAAAATATATTACATGTTGAATCCAATGATACTTATCTGGTATCATAAATATTGATACATTTTTGTATAAATTTGTTTAAATTTGAGACGTTTTGACTCAATATTATGCTGGAATTGTATTCTTTTCCACACAAAGAGATTACTTTTGATGAATGCAAAGTAAAACCAATGCACTATTTTACATCTCTTGGTGTGAACTAATTTGCCTCACCTAGGAAAAAAAAGTAAGGTCTTTTTCGAACAAAGGAAAAATAGAGAAATTCTAAAGGATTGAAATTCTATAGAAAAACTTCCTATAAAGCCCTTTGGAACAAAAGATCGGGCTCATACAGATCCTCTGGATAATTTTAGAGAAATTCTACTAAGAGGTTGAAACTCATGGGAAGTTTTTTTTTTGTCACTCACTCTGATGGAACTCCTATATTTTTCTTTCGCTCCATCCAAACATTCAATTTTTTAGGCTTTTATCCGTGTGCCATTATAAAAGTTGGTAATTACACACAAGCTATTAAAAAGTTGAGTTCTCATAGGTGCCACTGCTCTGAACTCTTTTGCCTTTCACGTCATTTCCGTCAGATTTGGCTCTAACGGTGTCAAACCTTGGGTGTGAAAAGTAAAAAATATCCTCAGGTCTGAATATACAATTGATTTTTTTACCATCTTAATGACCTCAAATGAAAAAACTCAAAATTAGAAAGTTATAGATCTCAACAATATCTACAATTTTTGTATAAAATTATCCTCATTTAATTTCATATAAAAAAGATATGATTTGATATGATTATTATATCTTAGAAAAATCATTTTTTTTATACGAAATCAAATGAAGATAACTTTTATATACATATCGTAGATCTTGACGAGATCTACAACTTTCTAATTTTAAGTTTTTCATTTGAGATCATTAAGATGCTCAAAAGAATTAATTGTATATTCAGACATGAGGGTATTTTTGACTTTTCACAACGCGTTTGACATCATTAGAGCAAAATCTGACGGAAAGTGGCGTTGAGGACAAAAGAGTTCAGAGCAATGGTATATGTGAGAACTCAACTATTTGATGGCTTGGATGTAATTACCAACTTTTATATGGCATGTTTCTTATGTTTTTTCTGAGAAATTTCATTGATTCATGTAAAATTTCTACGTTCTAAAGGGATCTTTGGGCTTGTTCGTTTGAACTATTTTTTAGCCAAATCAATCTATTTTAACTTATTCTTTCTCACAGAACACTATTAAATCAGCCGGTTTTGGTGGGCTTAACGACCGGCCGAACAAGCCCTTTATTATTTCCTATCTTTTCTCAGTCCACATGATTCATGATGTTATAATATTTTATTCTTTTATACTTTTTTTTCTATTCTTACGTTTCTATAATCCTATGATTCCTAGAGGCCAACGAAGGAGGAGGTCCTAGTTTGTCGATAAAATGCTAGGCAAAGGGAGAACCACGTGGCGAATAATAGTACAGTAAGTACAGGAGATGACTTTAATATTTTTTACAAAGTAGAATAGCAAAAATGAAAAGAAATTGAAAACTGAGGGAATAATAATAATTGAAAAAGAAGGGCGTTTGCGTTTCCGCTGTGCGCGTGCGGCTGCCACCTCCACCTTCCTCGTTTCTCGCCGCCACCTCTGCTCCTGTCGCCCGCCGCCTCCACTTCCACGGTTCCACCATCCCATCCCAGGCCTCCTCTCCCATTCCTCAGTCCGCTGCCTGTGCCGGTGCCGCATCGGGGGCGGCGCCGCAGATCAGGCCTGGTGCCCAGGCCGTCCACCGACCGAGCCCTCTCGTCCTCGTCCGACGCGAGGGCAATCACCCGGGACGCCTTCCGAAGTGGCATCCCTCCTCTAAGTCTCTGGCCAACGTCCCAACAACAAGAAGTAAGCATCCATCCACCCGAGTTGGATTAACAGATTCAATTCCTCTGGTTCCTTCATGGACGCATGGTGAAATGGATTGCTAATTAATGTCATTGTGGGTTGTACATACTGATTGATGAGTATATACATGACCTGACATGGCGTCACGCCACGCCACAAACTTTTGCTTGCTTTACTCAATTACTCGGTGTACATTGCAGACCAATTGGTGCATCAAAATGAGTTTACTGCTGTGATTTGTTCATGCTTGGATCGATTCAGGTGGCACAAGTACTAACTTTTTAGCAGTTCAATGGGCGCACACATCCATTCCGTGCAACCCTTTTCGTTTTCCTGCATCATCATCATGTGCTAATCCTTAGGAAAGCATTGCACGTCATGCTTCATTCCTATGGAGTAATTCAACTGTTTAAAGAGAGAGAAAACTCTTCTTCGTTTATACTCTGCTTTGCATCTGTGTCCACGGGCACAAGTATATAATGGAGCCATATCAACTGTACAGAGCTGACTGATACGATATGGAACCACTGCTTCCATGGCAAGCTCGCCTTCACCTGTCGAAGTCGAACCAAAGGAGGTTGAAGCCATGGCCCTCATCTTAGCTGCAGCTGAACGAAACCTTCTTGTCAGAAAGTCCGTCAATTTAACTCCCACGCAAGTAATCACCTATGTTCTTTGCTCCTCTCTTTTCTTTTTTTTTTTTTTTTTTTTTGTTGCCATTCCTGTCCTTCTGTATATTATTGCCAGTTAGATTATGATGCCTTGAGCTAATCTTCTCAGCTCATTTCTCATGCAACGGATATCAGCATCCATTATTACTGTCTTATGATCATATACATGGTCCATTCTGTTACCCATTCGGTCCTTTGCATACATTCCATGCACACAACACATATACAAACATCTAGTTGCTAATATTGTTGTTTCTTTGCCATGTTATTACTGTATGTAGACATGATGAGGAGCGAAGTAATTGAGGCTGGAAAGCTAGTGAACCTGTGGAATGAATGGGGAATACAAATCCTGGTCCTTGTAAGCTTTGGGTTACAAGTATTCCTCCTCGTTTTCGGAGGAGTCCGCCGGCATAGCAACTCCGCCGCCCTGATGTTCTTCCTCTGGTCGGCGTACCTGCTGGCCGATTCCACAGCGATATACACCCTGGGCCACCTATCTGTGGACAGTAGGTCAGATGAGCACCAGCTGGTGGCGTTCTGGGCACCGTTCCTACTGCTGCACCTTGGCGGACCAGACAACATCACAGCGTATGCGCTCGAGGACAACGCGCTCTGGCTACGACACCTGCAAACTCTCGCTGTGCAGGTCCTAGGAGCTGCTTATGTGATATACGAGTACATCGCCAGCAGCGGGGCATTGCTTTTGCTGGCCTCCATGTCCATGTTTGTTGCCGGCCTTCTCAAGTATGGTGAGAGGATATGGGCTCTCAAGTGTGGCAACATCAGCAGCATCCGTAGCAGCATCAGCATCTGGAAGGTCAAGACTGACCCATATCAGTTATTGGCTTTGGGTACTAGCGAAGAGGATTTGCTGCTTGGAGCCCACTCCCAGTTCGATATCTGCAAAGGTGTCTTCGCCGATATCATAATGCTACCAAATCCCTCAGTTCGCTCGCAATCTAAACCGCGTTCCGTGATATCTTATCTGGGAGAGGATCTATACAAGTTGGTCGAGATGGAGCTGTCTCTGATGTATGATTTCCTGTACACCAAGGCAGCGGTGATCCACACATGGTATGGCTTCTGCATCCATTTCATTTCGCTGTTTGGCACAGCCACCACGTTCCTGTTGTTTCAGCTCAGCATCAACAGCAGTGGAAATCGGTACAGTGGAGTGGATGTGGCTATCAGTTATGTTTTACTGGTTGCGGCTTTGGTCCTGGAAATCATATCAGTGTGCAGGGCTGTACTGTCCACCTGGACATGTTCTTTGCTGCATCGCAGGGGCAGGGGATGGGAGTGGCCTCTCCATATTGTCACCTCCCTTGGTCAGCGTGTTCATCCAGCAAGTAGGAGACTCTGGTTGGGCTCCATTGGGCAGTACAACTTGTTCCATCTGTGCACCCGCAACACCAACGAGATAGGGAGCAGACTAGCAATGAAATTGGGGCTCGAGGACTGGTGGAACAAGATGCACTTCTCAGGCACTTTCCCGCACGCTAACTCGTCTTTGTCAATACAAGATATCAAGAAATTGGTTCTGCAAGCATTGCAAAGCAAAGAGCAAGCACTGCAACACCAAGATACTGATTTGAACTCAAGAGGCAGCTTTATACTGAAACGTATGGAGGCCTACAAGGACTTTGCTCGCTGGAGCGTCAACATTGACTTTGACGAGAGCATCCTTGTTTGGCACATTGCAACCGAGGTGTACATCAGGAAATCCAAGGCCAAACATGCAAAAGAGCTCCTTGAGGCTACTGAGGTACTATCCAACTACTTGATGTTCTTGCTGGTGGTAAAACCCAACATGCTGCCTGGCGCTGCACGGCACAACATACATCTCACCTCCTGCGAACAACTAGAAGGACAGTGCCGAATGCGATTTGGTGATAAGGACAACCCAGTGGCGCCATCCCCTGTAAGCTGGAACCCGTACTATATTCTTAAGGAATTGTTCCACCATGATGGCCCCAGTTGCTCCAGGATCCCACGGAGGGAGAAGCTTGCAGAGGTGGCGTGGAGTTTCTCCAAATTTGCACTGGTATGGGCTGAGTGGGCCTCAAGTTCATTCATTTGTTTGAAAATCTGATTCTTTATTCTTGGAACAGTGGCCCAAATTGTGCCTCATTTAACTGTTTGTGCCTCTCAATTTGCAGGTATAGCTTCCCTGACCATTCAACTGAAACACATTTCGTTGGTAAATATGTTTGAAGATATAGAATATCTTAAACAAGTTTGTGTTTTCATACTTGCTGACTTCACTAACAGAACCGGCACATGCCTATATTGAAAGTTGCACCAAAAAAGCAGTTCCAATTTGATTTTCTTTGAGTGAAATTTCATTCACAGTTCTCTCTCTCTCTCTCTCTCAAAAGACATAATGATCATTTGAATTTTCTTTCTTGAATTCATATACTATCGTATAATGAAATTCAAATAAGGCAATCTCTATTTTTTTTTATGTTTTAGACCTTAGTCTAATAATCAAAGCACATACTAAAGTTCAGGGTGCACTAGTTTTATGTAATTGTCCTTCTCTGTCTCAGGGATCAGTAAGGGCACCAAATCCACATGGGGACTCCATCCGCGACAATGCTAATATGTATGCAATCTTGCTCGCCAACGAGCTTCTGAGCATAGAGTTGCAGTGGCAAGATCAGCGTGACACTTTGGAACTGATCCTGGGGGTGTGGGTGGAGATGTCGTTGTATGCTGCGGATCATTGCAGCCAAGAGTCCCATGCCAGGCAGCTCAGTAATGGCTGCGAGTTCATTACCATCGTGTCATTACTGGCACACCACTTCAAGTACTACTCTGGGGTCTTCAGGGGCACCGACAACCTTGGTGAAGATAAACCTGCAAGTGGAAATAGCCCCGTTACTGAAAATAATCCCATGAGTGAAAATTGTGGAAACTTGGTTTAGATGAGTTTGCACAAATTTCATTTGAAATGGCCTCTCTGTCAGTTCAGGGAAAAAAACTGAGGATTCATGACTTCAAAAAAGAGTAAATATAGTTATCTGTAGAAGAACATAGTAATTAAATTACTGCGATTCGTTCATGACAGCACCACATGCATCAAGATTAACTTTGGACTCTCCATTCTGCAGTTTATCATAAGGTGAGTCTGGCTGGCTATGTCTGTGTGTGGTTTACTTGAATGGCTGCGTTATCGCTTATATATCTTTCATTCATGATCAGGGTCATGATCGTCGTTGAATGTTGATTAAAAGGTTCAGGCTGATGGCGCAATGATGATGCAGCATGTCGGGACCATGATCGCCCTTGACTGACCTTTCCCCCCCTGTGTTGGTGCTTTGTGTCTGATGCAGCGATTAGACAAACCGCCAGTGTAAAATATGCAATTATTGTTTCTGTATACACTAGCTGTTTGAGTAACCATGAGAAATATATATGGTATTCAACATAGATTGTGGTTTCACTTTTACCGGTTGACATGCATCCTTTTGTGTTGACAATATTGCCCCCATCGTTACGCACACCTTTGTGCATGGAGTTTTTAGCAGGACATTGGCATCTTGGAAATTGATAAAAGATGCAAAAATCTGGATGAGCAAGTTGCATTGTTAGACATGTAGTGATTTACTTATTTTAGTTTTCTTGATCAAAGAAAGCAGAATCATGTGCCCTGTGAAAGTCGTAGAAGAATTTACGTGGTTGCTGCATTTACAAGTCGCCCACTAATACGAGTTTATTATTATTATTGACTTACCGACACTATTTATTATGAGCTAGAAAATACATATGGTATTCAAGGGTTTGTTTGGATGTCATTCTCATAGCAAGAATTTGGATTATAGACAGTGAAAGTAGAATCTGGATCCTAAATAAAAAAGTTGTTTAGATCTTATTCTCATAGTAATTAGATAATTGGATTCTAGAGGATCTTAGTCTCATTTATCTACTTACTAGGATCATGCCCGTGCGTTGCAATGGGAACAAAATAATCTCATAATTTTAAATTAGATGTTTTTTAAGAGTAATTTTTAAATTAGATGTATGTTGCATTATTACCAAAAAAAAATCTTTGAGCGTGATTTATACTTCCCTCGAGTTACCAATATACCCAGAGGTATTGGATTTACATGGGTGTCCACTCTTGCTATTATTATCGACTGTCTTACTAAAATTCCATAGTCATCTACAGCAGATAGCATGCCAGCATCAAGTAGATGGCTAATCCTTGTTGCTACACTAATACTGGAAAACAAGTTTTATGCTGGTGGTATCCCAATTGGTGTTGATGGGCTGTGGTTAAAGATTTCCAAACGGGCCGCACGGGCACTACACGGCACGAGCACGGCTGGGCACGGCACTAAGCACTCCAGACCGTGCCGTGCCGTGCCACTGGGCACGGCAGTCCAGCGTGTTAGTGTCGTGCCTTGGCACTAACCCACAAAACTACATCAAAATTTCAGAAAACAGAGAACAGCTCAAATATGAAGAAATCAAAATCAAGAAGAGAACACCAGGCAACAAAATATCAAAAGGAAGGGCTGTGCAATGGCTGCCTCATTAAAAACCTGTCCAGGTAAAACTCACCCTTGTGAAAAACCCTGGACAGGGAAAAAGAGTGCAGCCAGCCCCTTAGTGTAATTCAATTGTTCATTACATCCAATCCACAGGTCCAAAGCATCCAAGTCCAATTAAAATTACAGACCATTACATAAATGAATGACTAATCAAGATAAAGGTTTTCAAAGGCCTCCTCGAGCTCCTTATCCTCCACCATATGTTGTAGCCTTGACTCAGCAGCTTCCCAGTCCTTGATGCATGTGAGTGCCTCTACAGTCTCAGGGTTTAGCCTCCGCCGCCTTTCTTCAATGATCCTGCCAGTGGTACTGAAAGTAGCTTCTGATGAAATGGTAGAAACAGGCACACTGAAAACATCTTTAGCAAGGGTAGAAAGAACTGGATATGTTAGCTTATGATGATGCCACCAGTTCAGGATGTTGAAGTCATCATCCCACTGGCTCACTGTGTCACAGTCCAGATAAGCAGACAGTTCAGAACTACTGCTAGAAGAATTTGCTGCATGTAGCAAAGCAGTAGCAGGAATAGTCCTAGACATATCAAGATTAGGAGGAAGAGAAGAACAGCCAGCTCCAACCATACCACCACCACCATCATCATCATCATCATATATTTCAGCCCAAGCTGTTCTTTTCTTACCAGATAGGCTTGGAGGGTCAGCCCTTTTGGCCCCTACAGATCCATACAAATCATCATACTTATGATACAGTTTGAAGAGAAGAGTTCTAGTTTGCATGAGCTTATTAGAATAATCAGCATCAGTAAGCAAATTTAACTTTCTAAGCACTTTGTTAAAACCTTTAATTTTAGCTCTTGGATCCAAGATAAATGCAATGCAATAAAGATCAGGTATAGTTCTCCAATACTTATTGTACTTATCAATCATAGGTTGAACAACAGTTCTAATATGTTCATCATTTTGATACTTATGCAGGTGTATATCAATTTTAACAATATGATGAACCATAAGTGGGGCAATAGGATAGTAGACACCAGACAAAGCAACTGTTGAGTCATAAAACAGTTCAAGGAATTGCAGTATTTTAATTGCCATAGCCCAATGATCATGAGTCAAAAGAAAGGGGCCACCTTTAGCTCTAGGATAATTAGACTCAATGAAAGTATGAAAAGTTTCCTTGTGTGGTAGCAAATGCCTAAGCATCAGGTATGTAGAGTTCCATCTAACATCCATGTCCAATGCAAACTTCCTAGGTCTAATACCAAATGCCATGCAATAACTCTTATATGCAGCAACTCTCTGGTTAGAAGAGTTAATGTATGATATTGCAGTTCTGAAAGCATCAATCAAAGGACTAACTAAACAACGAGCCTCTTTAACAATCAGATTTATGATATGACAAAACTGCGTTGATGCAAAAACAAATCGAACCTAAATACTCCTTAAGCCACGTGTTTCGGTTTATCCATAGCTTTGTTATTAGCAAGAGGCATTGTCCAAAGTAATGTAAAAGATCTTGTTCAATATACCATAATCATTAAGCACATTACTAACACGTTCAAAGAATGTTCTCGGCATTATGTGATGCATCTATAAGCCTTAAGCCAAGCACTCTTTTTCAAGTTGCCAATCGGCATTAATGTAATGACCAACAACACTCAAATAATCTTCTTTAGCATTTCCAGACCAAATATCGAAGTAATAGCAACAGATGAAATGGCATTGTTCTTCAAATCATCGATCAAACGACCACGCTTCTCATTGAAATACTTAAAAAGATCTCTAGTCTGTAGTTTGCTTAGAAAGCAGATTGAGTACCTAGGGTTATGAGCGTTTTTATGTAATCTTCCTGGCCTCGATTTCACCAAGGCGTAGGGGAAGATCTAGCCTAGCAAGCAAGCGAACAAAAAGTTGAACACGAGCAACCTCAGCAGAATACTCCCAATTACGCATACTACCATCCTTATTGAAAGTAATGTGGAATTTGAGCCATCGACATTTCTCACGCTTTTAGGGCAAGAGTCTTGATGACGGAGAAGGTGGCGAGTCCCAAATTTAGAATTAGCATAGTACTCCTTACGGCAGTGAAGACACCGAGCACCATACCTGACATCCTTATCATTTACCTTCTTGTAGAGCTTCTAAAATCCTCCCAAAGCAAACCGAGGTAGAAGAGGCGGTTAGGCCATTTGGTGGTTGAGCCGTCATCGTAGCTGGCTTGAGTGTCGCCCTGGATGGCATTGGGGCCGTCAGCGTCGTCGACGGGAAGTGGGTGAGTAGCAATATCGCCGTTGAGCTCCTCGGCAGCACGACGACCGAAGAGCTCCTCAGCATCCCCAACAATATCGTCCTCGTCGTCTCCGGTCATCCCGCAGAGGCGCAACTCGTCGTTGATCGTCATGGAGAGACCGATGTCCTCCTGCTCATCCGACATCTCGTCGTCGCCGGCCTCCGGTCCCTCAACGCCAGTGGCTTCAAAAAAAGAAACAGATCTAGGATTAAATCAAGAAGAAGAAAAAGAAGTAAAAAACAACAAAGCAAGATCAACAAGAAGAAGAAGTGAAGAAGAACAACGAATCAAGAAGAAGAAGAAGAAGAACAAGAAAGCAGATCTAACTCACCTCGCTTGCGGAGCACCAGAGGCAGCGGCGGCGACGACATCGCCAGATCCGAGTCTGGTACCTCAACGCATCATAGCGGAGCCCCAATGACGCCGGAGTCCGGCGAGATCGACGAAGCGCTTGACGAGAGAGAGCGAAGACGATTCGTTGGAGATCTCAACGACTAAGCTACATCGCCGGTCGAGAGAAGAGAAGGGGTGTACAAGGCCGTGCCGTGTGCCGTACAAGCCACCGCCATTGTCACCACAACCACGGACGGCGAAAAGAAGAGAGTGGCGGCTAGGGTTTGAACGAGAGAGCGAGTCGAAGAGCGAGGTGCGCGCGGCGCGGAGGGGGAAGAAATGAGCACAGTAGCTTCCCCCGGGTGGCTCCTGGCTTATATAGGCGCCCCACCGCAGCCCTTCATCCAACGGCCAGCGCTCGCCGGGGTTTTCATCCAACGGCTCTTAGCCGTGCCGACCCCGTGCCGGCCTTTTGAGCGGGCCGTGCCGTCTTGCGTGCTAACGGGCTAGCATAGCGCCCGTGCATCGGCACGAGGCCGTGCCGTGCTTGGCACGAGCACGGGAGAGGCCGGGCCGGGCCGTTTTCGGACCGGGCCAAATCAGCACCGTGCCCGTGCTGGCCTGATGGGCCAGGCCCGTTTGGAAAACTTTAGCTGTGGTAGCCTGAGCGGCAGCTAACTGGGGTCACTAATCATTCAATGAAAGCACAATTCTTTCAATGGCTAATTTAATTGAAAACCTGGCAGTCAAAGCACAATCCTCTGATGGGAGTTATCATCGACATCAACGACATTAAACTTCTCCAACTCTCTGATCACGAGCTCAATATCATCCAATCACCCTACAGTTGCAATAAACCGCCTCCTGAATCCCCGTCCACCATTTGTTCGAGGTTGGAGCTACTCTTTGCTGAGGAGGTCCTAGTGCACATTGGGTTTATGGTACTCCTTCCTGCATGCCTGCGTAGGCAAGGTGCAGCATAGAGGCCACAGGTGGCCGGTGAACTGAAGCCCCATGGGGAGCCCTCCACTGTTGTACCCAGCCAATGAAGTGATCGCGCAGAGCCCCAGGAAGTTCCTCGTGATCGAGTATCACACCAGCGCAGTTGCAAGATTTTTCAGCTATCAGAGACACATGTCAACTCCTGAATCATCCTGGAAGTTCCCGTTAATATAAATGCCACTGTCAACCCAGGACCTGCGGAGTGCTACTGAGGCCAGCTAACCAATTGAGCTAGAGACCCGTTCGCATAAAGCTTCTAAGAATGACCTGCTTTTGTGTCTCTCTAGTTTTTTCAACTCTCAATTCATCCATATAAGATGCATGTTGCGCCTGTGGCAATGCATGAGGCATCTCCTACATGGACTCCTTTCCATATTGTGCCCTTCTCTTTAAGCAATGGATGTAGTGCATTCATGTTATTTTTTATCATTTCAATTGATTTTTTTTGTCATGTTTTAAGATTTTTTTTTCTTTTTTTAGTTCTGTGGCATCGTAGTTATATCAACCATACCATAAAGAAGAATAGGCAAAAAAATAGGAATAGAACTGAGAGAGTGGTCTTTCTCTGATGTTGAAGACAGGGCTGCCATGCATCTGCCACCACCGGGCGTGGATACGGAGAACAAGGGGGAAATTGACGATGAAGAAAAGTGGAAGAGAAGAGGCCAGGAGAAGATGTGGTGGAGAAAAAGGGGAAACAGGAGAGGACGAGAAGACGACGAAGAGCTGAGGAGCTTGCAATCTCTATCAAATTTAATCCTCTTATCGACTAAAAATAGTGAATTAAATGGCGGTTTAGCTCATTTAATCATGTTTAACTCAACTCTGTTTAGACCATTTAGATGGTTTTTAACGGTTTAAACGGGTTTAGACGGTCAAAACGTTTAATTTACCGTTTAGGGCCTAAACAAATGGTTGGCCTTCGTTTACCATTTAAACGGTGTTTAAACGCACTAAATGGCTGTTTAGGCAAAACAGTGTCTACCTCACCACTATCGTATCCTGAGGGCTTCACCACCACTCGGCCTTCGCTAGGTCTGTCTCGCCGATGAATGCCGCTTGCGTTGATTTGAACCTTTTGTCTATAATTTATTGCCTTGGTTGTGAGCCAAATTTTCAGCAATTTGGTTCTCATTTGAAGGAGCGAATTGTTTCTTTTGTGGTGGCTTTGATACAAATGCTCTGAATCAACGTATAATTTACTCGATTTTAGCAAAATGACAATCTACATTTTTATTTTAGCAGTATGCTTCTAGGTGCCAATGGCACTTTTTTGTTTGTATATGCTATCACTACTGACTGGAGCGCCGGCCGCAGCGATATCCTTACTATGACTGTCAGGTGACCAGCCGGCAGTGATTGGGCCGTTTGGAAACGCCGGTTATGGTGGTTCCAAACCACCTGTGATGTCGGTATCTATTGTAGTGTTTGTGTGTGTGTGTGGTTGGGGGGTGGGGGGGGCTTGTTTAGTTGTAGACCAGCTCTAGGTATGTTTGTTGGATGCAAAAGGGATAGAGAGAGATTTTTGTGCAGTTGCAGGCTACTTTTCATTGTTGTATATGTGTATATTATTTATAGTTCAAGTGCAGGTGGTTCCTAGGGCTGCTGTCCGGCTACTAGCAAAAACAAAATTGACTACTACTATTTGCTGTCAGCCAACCCTCTGAATCTTACTAGATGAGAATATGTCAACCTGCCAATGCTTGGTTACTACATAGCTAAGTACCTAACACAAGGATTAAACTTACAAGTTGCCATTTGATTGAAGGTAAGGGGTGTGATGAACTCGTTTATAGTTTTTAGGTGTTAATGTTTGTAGTGACAATTTTTAATGTGTTCTGAATTGTTATGGTTATACTTAATTAGCTTATATAAAATAATAAGCTATCTAATATTTTACCCATTCTTCTTTATTACTATTGCTTTTCTACCTCACATAGTTGCTTGATCACGTGCAATACACATGATTTTTCCTATCCTTTTGCAACAGTAGAACATCTTACTTTGCCACCACCGGGTGTAGATCTGAATGCAGTGTTCCCTAGTGCCTCTGCTAGGCACAATGCAAAGCTCGATAAAATTCGAAGATTAAATGAGTTAGAAAAGGCAGTTGCTGCTCTCCAAGTTGAGGTTGCGCAGCTTGATGATGAAGGTTATTCATATGACGAGTTTTTAGGACATGGAATATTACGCATATTGAATTCTCAACTTGTGGGCATCACAACAATCTTAACACGTAAGGAACATTAACTCATTGTGTTCTTTCGTGCTATATCTATATTAGTTTGCTTGGAACTGATTGAGTTTTACTTTTTTTCTCGGACAATATGCAGGAGAGCTGCGTGTCATTTACAAATAGTTAGTCAAAAAACCGAACTCGAACACCAATGCACACCCACAACCAAACAACCTATGATTGAGTTTAAACAACTATTTTCTTAACATCATTTGACATTCCTTTGCTTTCACATGACACTTTTTGGTATAACTGCAAAAAGATACTTATGGAAAAGAATGTAAGTAATGCTTATTTAAAAGAATACACACATCAATTCCCACATTATCTCTATGTTTCTTTCAGGTTGCCAGAGTGATAGAGACTGGTGTTTACTTTGTGCAATGCGAAGATATATTCTCACAGTTAGAGATTGTTCCATATACTACAACCCTATAGAAATTATTTCACATATGCAAATGATTGGTGATGTATTTATATTGGGTTTGAAGTATGACACTTCTGAGTTCATGATGTAGGTGATGCACTAATCTATATACTAGTTTCAGATTAATTTGATTCCTTAATGTTGTGATTGTATTTACAGGCATGCAAAAATTAAAATGAATTCAGATTTTTTTTGCTAAGCATGGTGGAGATCGTCACACCCATTGGATAACATCATCCATTGCATCATTTGTTTGATGGAGTGCTTAGTTCTGAGGTATTTCTTCTCTATTTCCTATTCAAATGACTCTCTTCTATTATATGTTGTCCTATAATATCCCTTAGTTTTTTGTTGTGCATGTTACTTGTTGTCAAAATGTGTCTACTCATGACACTAAGATAATGGATTTGGCCATTGAAATTGAAGATTTTACACGATCCTTACAAGATTGTCTACGTATGTTTACCAGTCTAAAGTTCCTTGATGCTATGTTCAAATGTCCTAGGTAAGTGCCGACTTTGCTTTAGGTTTCTCTATATCAAACATTACATGCATTTGGAATTATCCATAACACTTCTTGTGAGAGGAATAATGTAGAGTAGAATTGGGAGAACACCTCACACCCCTTGGGTTAGGTGACTTTCATATATAGTCACAAAGGACTTTAGTTACAATTACAATTAGACCCCTAAATATATACATATCTAACAAATAGGAGAATGTGCAATCCCCCGCAAATGCTCATGTTCTTGCCACATATTTTGGCCAGTTTTTTATGTAAATTGTGTATGCAGGTGCAAGAAGGTAATAGCAAAAAGCGTCTTTCAATTTATGGGAGTCCCAATATGTAACACCCTCAATGTTACATTGCACTGTTTTGCTAAACATCGCATGAGCATCATGGTTATGTGCATATATGTATAACATGAATTGTAAAGCAATGTTCGATCATTGAAACATTTATATGAAACGAGAAAGCAAGTGTTATGTTTCGTGTCACATAACGTTGTTTATTATCCTCATCGAATTCTTGAAACAAAAAGGCTATAGAACGTTTGTGAACGGCGATAAAACATGTGCGGTCGAGGGCAAGGATAGTTAGCGAGTGCATCCAGTAGGTCGAAATGGGGGTTCGACGTGAAATCGTTCGGGGTGACGTCGTTTCGCGTAGGTTTACAAATGGGTCGACGAAGCCACCTTTGGCGATAGTTGTAGAGCGATCGGCTTAGGATGTGGTACGATATCTTGGCTCTGATAAACAGCCCAACGTACCCTCTTGCACGTCGAATAGTTGGTTCGGCTTTTGGAGCATCGTGTACAAGTTTTCAGGCTGCTTTAAAAAGCGTGCACGACATATGACTTAGTTCTGGGCGCGGTCACCACTTGGCCTGGCACGCTGCTGGCTTGCCAGCGCACTGCCGCGCAGGCCGCACACGCTGCCATGCCGGCTGCGCCCCACCACCGCGCCTGTGCACGCGCGGCCTTTGCGTTGCGTGCCAAGGCCGCCTGCACCGCTGCTGCTCGTCCTCCACCACGCGCTGACCACGGCCACCGTCGCTGCACGGCTCGACGCTACTGCTGGTTCGCCAGAGCGCGCGCCCATGCGCTAGCCGCATCCGCACTTCACCGTGAATGCGACGCGAGCAGGCCCTACGCTACTGCCTTGGCTGCTTGCTGCCCTCACTGGCGCGCGGGTCACCTCGCCGTCTGATGCGCTGTGCTAGGACACCGACCGAACCTTGCCGCGCCTTGTCCTGCCCCGCTCTGGCCAGAGGCGCACCGGGTCACGCGCTACACGCCGCCAGCGGCCAAGCCGGCACTGCTCCGTTGACTCTCCTTGGCTGCTAGCGCGGAGGACGACAGCCTGCTCCGCCATCCCTTCCAAGTCGCATTGCACTGCCCCCGTTGTCTGGTGCTGCCCGCTGCGTCGCCATGCCGAGCCTCATCAGCTTGCAGCCGCGACCATGCGGACAGTCGCCTAGGGCACGTCCCGCTGTCCCCCATCGTGTTGTGTGTTGGCTCGTTGCGTTGACGCCGCAGACGGACCAAGCCAAGCCATGCCAGGACCTCCCCTGCCTCCGCTGTCGCCGTGATCGGCGGGGCCAGCCTTCAAATTCGCTGTGGTGAAAGTATCATGCCTCAATTGGTCTTGCTCGTAGCTCCACTAGGCAGCCGGTCATCCAACCTACCCCACCGCGCTGCTGTTCTCACCTCACTGTGCCTCAATTTCAAAATGCCACGCCATCGGGTCCATAAGACCGGACGGACGCCCCCCGACGGCAAGCCAGCCACTCCGAGCAACTTGTAGCAATTCAGTGCACCCCTAGCCTAGCCTTACCCTCCTAAGCACCCCGCGCACCGTAGCCGTAACTTTACAGCAGGCCAGCCACCACCACTG
Organism: Miscanthus lutarioriparius; assembly: GCA_904845875.1. Taxonomy (NCBI): domain Eukaryota; kingdom Viridiplantae; phylum Streptophyta; class Magnoliopsida; order Poales; family Poaceae; genus Miscanthus; species Miscanthus lutarioriparius. Next base: position 74,808,955 of record CAJGYO010000011.1, read on the forward strand.
TGGCCGTGCCATCACCGGGCGCCATCGTAGAGTCGATGTGCACGCGACCAGCTCTGCTCGGGCCACCCCTGGCCGTACCGTCAACGCGAAGGTACCCTTGGGTAGTCCCTTGAGCTCGCTAGCTTCGTTCCTTGCTCCGTCTTCGCTGTCACTCACTGGAACGCACCCGCCATTGTAGGTCAGGGCTCACCGCCGGGGAGGGAATCCAGGATGACGCCCCTACTCGCCGTACCGCTTCCAGACGCCGTGCGTTGCCGTGGAGGTACTCATAGGCCCCTTAGTTAGGTCTTGGAGACTCGGGTGTCGCCGGCGTGGCCGCCCGGTGCCCGCGCCGTCACGCTAGTGTGTGCATGGGTGCCGGGGGACATCGCCGTGGGCCGCGTTGTGGTCTACTGACGCACGCGGGCGAGAAGGCGGAGTGGGCCGAGCTAGCGCGTATTGGGCCATGGAGTAGGATTTGGTTTTCGTAATTTCCAGAATAATAGAAATGTTTATTTATTTTAGTTATGAATTGAACTTCGATAAATCGTAGTAAATTGCGTAGTTGTCCAAAAATAGCGAGACTAATTTTGTTAGGTTCGCAAAAATATCATCTACTAGATAGTTTAGTTGGATTACAGTTAGTAGTGGTGAGTATTGGGTGATAAATTCAAAACTAGAGAACGAATATTAGGTAGGTGAATAATTGTAGGAATATTTGTGGGTAATTGGTGATAACTATAGACACAAAAATTTTACAGTAGACTCGTTTGGTTATGAAGTACTTGTTGTAAATTTTGTGGTCTTAGAATGGGTTGTTAAATAGAGTAGATATTACCCTTGTTTACTTGTATATAGCGTAAATCAGCGTTAGGAGTAAAAATACCTGTAGTGACTATAATAACGATAAATGCCATACTTTATGTTTGTGGTTGGTAGCATTAGCTTAGTAGTAAATAAATGTACTTTTATTTTAAGAGTTGTTGTTGTCATATTCCTAAGCATTGCATCATCATTTCATGCATGTAGATCATGAACTGGTAGACTTTGTGCCCGTCGGTGAGCCGAAGTACGACAAGGTGATCGAGGAGTATGAGGAGGAGATCTTCGCACAGGAGGAAGCTTAGGAGCCTATTGGTGCTGACCCTGCTAACCCGGCGCCTGTCCAAGGCAAGCCCCGGTGCATAACCCATATTTTTATGCTCACTGAATATATATATATGTGATGTGCATTTAAGTCACATGCATTTTATGGAAACTACCTGTATAAATATATCTACCCATGAGTCCTACTAGTACAGGTCGAGTAGCTGCTATGCTCAGGATATCGGTAGCGTGAGTAACCTGCCGTTACTCGCAAATAGGTAATAAAATATGAACACTCATGATAAAATGGTGGAAAGGAAAACGGTGACCGGGCAGGGATATGGATTGGGTACTGGTGGGTGTGAGGGGTTGTGTCCTGCAGCCAATAGGGCATAGCTCGGTTACACTTTTTCCCTGTATGTGTCAATTAAGGACCGGTCGTTGCATATGACTCTAGGCAAGTCATAGATTATTGTCCCGAGCGCATACTTGGGTATGGGCGCAGGGAAGGCTTGCTGCACTCTTGTCTTGGATCCGGCTCTTTCCGGACCGACTGATGGAAAGAGGAGGTGGTGGAGGTCCTTGCACCACACTGAGTCCGGGACTCAGGAGTGGGGGCTTGGAGTCCAAGTTTGAACGGGGACCTGGACACCCGGGACAGGAGAGTGGTGGGTTAGTCCTGCTTATGCCTGGGGTACAAGCGGGGCGTGTGTTTTCAGGGCACCTAGCTGGGCACATTGATTCGCGAATCGCTGGGCGATTCGGTACGGCTTGTCTACGGTTTAGCACCGTAGTAAGAACTGAAAGTGGAGAAAGGAGAAGAAATATAACTGATTGCTCAACCCTTGCTTGAAAGTAGATAGGTGCTTATATAGACTAGCTAGATGATAACTTAATACGGCTGATAATAATAATACATAAATAAGGACTCACTATTAGTATTGCTTTCTGCTAAAAGAAACCCAGCAAACCATAAAACCTATCATATTCCTTGGAGTCGGGAAATTATTCCCACTAGTCGGGTAAGTCTTGCGAGTACATTGTGTACTCAGGGTTTATTTATCCCTGTTGTAGGTGATGCTTGAAGAGTACCTTGTATGGAGGATCCTTCTAGTGGGCTCAGACAGAATCCTCACCCCCTTATCGCTAGATGTTATCTTTTTAAATTCCGTTGTTTATCATTCCGCACTCTGGTATTTGGTATTGTAATAATGTACTTTTTAAGAAACTCTAATGTATGAAATGGACTTGTATTGTAACTTGTACTCATTATTGGATCCTTGGGAAAATATGGATCTTTCGGGTTCTCCCTCGTGGTGTGCCCGACGGACACCGCTCGCTGTAGCTCGCTTCCGGAGTGCTTAGTGTCTGGTGGAAGACGAGCGCCTCCATAAGTATGTTATTTCGGACGGTTCTACCACAGTTGGTACCAGAGCCAATAATGGTTACGAGTTCATCACTCTTTTAAAAACAAAAGTTTTGTGAAAAGTAGGATGCGATTATATTAGGTAAATAAGTATAAGCCCTAGCAATATGGTCTATCTAGGATAGCGGCACTAGTTTTATCTAATCAGTTTTCTGCAGGTACACTGACTTACGTTGCGTAAGAAATCACTTAGTATACGGAAAGTGAGTGTGCGATGTGCCGAAAATTCTACGAATGCCGCTATATTCCGGCTTGAGTGAACGTATAGGCCGAAGCATGCATCATGATAATAGCATCTTACTTGAACTAAAATCCCCCTTCACGTTTAAGTGAGTAGTAAATTAGTAGGACTAACTAAATGAATGCTTTAATAATTGTGCTGTTATCTCTCTAATCCCTTGATTCTGATCGGAAATGTGTTCTAATGAATGGTTCCTATCTCTTACAGATGAACCTAAGGTCTGGACGCGGGAGCACCAGTTCGGGGGTGGCTCATGAGGGCCAGGGTGATAGTGGCCGGGCCGTTGAGCACGGCAGCGGGGGAGGTCAGGGGGTTCCACCTCTGGTTCCTCATCCTTTCCCGCCGCTGCCACCGCCTCCGCCGATGACCCCCGTAGAGATAATGGCAGAGCTGTTGGCTGCTCGCCAGGAGTCAGCTGCTTCTCGCCAGGAAACAACTCGTGCCATGGAGATTATGGCATAGGCTATCGCGGGCCTCGCCCACGGGGGCCATAGGGGCAATGGTGGGAATGAGGGTGGTGCCCGCCGTCCTAGGGGACAATCCTCTTACCAGGACTTCCTCAAGACTCACCCACCCACCTTCACCCCATCTGATGAGCCTCTGGAGGCGGAGCACTGGCTTCGCACGCTGCAGCAGAAGTTTCGGCTGCTCGGAGTGACCAACGAGCAGAAGGTGTACTTTGTGGCCCAACAGCTTTTGGGGTCCGCAAGTGCATGGTAGGAAACTTTCCAGGCCATGAAGCTGCCAGATCATCCGACAACATGGCAGGAGTTCTCCACCGTGTTCTAAGAGTTCTTTATCCCTGTTGGTGTTATCAACCAGAAGGTGACCGAGTTCCTAGAGCTGCGCCAGGGAAACAGGACAGTGATGGAATATGTGAACAAGTTCAATCACTTGGCTCAGTATGCTGGCAGTCAGGTGGATACTAATGACAAGAAGAGGGAACGCTTCTTTCGTGGTCTCGCTCCCCTCCTTTAGGTGAAACTGTATACGGGAAACTATCAGACCTTTGGGGCTCTAATGAACGCCACCATTGCCATGGAGGGTTTTCAGCGGGCGTCTCAAGCTGATTGGAAGAGGAAACGGGGGGATGCAGGGTCTTCTAGCCACCCCCACACATAGAAGATTTAGGTTGTCCGGTGGGGGGCCTATCAACCATCAGGCGGGTCTTCATTCCGGCAACGTCAGCAGACGTCGCAGACTTCCTCTACTCAGTACCGTGCACCTCCGCAACAGGTGTAGCCGCAGCAGTCTCAGGGACAGCAGGTCCCACCTCATCAGGGGTTTGGGAACAGGCCAGGAGCTTGCTTTAAATGTGGCAAAGATGGCCACTATTCCCAGGCCTGTCCCCAGAATCAGCCAGCCCAGTGAGCTCAACCGTCCGCAAATTCCAGGCTTATCAAGAGGACCATCATTAAGAAGAAAGTGCCCAGTAGGTCTGGTCAGGTGCACTTCACGGATGCTCAGCAGGTTGTGCAGTAGGAGATAGTTATGGCTGGTATGTTTACCATCGACTCCCATCCAGCTTTGGTGTTGTTCGATTCTAGTGCATCACATTCCTTTATGAGCATGGGGTTTGTAGAGCGGCACAACTTATCACTTATGGCTATACCGTATGCCTATAAGATCCATACTGCGGGTTCCCAAATGTTCATCAATACCCGCATGGATACAGTAAGTTTGGTATTAGCCACCCACACTTACCGTCTACAGTTCATGATAATGCCTGGGCAAGGCATTGATGCTATTCTTGGAATGAACTAGTTGTGGGTGTATGGGGTAGTATTGGATATGAAGAGAAGAAGTGTGGAGTTACGGCTTCCTTCTTCTGAGGATAGGATGTCTCTTATCATACCCTCAGAACTAGTCTTACCTATTGCTGCCCATGCTGAAGCTGCTCCTGATCTTACCTCCATTCTAGTAGTATGTGAGTTCCTGGATGTTTTCCCTAAAGATCTTCCTAGATTGCCACCAGACCGTGAGGTAGAATTCTCCATTGAGCTTGAGCCTGGTACTGCTCCCATCTCCAGACGCCCATACCGCATGGCTCTAAGAGAACTAGCAGAAATGAAGAAGCAACTAGAAGAATTGATGGACAAAGGCTTGATCCGTCTGAGTTCTTCACCATGGGGTTGCCCAGCTATTTTCATGAAGAAGGACGGTACCTTGTGGATGTGTGTGGATTATCGCCCTCTTAATGCGGTAACAGTTAAGATCAAGTATCCCTTATCCTGCATAGATACTTTGTTCGATCAATTAGCTGGTGCCAAGGTGTTCTCGAAGATTGATCTTAGATCGGGCTATCATCAGATCAAGATCAGGCCACATGATATACCAAAGACAACTTTCTCTACTAGGTATGGGCTATATGAGTACCTAGTGATGTCTTTTGGTCTCACCAATGTCCCTGCCTTCTTCATGTACCTGATGAATTTAGTTTTCATGCCGGAGCTGGATAAGTTTGTGGTGGTTTTCATTAATGACATCCTGATCTATTCCAAGAATGATGAAGAGCATGCCCGACACCTTCGGATAGTACTAACTCGACTAAAGGAGCACAAGCTGTATGCTAAATTCAGCAAGTGCGAGTTTTGGTTAGATCGAGTGTAGTTTTTGGGGCATGTGTTGACACCTGAAGGCGTTTCTGTAGATCCCAGCAAGGTGCAAGATGTATTGGATTGGAGGTCCCCCAAGTCTGTGCATCAGATCCACCAGTTCCTTGGTCTAGCTGGATACTATCGGCGTTTCGTTCCTGATTTCTCTAAGATAGCCTAGCCCATGACCAAGTTGCTCCAGAAAGAAGCTAAGTTTGATTGGAGCCCAGCTTGTGATGAAGCTTTTCAGTCTCTGAAGACTTTTCTGACCACTGCTCCTGTGTTGGCCCAACTAGATATTGATAGGCCCTTTGATGTTTACTGTGATGCCTCAAAGACAGGACTAGGGTGTGTGCTTATGCAAGATGGGCGTGTGATAGCTTATGCTTCATGCCAACTGAAGAAGCACGAGGTGAACTACCCCACCCATGATTTAGAGCTAGCTGCTGTAGTCCACTCTCTGAAGATTTGGAGGCATTACCTGTTGGGCAACAAATTGCATATCTTTACAGACCACAAGAGCCTCAAGTATATTTTCACTCAGTCTGAGTTGAACATGAGGCAAAGGAGATGGTTAGAATTAATAAAGGATTATAATTTAGAAGTCCATTATCATCCAGAAAAGGCCAATGTGGTGGCTAATGCTTTGAGTCATAAGTCACATCAGGTTGAGGAAATAATCTTGTCTCTCAACCACACAGAGGTGCTAGCTCATATTGCATTGACCTCAGAGTTGCTGGAGCAGATTATTCAGGAGCAGAAGGAAGACCCCGAAGAGATTCCTCACATCAGGAAGTTGATGGCTGAAGGGCGTGGTCCTCATTTTAGCATTGATGAGCAGGGGGTCGTGAGATACAAGGATAGATTGGAAGTTCCATCCAATGAAGAGCTGAAAAGAAAGATTTTAAATGAAGCCCATCATTCAAAGCTGTCTATCCATCCTGGCAGCAACAAGATGTACCATGATCTGTGCCAACTGTACTGGTGGTCCTACATAAAGCAAGATATCACCCAGTTTGTTGCGGAGTGTGACACTTGCGGTAGAGTCAAGGCAGATCATATGCGTGCTCCTGGATATCTGTAGCCCTTGCCCATTCCTGTTTGGAAATGGGAGGATATTTCCCTGAATTCATTATGGGTTTACCCCGCACCTCCACGGGCTTTGATTCTATTTGGGTCATTGTGGACCATCTCACCAAGTCTGCCCACTTTATTCCGGTGGATACTAGATACACTGCCAGGAAGTATGCGGAGATATACTTTGATCAGATTGTGACCTTACATGGAGTTTCTCATACTATCATCTCTGATAGAGGGTCAGTTTTTGTCTCTCGTTTCTAGGAGCAACTCCAGGAATGTCTGGGTACTCATCTTCTCAGAAGCTCAGCATACCACCCACAAACTGATGGTCAAACTGAAAGGGTGAACTAGGTGCTCAAGGATATGTTGAGGGCTTGTACCATTTCTTTTCCTGAGAAGTGGGATAAGTGTTTGAAGTTGGCTGAATTTTCATATAATAACAACTACCAAGAGAGTATCCGCATGACACCATTTGAAGCTTTATATGGGCAGAAGTGTAGAACGCCTCTAAACTGGGTTGAAGTAGGAGACCGTGGGTACTTTAGGCCTGATTTCATAAAGGAGGCTCGAGAGAAAGTAAGTATTATTCGTAGCCACTTGAAGGCAGCTCAGAGTCGACAAAAGGCTTACGCAGACAAGCGAAGAAGGCCTTTGGAGTTTGTAGCTGGGGATTATGTGTATCTCAAAGTATCTCCTATGAGAGGGGTGCACCGGTTTGGTGATCACGGCAAGCTAGCTCCTCGGTATGTGGGTCCATACAAGGTGTTGCATCCATGTGGCCCCGTTGCTTACCGTCTCCAGCTTCCTGAAATTCTCTCAGCGGTTCAAAATGTGTTTCACGTCTCACAATTGAAGAAATGCCTATGGGTTCCGAAAGAAGCTGTGGAAATTGAAGGACTTCTGCTCCAACCTGATCTGTCTTATGTTGAGCATCCTGTGAAAATCTTGGATGAGAAGGAGAGAGTGACCAGGAACAGTGTGATAAAATTCTACAAGGTGCAATGGCAAAATCATTCAGAGGCTGAAGCCACTTGGGAACAAGAGAGCTACATACTAAAGCATTACCCCCACCTCCTCTCTAGTTCTGATAGTTAGTTGCTACGTCGAAATGTATTCCCTGTCGCTTTCTCACACTAGGCACATGAAATCTTGGGTCGAGATTTTGTTTTAGGGGGGGTAGATTTGTAACACCTTCGGTGTTACATTGCACTGTTTTGCGAAACATCGCATGAGCATCATGGTTATGTGCATATATGTATAACATGAATTGTAAAGCAATGTTCGATCCTTGAAACATTTATATGAAACGAGAAAGCAAGTGTTATGTTTCGTGTCACATAACGTTGTTTATTATCTTCATCGAATTCTTGAAACAAAAAGGCTATAGAATGTTTGTGAACGGCGACAAAACATGTGCGGTCGAGGGCAAGGATAGTTAGCGAGTGCAACTAGTAGGTCGAAATGGGGGTTCGACGTGAAATCGTTCAGGGTGACGTCGTTTCGCGTAGGTTTACAAATGGGTCGACGAAGCCACCTTTGGCGATAGTTGTAGAGCGATCGGCTTAGGATGTGGTATGATATCTTGGCTCCGATAGACAGCCCAACGTACCCTCTTGCGCGTCGAATAGTTGGTTCGGCTTTTGGAGCATCGTGTACAAGTTTTCAAGCTGCTTTAAAAAGCGTGCACGGCATATGACTTAGTTCTAGGCGCGGTCACCACTTGGCCTGGCACGCTGCTGGCTTGCTAGCGCACTGCCGCACAGGCCGCACACGCTGCCACGCCGGCTGTGCCCCACCACCGCGCCTGTGCACGTGTGGCCTTTGCGCTGCGTGCCAAGGTCGCCTACACCGCTGCTGCTCATCCGCCACCGCGCGCTGACCACGGCCACCGTCGCTGCGTGGCTCGGCGCTGCTGCTGGTTCACCAGCGCGCGCGCCCATGCGCTAGCCGCATCTGCACTGTCACCGTGAATGCGATGTGAGCAGGCCCTGCGCTACTGCCTTGGCTGCTTGCTGCCCTCGCTGGCGTGCAGGTCACCTCACTGTCTGATGCGCTGGGCCAGGACGCCGACCGAACCCTGCCGTGCCTTGTCCTGCCCCGCTCTAGCCGGAGGCGCACCGGGTCACGCGCTACACGCCGCCAGTGGCCAAGCCGGCACTACTCCATTGACTCTCCTTGGCTGCTAGCGTGGAGGACGACAGCCTGCTCCACCATCCCTACCAAGTCACATTGCACTGCCCCCCGTTGTCTGGCGCTACCTGTTGCGTCGTCATGCCGAGCCTCGTCGGCTTGCAGCCACGGCCGTGCAGATAGTCGCCTAGGGCACGTCCCGCTGTCCCCCATCGTGTTGTGTGTTGGCTCATTGCGTTGACGCCGCAAATGGACCAAGCCAAGCCATGCCAGGACCTCCCCTGCCTCCGCTGTCGCCGTGACCGATGGGGCTGGCCTTCAAATTCGCCGTGGTGAAAGTACCGTGCCTCAATTGGTCTTGCCCGCAGCTCCGCTAGGCAGCCAGTCATCCAACCTACCCCACCGCGCTGCCGTTCTCACCTCACTGTGCCTCCATTTCAAAATGTCACGCCATCGGGTCCATAAGACCGGACATATGCCCCCCGACGGCAAGCCAGCCACTCCGAGCAACTTGTAGCAATTCAGTGCACCCCTAGCCTAGCCTTACCCTCCTAAGCACCCCATGCACTGTAGCCGTAACTTTACAGCAAGCTAGCCACCATCGCCGTGGCCGTGCCATCACCGGGCGCCATCACAGAGTCGGTGTGCACGCGGCCAGCTCTGCTCGGGCCACCTACGGCCATACCATCAACGCGAAGGTACCCTTGGGTAGTCCCTTGAGCTCGCTAGCTTCGTTCCTAGAACGCACCCGCCATTGCAGGTCAGGGCTCACCACCGGGGAGGGAATCCGAGACGACGCCCCTGCTCGCCGTACCGCTTCCAGATGCCGTGCGTTGCCGTGGAGGTACTCATCGGCCCCTTAGGTCTGGGAGACTCGGGTGTCGCAGGCGTGGCCGCCCGGTGCCCGTGCTGTCGTGCTAGTGCGCGCACGGGTGTCGGGGGACGTCGCCATGGTAAAGGAGAAGGAAGGGGAGGGCGTATCTGTAAAAGCCTAGACTGGGTAAATAGTGCCTTAGCGCTCGCTGTAAATGCCAAGTAGATCGGGGGTGTTTCCGCGAAATTGTCATCGCGTGCAGGCCTTCCCCGTCGCAGGCAGTTGGCCGGCTAGGCCACGCTGTGGTCCGCTGACGCACGCGGGCGGGAAGGCGGAGTGGGCCGAGCCAGCGCGTATTGGACCAAGGAGTAGGATTCGGTTTTCGTCATTTCCAGAAGAATAGAAATGTTTATTTATTTTAGTTATGAATTGAACTTCGATAAATCGTAGTAAATTGCGTAGTTGTCCAAAAATAGCGAGACTAATTTTGTTAGGTTCACAAAAATATCATCTACTAGATAGTTTAGTTGGATTACAGTTAGTGGTGGCGAGTATTGGGTGATAAATTCAAAACTAGAGAATGAATATTAGGTAGGTGAATAATTGTAGGAATATTTGTGGGTAATTGGTGATAGCTATAGACACAAAAACTTTATAGTAGACTCGTTAGGTTATGAAGTACTTGTTGTAAATTTTGTGGTCTTAGAATGGGTTGTTAAATAGAGTAGATATTACCCTTGTTTATTTGTATATACCGTAAATCAGTGTTAGGAGTAAAAATACCGGTAGTGACTATAATAACGATGAATGCCATACTTTATGTTTATGGTCGGTAGCATTAGCTTAGTAGTAAACAGATGTACTTTTATTTTAAGAGTTGCTGTTGTCATATTCCTAAGCATTGCATCATCATTTCATGCATGTAGATCACGAACTGGTAGACTTTGTGCCCATCGGCAAGCCGGAGTACGACGAGGTGATCGAGGAGTACGAGGAGGAGATCTTCGCACAGGAGGAAGCTTAGGAGCCTGTTGGTGCTGACCCTGCTGACCCGGCTCCTGCCCAAGGCAAGCCCCGGTGCATAACCCATATTTTTATGCTCACTGAATATATATATGTGATGTGCATTTAAGTCATGGGCATTTTATGGAAACTACCTGTATAAATATATCTACCCATGAGTGCTACTAGTATAGGTCAAGTAGCTACTATGCTCAGGATATCGGTAGCGTGAGTAACCTGCCGTTACTCGCAAATAGGTAATAAAATATGAACACTCATGATAAAATGGTGGAAAGGAAAACGGTGACCGGGCAGGGATATGGATTGGGTACTAGTGGATGTGAGGGGTTGTGTCCTGCGGCCAATAGGGCATAGCTCGGTTACACTTTTTCCCTGTTTGTGTCAATTATGGACCGGTCGTTGCATATGACTCTAGGCAAGTCATAGATTATTGTCCCGAGCGCATACTTAGGTATTTGCGTAGGAAAGGCTTGTTGCTGTCTTGTCACGGATCTGGCTCTTTCCGGACCGACTGATGGGAAGAGGAGGTGGCAGGGGTCCTTGCACCACACTGAGTCCGGGACTCAGGAGTGGGGGCTTGGAGTCCAAGTTTGGACGGGGACCTGGACACCCGGGACAGGGGAGTAGTGGGTTAGTCCTGCTTGTGCCTGGGGTACAAGCAGGGCGTGTGTTTTCAGGGCACCTAGCTGGGCACATTGATTCATGAATCGCCGGGCGATCCGGTACGGCTTGTCTGCGGTTTAGCACCGTAGTAAGAACTGAAGTGGAGAAAGGAGAAGAAATATAACTGATTGCTCAACCCTTGCTTAAAAGTAGACAGGTGCTTATATAGACTGGCTAGATGATAACTTAATACGGCTGATAATAATAATACATAAATAAGGACTCACTATTAGGATTGCTTTCTGCTAAAAGAAACCCAACAAACCATAAAGCCTATCATATTCCTTGGAGTCGGGAAATTATTCCCACTAGTCGGGTAAGTCTTGCGAGTACATTGTGTACTCAGGGTTTATTTATCCCTGTTGCAGGTGATGCTGGAAGAGTACCTTGTGTGGAGGATCCTTCTGGTGGGCTCAGACGGAATCCTCGCCCCCTTATCGCTAGATGTTATCTTTTTAAATTCCACTATTTATCATTCCGCACTCTGATATTTGGTATTGTAATAATATACTTTTTGAGAAACTCTAATGTATGAAATGGACTTCTGTTGTAACTTGTACTCATTATTGGATCCTTGGGAAAAATGTGGATCTTTTGGGTTCTTCCTCATGGTGTGCCCGACGGACACCGCTCCGGAGTGCTTAGTGTCTGGTGGAAGACGAGCGCCTCCGTAAGTATGCTATTTTGGGTGGTTCTGCCACACAATATACTTACCATCGCACTGAAAAGGTTTAAGGTATGTATTACAAAAATGATCTATAGGACATTAGTTACTGTTATGGGATTATATAATGGTTTTATAGAAAAAGCTATTGTATGTAGTATGCCAGGAAATTGGACACGGCTATTCATTATCCCATGGAGCTTGATATCACAGAGTACATGAGTAGCATAGGTGGAAATAACATGTATGATCTCTATGCCATTGTTACCCCTTGTGGGCGATGGTATATCTTGATGAGGACATGACCTCCATGCATCCAACCATGCTTGGAGAGTCACATGGAGGCCGAGGACATCATCAAGGATGTCCAAAATGAGAAGGAGGCCCAAAGTTTATCCGGTTCGAGTCACCAAGGTGGTGGCCCAAATTAAGTTCGAGTCCACCTCGGATTCTAGGAGCAGTCCCGAATAAAATCAATGCACAGGACGCATACGAACTCTGTTTTCGACGATCCACATATGCATGGAAAGATATTTTGATAAACTAACCAAGGCTTTGGTTTCACATCAAAACTCATCCAGAGTCAACGAGAATCATCGAAACAAGTTAGCGTATATAATCTGTCAGGGTGCTGCGACACTGTCTTTTGGTCTGTTGGGCCGTGTATCATCTTAGAGCCCGTTAGGGGCGCGTCTACGGGGGTGACGCCCAAGACTCTATAATTAGCCACCGCCGCTCTCGTTAGGGTTTGGGTTTTGTTGCGTTTTTGCTTTCCTCGTGAAACAAACATTGTTTGCTGCAACTGTACCGACCAAGTCGCTTGCTGTGAACCAGGGCCCTTGTTCTTGATCTTGTTCGCCTGTGACGATTAGTCCGTTTGAATAAAGACTAGAACTCCTCTTCAGATTCAAAGCCTCATATTTATTTGCAATTTTAGATTGCGTTTTACCTGTTCTTGCTTGTGTTCTCGATTCACTTGCAGGAAAGCCTTCTCGGTGAGGTCAATCGCGTTGCGCGTCGTTGATAACCAACGGAGCAGTGGTGTAACGGTTGTGGGGGTCCAAATCATTTTTGGTTTGAAGCCTAGATCGTGAACGTCGAGTCTCCACCAATTGACCCTGTCTTACCTATCGGAAGATCGGGCCTTGTTTACATCATATCTTATGGGCACTATATGTGCTATGTCAAGGATTATGAGGGACGTTGGTTACTACTCAATGACAAAAAGTACCAACATCACTTTTTACCTCATCACCTTTTGACCACACAAATAGTCGTGTTATAGGCATTTGCCATTTGCAGGTCGCTATTGTTAGTGAGAACAAAGTACAAGATAGAGATGTTCATATGTTTTTTTATATTAGGTACAAGAAGAATATATATATAGCTCATTGTTTTGTTCCTGATTTGACTTTATATAATTTTGAAAAAGAACAAGTGCACATATGGCATACCACTTCTTGAAGACTTATTGTTGGCTGACGTGTTAACAAACTTTTCATGGTTGCCTAATAATTATTTATCATTTGTGGGATGCCTTTTTCTCATGTACATTATAGATCTTTATCAAAACCCATTTTGTTATGACCTTGCAGACACATGGTGATCCCTCCTTTTATGTTAACCAAATCATAGAACAAAAATAAGGTATGGTGTGTCTCCAAAAAGAATGGGTGAAGAAGCAATGGAATAGAAGAATACTAGATATTATATTTTCCTTTCTGGTAGTATGGGCTTGTACTCTTCAAGATTATCTATGTTTGCTCTCTAGAGCCATGTCATTATGGACATATACTACCACTTGATCTAAACAAGTACTATGTTCGAAACCTTCATACTATATGTGGATCTTCCTATGATTATTAAAATTTGTGCTCTGTGTGATTCTACAATATGTCATGTTTGTGTGATTCTACAATGTGTATGCCATATGTAAGGGTAAAATAAACATTTAATTCAAAATTCAAATGTGTTACAATAGGTAAAACATGTGTTACAAACCATGTGTTTCTTTGTTCCAAACTATGTATTATGCCACAATATGGAAGTGTTACAACAGAGAATCACAGTAACATTAGAAAAGTGTTTCAATAGATAAGTAAATGTGTTACAAACTATGCACTCTTCCACACAATGTGGAAGTGTTACTCGAGCTTAAAAAAGTTTTACAACATAGAGTCACTGTAACACAAATTAAATATCCTAGTAGATAAGTACATGTGTTATAATATAGTAACACTTTTTTGATATAATTAAAAGAATACATATATTGTGTTACGATAGATCTGTCTATAGTAACATGGCCAGTTGAAACACAAAAAATGTATTACTAAGAGGCTAGTAACACTTTTTTAGCTTATAGTAACACAAGTTAGTGTTACTATATACTTGTGCTATAGTAGTGGGATGGTTTTGTGGGTGCATTCTTCAGTGCTGTAGTAGTGGGATGGTCCATGGATGCATTCCTGAAGAGAGGGTTTTTTTGGTTTGGGGTTGAGTGCTCGCTCGAACAGCCCGCGTGATTTGTCAGATGATCCATGGGTTCATCAGACGATCCTAGTGAATAGGGGAATGGTCCATATGGGTGTGTGTCAAATTTATATTAGCTCTGTGTGAATCCACAGATGGTTCGGTGGAGGGCATCGGACGGTCCATGAGATTTCTAAGTGAAAAGGTGTAGGTGTTTATAGTCCGTGCACGTGGAAATGGTCCGGCTTTGCCGGACGGTTCATGAGTGTAGGCAGACGGCTCGCTAGAACATCGACAAAACCTATGTGAAAATGTGTTCTTGGTGTTCTTGAGGGGTCCTTCGAGGCATGTGTGTGATGGTGTGTGAGTGATTATCTAGGGGTGTCTAAGTGACATGCTAGTGTGAAAGCCCTAGTTTGGTTTTGGAAAATTGATGAAACCTAGCACTAACCTTTGTCATGAGTTGTGAGATAGGCTAGGTTGGTGCAATCAAAGTGTGGAGCATGGTGATGAAGTCCATGGAGATGGAGATGGACATATGTTGAAGATGATCAAGCTCAACTTGAAAAAGAAGAAACAGAAAAACAAAAAAATGAGATGATCAAGGCAAAGGTATATGATAGGTTTTTGTTTTGCACTCAAGACACCATAGAGGGTGTGAGTGACTTAGGATCGATAGACATACTCAAGTGTGGCAGAACCGCCTAATCTAATGCTTCACAGGAGTACTTGTCTTCCATTAGACACTAAGCACTCGAGGGAGAACACTAAATTACTCGATTCCATCGGGCACACCCCAGGAGAGAACCCAAAAATCCACATTTTTGCCATTAGGATCACAAATGAGAGAATAAAGCTTACATCATTCGTAACCATTTCTTACATCACTTTTAATACAACATCAGAGTATAATATTTATTAATATAACAGCGGAATGTAATCATCTTATCAGAGTTATGAATAATTTAATTAAACAGCGAAATATAAACATGTGATCAGAGTTACAGCGGAAATAAACATCTATTAATGACATGATGAAGTATTGATATATAACTACGACAACAGATTATGAAACTTTCATTTATAAAAGTATTTGGTGAGAGTTATAAATAACAACTACGATCGCAGCGTAAAGGAAATCCTCGCTGAGCCCACTAGGAGGAATCCACACACAAAGGTCAGCTCTAGCGTCCACTTGTCACCTGCAACAGGGGGAATAAAACCCTGAGTACTCAATTGTACTCAGCAAGACTTACCCGATAGGAGAAAAGAAAAGACTCCAAGGATATGCAAGGCTATCTGGTTTGTGGGTTGCATTTGCAGAAAGCATTACTAAGCGTGCGTCCTTATATTTGATTTTTATTAATAGCCGCATTGATCATTAACTAACCATTCTATGTAAGCACATGTGCTACTTTCAAGCAGGTGGTAAGCAATCAGATTTCCTTTGTCCATCTTCCATCTTTCATCTTTCAGTTCTTACTACGATGCTAAACCGTAGACAAGCCGTACCGGATAGCCCGGAGATTCGCGAATCAATGCCCCCAGCTGGGTACCCCGAAAACACACGCCCCGCTTGTACCCCAGGCACAAGCAGGACCAACCCATCACTCTCCTGTCCCGGGTGTCCAGGTCCCCGTCCCAAACTGGGACTCCAAGCCCCCGCCCCTGAGTCCCGGACTCAGTGCGGCGCAAGGACCTCCTCCACCAAAACAAAACCCTGACAGTCGGTCCGGAAAGAGCCGGATCCGCGACAAGAGAGCAACAAGCTTTCCAAGCGCCCATACACAAGTATGTGCTTGGGATAATAAGTTTGTGACCTGTCTAGAGTCATATGCATGATCGGTCCTTAATCGACCAGACAGGGAGAAACGGTGTAACCAAGCTATGACCCGCCTCCGCGGCGACACAACTTCTTACACCCACCAATACCCAAACCATATCCCTGTCCGGTCACCATTTTCCTTTCCACCATTTTCATATTTTCCAAGTGATAGTAATCCAATAATATATTTCCTATCTCTCGCGAGTGACAGGCAATCACTCGACTTCTACCGGAGTCCTGTAGCATAGCAATCTACACGATCCTGTCATACTAGTAAGACTCATAGGAATAAAGATGTATATGCAAGTGGTTTCATTCAACTCCTTAAAACTTAATGCACAAATATAATTTAAACTGTAGAAAGTAGGGGTTATGCACCGGGGCTTGCCTGGGAAAAATATAATCAGAAGTTAGCTTTCCATCATGGCGACATGATCTCCAAAAGCACCATTCCTCCAGCAACTCCCGACGACTCCATGATCCACCAACGTCCCTATTATGATATGCAATGTAATACCATGCAAAGATGTAATTTATCAAACTGCAGTCGTGACTCGTAAAATACGACGTACGCCTCTCGAGTTAACGGGCTAGTTCTAACGCTGGTCTACGTATCCATGTTGTCGAATAAGACGTTATTTCCCAACAACTATTTTAGTTATATAAACCGACGGTGTCTCTATATTTTATTCTATCACTATTCAAAATAAGACATCATTATCTAATTAGCAACTAGTTATTCCGGAGCTACAAAAATTACGACGGGTAACTAATACTGCTAGGAGTCTACTATACAATTTTCAGATTCAACAATATTACCAATTTACCATACCAATTCCTACAAGTTTACCTTTTCATAATATTAATTATCTCTAATTAATTATATAGCTTTCTAAGAATATTATCCACTATGTGAACAAACCATACTAGCAGGTAGATCACGATTTTAGGAGACAAACAAAACCAGTTTGGCATTTTTACGATTTTTCTAGGATTCACTACGAATTTTACAAGTTTATTTCCAACTAAATTAACAAAGGCTTTTAGAAACGAACAGAGCCAGCGGCCATGCCGCCCGGGCGAGTGAGCAGCCAGCCCATGCGGCGCGAACGGCCCAGGCTACAAGCAGCTACGCGCGGCCCAGCGTGGCGCGCAGGCCTCCAGGCGAACCGGCCCAGCGGACGGGCACACACGGACGGCCCAGCAGACATGGCGACAGAAATTTTGTGAAATGGCCCCGTACGCTATCCCTAATCGCGCTGAGGTCCACGAGCACTATTCAAACAAGTCACGTATTTGCGGCAAGGACCCTACATAAATTTCCGTCATGGATTCTTACCCTCTTCTACCTCCACAAAGCAGAGCACGGCACAGGGCATCGACCGGCGGCGGCGGCAATGGCACATTGGGGTCGGGGAAGACACGATGACGGCGAACCACCCACCGGCGAGCTGTTCGGGGAGCCTGCGCGACCACGCCAGGCCGCGGCAAGGCTCGAGCGGACCCCAGGCAGCCTGCCCGCGAGAGCCGAGGAGGCGGGCACGCCGACCGCGGTAACGCCGGCCAGGCGAGGGCGGCTGGACGACGCGCGGTGCGGTGGTGCAGGATGCTCTGGCACGTGGCACGGAGGATGTGGCGGTTCGGAACGGCCGTGGGCTCGCGCGCGCTCACGCGGAGATGATCGACGATGGCGGGTGAGGGACGCAGCGACAGCAGCCTCGGCACACGGCGGCATGGCCCTCCAGGCACGGTGATCCACAGCGGTGCCGCGCGCACTCGAGGAAGAAGGCGCGGGCCGGGACGGCGCGTGCTTGGCCGCTCAGAAGCTCGGCCGGAGAGGACGGCGCGACCGAGACATTCGGGGAGCAGAGCTGCGCGCGGGTCGCGGGCGCACGGAAAGGACATTAGTGCTGTGGCCGTCCTGGAAGGAATGGCGTGGGGCAACGGCCGAGAGCTTCGCGGGGCTCGGCGTGGGGCAAGCAGAGAAGGGCGAGGGAGACGGAGCTCGGTCGTCGGCTTAAGGCACACGAGAGCAGCAGACAGACGCACGAGGGCAGGCGTGGGCTGCCGGGGCGTTCCTGTGCAGTACAGCGAAAGGAGAGAGAGAAAAGAGTGCATGGCGCAGCACAGAGGACAGACTAAGACAAGATAGGGCAGACAGAGCAGACAGAGGCAGGACAGAGCAAGCACGGGCTTGGGCTTGCCATTTCGCAGGATTCATTCTACCGTGGCCTAACTGCTAAGGAGTCTACACATGCACAAGACTGCAGTTTTGATCACCCTGGTACTGCATTTGCTGCTTCTAGGAAAGCTCTTGGTGCATCCATCGGCAACACATGGCGCATTCGGTCTGACATCTTCTTGTCAAGAGATATGACTGATCGATGGAGTAGGGGCAGGCAACAGTAAGGAGAAACAGCCAGAGACAATCGTAGACAGAGGCAGAGACCGAGGAAAATAAAAGGGAACAGCGGTGAGGAGGAAAAGGTCTGCTGCAGCAGTTTCACTCGGCTGCTTGTGCTGTAAACTTATCTTGCTGCAACACGACTGAGCGACACAGTTGCAGGCACTGCAGATACGTCGGGTGTAGGACAACAGTGGCATGGACGAGACGGTGAATAATTGTCTTGCAACGCGCACGCTGTACGTCAGGAAAATAAATGAGGCTGCTGCGCTCTATCTCACTTTCATCAATTTGTGCTTATCAAAATAAACCCATGAGCATATATATATATATGTATATATATCGTTCTATTTATTAATGAATTTTATTTTATTTATAAGAGTGGCTTTTCATGCTTAATCTAACAGAACAAATCGTTCGCTAGCATCGTCGTTCGACATTCCCAAATATCTTTACTCACAGAGTAATTTAACGTGAGCGTTTATTTGAGTCTACGAAACTAAGTCACATAAAATTTGCTTAGCGCCTCAAGTACGTTTTAAATTAAAACCCGAGAAACTCGTTTTGAAAATTTTTTTAGGCCTAAATCGCAGTGCTAAACGAGATCGTAACACCGGGGTGTTACAACCAACCCCCTTAAAAAGAATCTCGTCCCGAGATTGAAGCTAGAACCAGAAAAGGGGAAACGTGATTACATTCCGTAGACCAGGGATCACACGAAAGATTACATGACTTCGAATTCTAAACCACACGGGGAGCTAGGGATACATGGTTAAGAGCAACTTGGTACAACCGAGATCTAATCCAGAAGTCGAGATAGACGAGGACAATGGAGAAACAACAAGATAATGATTATCCAAAACATGGTGTAGCACCAACAAATCCAGAAACAGTCGACTGAGAAGTAAAACATCGTGAACCCTAAGATTGACTACCCAAAAGGGAACTTGAACTTCTTCGACGAACCGGATCCTTTCTTCTTCTTCGATCACACCATCACCTCAGACAGACGAACCTAGCTTCACAACATCGACTGGATTTCGTAGTTCTGCTCCAAAGGAGAGGGGAAATGGGGATGAAGGAGAAAAGCAAGGACCAAGGGTTACTTATAGTGGAGAATGGAGGTGGGGAGCAACACACCGGAAGCGGATGCAGCGGGGATGGGATACACAGATGGTGCATGCTGTGGAGATAAGGTCGGAAACATGGTGTGCTTCCTGCGTGAGCGGTGGAGGGGAAATAAAGGAGAGTAGAGGTGGTCCGCTCGACGAGGCAGGCGTGTGGGCGGTCGTGTCACCAAAAGAAGAAGGAAAAGAGGGGGTCCAGTACGAGGGACGAGGCATGAGAGTCGAGAGCCGACCGGATGCTGGGGAAAAGGAGCAACGCACAGTGCACACAGGTGGCGAGCACTGCACGATGCCGCGGCCATGAAAAAATGGGACGATAATGGACCCAACACCGACGGTGTTCGCAGGGCACGCAGCGAAATGACCCAACATGCGAAGCACGGTCAACTAAAAATAGGGATTAGGACATGACGTCCACTCAGGCTTTTCTATTACTCCCGGCTGTCCACTGCTAACCTTCCTTTACTACTCTTCTTTTTCTTTCCTTTACTCGACCACATCCGTCTTTTCTGTAAACCCAGATCATCTCATACTTTCTTTCTCCAAACCATCTCTTGTTTACCTTGAGAGAACACTTCTGCATCACCCCGTTGTGGATTTCCCGTTTGAACACCTGAACATTTCCAAGGAGAAAATTTTTAAAACAAATGGTACGGCGGTGTAACTCGGCAAGGTACTTGGTCAACAACCTCGATACCAGCGCGTGCCGAGCAGCAGCACCATGTGGCAGTTGTTCCACAGGAAGCCCTCGGTTTCGTCGTGGCACCGTAAGCTATTAACCAGGCAACTACTACCAACTTACACGCCATGAAGGCAGTGGGGTCATAGACCACAGAGTAAGGGGGTATCGCAAGGGAAAAATTCAACAACAAAAGTTTCCCTCCACAACAAGGGACAAGGAATTCAAATCCAACGACGGATTTGTTTTTAAAAAATTCAAGTGTTCTGTTGGGACATCCACAATTAGTCGATACAGTGTCCAATAACACCCAATCATGGCTGATCTGCTGGTATCGGAATGGCAACTTCTCTTGTAACCCACTTGATATCACCCATGAAACTCTTAAGCACATCTAACGAACTTAAGGTAGATGAACGCAATAAACACATCGAAATAAATAAATTGCATGTTCCAACCGTCTTATATGGGTACAGCATACAGGCATTCAGGCTCCCATTCACGACACAGCATTCACCTACGGTCGGACGATCTCAACAACTACGGATGACAACAACGGCAAGAGTACAATACAGGGGGGGACAGCAATGAAAAACACTACTACTACGGGTACAGCGTACCAAGGCAGCTAGTCTACATCTTCACAGGGCAACGGCTGAGCAAGAGGAATCAAGGGTTCTTCTTCTGACACTTCCGAGGGTGGAGGTGCTGGCGGTGCTGCAACACCAGTTCTTCTTCTCTCGGGCGGGTGGATAGGGATCCCTTCCAAGATCGGGGCCTCTTACCTTCCAGCAGCCAACGTCCTCCGTTCGGCCCTGGTGACAAGATAGGCCACCCGTAGCTGATGGACATGCCGATCTTTGGCCTCCTTCAGAACTTCCTCCATGGCAGCCTCTCGGCTCTCAGCAGCTGCAGCGCTGGCATGCGCTTCGGTGCGAGCTGCACCTGGAGCATCCGGTTGAAGATCTCAGCTTCCTCGGCGCGCCGAAGGCACGCCCTCAGCTCAAGGCTTGACGGTCATACTACTCATCCAGAGCGAGCAGGTACGTGGTCAAGTGTACCATGGTGGGACTGTCCTCTTGCACAACTCATCCTTGCAAAGCCTCCATGCGGGTCCTCCATGCCCGCCGATTCTTGTCCAAAGGAGGAAAGAACCGCATGGGAGTACGAGCAATGGGCTCCTCATAGATCTGGCAGAGGTACCGTAAGGATTTGCGGGCCACAACCTGGTAGGTGTCAACGAAGCGAAACCCAGTTGCGGTCACACTCCAGGCTTCAGTGAGGTCGGGGAACTCTTCACTCTTTCCGATGTAGACGGTAACCTCACACCGCTCGGTGCCATGCTCCTCATACTCGCGGCCCTCATACTCGGGGTGATCATTGACTCCGAGCTTTTGCAGGGTGGCATGTAGGATTCTGGGAAAACCCTCAATGTTCATGCAGTAGGTACTAACCCAGGCTCCTGCCATCTTTAGCGGTGGTTGCAAGGAAGGCTGAGCGAAAAGCTGGCTCAAAGGAAAAGCTAAGCGAGCTAAAGTGCGCCGAGTGGTGGTACCAATGGCTAAGCCAGGCTCTACTTATAAAGGCAGAGCGTTCAGTGGTCCTGGCGCGGTTCACTAGGGTTCCCGCGCGGGGTCACTACGATGAATTGACCAATTTCCGCGTGTTCGAGGTGAGCGACATGCGATGCCATTACTGACTAGTACGACTACAGGGCAAGGGTCCGACAAGAGCACAGAAAGGGGTATGGGGAGATGTGGGTCATGACCGGCGTGAACCACGGGCGAACGCGGAACACGAAGCCATAGTGCAGACCTAACTCTAGAATAGGAACGAGTCAGACGTGCACAATACGACACTCGGGAAACCTATGGATGGCGTATCTGCAAGCAATACGAGCGCTACAATGCACCAACGGGATATGCATGAATGCACGTCCTATACGTCCTTTCACTGTGGCCAACATATAGGGCAACCGTTCTCAGATTTTTGGCACATCGTTCTCTCCCTGTAATCTAGGCGATACTATCGGACTATGCTCGAGTCAGTGTACCTGCAGAAAACTTGAATAAGCCTACCTAAGTTAGTTGAGTGCCATCTATCCTGGATACATAACCATAGTAACAGGGCCACTTATATAACTTCGCATATAAACGTCCTAACTTTTTGCAACAATGGGTTGTCAAATTTTAGTTTAGAAAAGGTTTTGGAAGCTTCATTTCCTCATTTATGCTCTGATACCACCTGTGGCAGAACCGCCTAATCTAATGCCTCATAGGAGTGCTTGTCTTCCATTAGACACTAAGCACTCGAGGGAGAACACTAAATTACTCGATTCCGTCGGGCACACCCCAGGGGAGAACCCAAAAATCAACATTTTTGCCATCAGGATCACAAATGAGAGAATAAAGCTTACATCATTCGTAACCATTTCTTACATCACTTTTAATACAACATCAGAGTATAATATTTATTAATATAACAGCGGAATGTAATCATCTTATCAGAGTTATGAATAATTTAATTAAACAAATAAATATAAACATGTGATCGAGTTACAATGAAATAAACATCTATTAATGACATGATGAAGTATTGATATATAACTACGACAACAGATTATGAAACTTTCATTTATAAAAGTATTTGGTGAGAGTTATAAATAACAACTACGATCGCAGCGTAAAGGAAATCCTCACCGAGCCCACGGGAGGAATCACACACAAAGGTCACTCTAGCGTCCACTTGTCACCGCTTGAGGGGAATAAAACCCTGAGTACTCAATTATACTCAGCAAGACTTACCCGATAGGAGAAAAGAAAAGACTCCAAGGATATGCAAGGCTATCTGGTTTGTGGGTTGCATTTGCAGAAAGCATTACTAAGCGTGCGTCCTTATATTTGTTTTTTATTAATAGCCGCATTGGTTCATTAACTAACCATTCTATGTAAGCACATGTGCTACTTTCAAGCAGGTGGTAAGCAATCAGATTTCCTTTGTCCATCTTCCATCTTTCATCTTTCAGTTCTTACTACGATGCTAAACCGTAGACAAGCCGTACCGGATAGCCCGGCGATTCGCGAATCAATGCCCCCAGCTGGGTACCCCGAAAACACACGCCCCGCTTATACCCCAGGCACAAGCAGGACCAACCCATCACTCTCTGTCTCCGGTGTCTGTGTCCCTCGTCCCAACGGGACTCAAGCCCCCGCCCCTGAGTCCCGGACTCAGTGCGGCGCAAGGACCTCCTCCACCAAAACAAAACCCTGACAGTCGGTCCGGAAAGAGCCGGATCCGCGACAAGAGAGCAACAAGCTTTCCAAGCGCCCATACACAAGTATGTGCTCGGGATAATAAGTCTGTGACCTGCCTAGAGTCATATGCACGATCGGTCCTTAATCGACCAGACAGGGAGAAACAGTGTAACCAAGCTATGACCCGCCTCCGCGGCGACACAACTTCTTACACCCACCAATACCCAAACCATATCCCTGTCCGGTCACCATTTTCCTTTCCACCATTTTCATATTTTCCAAGTGATAGTAATCCAATAATATATTTCCTATCTCTCGCGAGTGACAGGCAATCACTCGACTTCTACCGGAGTCCTGTAACATAGCAATCGGGACTTGCCTGGGAAAAATATAATCAGAAGTTAGCTTTCCATCATGGCGACATGATCTCCAAAAGCACCATTCCTCCAGCAACTTCCGACGACTCCATGATCCACCAACGTCCCTATTATGATATGCAATGTAATACCATGCAAAGATGTAATTTATCAACTGCAGTCGTGACTCGTAAAATACGACGTACGCCTCTCGAGTTAACGGGCTAGTTCTAACGCTGGTCTACGTATCCATGTTGTCGAATAAGACGTTATTTCCCAACAACTATTTTAGTTATATAAACCGACGGTGTCTCTATATTTTATTCTATCACTATTCAAAATAAGACATCATTATCTAATTAGCAACTAGTTATTCCAGAGCTACAAAAATTACGACGGGTAACTAATACTGCTAGGAGTCTACTATACAATTTTCAGATTCAACAATATTACCAATTTACCATACCAATTCCTACAAGTTTACCTTTTCATAATATTAATTATCTCTAATTAATTATATAGCTTTCTAAGAATATTATCCACTATGTGAACAAACCATACTAGCAGGTAGATCACGATTTTAGGAGACAAACAAAACCAGTTTGGCATTTTTACGATTTTTCTAGGATTCACTACGAATTTTACAAGTTTATTTCCAACTAAATTAACAAAGGCTTTTAGAAACGAACAGAGCCAGTGCCATGCATGGCGGGGCGAAAGTGAGCACCAAACCATGGCGTGAACAGCCCAGGGCCAGTCATGAAAGCAGACTACGCTGCTGCCCAACCAGCTGTGGATGCGAAAGCGGCCCAGCGAACCGGCCCAATGGACGGGGCACACACGGACGCCCAGCCAGACATGGCGGCGACAGAAATTTTGTGAAATGGCCCCGTACGCTATCCCTAATCGCGCTGAGGTCCACGAGCACTATTCAAACAAGTCACATATTTGCGGCAAGGACCCTACATAAATTTCCGTCATGGATTCTTACCCTCTTCTACCTCCACAAAGCAGAGCACGGCACAGGGCATCGACCGGCGGCGGCGGCAATGGCGCATTGGGGTCGGGGAAGACACGACGACGGCGAACCACCCATCGGCGAGCTGCCCGGGGAGCCTACGCGACCACGCCAGGCCACGGCAAGGCTCAAGCGGACCCCAGGTAGCCTGCCCGCGAGAGCCGAGGAGGCGGGCATGCCGACCGCGGTAACGCCGGCCAGGCGAGGGCGACTAGACGACGCGCGGTGCGGTGGTGCAGGATGCTCTGGCATGCGGCACGGAGGATGTGGCGGTTCGGAACGGCCGTGGGCTCGCGCGCGCTCACGCGGAGATGATCGATGACGGCGGGCGAGGGACGCAGCGACAGCAGCCTCGGCACACGGCGACATGGCCCTCCAGGCGCGGTGATCCGCAGCGGTGCCGCGCGCACTCGAGGAAGAAGGCGCGGGCCGGATGGCGCGTGCTCGGCCGCTCAGAAGCTCGGCCGGAGAGGACGGCGCGACCGAGAGATTCGGGGAGCAGAGCTGCGCGTGGGTCGCGGGCGCACGGAAAGGACATCAGTGCTGTGGCCGTCCCGGAAGGAACGGCGCGGGGCAACGGCCGAGAGCTTCGCGGGGCTCGGCGTGGGGCAAGCAGAGAAGGGCGAGGGAGACGGAGCTCGGTCCTCGGCTTAAGGCACACGAGAGCAGCAGACAGACGCACGAGGGCAGGCGTGGGCTGCCGGGGCGTCCCTGTGCAGTACAGCGAAAGGAGAGAGAGAAAAGAGTGCATGGCGCAGCACAGAGGACAGACTGAGACAAGATAGGGCAGACAGAGCAGACAGAGGCAGGACAGAGCAAGCGCGGGCTTGGGCTTGCCATTTCGCAGGATTCATTCTACCGTGGCCTAACTGCTAAGGAGTCTACACATGCACAAGACTGCAGTTTTGATCACCCTGGTACTGCATTTGCTGCTTCTAGGAAAGCTCTTGGTGCATCCATCGGCAACACATGGCGCATTCAGTCTGACATCTTCTTGTCAAGAGATATGACTGATCGATGGAGTAGGGGCAGGCAACAGTAAGGAGAAACAGCCAGAGACAATCGTAGACAGAGGCAGAGACCGAGGAAAATAAAAGGGAACAGCGGCGAGGAGGAAAAGGTCTGCTGCAGCAGTTTCACTCGGCTGCTTGTGCTGTAAACTTATCTTGCTGCAACACGACTGAGCGACACAGTTGCAGGCACTGCAGATACGTCGGGTGTAGGACAACAGTGGCATGGACGAGATGGTGAATAATTGTCTTGCAATGCGCACGCTGTACGTCAGGAAAATAAATGAGGCTGCTGCGCTCTATCTCACTTTCATCAGTTCGTGCTTATCAAAATAAACCCATGAGCATATATATATATCGTTCTATTTATTAATGAATTTTATTTTATTTATAAGAATGGTTTTTCATGCTTAATCTAACAGAACAAATCGTTCGCTAGCATCGTCGTTCGACATTCCCAAATATCTTTACTCACAGAGTAATTTAACGTGAGCGTTTATTTGAGTCCATGAAACTAAGTCACATAAAATTTGCTTAGCGCCTCAAGTACGTTTTAAATTAAAACCCGAGAAACTTGTTTTGAAAAATTTTCTTAGGCCTAAATCGCAATGCTAAACGAGATCGTAACACCGGGGTGTTACATCAAGACACCATAGAGGGTGTGAGTGACTTAGGATCGATAGCTAACACACATGCACACAAGTTCTACAGCTTGTGGTTAGCAAGTTGGAAGCAAGGGCGAAGTGGTTGTGGATTTAGAAAAAGAAAAGGAGCTGAAAGTCCACGACCGGACTCTCCCCGCACATCCGGTCATTTATAGGTGGTGGCACTGCTCTGGCCGAGAGTGAGAAGGATCATCTAGACGCTGGCTTTTGTGCGTCCGGTCACTTGTTGAGAGCAGGCAGCATAGTGCGATCGGAAGCACAAGGTCTGCGTCTGGTGCGTGCTGACATAAGCTAATGTCAGACTCAGGCGAGCGCGTGTTGGAGCGAGACACTGACCAGACACTGGGGCGTATTAGGTCGACCTTGACCTAATGCGTTCGGTCATGATTTTCATGCTCTGGGAGCTTTCTGGAACCGACCGGACTCTGGCCGCACTGCGTCTTCAGCGAGTCCGGTCGTCACTTAACACACGAGCGACTGAGAGTTGACCATTGAGATCGGATGGCTAAGGTTTGAACATAGGGGACACGTGGCTGCATCCGAGCGACCGGACACTAGCACGGTGCGTCCGGTCAATACGACCGACGCGTCCGGTCAATGCGACCGACGCGTCCAGTCAGTGCGTCGAGGCACCCCTATGAGCATAACGGCTCTATTTTGTTTGGGGTGTCTATATATAGTGTTTGGCCAGCTTGGGGATGTCTCTCTTGGCCATTTGACATTCTTGACATCCTTGTGAGCTGAGCATACTCCCTCCCACACATCTCTCTTGCTTGATTGCGAATTCAAAGTGAGATTGAGTGAGATTGCGAATTTCTTGTTTTCTCTTGGTGGTTGCCGTCACCTAGACGGCTTGGAGCAGTGGAGGAGCTTCAGCATGTGTTAGTGATTGTTCGTGGCTAGCTCCGGTGATTGTGAGGGGTCTTGCACCTTACCCAGCGAAGAGTCGCAAGGTAGCTCTAGTAAATTGATCGTGTCATTTAGTTACCTCACTTGTAGGTAGGTTCTTGTGGTATCCAATTGTGTGGATGAGGTTTGTGCAACACCTCTTAGCCGCTGAACTACCAAGTGTTAGTCGACACAACGAGGACTAGCGTGTCGGCAAGCATGTGAACCTCAGGAAAAAAATTGGTTGTCACTTGCCCTTTAGTATTCTCCTGGCGATTGAATTGGTATTCATCTTGTGATTGGTTCACTCCTCTACGCGGCGGTATAATCACCCTACTCACTCATTTACATTCTCGCAAACTAGTTGTAGCAAGCTCTTTAGTGTAACTAGAATTGAGAGCTTGCTTTGTAGCTTAATATCATCTAGTGGAGCTCTTTAGTGTAGCAAGTGTGAGACCTCTTAGTGAATAGTTGTGGCAGAACTGCCCAAAATAACACACCTTCAGAGGCGCTCGTCTTCCACCAAACACTAAGCACCTCGAAAGCAAGCTATATTGGACGGTTCCATCGAGCACACCCCAAGAGAGAACTCGAACAATCCACGTTTTTCCTCCAGGATCCAATAATAAGAACAAGTTTACAATACTTAGTCCATTTCATACATCAAGAGTTCTCAGAAATACATTACTACAATACCAAGTTTAGAGTGTAGAATTTAAACTAGCGGAATTGAAATAAACATTTAGCGATAAGATACAAGGATCCGTCTGTGACCACCAGAAGAATCCTCCACTCAATAGCTACTCCTCAAGCTGCAATTGCAATAGGGGTAAATAAACCTTGAGTACACAATGTACTTGCAAGACTTACCTAACTAGTGGGAATAATTTTCCGACTCCAAAGGATATGATAAGCTTTATGGTTTGCTGGGTTTCCTTTTTGCAAAAAGTAATACTAGTAGTGAATCCTCATGTATGTGTTTTAGTAGCAGTCATGATTAGTTCATTAGCTAACCATTCTATATAAGCACATGTTCTACTTTCAAGCAAGAGTTGAGCAATTAGATCTATTTCACCATTTTTTATCTTTCAATTCTTACTACGGTGCTAGATCATAGACAAGTCGTACCATATTACACGACGATTCGCAAATCAATGTAGCTTAGCTAGGTACCCTGAAACACATGCCCCACTTGTACCCTAGGCACAAGCAGTTCCAACCCACCACTCTCCTGTCAAGGGGTCTAGGTCCCCGTCCAAACTTGGACTCCAAGCCCCCACACCTGAGTCCAGGACTTAGTATGGTGCTTAGACCTCCACCATCCCCGCCTCCAATCAGTCGGTCCGGAAAGAGCCGGAACCCATGATAAGAGAGCAACGAGCCTTCCCTGCTCCCATAAACAAGTATATGATCAGGATAATAAGTCTGTGACCTGACTAGAATCCAATGCAATAGTCGGTCCTTAACCGACACAGACAGGGAAAATAGTGTAACCAAGCTATGCCCCGTTGGCCGCGGGACACAACCTTTTACACCCACCAATACTTGTACCATATCCCTACCCGGTCTCCATTTCTTTTCACTATTTTATCATGAGAGTGATAATAATAATCACCTATTGTGAGTAATGGCAGGTTACTCACGCTACCAAAAAACCTAAGCATAGCAGCTACTCGACCTAAGCTAGTAGGACTCATAGGTAGGTATATCTATACTTGTAGTTTCAACAATAAGCATGTAACGTAAATGCACATCACACACACACACACACACACACACACACACACACACACACACACACACATATATATATATATATATATATATATATATATATATTCAGTGATTATTCAAAATAAGGGTTATGCATCGGGGCTTACCTTGGGCAGGCGGGGTGTCAGCTCAGTCAGTCAGTGGCGGCTCTGGGACCTCCTCCTATATGAGAACCTCCTCCTCGTACTCCTTGATCACCTCGTACTCCTGCTCGCCCGTAGTCACAAACTCCACCAACTCGTTCTCTACATGCATGCAATGATGATGCAACACTTAGTATTACGACAATAGCAAGTCTTAAAATAATAATACATTTACCAAGCTACTAAGCTAACTCTAATGACTAAGATGCTAAGCTACCCATCCTTCCCACTAAATAGGTATGAAACATTCAAGTATTATCTTAGTAACTAAAATGCATTTCTTCTTTTATTCATGATTCAACGTATATTAAAACAAGGAGCACCTAACTACCTTATTTGTCGGTCTATTCTAGGGCCACCAAAATTATAGTGAGCACATAATAATATAATAAACCTACTGTAAAAATTTTATGGTCAAAGCTATTACCAATTTGCCACAAAAATTCCAATAAATACTAATCTAAATAATACTAAACACTCGCAATTGATTTAATAGGCCTCAGTATCAACTCAGTCATGCATAAGCTAACTATGCCATCAGATAGACAACATTTTTAGGAAGTCAACAAAATTTATTTCACAATTTTTGGACACCTATGCGAATTAATATTAATTTTCAAAATCCAGCTCAGCAATTAAAATATAAAGCTATTTCTAATTCCTTAAGAAAACGAAAAACGAATTCCACCCGCGTGGCCCACCACCACGCGGACACGGCCCACACGCTATCATGGTGCGCGTGCGCACACATGGCCCACACACACAGGGCGGCCCATGGCAGAAGGGAGCCCGCGCGAGGCACATTTGCAAAAGCACCCTTGCTCTTCCTAGTATTAACGCCGCTCTTATACACACTATTCCTACAGTCGGGTCCTTTGCCAAAAGGCCCTTGCCCCCAATCAACTTTACATCTGGCCGGTCCCCAACACCCTCGTGCTCGCCAGCTGGCATGGGACCGCCACGCCGGGCAACCGGAGGCCCCTCCGACTCACCTAGGTGGCCGACCCCCACCTATAGGACGACACACAACTTCGGGCAGTGGTTGGATGAGTCAGGACATAGTAGAATGGCATCTCCATGACAACGAGCACCCTACGGCGGTGGCAACCAAGTTCCAGTGAGCTATAGCCTTACGGAAATGGTAGAGACAGCAGGTGAGTACCAGTGACTCACCACAAACCTGCATGTGGAGATGGTTCGACCGGAGATGCCCCGAGCAGGGCTGGCCACGTGCGATGCAACAGTGCCTTCCGGCGGCGCTCCACAGTGGCATGGATGTGTCAGCAGCGAAGTAAGGGCGGTAGCGGTTGGACGGAAGCACGCAGGGCGAGGATGGAAGCAGTGTGGGTGCAGTGGCACAAGCATTTGGACATGGGTAGAGGAATTGAGGCCTGCCCTTAGTCATGGCCAGGATGCGGCCTTAACGGCACGCCGGAGGGGAAACGCCAAATTGGTGCCTGGCTGAGCCGCCATTATGGCTATGCGAGTTCAGTTGGCAAGAAGACGAGAGGGCGAAAGTGCAAGCACCAGTAATTGCTAAAAGGTGACTGCCTATTGGCTCACACGTGGGCGCGATGCGGCGGCGAGAATAGAGGAAGAGGAAAAGAGATGGTGCGGCAGGGCACCGCTCGGCTAGCCTTGGTGGCAAGCGGTCGGCCGAACATGCAGCTGCGCCTGCGCCGAGCTACACGACACACGACCGGACCATGTGCGTGTGCCTGACAGATAGGTATGGCGTGGCCAGTGTGGCCGCAGTGACATTAAGGCAAGGCGACGGTGCGAGCGCGGACGAGGCAACCCACGTGCACGTGGGGGCAACCAAGCGACCGCAACGCAGCATGGCAGTGAGAAGGCAGTGCAGCAGTACATGAATCATGACAATGAGGTAACGATGTTAGCGTGGCTCTACCATGGCACGGGTGGCCACGCAGCGGGGCAGCATGGTGGGGCAGCACAGCGAGCAGGCAGCGTCACGCCCGATGTCGCAAGCGACAGCAGCAACAGCCCCACACTACCGAGCTAAGGCGGCCAGGATGGGACAGCCAAGGCCAGCCAAGCACGGCAGCACACGCGCATGTGGCCAAGCTCAGCGACGCTGAGGCTTCGCGCGACGATAACCGCTCCCACACGTCCAGACAACCGAAACAAGTGTTGTGCATGAATTTTAAAGCGTTCAACGCGACCAAACGGTTGCTCCTAAACCTAAACCATCTTCACCATGCTAAAGATGGCACATGACACTACCAAATCGAGCTATAATACTACACCACTCTATAACCCAATCTCTCACAATAAATTGCTAAACATAGCAGTGTCTAACTGTTGGCAGACTTGAAAATTTCTAAGTTTTTAGCTAAATTTGATTTCAAGTTCTATTTCTAGACTATTAGAAATACTAGCTAGTAACATTATTTTTCGACTGCAAGTATTTCATTGTCATCTACAAAGTTTGTACTTCAAACTTTATTAAGGTGACCCATATATGTTCTATAGCATTTTTGCTTAATAAAAATTGGTTTTCAACCTTAAGTGATATAACATGACTATTGAATCAACTTTTGTTTCACAATTTTAGTTGATCATTTCGAGTTATAGAAATTGATCTACACACTTTTATCACATGCATTAAAACATAAACATGATGCTCATGATATGTTTTAGTAAATGATTTATGGTGTAACACCGAGGGTGTTACAATAGTGACTTAGCCAATTGTGTGCCTAGTGATTATAGTAACTAGAATTATTGGATAGGTGGCTTACAACCCTTATAGAGCTAGAGTATGTTTGTATTTCGCTATTTGTCATACTAATCAAATTGCTCTAGTGATCTTATAGATTTTTGAATAGGCTATTCACCCCCCTCTAGCCATATTAGGACCTTTCAAGTGGTATCAGAGCCGTGGTCACCATTTGATTGAAGGCTTAACAACCTCGGTGTCAAATTATGGCTCAAGTTGTGTTCAACCATGTGGAAGGCAAACCACCGTTCTTTGATGGCACATGCTATGATTATTGGAAGAAAAAGATAAAGACGTATCTTGGTTCAATAAATGATCAAGTTTGGGATGTGATCGAGAGTGACTATGCTATCATTAATCCCAACAATCTCACCAACCAAGACAAGACCAACAAGCAATGTAATACAATGGCTCTCAACACTATATACAATGCCATTGATTACAAGGTGTTTGAGCAAATCAAGGATTGTGATAGAGCTAATGAGGTGTGGACAAGATTGGAAGAGACCTATGAGGGCACACCGGTGGTGAAGAGTGCCAAGTTGTACATTCTCAAAGATAAGTTGACAAGCTTCAAGATGAAGGATGATGAGAACATTCTAGAGATGTTCCATCGATTGCAAGTGTTTGTCAATGACTTGAAGGCATTGGGAGAGAAGATAAATGATGATGATGTGTCTCATCGGTTTTTGATGTGTCTACCTCCAAGATTTGAGATGTTGAGATTGCTCATCATAAGAGGACGATTGAAGGAGATCACCCCTAACCAAGTACTAGGTGATGTCATGACATAAGAAATATATTGTGTGGAAAAGGAGGAGGTTGACAAGGATGACAAGAAGGAAGATGAAGACAAGAAGAAGAAGAGTGTAGCATTCAAGGCTAGCTCATCATCCAAGAATAAAGGCAAGTCTAAGAAAGAATCAAGTGATGATGAAGATCTTAGTGACATTGATGATGAGGCTATGGCTCTCTTTATGCGCAAGATGGGAAAATTCATGAAGAAGAAGGGATATGGTGCAATAAAAAGAAGAGATCACACCAAGAGCAAAGAATATGTGAGAAGATGCTACAATTGCAAGAGCCCCGATCACGTTGTAGTGGATTGTCCCTACAATAGTGACAATGATGAGGATGAGAAGAAGAAGTACAAGAAGGACAAGAAAGAAAATAAGGATAAGAAGGAGAAGACGATGACCTTACAAAAGAAAAAGAAGGGTGTAGGCTATGTGGTCACTTGGGATAGTGATGGCTCTAGTGACGATGACAAGAAATCCATCAAGAAAGCACTAGCAAGCATCACGATCAACAACAAGCCTTCCATCTTCGACACTCCATCGACATGCCTCGTGGCAATGCCTACCATGGTAAAATATGATGTGAGTGATGATAATGAATGTGATAGTCGTGATTGTAGGAGTGATGATGATGAGGAGTACACTAAGGAGGAGCTCATGGACATGTGTGACCAAGTACACACTTGCTTTGAGATGAAGAGAAAGGAGTGCAAAGAATTACGCAAGAAAGTCAAATTTCTTGAGCAATCCTTTGATGAGCTAAATTCCACTCATGAGAGTCTAATGGAAGCCCATAATAAGCTTGGCAAAGCTCACTCTAAGCTTGAAAAGGCTCACTCCTCTCTCATCAAGCAAGTCAAAAGGAGGAAGCCAAGAAGGAGCAAGTGATTGTGTCTTATGATGTGGGACTAACATGTGATATTATTGATGAATCTTTTTATAATCCCATTGTTGTTGATCCCACTAACCCTTCTTGTAGCACTACTACTTCCACTTCACCTTTGAGTGATGGTTTCACTTGTGATGTCTCACTAATGGTGGAAAATGAGACCCTTATGAAGGAGGTGAATGAGCTCACTCATGCCTTAGGCAATGCCTATGGTGGAGATGCCCGCTTGCTAAAGTGCTTGGGTAGCCAAATATTTTCTCTCAATAAAGAGGGATTAGGCTATACCACCAAGAAAGGCAAGGTAACCTTTGTTACTCCCAAAGCTAGCTTTGTGAAGGGCAATGGTCGGTTTTGCAATAGATGCAAGCAAGTTGGGCACATAGAGCAATATTGCAAGACTAACAAGAATAAGCAACCTAATGTATCCTCAATTAAATTTGATTCTTGTTACATGCTTGTTAAGGGTGCCAATGGTGTGAAGGCTAAGTTCATTGGTACACCAATTGTGGGCCCAAAGAAGAAGGCTATTTGGGTACCAAAGACCTTGGTAACTAACCTTCAAGGACCCAAGTAAGTTTGGGTACCTAAAAAGAATTGATCTTCTTTTGTAAGTCAATTACAAAGCCGGAGGAAGACATTGGGTGCTTGATAGTGGATGCACACAACACATGATCAGTGATTCAAGGATGTTCAATTTAATCAATGCAAATGAGAGCAATGGGATTGATAGTATCACATTTGGTGACAATGGCAAAGGCAAGGTCAAAGGGCTTGGTAAGATTACAATATCCAATGACTCGAGCATTTCCAATGTGCTACAAGTAGAGAGCTTAAACTTCAACCTATTGTCGGTAGCTCAATTGTGTGATCTTGGTTTCAAGTGCATATTTGATGTGGATGATGTAGAGATCATAAGTGTAGATGGCTCTAACTTTATATTCAAAGGATTTAGATATGAGAATCTATACTTGGTTGATTTCAATGCTAGAGAAGCTCAATTGTCAACATGTTTGCTCACTAAGTCTAGCTTGGGTTGGTTATGGCATAGAAGGCTTGGTCATGTTGGAATAAAATAATTGAACAAGTTGATCAAGTATGACTTAGTTAGAGGCTTAAAAGATGTCACATTTGAGAAGGATAAGCTTTGTAGTGCATGTCAAGCCAGAAAGCAAGTTGGTAACACACATCCTAAGAAGAGCATGATGAGCACATCTAAGGCATTTGAGTTATTGCACATGGACTTATTTGGACCAACCACATACACTAGCATTGGTGGAAACAAATATGGTTTGTGATTGTGGATGATTTCACTAGATATACATGAGTGTTCTTTCTTGTTGACAAGAGTGATGTGTTTGTAACCTTCAAGACATTCATCAAGAGAATTCATAATGAGTTTGAAATAACCATCAAGAAAGTGAGAAGTGACAATGGAAGTGAGTTCAAGAACACAAGAATTGATGATTTGTGTGATGAGTTTGGAATTAGGCATCAATTCTCGGCTAAGTACACTCCACAATCAAATGGCCTAGTTGAAAGAAAGAATAGAACTTTGATTGACATAGCAAGATCAATGTAGAGTGAGTATAATGTGAGTCATTCATTTTGGTCCGAAGCAATCAACACGGCTTGCTATTATAGCAACTGACTCTATTGTCATCCATTGAAGAAAAAGACCCCATATGAGCTCTTGACTGATAGAAAGCCTAACATTGCATACTTTCCTGTTTTTGGTTGCAAATGCTACATATTGAAGAAAGGCACAAGATTAAGCAAGTTTGAGAAGAAATATGATGAAGGTTTCTTGCT
The DNA here is from genome assembly GCA_904845875.1 of Miscanthus lutarioriparius. Lineage (NCBI taxonomy): Eukaryota > Viridiplantae > Streptophyta > Magnoliopsida > Poales > Poaceae > Miscanthus > Miscanthus lutarioriparius. The sequence continues at coordinate 74,844,501 of CAJGYO010000011.1, forward strand.
TGGTTACTCAACCACTAGCAAGGCTTATAGAGTTTGGAATTTGGCTTATGGTACTCTTGAGTAGGTTCATGATGTGGAATTTGATGAAACCAATTGTTCCCAAGAGGAAGATGAGAATCTAGATGATGTGAGAGGCACTCAATTGGTCAATGCAATGAAGAATATGGACATTGGTGACATAAGACCTAGAAAGGTGATTTATGTTGAAGATGACAAGAATCAAGTGCTCTCTAACTCAAATGTGCAAGCTAGTGGTTCTCATGATCAAGTTCAAGCAAGTGCTAGTGATGACAAAGTGCAAGATCAACAAGTGACTAGTTCATCATCTTAATCAAGTGATCAATCAAATTGCAAGCAATCAAGTACAAGTGCTCCAACCAACCAATGTTGCAAGAGATCATCCATTGGACTCCATAATTGGTGATATTTCAAGAGGTGTACAAATAAGATCAAGATTGGCATCATTTTGTGAACATTTCTCATTTGTGTCATCCATTGAATCTAAGAAGATAGATGAAGTTTTGAAGGATGTTGATTGGGTGAATACTATGCATGAAGAGCTAAACAACTTCACAAGAAATCAAGTATGGGAGTTAGTTGAGAGGCCTAAGGATCATAATATGATTGGAACCAAATGGGTCTTTCAGAACAAGCAAGATCAAGATGGGATAGTTATAAGGAACAAAGCAAGATTAGTGGCCCAAGGTTCACTCGAGTTGAAGGTCTTGACTTTGGAGAAACATATGCCCTGGTTGCAACATTAGAAGCAATTAGGATCTTGTTAGCCTATGCTTGTGCCCATGACATCAAGTTGTACCAAATGGATATGAAAAATGCATTTCTCAATGGGTACATCAATGAGCTTGTGTATGCTGAGCAACCTCCTGGTTTTGAAGATGAGAAGAAGCCCAACCATGTCTACAAGTTGAAGAAGGCTTTGTATGGATTGAAACAAGCATCTAGAGCATGGTATGAGACATTGAGGGATTTCCTACTCTTTAAGGGGTTCAAGATGGGAAAGGTTGACACCACTGAAAGCTCTAGTTTGGTTTTGGTGAATTGATGAAACCCTAAGTGCTAACCTAGTTTATCAAAGTGATCATGAGATAGGTAGCACATTCCAAGTGGTGAAGCAAATGAAGATCATGACATGATGATGGTGATGCCATGGTAATGATCAAGTGCTTGGACTTGAAAAGAAGAAAGAGAAAAACAAAAGGCTCAAGGCAAAGGTATAAATTGTAGGAGCCATTTTGTTTTGGTGATCGAGACACTTAGTGAGTGTGATCACATTTAGGATCGATAGCCGTACTATTAAGAGGGGTGAAACTCGTATCAAAATATGGTTATCAAAGTGCCACTAGATGGTCTAACTCATTGCATATGCATTTAGGATCTAGTGGAGTGCTAACACCCTTGAAAATGTTTGTGAAAATATGCTAACACATGTGCACAAGGTGATACACTTGGTGGTTGGCACATTTGAGCAAGGGTAGGAAACTTCACCGGCAGAGTGTCCGCCCGTAGAGTGCGGACAGTCCGACGGTGCCACCGGCGCCCTAGACAGAAAAGACGGAGGTCACTGTAAATGAACGGACACTGGTCTCGGTAGGACCGGCACGTCCGGTCAGGTGGAGCATGAAGACGCTGGCGTCGGTCTCTGATCGGATGCTGGGTCACTTAGTGACCGGACGCTAGAGGGGTGCATCCGGTCTTGCTGATGTGGCAGCGCACAGAAGAGTCACCATGTGACCGGATGCTGGGTGAGTCCGGTCGAGCATGACCAGACGTGTCCGGTCGTGAAAAATCGTCTTTGGATGCTTACTGGAAACGACCAGACGCTGGGGCTTAGCGTCCGATCACTTTGAGCTGCTGCGTCCGGTCATCATTTGACCGTTGAGATCGAGCAATCGACATTTGAAGAGAGGGGACACGTGCCACGCATCGCGTGACCGAACGCTGAGGTTCAGCATCCGGTCAATATGACCGGGGCGTCCGGTCACCCCGTGTTGTGCCCAGTGAAGGGGTACAACGACTCTATTTCATGGGGGCTTCTATTTAAGCCCCTTGGCTAGCTCAAGCTCACTCTCTTGGCCATTTGCATTGACATAGCAACCTTGTGAGCTTAGCCAAAGCCCTCCCACTCATCTCCATCATAGATTCAACATCTTTGTGAGATTGAGAGTGAATCCAAGTGCATTGCTTGAGTGTTTGTATTTAGAGGCACTTGGTGTTCGTGTTTCGCTGCGGTATTCGCTTGTTACTCTTGGTGGTTGCCGCCACCTAGATGGCTTAGAGCAGCGAGGATCGTCGAGCGGAGGTTGGTGATTGTCTCTAGCTCCGATCGTGGTGATAGTGAGGGGTTCTTGACCTTTCTCCGGCGGAGAGCCAAAAGGTACTCTTATGAATTGCTCGTGGCTTGTGTGATCCTCATCTTATGTTGGTTGTGCAGCACCCTATTGAGGGTTTGGCGTGTGATGCCAATTAGCGCGTGAACCTCCAAGTGAGTGCATCGCCACAATGAGGACTAGCTTGCCGGCAAGCAAGTGAACCTCGGTAAAAATTCATTGTGTCATCATTTGATTCCGAGGTGATTGGTCTTCATTGGTATTCATTCTTGTGATTGATTGGTTCACTCCTCAACTCAGCGGTATAACCATCTTGCTCACTCTCTTTACATTACCGCAAACTAGTTATCAAGCTCTTTAGTGTAGCTAGTTGTGAGAGCTTGTTAGTTTGGTTAGTGTGGCTCTTTAGTTAGCCTTTGAGAGCACACTAACTTAGTATAGTGACATAGCCATTGTGTGGTTAGAAACTATAGAAACTAGAATTGTGGTAGGTGGCTTGCATTTTTAGTAGGCTAGCGCAACACTTGTTTCGCCTCATAATTGTCTAACCGGTTTGCTAAGTGTTGTTGTAGAAATTTTTAATAGGCTATTCACCCCCCCCCTCTAGACATTAGGACCTTTCAACCACTCTCTTCACCAAGAAGCTTGGGAATGACTTGTTTGTGTTACAAATCTATGTTGATGATATCATATTTGGATCAACCAATCAAGATTTTTGTAAGGAGTTTGAAAAGATGATGGCAAGTGAGTTTGAGATGTCCATGATTGGAGAGCTTAGTTACTTCCTTGGTCTTCAAATCAAGCAAATGAAGAATGGCACATTTGTGAGTCAAGGCAAGTACATCAAAGACATGCTCAAGAAGTTTGGAATGGATGATGCTAAATCTATAAGTACACCAATGGGGACAAATGGTAACTTGGATAGTGATGCTAGTGGCAACATGGTGGATCAAAAGATGTATCGATCTATGATTGGAAGCCTACTCTATGTGACCACATCAAGGCTGGATGTGATGTTTAGTGTATGCATGTGTGCAAGATTTCAAGCCCCACCAAGAGAAAGTCATTTGAAGGCAACAAAAAGAATATTGAGGTACTTGAAGCATACACAAAATGTTGAATTGTGGTATCCTAAAGGAGAAAGATTTGAGTTGATTGGATATTTAGACTCCGATTATGCGAGATGCAAAGTTGAGAGAAAGAGCACATCGGGCACATGTCAACTATTGGGAAGATCACTTGTGTCTTGGTCATCAAAAAAGCAAAATAGTACAACACTTTCAACCGCCGAAGCGGAGTACATTTTGACCGGTAGTTGTTGTGCACAATTACTTTGGATGAATGCTACTTTGAGTGATTTTAGAATCAAGTTCAAAAAAGTGCCATTGCTATGTGACAATGAGAGTGCAATCAATCTCACCAACAATCCGGTTCAACATGCAAGAACAAAGCACATTGATGTTCGCCACCATTTCATAAGAGATCACCAACAAAAAGGAGAAATTTGCATTGAGAGTGTGGGCACCGATGATCAACTTGCCGATATCTTCACCAAGCCACTTGATGAGAAGAGGTTTTGCAAGCTAAGGAATGAATTGAACATACTTGACTTCTCAAATATGTGTTGATGCACCCCATATATGACATGCCTCTCCTTTGAGCAAAGCAAGGTAAAGTTGATTGACATGTCATTCATCCATTGCTAAGGACTTGTTTAGTGCATCTAGTCATTCCTCATGTTAAATAGGCTCATTCATGAAAATCAAATGAATTTGATTCTTGTATGGTACCACTATTGCTTGTATACTTGAAATGATCTAGTAGTAGCATATGACATGTTTGTGGGCTTGTGAACCTAGTGTTTGATCTAGAAAATGAGCCATAAGTGTTTAACTCAACATGGTGCATGATAACCCTTCTTTGGAGGCGTGAAGAAGCTTGCCCTTGGATTAAACCAAGTTAAATATCTTTTGCAAGTGATCTAGATTGAACCAAATTGGGAAATGATCCTCACTTCATATGGTTTTACCCCAACCTATCTAAAATTTAAGCTCACCTTTTGTGCTAATTGTTGACAAAGGGTGAGAGAATTTCACAAAGATAGTAAAGATAGGGGGAGCAAACAAATGAAATGACATTGTAAGGGGATCAATTAAAATTTGAAAGCACACAAGTAGGGGGAGCAAGCTCATAAACTTAGTTGTTGCATTTGTATGTGCATTACATATGTTTGCTTGCATAGCACAAGTTCTTAAATTCTCTATACATGCTTGTGTGGTGTTTGCTAGATTGTAGAAATTGATTGATAAAATAAAAAATAGAATGCATAGGAAGAGTAATTAGACTTGTGCTTATCATGTAAAACTATACCCTTTCATATAATGTTGATCTCACAGGGTTTTCTAGTTTTTGTGAATGTCTAGTTACTAATGGTGCTAAGGATAGTGTATATTGGCAACTCCGATTGATATCACGCTTCAAAGGTCAATTCTTTACACCTTAGCATCATTTGTTAGCTATTACTCTTCCAAACTTCTAATCCATGCATATGGGTGCAAGCTTTCAAATCCAAACTCTTAGCACATATGTAGGGAGAGCTAATACTACTATTTTGGATTGATGAAACTTGTCCATAACCTTTACACATGGTAATATGCTTGGGCAAGCAACATGAATCCAAAAAGATTTAATTGAATATCTTTGTAAATAGGTTGTCATCAATTACCAAAAAGGGAGAGATTGAAAGCTCTAGTTTGGTTTTGGATAATTGATGAAACCTAGCACTAACCTTTGTCATGAGTTGTGAGATGAGCTAGGTTGGTGCAATCCAAGTGTGGAGCATGGTGATGAAGTTCATGGAGATGGAGATGGATATATGTTGAAGATGATCAAGCTTCACTTGGAAAAGAAGAAAGAGAAAAACAAAAAAAAAGATGATCAAGGCTTGGTGTTACACCCTAAACAAACCACTAAACCATGTCATGAGCATCATGTTTATGTGATAAAGTGTGTAGATCAATTTCTTGTAACCTAAAATGACTAATAAAAATGTTAAATGAAAGTTGATTCAATAGCTCATGTATATCAAGTAGGGTTGAAAACCAATTTTTATTAAGCAAAAATAGTATAGAACATGTGTGTGACACCTAAATAAGGTTTGAAGTACAAACTTTGTAGATGACAATGCAAATCTTGCTGTAGAAAAAGAGCATTGCTAGCTAGTATTTCTAATGGCCTAAAAATGGAACCTAAAACTGAATCTTGCTCAAGACTTAGAAGATCTTCAAGTTTGAAAATAGGGTGACGACGCTATATTGGTGAATTAATTTTGTGTAATTTAGCTAGGCAGTGGTGTCATGTTTTAGCTCATCCTGGTAGTCTGATATGCCCATTTCAGCATAGTGAAGGTAGTTTGGTCTCAACTTCCATAGTTCGGTTGTTATTGATGATTTAAAATTTGTGCACATCACCTGCTCGGTCTGTGTGCGCGGTCACCATGCGCCTGTGCTCGCCATGGTCATCCTAGCTAGGCCATGCGTGCGGGGCCGCATTGCTAGGCTAGGGTCGCCTTGGCCGGTCGTGGCTTGGCTACAGCCTGGCCACCACTGCCACTGCCGCGCGGAGCCACCGCTGCTGCTCGCCTAGCCATGCTGTGCTGCTGGCAGCCCCGCCGCTCCTGCCGCACTGCTACCCCTACCCCACGCCGTGGCGCAGCTACTGCCAGTGCTGTCGCCTCGCCATCGCGTCCGCACCCCCTGCATCGCTGCTAGCCCGGTCCGATGCCTTCCATTGCTACGCGCACATGGCTGGGCTCACCGTCGTCTTGCCATTTATGGCACTACGGCCATGCGGGCCGTGCTCGATCGTGGACACACGTGGTTGGTCCACAGTGTCTACGTGCTTGTCTCCCTGATCGCATCGGTCGCGTCCGACCAAGACGAAGTCGAGCTGAGCCCCACCTACCTCTATCTCTCTCTGCTTCCATGGCCGGCTAGGCCGCGCCATTAAATCCATCAGGGAGAGATCATCTCGAGCCGATTCGTAGCATCGCTGGCTTTGCCATCAAGTTGCCTAGCCACCCGACCCCACCCCGCCTTGGACCGAGCCCAGCCAAGCTTCAATTTTGGCGTTTCCTCGCCGCTGGGCTGATAAGACCGTGTGCGTCAAAAGCCGATGGCGGTTCCACATCGACCCCCCATAGCCAATTCGTCTGCACCACTAGCCTCATCTTGATTTCCTCTCCACCCTACGCATGCCAGCGGAACCGCTACCACCTCCCTAGTGCCATTGATGTGGCCAGCCAATCCCCGGCCTCATCCGCTACAACCACCACACCGGTCGAGCCTGCGGTAAGTCCCTGGTGCTCGCTCGCTAGTCGGTTAGGTCCTTAGGTGCTTTGGTTCGCTAGAACAGTTGCGCCACCATCGCGGATGGCCACGCATCGCCACAGCTTGCTCCAGTGAGTCCCGCCACCCCACGTTGCCGCTTAGCGTAGGCGTTTAGGCCATAGTTGGAGGTTGGCCCGACCGATGGGCCTATGTGAGCCTCTGGTGGCCTGCGTAGCCACCTAATGCCAATGCTTGCCGTGCCGCCGTGCATGGGTTAGCCGGGGGTGTGTGTGGGGAAATTAGAGGAAGGCCAGAGGGTTAAGTGAAGAGGTCAGAGAGAGAAAGAATTAGTAAACGGATGATGACATAGTTTTGGAAAAGATTAGGGTCTCTTTTGCAAAAGAGCCACACCCACGTGTGTTTCCTCTTGGGCCGCGTTGATGGGTCGGCCGACGCGCGCACGGTCCGCGTGTTTGTGGGCTGCAAGGTCGGTTTCATTTTTTTCTTTTTCTTAGAAATAGTTAATAGCTTTCTATTTTAATTTTTGAGCTAGATTTGTATAATTAATATAGATTTATATAGGTGTCCAAAAATTGTGAAGCTAATTTTATTAGGTTCCTAAAATCATTGTCTTCCTGATAGTATAGTTAGTTCATACTTATCTATGTGATACTAAATGCTATTAAATCATTTGAAAGTGCTTAGTATTATTAAGGTAATTATTGTATAAATTTTTGTGGTAAATTGGTGATAACTTTAATCCTAAATTTTTACAGTAGCTTGATTATATTATTATGTGCTCACTGTAATTTTTGTAGCCTTAGACTAGACTAAACATTAGGGTAATTAAATATTCTATGTTTAAATATATATTAAATCTTTAATAGAAATAGAGGCATACCATTGAATTGTGAAACTAGGTGCTTGTTAGTTGAAGTCAATATCTTGTTTGATGAAGATGATAGTTAGGTTAGTATCTTAGTCATTAGAGCTAGCTTAATAGCTTAACATGTGTATTCTTATTTTAAGAGTTATTGTTGCCTAAATACTAAATTGTTGCATCATCATCATCGCATGCATATAGGGTGTGTTTGGTTCCATGGATATCCATGGATGGGACATGGATATCCATGGATATAGGGTGCTTGGTTGTATGGACAAGCTGAACCTAGATATCCACAACAGGGAATATTCTAAGTAGATGCTGGATATCCTGGCCCTTAAAAATTTGACGGATGAGGATATCCACATGTTGATTAGCGCATGTTTTGTGTGACAATTAGAGTAGTATAGTGCTAATTAACATATTTTAATTTTAATTAGTGATTATAATGACAAGATTAGTGTTAGTGTATATTTATTATGGTATAATTAGTTGTTATTATTTTTAAATAATAGATATAATTAGTCAAGTATTCTCATCCCATGCAATCTCATCCATCCAATCAAATAGAAAAATAGCTCGTCCTATCCATCCAACCAAACAGACAATATGGATATCCATATCCCAAAATCCATGGATGGCCATATCCCATCCACCCTTGTCCTCGAACCAAACACACCCATAGAGAACTAGTTGGGGGAGATCGTGATCACCGGCGAGCCCGAGTTCGATGAGATCATCGAGGAGTACGAGGAGGAGATTCTCGTGCAGGAGGAGGTCCCGGAGCCGCCACTGACTGACTCAGCTGACACCGCGCCTGCCCAAGGCAAGACCCGGTGCATAACCCTTATTTTTGATAATCACCGTAAATATATGTGATGTACATTTATGTTATAGGAATTATATGGAAACCACATGCATATATATATATATATATATATATATATATATATCCTAAGAGTCCTACTAGTGCAGGTTTGAGTAGCTGCTATGCTTAGGTTATTGGTAGCGTGAGTAACCTGCCATTACTCACAACAGGTGATTATTATTACTTTTATAATAAAAATAATGAAGAGAAAATAGAGACCGGGCAGGGATATGGCATGGGTTATTGGTGGGTGTAACAAGTTGTGTCCCATGGCCACTGGGCTTAGCTTGGTTCAACTGTTTTCTCTGTCCGTGTGGATGGTAGTCAGGTCCTAGACTTATTACCCTGAGCACATACTTACTTATGGGAGCGGGAAGTCTCGTTGTGCTCTTGTCGTGGGTTCTAGCTCTTTCTAGACCAACTGATTGGAGTCGGGGAAAGCTAGAGGTCTAAGCACCATGCTGAGACCGGGTCTCAAGTGTGGGGGCTTGGAGTCTAAATTTGGACGAGGACCTGGATCCCTCGACAGGAGTGGAGTGGGTTGGTCTCGTTTGTGCCTGGGGTACAAGCGAGGCGTGTGCTTCGGGGTACCCAGCTAGGATACATTGGTTCACGAATCACCATTTTCATGAGACGGTATGACTTGGCTATGGTCTAGCACCGTAGTAAAAACTAGAAGATGAAAGATGGTGAAATAATTTTGATTGCTCAACCCTTTCTAGAAATTAGAATAGGTGCTTACCTAGAATGGTTAGCTAATTAAGTAATCATGACTGCTAATAAAAATTGACCCTAAGGACATACTTTTAGTAATGTTTTTTTTGCAAACAAAAGAAAATAGCAGACCGTATTGCCTATCATGTTCCTTGTGAGTCAGGAAACTATTCCCACTAGTCGGGTAAGTCTTACGAGTACATTATGTACTCAGGGTTTATTTTACCCTATTGTAGGTGTAGCTTGAGGAGTTAGCTCTTGTGTGGAGGATTCTTCTAGTGGACATAGATGGATCCATGTATCATTTCCGCTAGATGATTATTATATTTCCGTTGTTTAATTATCGCACTCTGAACTCTGGTATTGTAATAAATAATTTTCAAGACTCTAGGTTGTATGAAATGGACTAAGTATTGTAAGCTCATACTCATTATTGGATTCTAGATGTAAAACATGGATTGTTTCAAGTTCTCCCTTGGGGTGTGCTCGATGAAACTGTCTCGGTATAGTCCACTTTCGAGGTGCTTAGTGTCTAGTGGAAGACAAGATCCTCCAAAAGTGTGTTATTTCAAGCGGTTCTACCACACAAGGCAAAGATATATGATAGGTTTTTGTTTTGCACTCAAGACACCATAGAGGGTGAGAGTGACTTAGGATCGATAGTCGTACTATAAAGAGAGAAAATCTTTGGCTAAACGGTTTATCGAGTGCCACTAGGTGACATGACTTTTGCATATGCATTTAGGAACCTAGTGTGCTAACTTTGACCCTTGTAAAATGCTTTGAAAAATACTAACACATGTGCACACAAGTTCTACACTTTGTGGTTAGCAAGTTGGAAGCAAGGGCGAAGTAGTTGTGGACTTAGAAAAAGAAAATGAGCTAAAAGTCCACGACCAGATGTTGGTCGTGGGGTGACCGGACTCTCCTTGGCGTGTCCGGTCATTTATAGGTGGTGGCGCTGCTCTGGCCGAGAGTGAGAAGGATCGACCAGCGTTGGCTTCGGCGTGTCCAGTCACTTGTTGAGAGCAGGCGGCGTAGCACGATCGGACACGCAGGGTTTGCGTTAGGTGCGTGTTGACGTACACTGACGTCAGCCTTGAGCGAGCGTGCGTTGGAGCAAGACACTAACTGGACGCTAGGGCGCGTCAGGTCGACCTTGACCTGATGCGTCCGATCACGATTTTCATGCTCTAGGAGCTTACTAGAACCGACCGGACTCTGACCGCGCGACATCTTCAGCGAGTCCGATCATCACTTAACATGCGAGTGACTAAGAGTTGACCGTTGAGATCGGATGGTTGAGGTTTGAACGTAGGGGACACGTGGCTGCATCCGAGTGACCAGACGTTGGCGTGCGGTGTGTCCGGTCAACGTGACCGGCGTGTCCGGTCAATGCGCAGAGGCACCCCTTTGAGCATAACGGCTCTATTTCATTTGGGGTGTCTATATATAGTGTTTGGTCAGCTTGGGGATGTCTCTCTTGGCCATTTGACATTCTTGACATGCTTGTGAGCTGGGCATACTCCCTCCCACTCATCTCTCTTGCTTGATTGTGAATTCAAAGTGAGATTGAGTGATTCCATGTGCATTTGCTTGAGTGATTGCATCTAGTGACACTTGAGGATCGTTGTGGCTACGGATTTCTTGTTTCTCTTGGTGGTTGCCGCCACCTAGATGGCTTGGAGCAGTGGAGGAGCTTCGGCACGTGTTGGTGATTGTTCGTGGCCGGCTTCAGTGATTGTGAGGGGTCATGCACCTTCCCCTGCGAAGAGCCGCAAGGTAGCTCTAGTAAATTGCTTATATCATTTAGTTACCTCACTTGTGGGTAGGTTCTTGCGGTGTCCAATTGTGTGGATGAAGTTCGTGCAACACCTCTTAGCCACCGAACCACCAAGTGTTGGTCTACACAACAGGGACTAGCGTGCCGGCAAGCATGTGAACCTTGGGAGAAAAATTGGTTGTCACTTGCCCTTTGGTATTCTCCCGGCGATTGAATTAGTATTCATCTTGTGATTGGTTCACTCCTCAACGCGGCGGTATAATCACCCTACTCACTTATTTACATTCCCGTAAACTAGTTGTAGCAAGCTCTTAAGTGTAACTAGAATTGAGAGCTTGCTTTGTAGCTTAATATCATCTAGTGGAGCTCTTTAGTGTAGCAAATGTGAGAACTCTTAGTGAATAGTGACTTAGCCAATTGTGTGCCTAGTGATTATAGTAACTAGAATTATTGGATAGGTGGCTTGCAACCCTTGTAGAGCTAGAGTAAGTTTGCATTTCACTATTTGTCATACTAATCAAATTGCTCTAGTGATCTTGTCGATTTTTAAATAGGCTATTCACCCCCCTCTAGCCATATTAGGACCTTTCATAGTGTTGTGTAGCCTAGGGTTTGATCCCACTTTTGGAATTCTAGAGCTAGGTTTAGGAATTGATAAATCATGATTGAGGGAGATAAATTCAAGAAAAGGGATTAATGAACTTAACTCGATGAGTTAATGATCTTGGGTCCCATGTTCAAGCTCATAATCTTAGTCTTCTTGCATCCATGTGAGGGAGATAGATTTGGAGAGAGAAATTGAATTCCTTGCATTAAGCATACACATACGGATTAGAGAGGATTGGAGATAATCATGAGATTTTAAAGGACCTTGATGTTGCTAGAGGGGGGTTGAATAGGCATTTCTAAAAATTAACAACAAACAAAGCTTCACAACAGATTAGCGAGAGTGTGGAACTTCCATGCTATTTCGTGAAACTTCCACACAACATAGAGAAGCTCAAAATAATAATAAGTACACCTAGAGTTCTAGTCAAACCAAACTTGTAGAGGTGTTTGGAGATGTCCAGTAGCAAGTCCACAAAGTACCTACACTCACAAACACATACAACAAAGTAGAACGAGTGGAAAGCAAACATTGTGATTCAAATCACAAGAGGTAAGCTCACAACAACAAGAGGAAGACACAAGATTTACCTCGAGGTTCATGGAGCCACCAAGGCATGCCTACATCCTCATTGTTGAGGGAGCCATACAAAGGCTTGGAGTCTCTTTCAACTCCCACCTATTCTCAAGTGATCCACAAAGATAGAGCTTGAGGGTTTCCACTAGCTTCACAAAGAGCAATACAAACTTCTCGTGGCTCACCACAAGCTCGGGAGCTTACTGGGCGATGACACCTAGCCGTCTAGGAGGCTTCCCCTCCAAGAGTAACAAATGGTTCATGAAGTATGATGAATACCAACAAGTGCTCAAGGTTTGGCTTGCTCTTAAATGCTTTGTAACTCTTAATCTCTCACACCAACACTTAGTCACCACTAAGAACTTCACTCTCATAAAGAGAGGGGTTGGGAGAGCTTCACAAGGCTTTGGAATGTCTCTAGTATCACTTTGGAGCCAGCAACTCAACCTGGGGCCATGGGATGGGTACATGTACACCCACTCCCAAAACTAGCCATTATGACCCACAGACTGTGGAACTTCTACACTATGTGCGTAATCTCCGAGTCGCGAAACATCCGCAACCTAGAAAAACAACACAGGTCACCTCATGAAAAATGCCATGACTTCTTACACCAAACTCCATTTCCGATGATCTTGGACTTTTCGGAAGGCTTGTTTCAA